>CM024239.1:96890027-98090027 GCA_013421045.1 Propylea japonica
ATCTCATTGCATAAACATCAAAGGGTTCTGGGTCATGAAATGGCATTTGTGCTCCCTTTCTGGTACGTCGATTTCTTTGGCAATATTGGGAGCAATAAAACTTCTCACCACGGTGTAAAAAATGAAGAAATGTTTTCGATTTGGAATGTGCAATAGCAGACTATTTACTTTCAAAATCGATTAAAGCAAATGTACCGCACTAAATAAAACTCATTTCTCATGGAGCACCTCTCAACGTGTCCAAATCGACAAAATTCATCTCAAGAACTTTGTTTGTTTCTTATTATTGCCATCAGTAAAATGAATCTTGAGAGATTTATAAGGGTTGTGCTGATAGACGAATGGTTCATGTTCATAAAACCAACTCTTCTTCTAAGTTCACTCCAAAAAACCGCTTCTGCAAGAAAGCTTTTTACGTCGATTGCTCTACCAATATCGAGAGCAACCGAAGTTCTCACCCCACACCGTGAAAAATAAAAAAAACATTTTCAAATATTGTAGAATATCGCTATTCGGAATGTGCAATAGCAGACTATTACCCTCGAAACCGATTGAAGCAAATGTGCGGCAGGAAATAGAGTTCATTTCTCATGAAGCACCTCTCAACGTGTGTCCAATCGAATATTCCGGGTCTCTCGCGAAATTTGTACGATATTGAAAAGCCGCGACGACAAGGTTTTTACGTCGCCGTCAAGAGGACGCGTGGGGAGGATGAATAAGCCCGATTCCATTTCGGATTTCACTTCTCCCCATTTTAAACAGGACACACGTCAAAGCCGATCAGGCACTTTATCAGCCCGTTTGAAAAGGTTTAATAACGGTGTCAGGATTACCGGGATTCGGATGTGAGACGACCGCTTATCACATCGTTGTGTTACTCCCAGAGACTGCTGGAGGAGTCTTTATGTTCAGTGGAGATGTTATGTGTTCTTTCACATCGAGTGTCGATGAATTGAAATTGCCGAACTAGATTATGAAATGAAGAAAAACTCGAGATATATTTTGCACACATACTCATGTTATAACAATAGTGATAATGATAACATATCTTCATTACTGAACAGAAAACACTTGAGATACAGAATCACATAAGATACAGTGCGGAATACACAAGAAAATTCAATATATCAACATGATAAATACTCAAAAATACATCTCTTAAAACTCCCCTTAAATCATGAATACAAAGTTTATCAGCACTTCTGAAATATGCTCAACTGGAGAACCTTCAGAAGTATTAGTCCAAGCCGTAAGCAATTAAAAAAAATTAAGAAAAGCCCTGAACAGGTGCTTAGTAGAGCTCGTTGATTGGTGAAGCATTCTGAGGTAATCCACAGAATTTTGTTTAGTATAGTATACTGAATATATAAATGCAAAATCTCAGCGTGATCGGAATAACATTCTGGAAATAATTCACAGCTTGGAAGAACTTAAGATCCGTATTAGAGAGAAAAATGCCGCCATTTCCATCGACATGTGCCAAAGAACGCAGTTGAAACCTTCAGAAATCGTCTATATCAGTGCATCGCTTCTGGAGGACATCATCTTGATGATGTTATCTTTGAAACTTAAGTGAAAAAATTCAAGAAAGGCCCTGAGCAGGAGCTTTTGAGCGCTCGTTCTTTGATAGAGCAATAATACTATTACCTCGAAACTTTATATGGGATTTGAGATTGATACCAAATAAACAAATGCAGAATCTCAGCACAATTGGAATTATATTCTGAAAATTATTCGAAAAATGACATATGTAAAAAATAAATAATTAACAAAAATAAATTCTATGGTTCTGATGATGAACATGAACATTCTGTATAGTAGTTTTCATTCTCAAAATAAATTCAGTATATCAATCTTTATTCACAGAAAAAATTTCACTCGAATCGGATATCCTGTTATGGAAATATAAAGATTTTTTTCAATATTCCATAACTTCTTATGGTTTTGTTCACACTATGGCCACAAAATTTTGTATGAGGCTCGTTATCAGTATCTTACATTTGGCCGTAACATTTCATTCGGATTGGTTTCGTTTTTTCTGATATATTGAAGAACAAATATTTTGAATGGCCATATTTTTGGGGCACCCTGTACGATATGACTGGTTAGCGAACTGAACCATGCCATTTGTGACCCAAACTCATCCTGAAAATTTCGAGTCTCTAGGACAATCCCTTCAAAAGTTATTGTGCTAACGGACTGCCGGACGGACCCATAAACAGAATTGGATTTGACTACGAATCCGTCATCAGGGAGTCTAACCCTATCGTTGGAGACCATTTTCGGCTCAAACTTCGAAAATTACAGAAATTGTTTTGCAGAACGGTATACATAGCACTCGTTTGAGTAGAGCGAGCGTTCCAAAATGAGATGTAGTACTGATTCAAACAGAATGAACCACTTTTTCGTAGGTTGTGCCAATCAAAACTGAACTTTTTGTTTTGCCCCACCCTGTATAAATAGGTCTCACCACTGTTGTATAGATCCATTGGATCATACGAGTTTTCATACCCCAAGTTTTACCAAACCTTTCATGGCATCAACACAACGCCACTGTGTATTAAGAAAATGGTTTCAACCTCACAATTTGTTTCAGATTTCACAGAACTGAATGAAGTATACATAACTCTCTCGTCAAAATAATACATGGATGAGAACATCCTGATTCGCTGAAAACATGCCCTGCAACAACAGATTATGTCATTTCGTAATCGAAGCGTCATGCCGGAATTTTTCGATGTAACAGGGCATCAAAAATTCGGCAATTCGCGGACAGAAAGCATACACCGACCGTCCTAATAAAGGAATGAAAGTGTACGTAGTATCCGTATACGGGAAAATATATTAACCTAATAACGGGCTTCAATCTCGTTTGCTCGTTTTCATTATTTATGAGCCCCACACGGTCAGATCAGCGTTGATCCTGACGGATTTCGTGATAAATTCCTGTTCACTTTTTCGAAATGCCGGAATATATCCTGCGAATATTTTCATGCTGCTCAGTGGAATTACATTCGGGGATATTTTCCGGGAAATTTTTGTGTTTTGGGGGATGGCGTATCATTGAAATATTAGTATCTTTAGGGCGTCGTGTTTTTTCGAACTGCAGGTGTGGGCTTGGAAAATCGTCCGGCAAAAAATCAGTGTGTTGAAGATTTATTACTAATAATCACTAATTGATTATTATTCGCATGTACTTCGAATATCAATATGATATTTTGGCTAGCTTTTCCGAAATGAATGAGCTAGAGGCTTGGAATATTTAGGTTAGGTGCAGTGTTGAAATATCTCACTATTTTTTGAGCGCTCGATCTACTTAAACCAGTGCTATATAGTTGCTCTCGAATGCCTGTGATATTCAAGCTTTGAGTCGGAAATTATGTGAGATCATAAGGTTCGATTCACTGATGACAAATCCGTGGTCAAATTCAATTCTGTCCTTAGGCCGTCAGTCCAGCCATCCGTTCATAGAGTCTTGATATTTTCAGAGTAGTTGATTTGTTGATTTCAATCGATCAATAATATTCTCAGCTTCCACTATTTGCTATTCATGGCGAAGTTACGATTAAACCTCTTCTTATTATTTACTACGGTGTCAACTGACGGTACCCTGACGCACCGCGTCGTGGACTGAAGACGTAAAATTTGCGAAATGCAAGAACGCTTCGGTCAATGCGACAAATGGTAAACATCTCGCTACTTCCTTCAAGGTTCATGCTATGCAAGAAGGTTTTAGTATGGAACTGGAGATGGCGTCTTCGGTATAATTATATCTTAAAAAAGATGCCATTTCTCTGTAAGTTCCGAAAAATACCTTGTATCATTCATAGCTATCCTGTGCTGATGAGTCCTAATAAGGACGAAATGGACCTCCATAGGTGCTTTGTTTGATACCACTTCCTTGCATTTTGTCTTGAACGAGGACGAGATTAGCTCCAAAATATGAGTTTAATATTGGTTGATTTCAATCAATGAATATTATTCTCTGCTTTCACTATTTTTCAGAGTAGGTTGGTTGCTCAAATGCCGCAGTTAAGTACTTTCGCCATCAAAATCATACACGGTGTTCCATAAAAAATGGCAATTCGAAATTTTTGTTCCTCAATATGTCAGACAAAACGAAACCGAAATAAAATTGCAAAATACTCAAAAAAGTCTCATAAGAAATTTTGTGAGCATAGTGTTAACAAAACCATAGAAACTTCAGTCAAAATATCACAAAGAAAAATCGTCATATTTCCACAACGAAATATCCGATTCGAATGAAATTTATCCTGACACTTATCTATACTGAATGTTCATGCGAAATTTTCAGAAAAACCGAATTGAACTTTTTTCTAAATTCTTCGAATATTGCAGTTGAAAGTTCAATACCAATTCAAAGCAGTAAGCCAAAATTTGTGGTAGTTGCATACCTCGACCATAGAAAGGTCTATAACGATATCGAAAAAAAATCTTATATTTCCATGCAAAAACGATTTCAATGAAATCAAGTATGCGGATGTAAATTGACGATCTGAATGATCATGCAAATTTTAAAAGATCTTGATATCAGAATCATTATTTTGTATTCAATTATCGATTTTTTGATTATTTAATTTTTTGAATAATTTTCAGAATTCAATTCCAATCGTGCTGAAATTTTGCATTGACTAATTCAGTTTCAATTTCAAGTTCTTTATAAAATTTCGAGGTAATAGCAATATTGCTCCACCAATAAAGGAGCGCTCAAAAGCAGTTGCACAGGGTTTTTCTTAAATTTTCAACAGAAATATTGAACAATTTTCCACATCAACACCTTGAGGAAAAATTGAGAATTTTCAATCTAAATGAAAAAATGGAAACATTTATAGGAGCATTTTCCGAAACAACATTCACTCAAGAATGGAAGAAGAGGTTGTCTGAATCGTATGGAATTTATCATACTTTCAAGACCAAGCCTAACAAAGTTAACTTGATATTTCGCCCCGTTTCCATCTTCAGCTTTTATCATAACCGAAATGGAAGAAAAAGGAATGAAAAATAAAATAATCCGTCCGAGCCGTTTCCTTATAATTTTCCGGCTTTCAGGTTCGCTGAATCGAAAAATAGAATTTTTGCGATCCAAATTTGAATGAAAGATAAGAACTGCTCAACTTCTTTCGGCACTTCAATTGCCAGACCCGTGCGAGGTCGGCTCACTTCTAAGTTTTCAATGAATGTAAGGTCCTTCTGTCCATTTCAGCCGCTTTCATTAGGTGTAAAGCGCATTCAGATCAAAGGCGAAAAATCATCGCTTCTGCAACAGAGTTTGAAATTTTAAAATTTCAGAGAGTGATCTGTTATGACTCTATTATTGAACCTATTCTCATTATCATTTATATTTGAATTGTGGTCGTTATGTCTAGGTTAGCTTCAGAGAACTGCGACCATGTAGACCGGTTTTCAAACATGAAAGTTATAAGGCCAGCCAGCTAGGGACATTTACAAACCACTGGTTCAGCTGTTTCTGCTTCTGATCCAAAAAGCCTGATGCAAATCTCATCTGCTGAATAGATTCAGATTTGAATGAACATTTTTTCAGTTTGATTGAGGTATTAGAGGATTTTGACCATTTCGATTTAATTTTTCTACCGAGCGTACAAGAGTAATTTGTCTGATTTCAGCCATCATGAAGAAATTTAAAATAAGCCTAATGAAAACCAAAAAAAAATTTTTTTTATATCGGCTGAAAAATTATTCAAACAAAAATATCCCGAAAACTATTAGTGTCATTCTATTGATTCAAATCTTCATTTTCTTTATTCAAATCCTCTTTTTATCTGGAAAATTTCAAGTCCGTGAAAAAATTGAATTCGTGAATGAATAGAATGGAACCAAAAGTTCTCAGGATATTCGAATTGTTTTCAACTGTGTGTGAATGACATTAAATTTTTTTTAATAATGTAGTTTTTCTGATTCATATAATCAGGAACAAATTTAATAGAGCTCGGACGTAAAGACAAGAATTTGTTGATATTGGGCAAAGTATCATTCAAATTTGAATATCTTGCGCAGTAGCGTAACTAGAGCCGACTCATGGGGGGGTTACCTTGCTAGTTTACTGGTAAAAAAAAAAAAAAAAAGAGAGAGAGAGAGAGAGAGTTCTTTTTGACCAATGGGGGGGTTGTATCCCCAATAACCCCCCCCTGGGTACGCCAGTGATCTTGCGAACATTGAAAAAAACCGAAAAGTGAATGGACCTACCAAAATAAGGGTTTTCAAATAAGAGGTGTCATTTTGAATATCCCGCTATTTCGGTAATGCCACGTTTGAAGCTGTCATTTTTTAACATTTGACAAGTAGAAACTACGCCATCAATAGAAATGGAACGATATACGCTTCAAGAACGCATTTAAATTATTAAAATTTACTATAAAAATGGCGAAAATTTGTAAAACTCGAACATTTGGGTCGTCATGAAGCACCTTGTCGGACCGCAATAAAGAAATTGGTGGAAAAATTCGAGCTGTTGGGACAAGTTAGTGATGTAAAGAATAAAACCCGTGCACATCGCTCAAGAACAGCCGAGAATATGGCTGCTGTTGCCGAAAGTGTTGAAGAAAACCCAGGTTTGACCATTCCTCGTCGTTCGTTGGAATAAGGCATTCCACAAACGTCATTACACGGTATTTTGCATAAAGATTTGGGTCTTAAGACTTATAAAGTTCAGTTAACACAAGAACTCAAACCGGCCGATCATCAACAACGTCGTGTCTTTGATGATTGGGTGGTTGAAATGCATGAAAATGATCCGGAATTCCATCGAAAAATCATCTTGAGTGATGAGGCCCATTTCCACATCGATGGCTTCGTTAACAAGCAAAATTGTCGCATCTGGGGCTCGCAAAACCCACGAGTTATTGTTGAAAAGCCTCTCTATACTCAAAGTTTGACTGTTTGGTGCGGTTTATGGTCCGGCGGAGTCACTGACTTTACTTTTTCGAAAATGAGGCTGGAGCAACAGTTACGGTGAATGGATTGCGCTATCGAGAGATGATTAATGATTTTTTATGGCCGAAATTGGATAGTATTGATCTGGACAGCGTTTACTTTCAACCAGACGGCGCTAAGTTCCACACAAGCAACGAAACCATTAATATTTTCCGGGAAAAGTTTCCAGATCGTGTTATCTCTCGAAGAGGTGGTCACAATTGGCCACCGAGATCTTGTGATTTAACACCTTGCGACTTCTTCCTTTAGGGCCACGTGAAAGAGAAGGTCTACGCCAATAGCCCAGCGTCGATTCAAGACCTCAAATTTGGAATTCGTGAGGCTATCGAGGACATAAGGAAGCCACTTTGCGATTTGGTTATGGAAAATTTCATTGAAAGGATATGGTCCTGTAAGCGTGGTCGTGGTGGTCATTTGCCTTATGTTATTTTCCACTATTAACGGCATAGCTTCTTCTCTATAATGAATTAAACATCCGATCATTTATATTGAAAATTGCATTTTTCTTTGAATATCAAAATAACACCTCTTATTGGAAAACTCTTTATATAAAAAATGGAGTAACTGAAAAATCACTCTAACATCAAAAAATAGTTCGTTAAAATAAGACTAAAATCCCAGGAAACAAAAATTGGAGACTTTTGTGAGATTTTGTGCGTTCCCCTAATTTTCGCGGTACGTGTATAATATATCAAAGGTTCCTTCACACTCATAAAAACTCATTTTAGCCGTAAAGTTAAACTTCTGCAACTTTAATGCCGAGATTAATGTAAACGAATTTTCGGTTTGTCCGCGACAAAGATTATTCTAAAATTTGTAGAATCCACATCCGGCGTTTCGGCTTAAACGAATTCGCATTTCTGGACCAAAAACTTGCCCAAAATGCTGACCGCAACATGAAAAAAGGACGTTTTTCTCCTTCATCTGAGCTGTAACAATTTCTATTTCTTGCAGAACGTGGATAATGTTCCCTATGATACCTTTCGCTTCTGCAAAGAAGCCAACGAGACAGCTGAACAGCTGCTTAGTAATCTTTCAGCAGTCCATACTATATAAAATAGAGTAACTGAGAAATACCATTAAAAAATAATTCGTAAAAATAAGATTAAAATCCCAGGAAAAAAGAATTAGAAACCTCTGTGAGATTATGTGCATTCCACTAATTTGCGCGGTACGTGTATAATATATCAAAGGTTCCTTCACACTCATAAAAACTCATTTTATCCGTAAAGTTAAACTTCTGCAACTTTAATGCCGAGATTAATGTAAACGAATTTTCGGTTTGTCCGCGACAAAGATTATTCTAAAATTTGTAGAGTCTACATCCGGCGTTTCGGCTTAAACGAATTCGCATTTCTGGACCAAAAACTTGCCCAAAACGCTGACCCCAACATGAAAAAAGGACGTTTTTCTCCTTCATCTGAGCGGTAACAATTTCTATTTCTTGCAGAACGTGGATAATGTTCCCTATGATACCTTTCGCTTCTGCAAAGAAGCCAACGAGACAGCTGAACAGCTGCTTAGTAATCTTTCAGCAGTCCATACTATATAAAATAGAGTAACTGAGAAATACCATTAAAAAATAATTCGTAAAAATAAGATTAAAATCCCAGGAAAAAAGAATTAGAAACCTCTGTGAGATTTTGTGCGTTCCCCTAATTTTCGCGGTACGTGTATAATGTATCAAAGGTTCCTTCACACTCATAAAAACTCATTTTACCCGTAAAGTTAAACTTCTGCAACTTTAATGCCGAGATTAATGTAAACGAATTTTCGGTTTGTCCGCGACAAAGATTATTCTAAAATTTGTAGAGTCCACATCCGGCGTTTCGGCTTAAACGAATTCGCATTCTGGACCAAAAACTTGCCCAAAACGCTGACCCCAACATGAAAAAAGGACGTTTTTCTTCTCCTTCATCTGAGCGGTAACAATTTCTATTTCTTGCAGAACGTGGATAATGTTCCCTATGATACCTTTCGCTTCTGCAAAGAAGCCAACGAGACAGCTGAACAGCTGCTTAGTAATCTTTCAGCAGTCCATACTATATAAAATAGAGTAACTGAGAAATACCATTAAAAAATAATTCGTAAAAATAATTAAAATCCCAGGAAAAAAGAATTAGAAACCTCTGTGAGATTTTGTGCGTTTCCCTAATTTTCGCGGTACGTGTATAATATATCAAAGTTCCTTCACACTCATAAAAACTCATTTTAGCCGTAAAGTTAAACTTCTCTGCAACTTTAATGCATGCGAGATTGATGTAAACGAATTTTCGGTTTGTCCGCGTCAAAGATTATTCTAAAATTTGTAGAGTCCACATCCGGCGTTTCGGCTTAAACGAATTCGCATTTCTGGACCAAAAACTTGCCCAAAATGCTGACCGCAACATGAAACAAGAACGATTTTCTCCTTCATCTGAGCTGTCCCGGTTATTCCGAATGCGTAACGCGCGTTTTATGAAATCCCACGCCTGCTTTATTCATGGAGTTGGGATAATTTCATACGTTTCATGACCTCCAGTTATTTATGAACGCTATCATTTCGAATGAGGGTTCATTCCTGGAAATTATGTGGATTATTCGTTTCAGATTAGGAAATAACGTGAGCTGAAAATAGTCCGAGATCATTTTTCATTTAGTTAACTGCATAATTGCTACCGTTGTTCTTGGTAACGTTAGTTCCATGCACAACATAATGAATAGTAGTTATACATATTTCTTCAAAAATCCGTTTATATCAGAAAATGGATCAATTAACACAAGTTTATGCAAACTTGTTAAGATGGAAGGAGTTCTCCTCATATTTGCATCTTTTGATGATAGTTATAATAATATCCCACATTGTTACTTTTTGATGAAAAACACTTTCAGAATTTTTTTTAACAGAAAAACTAGCAAAAATGAAATCGAGCAGATATACGAGTATTATGAAAAAGTGAATCGAAACAATTTTGGTGATTCCTCTATGATTGGAAGAGGTAGAAAAATTCACAAGAAATTTATTTGAAATTCATATTTACGAATAAAAAAATTTATTGTGGATAGCTTAATCTATTCTTCACCAAAAAGGTTCCTGTAGTTGCTTGCCTAAATTCACGGTTTTTGAGAGAAGAAATTTATCATCTGGATGGCATAAGTCGTACTTATAGTCTGGAATTATTTCCGAAATAGAATTCATTCATCAAACAGATGTAAAAATAATATTTTCATTTAAAATTTTTTGTTGAAGTAGTTTCTGCCACTACATCTTATGAAAACCCAATTTTTAAAGCGAAACTACAGGCTCCTTTTTCTATGAAGAATGAATCAAGCTATCCGAATTAATTTTTTATTGTAAAATATGAATTTGTAGATATTTTTCTTGCATAACAAGGTTTATGGGTGGCTTTTTCTACCCCTTGGAATCTTAGAGGAACACCACCTCGGGGTGGGCCTGAGGTGGTCGAGGATTCTCATTGAGAAACCGTCCTCGCGATCTGAGGTCAATAGGCTTCTGCTGCTGGAGAGGAAACAACTCAGTCTGGTTACTGGTGCATTGACTGGTCACCTGTTTAACAAGCATTTGAAGAGAATGGGATTGACGAGCTGCTCCCTATGCCGGTGGTGCAGGAGTACTGATGAAACGGTTGAGCATATTTTGTTCAACTGTGAAAACCTTACTGAGTTAAGGTCAACACACCTAGGAGTCCAACACCTTCTATTCCTATGGTGAGAGGGACCACTCCTGGCAGGCTCGCGACATTTCTGTCTTCGTGTCTGAGGAGCTGAGTCTCTGTAGAATGATGCGGGTGAACAATGGGCCACTAGGCCTCAGTTCGGCCGGTAAGGCACCGCACAGAGAAGAAGAAGAAGAACACCACCATTACTTTCAATCAATTTTTGCCAGTATAAAATTTTTGCTCCCTTTCATTCTTGTTAGATTTTTGGTTTTCAAGAATGAAAAAATGCTTTTCAGGCTCCATCTTTGGGGAACTGTGTCTAAGCAGGGGTGCCTTAAAAAAAGTTTATATTAAAATATCCAGCCTACTTTTTGAGAGGGAATTGCCACATACATTTTTTCGCAACTTTTTCTATACATACAGAATATTATGAGGAACGCTTCATCTCCAAATTTTCCAGACAATTCACGAACAATTTTATCGTGAATTTTATATCTCACAATAGTTTCAGGTATCTCACGATATTACTTATTGTTCGAGACAAGTTGAGAGAGTGCCTGAGTAAGGCCACCAATATATTTTTGGGCCTAAAAGGCCTTAAACGAGATATGACACTCAACCTCAAAATTTCAAATGCAAAATAGTTTTTTTCATATCTGAATTGGTTGATACCAAAATTTTTTCGCCCATTTTTGTGAAACGTTTTTTGTTCAATAATATAGGAGAGTCTTAATCATTCAACTAGATATTTAAGTACAAAAGATTTTCGTTGTTATAGGGCTCAATTGAAGTGTATTGGATATGTTTTACTCTGAACTAAACTATTTGATACTCATGAGTTCATAAGAAAAGGCTCAGCACTTTATAATTGAAATAAAAATCTAATTTTATTGCCGATTTTATAAGGCATTTTTGGACCCAGAATCTTATGGTGATGGTGATAGATTCACCGAGAAAAATTGCGAAGGACTTCAATATTAGAATATAAATTTTTGCATCCTGATCTGAAGAAAGGTTCCCGAATGTTTGAAAATGGGTTTGTGTTTGAAATTTCATAGCTTTTGAGCCCTAAGTCTGATGGGCCTATCGATTCCTCGGGCAAAATCTCTGAGGACACCATCATCAATAATCAATAATTCCGATTTTCTGCCTGCGTGCCAAATAAAATCACCGTTTCCAGACTTTCGAAGCACACTGTAGATGGAATAAGTTTTTATATCCTAGTTGTAGTCCTCAATCCAAAATAAATTCAATTTGATTGAATTTGAACTTGTGAAAAACTCAATGAATTGAACTTGAATAAAAACGACTTATTTTTAATGTTAAAGTTGTGCGAGAGGTTCAATCCCTTCTGCACTTTTATTTTTTTATAATTTTTTTCAACAATCTATGAAAGCTGATTTCAAAGTTTTCATTAATATCGTGAAATAAGAATGAAAAACTAATTCTGTTCCATAACTGACAGTCGCTGTTAATGAATTTCAACATTTAACGTGGAAGAGTGTTTCCATCAACGCATGGAAGACATTCTAGAATAGTTGTGAATTAATTGTATGAATTTAAAGCACCCCTAAGGCAGCGAAAAGTTACTCGTAAACAGTATACAGTTTAGCAGGTTCAGTGTATAAATTTTCTTTGAAGAGCTAATTATAGCGAAGTCGTGAAAAACAGACTCTCATTATATTCAGTCAGGTTCTGGTAGAGACTACAAAGGTGAAGGCATTTCGTGTTTTTGTTCACGTTTTGAACACAAACCAGCGCAGGGGGGCATGCACTGAACCAGTTCATTTTCCATATCTTCGCCCTAGATGTTTTCATTCGTATTGCATGCGGGACTTATAATTGTACGAAAAATTGGCTCATAATTTAGTTCGCTATCGCGAATGGAACTTGGAACGGCTGGTTCAGATTCAATTTTGTGTTAAGAGCAATGATGATGGATGGAATTTCCTTTGTAATTCCTTCTCGTGAGTATGGGCAGAGTTTGTTTGAGCGGTACTCAAATTGCCATATCTGGTTGTTTATTTATGTTCTTGATGGTTTTTCAACCACTTAATCTTGAATTTGGTAGGAAAATGTTTTCCCATGCTGTTCGAAAATAAGATGTATTTGAAAGCCTAATAGAAATTTTGAACGTTACACTTGCATTGAGTACAAGGTTGTCAGAATTGAAGATTCCTGAACAACAACTTCTTAAACCTATAAAAAAAATTGGGAAAAGCCCTGAGCAGGAGCTTTTGAGCACTCGTTCTGTGATGGAGCAATAAAATTAATACCTCAAAATTTTATATGAGATTTGATATTGATACCATATAAATGCAGAATCTCAGTACAATCGGAAATATATTCTGGAAATTATTCAAAAAATGTAAAAAAATAATTACAAAATTTATTTCTTTGGTTTTGATGATGCGATCCTCTTGAAATTTTGCATGAAGATTCAGTATATCAGTTCAGATCCACAAAATCAATTTTAATATTATCGGTTATCCTGTTATGGAAATATAGAGATTCTCCTTTTCAATATTCCTATTGAATTCTCTATGGTTCTGTTAACACTAAGGCAACAAAAATCCGCAAGAACATTCAGTATATCTAAATTCATAAAATAAATTTCTCTCGAATCGAATTCTTTTCATAACAATATGAAGTTTCTTCTTTTAAATATTTCAATTTAATTTTCCATAGTTCTGTTCACACAATGGCCACAAAATTTTGCATGGGGTTTGCTATGAGCATCTTGCATTTCCTCATCTCAATTTTTCTTTTTCTGATATTATGGAAGCTTTGTGTTTTTTGATTCGAACAGTTGAAGTACCTACCTTTAGTTTCCCCAAATTAGACACTACCATACTTACAAGGTACTTCAAATATGCAATTTTTTCCTCATTTTCGGGTGCAACTCTTGATGGTAGATTAGACCTGATAGTATATTTAGTTCTCTCCTGAAATATCATCAAAATTTACACAATAATGATGTATAAATGAATATTTCAGCAATATTTATTTTGATTATGTTTTTGTAACAAAAGACCATTCTGTGAAATATTGTAATGGTTCCTGATGAATGTTTTCTCTGGTCTGGCCGAATAAATAAACATCATGTTGTGATAAATATGTATAGCATAATGACCTTTCAAACAGAACCAAACACTTCATTTCGATAGAATTCTACTATGAGGTACAAGGGTCTTAATGAAAAACTCATCCACAAAAGAATAGTTATAATCAGAAATACTTATGTAAATTTTTCTTCGCGAAAATTGAGTTATTTCATTTTTCGACAGATTTCAGCGTGCAGTCCGAAAGTATATTTTTAAACGGGTCTTCTTTATGCACTCATCAAAAAACATCTGAAACTTCACAGCTCAACACAAGATTATACAGATTGTATATGCAAAGCGAGCCAACGAAAACTTTTATACCCTCATTTCGCGACTTCAAAATGAAACTGTGGGAAAAAGCTGGGAACCGTCGATTCCTGATTCGAGGAGAGGCGGCCATTTTTTATTCGCGTAACATCAATCCTCCACCGAGGGGGAGCTTACTATCCTATTTCGGACGGGCGAATATGATACCTTATTTTGAAGATTTTGGGCAATAATTTAGCGTCAGAATATTATCACTGAAATAAAAATGTTTGACCTTGCATTTTTCAGAACACTTCATCATGACGTGAGAAATATTAGCAATTGTTTTTGAGCGTGCATTCTACTTAAACGAGTGTTATATCGTTTTGTCCAAACGTCTGTAATTTTCGAATTTTGAGCTGAAAATGGTCTCAAACGATAAAGTTTGCTCCCTGATGACGAATCCGTGGTCAAATTCAATTCTGTCCGTGGGACCGTCCGTGAGCACGATAATTTTCAGAGTGAGTTCGGTTCCCAAATGCATCGGTTAAGTTCGTTAACCAGCCAAATCGTACAGGTCATCCAAAATTCCTGTTTCTCAATATCTCAGACAAAACGAAACCAATCAAAATGAAATTTTTCGGCCACATGCAAGATGCTCACAATAAGCCTAATGCAAAAGTTTTTACATATTTAAGTTTCTGAATAATTTCCAAGATATTATTTTGATCGTGCTGAGATTTTGAATTTAGTTTTTTATTATCAATCTCAAGTATTATACAAAATCTTGAGATAATAGCTCATTGCTCCACCAACGAACGTGGGCTCAAAAGCATCTGCTCGGGGCTTTTCTTAGATTTTTCGAACAAACATCTGAAAGTGGGGTATTTTTCAGACAAAAGAAAACGAATGAAAATTTTACTGATGAGGAATATTGATATACCTATACTTATATCATATTCCGAGATGAAGAAAAGCAATAGATTACGAACTCTATGAAGTCAGTGGATATGGACAAATGCGCCAGAAATTTCATATCAGTGATTTCTTAATTATTTTTCTTTCGTAATACAGGTAAATGGAAATAATTAAACGATAACTTTTGAAAGAAACGATTTCAAACCATAAAACTCTGAAGAAGGTTCAAAATTTGGAGAGGAAAATTGGGTTCATGAATGAATAGAATGAAACCAATAGCATTCAGGATATTTGAATATTATTTATGTCTTCCTCAAAATAGAAGGTGAATTTAATGTGTACGAAATTGAACATTAACAACACACTTTAATGTTCAGTTTATGGTGATAAAAGGTGCAATTGTTATGGGCAACTGAACCAATAGCAACACAAGTAATGTCAAAACTCTACTGAAATATTGAAACAGAAATTTTATTGTGTCAAATGTATGTCTTGTGCAAAATAAGAATGTATTTAATCAAAAATGTATTCTCAATTCATAATGAAGCCGACAGAAAAATCTTATTATCAACTAGTTAATTAATAACGTTAGTAGTTCGTGATCATAAGTCTTTGTCAATAATAACCTAGTTGATAAAAAAAAGTATTATCATTTTCCTAAAATGAACAAGAACGTAAAAGCTTCTGACCCCATTTTAAATAGTAGAACAAAAAACATCAAACTCAAGAATGTAAAAAAAATCAAAAAGCACTGTAGTGAAGTCAGAAGCTTTTGCGCGCTTGTGCATACTGGAAAAACAATAAATTCATTCCATTCATTCATTAATTCTCCTTTTCTTCTCAAATCTCCAACCTAGCTCGAAATTGAAGTCGTTCTTTCTGGATTTCATCGTCTACCAGTTGCCATGAAAAAAATTAGAAATTATACAGGTTGACTGGTGACGTAAGGGACAACGGCTAACTGAAGATGACTGAATGAGGATTGTGGGTTCAAATGTCCCATAAGGCTATTAGTTTCAAAGATACAGGGTGTTTGTTGCAAAAGTGTTAAAACCATAAACTCCCATTAATTTTCAATATGGCAAATTTTCCGCTGATACTTGGCAAGCTTATTACTGTACATATTCTCTATCAGATCGAGAAAAGAAATTTTAAAAATTGTTGGTCCGTATTCAAAAAATTCAATTTTCGTGTTAGGTGAGAACTATCACTCGGTATATGAGATAAAAAAAATTGAAATGGAACATTGGAATCTGCAAAAATCTGCAAAACTGATGAAAAATTATACTCTTGATAGAACAGAAACAGTAGATTTCAGCTCGAGAAAAGTTTCCGATTAACAAACTCAACGCACTAGAGCGAAAAAGTTACTTTTTAACACTAGTCTTAATAATCAAGGATAGTGTGTGAAATCAGCTATTCACAAACAGTGTTTTAAAAACGTTTATTTCCACAAGAAAGATTAGGAACCACCCAACCGAAAATAATCGTCAATGAAAAAATTCCTCAGCTATAATTAGCTCGGAATTCGAAAAAAAAATGTATACCCTTAAAATTCCAGAGTTGATTCGAAAGAAAGCGAGACTCGTCGCCCACTCGCAATTGAATTAATCATTCCGGCAAATGGAGAATTGGGGGAATGGAATATTCAAGATCCGAACCGTGCACCTATACCACTAACTTATTCAGTGTTCGGGAAAATTTTTGCACCTTGTTCGCATCCTGAGAGCCTTTTAAAGTTGCATTTTCCGACGGAGATTCTAACGCGAAAGCCCACCATCTTAGGAAATTCATTTCCTTCGCTACACTAATTCGGCTAATGCATTTTCATAGGCCAACATCATGCGGTATACGCCATCTTGAATTATGCCGGTCGAAAGATGAAATTATTTCGTCGACATTGTTATTTCTTGTTTCATCGTGTTCTTTGAGGAATTTTTTTTGTGGAAGTTGGGAAGTGTGCGTGGCTGTTATTTAATGGAAAAAAGATTTATATAGAATTATTTTCTAATTCTGTTGTGAATTCGTTTCTTATTTCACGTCTTGTGGAGAAATACATTGTGAGGATATTCCAGACAAGTAAAGACTTTATTGTTGAGTTTCATTATTAATTGTTAGTTTTTTGTAACAGAATGATCTCTTATCTGTCATTTCATTTTTAGTCTTAATTATTTACGTTGAAGTGAAGTCATAATTAATAGAGCACCAAATAATGATAACAATTGTTGGAATTCAATTTTACCGTGAGAATTCAAGAAAGCCCTGAGTACGTGCTTTTGAGCGCTCGTTCATTGGTGGAGCAATGAGGCTATTACTTCCAAATTTTGTATAGGACTTGAGATTGATACCAAATAGTATATATAGTCTATTCACGAAAGGTTGAGCCGTCGGTTGGCCATGGAAATTTGGCATATTCCACTGTGTATATTGAAATTTTAGGTTATGTTCTTTATTTTCTTGTCAGATTGATACGCAATGTTGTCAATATTGCATAGAGTTGTCTGACAATCCGTAAGCTCGTCGGACGAGGCCGCGTACATTCGGCAACGCTGACTTTATTTTACGTTATGACAGCAAATACTGCCAACTTCAGATAAATAAAGAAACGCCTACTATGTGCTCAACCTTTCGTGAACGGACTATAAATGCAAAATCTCAGCAGGGCCGGAATAATATTCTGGAAATTTTTCAAAAACTGAAATATTAACTTCTATGTTCTGATGATGCGATCCTCTTGAAATCTTGCATGAAAATTCTATACAGGTTTGGAAATTCACATTGGAAACATACGATATTCAATGCATTAGAGAGAGTCTTTGCCAAGCAGTTGGACAGTGCTATACTGGACAGATTTACATGCTATGTTTCGCTTTCATTTGACGCGATGTATGGTCCAATGAACAAATAATATGGTTGTCTCTCTCAAATCGACTAACACGGGCACCTATACCACTAACTTATTCAGTGTTCGAGAACATTTTTACACCTTGTTCGCATCCTGAGAGCCTTTTAATGTTGCATTTTCCGACGGAGATTCTAACGCGAAAGCCCACCATCTTAGGAAATTCATTTCCTTCGCTACACTAATTCGGCTAATGCATTTTCATAGGCCAACCTCATGCGGTATACGCCATCTTGAATAATTATGCCGGTCCAAAGATGAAATTGTTTCGTCGACATTGTTATTTCTTGTTTTAGCGTGTTCTCTGAGGAATTTTTTTTGTGGAAAGTGTGCGTGGCTGTTATTTAATGGAAAAAAGATTTATTCAGAATTATTATCTAATTTTGTTGTGAATTCGTTCCTTATTTCACGTCTTGTGGAGAAAAATATTGTGGGGATATTTCAGACAAGAACAGACCTTATGGTTGACTATCATTATTATGTGTTTGTTTGTGAGCGCAAAAATATTATGAGGATATTTCAGAGTAGCGCAGACTTTAAGGTTGAGTTTCATTATTATATGTTAGTTTTTGAGACCTCGTTCTACTTAAACGAGTGCCCTATATCGTTTTGCCCAAATGTCTGTAATTTTCGACTTTCGAGCCGAAAATGGTCTCAAACGATAGGGTTAGACTCTCTGATGACGAATTCGCAGTAAAATTCAATTCTGTCCGTAAGCACAAAAACTTTCGAAGGGATTGACCTTAAGACTTGTAATTTTCAGAATGAGTTAGGGTCCCAAATGGCTCGGTTAAGTTCGTTAACCACACAAATCGTACAGGGTTTTCCATTAAATATGTTCATTCAAAATTTTTGTTAATCAATATCTCAAAAAAAAACGAAACCAATCGATATAAAATGTAACGGCCAAATGCAAGATGCTGATAACAGCTGCCTCATGCAAAATTTGCGTTCATAGTGTGAACAGGACCATAGAATATTCAGTTGGAATATTACCATAAAAAAATATCCGATTCAAGTGAAATTTTCTTTGTGAATGGAGATCGCTATTCTGAATGTTCATCCAAAATTTTGTGGCCATAGTGTTAACAAAACTATAGAAAATTAAATTGGAATATTGAAAAAAAATCTTTATATTTTCATAACAGGATATCCGATTCGATTGAAATTTTTTCGGTGAATAAAGATTGATATACTGAATTTTGTTACCATAGTGTTAACAACACCATATAAAATTCAATTGGAATATTGAAAGAAGACGGTTCCTCCTATTCCTCTTCAAAATAATGAATTGATCGGATATTTATTTACAGAAATTAATAAAGTAGGTATAATGAGAATTTCAAAGGTCAATAGCTCTTCTGAGGATTCAAGTTGATTCGAATTTAAAAATATTGCCAATCGTGCGTGAATATGTTGCATTCACGATTTGTGACTTTTCCTCCGATTAAATAAAAATCAAACAGGTATGATTTGGCAGTTATTAGCTAAGCATCTCGCTATAACTTTGATTTTCGATACAAATTTTTCGTGCCACTAGTTGCATCAAGTAATTGTTTCATTAAGAATATTAAATCGTGTTGTGATTATTATTAAGACACTTCAGTGCGATTACTTCGTGGATCTTTTGAAAGTGCACTTTTTTCTAGAAACGGAAGAATTTCTTTTCCAGGCGAGTATCACTCAGGATCTTCAAGTAAGTACACGATCGACAATTTCATCTTTTCTCATTCTGTGGAGTGTTCTCGAGAATTCGACCCTTTCGTGAACTTAACGGTCAAATGTTAAAATCAGTCCATTTTTCGAACCAACGCACTATCGAAACTTCTTCATCAGTGAGTTCAGCCGACTCATTTGAGAATTTTTCATCTCAAAATTCGAAAAATGCAGACATTTGGGTACAACGATATCATGCTGTTCCTCCAGGAATAACCGCGAAAGATTGTTTTCTTAAAAAGTCAACAATTTGGATTTCCTTAAGATAAAACTTCGCCAGCACAGTTATCCTAATACGACTGATATAAATCCTTCTGTTTTGAATAACTTCAAAGTTCACTATGAACGTTTTTATCCTTTCCCGATATCTCATACTTTTCTCGAATGAAGATTACTCCATTTTCCAGCATACTGGCAGTTTCAGGATCAACTTAATGTCCTGAGATATTCAATTAAAATTCAGAAAGGTTCTCGGTTGAACTTCACACTCAACAATAAATTGCAACAAAAAAGAACCACGTGATACTCTTCGCAATTGCCTCTATCCCGTTCCTGTCAAGAAAACAATTTATCAAGTCTTCTTCAAGTCTAGCCTGGAAGTTCTAAGTGGCTAACCCCTTCGATGAATCAATAAGTTCTAAGAATGAAAGCGTGCTGCACTCTATCGCCACTTATGAGAAAAGTTTTCATAATTAATAATAGTTTACAACAATGGGGATTAGGAGGTTCACTTGGAACTTCGGAAAAATACGCAGAATGGTAGGGTTTCTGAATTCCTCAACGATTTCAGATTGTGGGTTGATGCTTGTCCAGAATCGATAAGGAAGGGATTTACCAACTGAAAACGGATTTATCAGAATGGGTGTTTATTTCAATTCGATAACTAATGAAGTCACTTCGTTTAATATCCGCTAATTTTATGAAGGATTCTACAGTGACCCGAGATTCGCAGTACACTAATAGTAGAGCACTAGAAAGATAGGTATGCCAGACAGGCTGACTGGGTCCAAACATAGACTCGAAAATTACAGATGGTAATGTCAATTTCTCAGTTATTGTGCTCTATTGTTAGTTGCGTGCTTCTGTTGAAGAAAAGTTAATAGAAAGTATTGATTTTTTATTCAAAACAATAAAGTTGGAGACTAGACAGGTAAGCATAAGCATTTATTCGACTACAGATTTCATTTCATTCGAATTGTTCTGTAATTTTCGAGTCTGTGGTTGGACCCAGCATGGCTGTCTGGTATACTCCCCTTTTCAGAACCTTACTAATAGTATATTATACATCGAACGGATAATGATAGCTAATATTCATGAGGTGAAGTTTAAGCTACGAGCCATACCGAGTGACTAATAGCCATCATACGCGAGAAGCATGCTATACTTTATTCGCGACTACTGAATATATTTCTTGAAGATTTCAGCATTTGGCGACCACGAAAAAACCCTTCTATGACAAGCGTGGAAAAAGTCAAGTTGACACATGAGAAATTTTCGGAGAACTGGTCATTGCATATTTTGTAATAAAAAATGCTTTAATTGATATGATAAAAGTAGATTTGGTCCTTGATTGACAAAGTATACCCATATTTGTTAGTTGGAGTACTTTAGAATACTGAAGAAATGCCAATTTGAAGAATATTATATCAAAGCTAAATCTATGAAGCATCTGACAGCCGTGATTAATATCTCATCAATCGCTAGTCATTAATGGATTTTATTTTGGCCGAGCACACAGACGTAAAATGACTAGATTATACAGTAGTCGTGAATAAAACAATTTTGAACTGATTGATAAAAAAATTGAGAAAAGCCGTAGAGGTGCTTCCGAACCGTTTATTGGTGAAGCAGCCATTAGAGGCTATTATTACCACAAAATTCGGAATAGAACATGATATTAATGCTGAATATAAGAATGAAAAATCTTCTGAAATGAAGAATGGAAAGAAGTTATTATTGCAAATATCAAAATTCTATGGTTCTGATTCCACAATGTTTTCGAAAATTTGCATGATTATTTACTTCGCCAATTTACATCCTGTAGGTAGAGTTTATGACAATATCATTCCGATATTACGATGGACTTTTCTGTGGTGTATCAACACAACTGCCACGAATTTTTGCCTTCTGCTTTGAATTGGTATTGACCATTTCCCTGCAAAATTTCAGCTCGATTGCATTGACAAATTGTGAATTACTCGAAAAATTTGATGATTTGACACGAAGTAAAATTCTATGGTTTTGATCTAGCGATCTTCTTGATATTGTGCAACATCCAGTATAAGAATCGTCACCCTTAAAATGAACTGGAATCAGATATTTTATTGTGGAAATATTCCGATTGAATTATTTATTATGGCCATAAAAATTGGCAACAGGATTCTTTTGAATATCTTGAATGTGGCCCCAAAATTTTATTTTGATTAGTTTTGTTCTATCTGAGATATTGAGGAACAAAAATTTCGAATGGCTAAATGTTAAAGAACACTCTGTACTATTTTGCTTGTTAACGAACATAACCATGACATTAAGGAATCAAACCTTCCCTGAAAATTTCAAGGCTCTAAGAAAATCCTTCCGAGAGTTATCGTTCTCACGAACGGACGGCCCCACAGACAGAATTGAATTTGACCAGGGGTTCGTCATCAGTGTGTCGAAAATTATCGGTTGAGACCTTTTTCCGCTTAAAATTCGAAAGTTACAGAAATTTTAGCAAAACGATATAGTTCTCGTTTGAGTAGAACGAGTGGTCCAAAAGCGTTTTTCGGTGATTCAAATAAAAGATGCTGCCTTCGGTTTTTAAGGTTTCACTTTAGCTTCTATTGATATTATGGGTCAGGCAGAATCGAGTCTGCCCGAAATGGGAAAATATCAGACTTTTTTGGCAAAAAAATAACTATACAGTGTATTACATAAGAGTATGTCACAACTGTGTCCGTAAAAGCTTCGTTACGGAGCTAAAGGTTGTTGAAATTCTCGAAAAAAATTGTTTTTTTCTTCATTATTTCTGAAGTTTTCGAGACATTCAGTCGAAATTTGAGCTATTTTCAACAGTCTCCATCATTGCACGTCCTGAATCTTAACTAGAATCTACACGGTGTTTTCTTTTCCGGATCCATGTCCCCTTTTTTCCTCTCGAACTTTTTTGCTGTACACCAAAAAAATTTTGATTTCTTCGTCCAATTTAAAAACTTTTATGATTCTTGTAATTTTTTCACATCTCTAACCGTTTCCGAGGAAAAAATTATTGAAAATAGATTCATCCCTTAAGTTGTGTAATTCTATTTTGTTACACCCTGTATATTCAGTTTTTTCCAAGAAAAAGAGCAAAAAAGAGTCAACGTGCAAAAATATGTCAACAAGCATTCACCTTCTGTATTTTATGTATCTCAATCTGATATTAAGCAATAAAAAGCAGAGTTACCACCGTGTTCCAGCCTGATTTATTATCAATCATAAATAAATACAAGAGGTGCCAGATTTCCATGCGAAATTGTCTCTCAGAAAAAATCCTGATAGCTTGCCGAACGTGCCTTTCCATAGAAACCATAAATAAAGGCCAGGAACATTTACGCTGCAATAACGGTGCACTATATTCCCAACGAAATTTTATAACATCCACTTTGGGTCTATACTTGACTTTGCTTTACTGACTGCCATTTTTTGCGGACCCTAGGCCTGAAGAGGAATGGACTGCGGTGACCGAAAATAGATGATTAAAGTTTTATGGGGACCGTAATAGAGAAGAAATGTCTTTTCAATTTAACTATGGGCATCTGAAAATGAGAATGCAGCGCTACGGTGGGCATTCGTAGAACTAATAATATTGACATGGAGGATTTTGTTGTTTTGTTTATGTGTAAAGGGTAGTATAGCCGGGTTTCAATGGTAAATCTGCCCCGCGGCCTTTTCGATTCATATTGAGGGAATCGATAAGGCATTGAATGAAAATAATTCAGCCAATTTTTCAGCTTTTTATCTCTCGCAATTTTTGAGATTTCTGTAAAATCACTTTTTTCGATTTTATTTTTTCTCTTGTTATATCCAAAATTTTCAAATGGTGATTTTTTTCTCTTGATTCTTTGCTATTCAAGGAACAGACGTGTAATTTTTCTATCAATTTCAGCTGAAAAATCGATTTTTAGAAAAAAAAAATAAATTATAGTCATTTATTGTTCGGTGTTCTTCAAAAGTGTACACCTCCATTTTTGACATAAAATGTCTTCTATGGTCCTTTTTACACTGGAATTTTAAAAAATTTTTAAAATTGGTAGAACATTTTGAAAAAAAATTAAAACTGTTTGAATTTTGGGATTCAGTAGATCTTCACCAAATTTTGGTACCATTGTATTCATATTTGCTCCCTGAACAATATTAGTGAAAATAAAAATGGCGATCTGTCTTAGTTTGGAAGATATGGGCCCCCAAAGTCCGAAAAATATCTCACCTGAGAGTCACTTTTCTCACTACAAAAACACTGAATAACCGCTTTATTAAGTTTAAAGCCTCTCTGAACATTTTAACATAAAGATTTGATTCATATCATATCAAATATATTCAATAATTATTGCAAAACATCGAAAAAATTCGAGGAAAGCCCGTCGTTTCGGCACTATCGCGAATTATTTCGCGCGAATCTGTCACGATGCATAGTGCATACCGATAAATCTAAGTCACTATGATATATATTATATAGTCAAAAGATTGTGCGGTAGTGCTAAGCTTACCATAAGAAACGGAGGGCTTTCCCTCGAATTTTTTCGATGTTTTGCAATAATTATTAAATATACATATATGAAATGAAATAAATCAAATCTTTATGCACAAGGGAATAATGCGACTATAATTCATAAATAAATTGGTATTTCTTCAGTATTCTAAAATACTCCAAGTAACAAATATGGGCATACTTTGTCAATTGAGTGACAAATCTACTTTCATTATATCAATTAAAGCTTTTTTATTCCAAAACATACAATGACCAGTTCTCCACAAATTTCTCATGTGTCAACCATAGCCTAACTAACTATGGTGTCAACTTGACCTTTTCCACGCTTGTCATAGAAGGTGATTTAAATCATCTCGACATAAGTTTGTCACACGTTTTGTATCATTATTCCGAAATTGAATTCTATATTTAGGATGAAATACCACTATTTAAATCTATGGAAGATGATTACCCTTCAGTAGAGTACTGTAGCGGTCTTAGAAGAACAGAATATTCGAAAATCATCACTTGGAATGCCAGACCTGGTTTAAAAAACCCTCCTGGCCCAAGACCAAGAAATACGTATTTTGTATCTGAATATTGAAGGTATTTATTCGAGTAGTTTTAAGTTTCAATGTTTCAATTTTGTAAAAACGGCGAGGCAGGGTTTTTTCTACTGGGGTTTTTCCCCTGTGCTCTGGTATCATACGACAGAATAGTATGGTACCCCCGTTTTTGCACCAAACTCAGTTATGGACTTTTTTGTTTCATGTATTGTATTTTGTTAGCTCTCAATTCAAAAGAATATATCAGGTATCCCAAGGTGAGTGGCCTATCAGATCAAATTGACGTGTTACGAAAATGCCTCTAGTTCGCTCAATATTTGAGTTTTAAGTCAAAAATTTTGCGAGTCATTAGATATCGATCTGATCCATGCCACTGCCTTCGAATTATAGTTGTCAGTTATACAGGATGGACCAAAAAAATCATCATTTGCCAAGTTA
Organism: Propylea japonica; assembly: GCA_013421045.1. Taxonomy (NCBI): domain Eukaryota; kingdom Metazoa; phylum Arthropoda; class Insecta; order Coleoptera; family Coccinellidae; genus Propylea; species Propylea japonica. Next base: position 96,915,257 of record CM024239.1, read on the forward strand.
CAAAATCTAATAGGCCACTCACCTTGGGACACCCGGTATATATAGAAGGGTCTCGTTGCGGTCGGGAAATGTTAAAATCTTCAAGAAATATATAGAGTAATCTTGGATAAAGTATAGTATGCTACTCGCGAATAATGGTTGTTATTCACCTCTAGAACAATAGCTATTATACGCTTGTTGCATAACAAGCTATTTTTTATGTCCTTTTGAATGGTTATACTTCGAGTGCCGGACCCTGCATTAATAATACAATAAATCATACTTTCTAGAGTCCAACTCCTAAACAATTTTTCGTCTTTCACGGAGCTCAAATACAGTTGAATAATCGAAAAAACGTCAGTTGTTTCCTGGATCTCAGGAAATGGGAAGTGGTCCAACTCGTTAAAATCACTCGTCCCCCGAAATTCAAGGAAATGTCAGACGTCGCTCTAAATACAATTATACCACATCAATGCGCCACCGGAAATGATCGATAGACAGACATTCACGCGACAGTCGCCATTTTGGGATAATAACTCATGTTGCACTTTTGAATTGTTGCGCTTTGATGCAGAGCTTGAAGTTCAGCTGTTATACCCAGAATTTGAACTTTGCGACCGCCCTTTACTTGTCAGTCGCCTCTTTAATAAATCGATTTACCTCCACATACAGGCTCTTTGTAAACTTGAAGCAACTATGTTGTTGGTTGACTATGGTAGTAAGAGTATGTAGTGGAAATACCAGTAAGAATTATTATTCTTAAGAAATAAATAGATAAAAATTTTCAAAGCAACCTACGATGTTACAATAATTTATAAAGACCAATTGGAGCATTTGGAACTTCACTCAATACCATCTTCATTTTCTCCAATTAAGAGATCAGGAATGAATCTCGTTATCGTAGAAGAGAACTTAGAAGGAATTTTCGAATCCAACAGCATCAACATTCCTTAATCTCCAATCCGGACACTAATTGCGTTGATCCCAAGAACCAGAGTAACTTTCTAAGGTAGACCGGATCCACTGCCGGATAAGAAAGGTTCATCTGAAATACATTTCACTCAATAATTGAGCCATGTTAACAAGCAAATCTGTATTATCTAGAATGGTTTATTCTACGACTCTAATTTGTCCCTCTACGCCTTGCTTTCATTTTGAGTGTACTAATAAATCAATACTAAACTTCATCTACTTTTGCTTCTATACTTTATTCATTAGAATTCTGAATTTCAAATTTGATGATAGTTTTTTAAACGGTCAAAACTATTCACGTGACATTCATCTTAGCGCACTCTATTTGGGTCAATGTTGTGGTTTCTGTAACCCAAATAAAACTGAGATTTCAACCTTTCTCCTCAACAACAAAGAAGCACATTTACAACTGAATATTCAATTTACTTACACACAAGGAAAATCCTAAGTATCTTGGTGTAAGACTTGATTGGACCCTCACATTACACACATGGTGTAAGACTTGATTGGACCCTCAAACAACACTTGAACAATGTCGCCCGCAAAGTGAAAATCCGATCAATTTTATTAAAACTTGCGAATAACTTTTGGGAAACCAATTCTGAAACTTTAAGAATAAGTGCACTTACGTTAGTCTATTCTGTTGTAGAATATTGTGCTCCTGTTTGGATCAATAGCCATCATACCAATTTGGTTATTGGTTGATACCCAACTCAATCAGACAATGAGAGTCATTACCGAAACTTTAAGAACTGAACTACTCCTACAGCATGGCTTCCAGTCCTCAGTAACATAGCTCTGCCAAAACTGAGACGGCTCTCTGCTTTCAAGTTTCAAAATGATAAACTGATCAATAATCCTATGCTTCCTTCAGGAAAGCCAGCCAACTCACCAATCTTTCAATCGAGACAGCAAGAGGTCAGAAACTCCAATCTAATCGAATACCAAACATCGAAAGTAGAAGGGTTTCCCAATAAGAACGCTCGATCTTTAAAGTGTAATAAAATAAAAAGTTCAAATAAGACGGATATAATTCATCACTCATTTTAAAACATATATCGTGACATTATGTTTGAAAATTATGTCCGTCAAATGTCCGCCTCGGCTTTGCTTGGTGAGCCGAATTCTGCGAGTCCAGTTTTCGATGACCTGATTGCACAAGTGTGGCTCAATTGCAGCAATTTCTCGTCTGATGTTGGCTTCAAGGGCCTCAACAGTCCGTGGTTTGTCGGTATAAACACGAGATTTAAGAAGCCCCACAAAAAAAATTCTGCATTAGACGGCGAATTGTGGACTCCGTAGGACGATCATGGACACCATAAACTGGACGAAGTGCCCGGAATGTTTGCTGAACAGAACACTGGTTTTGGTAATAAAATTTCACGATTTGGACACGTTGTTCAATTGTATACCGCTCCATATTAAATGTCAGGGCTTACTGAATCGTCCTGGCAGAGATAACGTGTGTGTGACTTTCGACCGTGCAATGCGCTGTTGCCAAAGATCGAGCGTTCTTATTGGGAAACCCTTTAGAAGGCTTTAATCTCGGTCGCAGAGATTGGAACAACCTGAATAGAATAAGAACTGGCCATGGAATATGCAACAAGTCTCTCACGCTGTGGCGAAGAGCCGAAGACTCATCATGTCCTAAATGCACGCTGCTGAACATACTGTATTACATATGGTGCTTGAGTGTCCTGATACCCGATTTGAAGACAGTCTACATGACATTGATGATCTTACTCCGACTGCACTCGCCTGGTTGAGTTCAAGCAATTTAAAACTTTCGCTTGTTTTAATTTTTGACTTGTGTTAATATATACAGGGTTGGGATAAAGTTCGGCACCAAATTAATATCTTTAAAACGGAACGGACGATAATTTTGAAATTTGGCAGCTGAGTGTAATGGACCACGATGCATCTGATGAGCATACCTATTTGCATTAATGAGATACTTCCGGTTTAACCGGAAATGACTAAAATTTTTTTATTTAAATGGGACACCCTGCATATTTCTGCAGATTCTGAAAGTGCACTTTGTTTCGGATCTGTCCATATCGGGTTCCATGTAAAAATTATCTGTTAAAAGAAGAAATTCAGTCTTTTTGTACATTTGAGAAAAAATCCATTCAAATGAATAAATCGTTGCTATTTGTATCAATAGTGAGAAATAAAACGAATTCTTTGTAGTAAATAACTCTTTCTGCTTTTCATGACGTATTTTTTATGAAAATCTATAAAAGCAGAAATTCAGCTTTTACTAGTAGAAAAAAATCATTAGAATTAATTTTAAAAAAAAATCATTTTAAATGTTCGAAGTGCTTGCCATTCACCTCCTGACAATATGCCAGTCTAATAACAAATTCTTGAGTAACTTTTCTCAAGACTTCTCCATGTATTAATGCACATTCATCAAGAATCCGTTGTCTCAATTCTTCTTTTTACAGATTATTTTTAAATGGAACCTGGTATGGACAGATCCGAAAAAAAGTGCTCTTTCAGAATCTGCAGAAATATACAGGGTGTCCCATTTAAATAAAAAAATCATTTCCGGTTAAACCGGAAGTATCTCATTAATGAGAATATGCTCATCAAATGCATTGTGGTCCATTACAATCTGGTGCCAAATTTCGAAAGTATCGTCCGTTCCGTTTCAAAGATATTAAATTGTTGCCGAACTTTATCCCAACCCTGTATAACTTCTTCTCTTATTCTTTTCTTTTTGTTTTGGGTTTCGAATTCGAGGTTGAATTTGAAACTCATCAGTTTTTACGGAACAGGAATATTCTGTAGAGTTAAAATGAAACATAAATGACAAACATAACATTAAAATAAATTAGGAAGGGACAATATAGTCATTGTTTTAAAAATGGCAACTTTTGACTCTTTTTAATATTCCTTCAATATTACCTATTTTATTTTGTTTTCCGTTTTTCGTATATTTCTTTTTTTCATAATTGAGTAGGTATACAAACTGTGTTGGGTTGAAATACCCGTTTGTATTCTTCATCCAAATAAATAAATAAAAACTTATTCAACTGGTAGTATGAAGATATACAGGGTGTTTCATTGGGAAAGGGAAATACTTCACAGGTGCATAGGTGGCACCAAGACAGTTCTAGAGATCTCCCATTTATTGGGTCTCACTGTCTTCGTAGCCGAGATACAGGGTGTTTTATGAATTTTGCCCGTTTCTTCCTGAGGCCGTACCAGACGAACCACCCGGTATATTTTCTTCATATTCGGCAAATATGTTCCTAATTGAGAACCTATCATGCAATAACCGCCTCGAAAATCCAGGTCCGGGTTAACAAAAAATTATGAATCGTTTGAATACTCGAAACAACACCCTGTACATCGGAATTTTGAAAATCTGTTTTAATATTCGAAAACACCACTAAAAACTAAACTGAGACGTATACTTCAAACTTTCGCGCAGAAAGTTTTACTGTACAAATTTTCAAGGTAAAAGTGAAGTTTTCAGGAACTTGGATACCCGAAAGTGGTTTGAAGTGACTTTAACAATGAATTATCAACAATATTGAATCCATAATTATTTCAACATTACTCTGTAATTCATTCTTCATTGGTTTTCTTTTTTATAGCTGTATACTTGAAAATCCAGGTCCTGGTCAACGAAAATTATGAATTGTTCGAATCCTCGAAACAACACCCTGTACATCGGAATTTTGAAGATCTGTTTTAGTATTCGAAAACACCACTAAAAACTTAACTGAGATGTATACTGCAAATTTTCGCGCAGACAGTTTTACTGCACAAATTTTCAACGTAAAAGTAAAGTTTTGACGAAATTGGATACCTGAAAGTGGTTTGAAGTGACTTTCAACAATGAATTATCAACAATATTGAACCCATAATTTTTTCGACATTACTTTGTAATTCATTTCCACATTGGTTTTCCTTTTTATAGCTGTATACTTGAAAATGCAGGTCCGGGTTAACAAAAAAATATGAATCGTTTGAATCCTCGAAACAACACCCTGTACATCTCAATAAATGAAAACTAATGTGAAAATTCATTACCTAGTAATGTTGAAATAATTATGGATTTCAATATTTTCATAATTCATGGTTGAAAGCCACTTCAAACCACTTTCAGGTATCCAATTTCTTTAAAACTTCACTTTCACGTTGAAAATTGTGCAGTGAAACTATCTGCGCGAAAATTTGAAGTGTACGTCTCAGATCAGTTTTCCTAGTTACAGAGTGTTGTTTCGAGGATTCAAACGATTCATAATTTTCGTTGACCCGGACCTGGATTTTCAAGTATACAGCTATAAAAAAAGAAAACCAATGTAAAAATGAATTACAGAGTAATGTTGAAATAATTATGGATTCAATATTGTTGATAATTCATTATTAGAGTCACTTCAAACCACTTTCGGGTATCCAAGTTCCTAAAAACTTCACTTTTACCTTGAAATTTTGTACAGTAAAACTTTCTGCGCGAAAATTTGAAGTATACGTCTCAGTTTAGTTTTTAGTGGTATTTTCGAATATTAAAACAGATTTTCAAAATTCCGATGTACAGGGTGTTGTTTCGAGTATTCAAACGATTCATAATTTTTTGTTAACCCGGACCTGGATTTTCGAGGCGGTTGTTGCATGATATGTTTGGGCTCTCAATTATAAACATATTTGCCAAATATGAAGAAAATATACCGGGTGGTTCGTCTGGTACGGCCTCAGGAAGAAACGGGCAAAATTCATAAAACACCCTGTATCTCGGCTACGAAGACAGTGAGACCCAATAAATGGGGTATCTCTAGAATCGTCTTGGTGCCACCTATGCACCTGTGAAGTATTTCCCTTTCCCAATGAAACACCCTGTTATAATAACTACATATTCAATAGGAGAGTTTGCAACTGCACTCTATATCATCTTCATTTTCTCCAATTAAGACATCAGGAATGAATGTCGTTATCGTGGAGTAGAACTTAGAAGGAATTTTCGAATCCAACAGCATTAACATTCCTTAATCTCCAATCAGGACGCTAATTGCGTTGATCCCAAGAACCAGAGTAACTTTCTAAGGTAGACCGGTGCCGGTGCCGGATAAGAGAGGTTCATCCGAAATACATTTCACTCAATAAAGTGATTTACATCCGGTTTCCTCGATTCATGCAAAGTTCATTTCCTCACTGCCTTCCAGGATGAATCAGCTGAACAGCACCAAGATCCGGATTGCAATCAATGGTTATTGGGTTGATTGATTCCGGGAGATGAGATTCCTTCACAAGATTCCACGCTTTTAGAGGTATTAGAAAGTTTCTTGGAATAATTCACGTCTTAAGTATGATTAGGTGTTGTTTGTAGTTTTTCCATAGGACGGTCTGATAAGGAGACTTGATTTTCTTATTGTCCTGAAAATATTGAAGATTCTCTAATGAGATCTGGAAATTATCCTACGATAATAATATACATCTTTCGATATCACTTCTAATTCTAATATGAAATACGTCAGCCAGCTGTCGTCAGGAAAAAACTTCATACAAGTCGAAAAAGTAGGTTTTTTTCGGACGAGTAGACAAAATCTTAAATCTGGAAGTTTGCTAGTCCAAAAAACCTATTTCCGTAGCGTACACTATTTTTTTGGCAACCGTGTAGAAACGTTCTCGAATTCATGAATTATTGCGATTTGTGATGAAAAACATGCAAACTTTTGACCACTAATTTTATATGAACTGACAGCCGTTATTTCGTTGGTATGTTAATTATCAATTAAATTTGTAAAAATCATACGTACTTCCAGGTACGTAGTACCAGGATTAAACCAGGAAATGCTACTTTTTCGATGAAAAATCGTTGTCGAAAAAAAAATTCTGTAATTTTGACAGTTTTCAGAAACAGAAACTTTGATCTATTTTTGGGTTGCATTGCATTTTTCAAAAGGTTTGCGCAGAGCACAGCAATCCAAAATCTCAGGAGACGAAACTAATATAATAAAAAAAAAGAACCGTATCAACGGAAAATCACATGAAAAATAAATTCATTTGCCTGTTACTTGTTTGGAAGAAGTGTGCTATCTGAAATAAAAATTCAAGAAAAGCCCTGAGCAGGTGCTTTTGATCGCTCGTTCATTTCTGGAACAATAACAGTGTTTCATAAAGCTTGATCGGGCAATCAAATCGTTGATTTTGAATTAAGTCGATGGTTTACGTCAAAAATGTACTGAAAATTGCACAGAAATGATGACATTTCGTTAATCACCGTGATTGGAGTTTTATGAAACCCGGCTTAAAACTATCAATTCGAAATTTTATGTGGGACTTGGGATTTAATAACAAATATGTCAATGCAAAATCTCAGAGCAATCGGAATTATATTTCGGAAATTATTCAGAAAATGAAATACCTATGTAAAAAATAAATAATTGAAAAAAATTTATCCTATGATTCTGATGATGCGATTTTGAAATTTTGCACGATCATTCAGTATATCAGTCTTGATTCATATACCTAATAAATTTCACAAGAATCGGATATCCTGTTATGAAAATATTACGATTCTTCTTTTCAATATTCCAATTGAATTTTCTGTGGTTCTGTTAATACTGTGGCCACAAAATTTTGCGTGGAAATGCAGTATATCAATACTCAACTACAAAAGAAATTTCACTCCGATCGGATATCCTGTAATGGAAATATAGAATTTCTTTTTTTCAACAGAATAATTGAGTGCTCTATGAATCTGGTAACATAGATTTATAATACTAACTAGATGGCGAACCTGTCAAAAAATTGAGGCAAACGGCGGCCATTTGCAGTTTGGAGTGAACCACAAATATTTTGAGAGATGTCACTTTTTCTATGAATTTAAATATTAGAATTACCAATATTCCTTTATTTATTTTATTTCAACGAATTAAAATAATAGGATTACCAATATTGTTTAATAATAATCACAAGAATCGAAAATATTCATAATTTTAATAGACCGAAATGTCAGAGTTCACAGAACACTAATTTATAGAGTTCGTTTTTCATCACTTCTTTCAAAGGAACGTCTATGTTTCAATCAAAATTCGAGCACAGATGGCATAAAACATCCAAATATTTGTGGTTCACTCCAAACTGCAAATGGCGGCCATTTGCCTCACTTTTTTCTACGTGACAGTTAGGAAGTTCGACGTCCAGTTAGTATTATAGGTCCATGTCTGGTAACACCATGGCCACAAAATTTGCATGCACATTCAGTATATCTCCATTCATAAAATAATTCCACTCGAATCGGACATCTTCTTATGGCAATATGAAGTTTCTTCTTTTCAATATTCCAATTGAATTTTCTATGGTTCTGTGAACACTATTGCCACAATATTCGGCATTAGTCTTGCCATAAGCATCTTGCATGTGGCCGCAACATTTAATTCGTTTTGTATGAGATATTGAGGAACAAAAATTTTCAATGGCCGTATTTTATGGAACACCTGTACAATTTGGCTGGTTAACGAAAAACCGAGGAATTTGGAAACCGAAGTCATCCTGAAAATCTCTAGTCTCTAGGAAAATGCTTTCTAAAGTTATCGTGCTAACAGACGGACGGACGGCCATACGGCCCTACGGACAGAATTTAGTTTGACCACGGATTCTTTATCAGAGAGGCGAAACCTATAGTTTGAAACCATTTTCGGCTCAAAATTCGAAAATTGCAGACATTTGTGCAGTACGATATAGCACTCGTTTAAGTAGAACGACCGCTCAAAAACTGAATTCATTGAAATGAATTATGTTTTTTTAGCTTCAGTATACAGTGCAGGTTCTCTCCTCGAAGAGATAATTTTATTTGTCAAATTGCTGATAATTGTTTGGCGCGGCTGTTTCAAAAACACTGCTCAACAATTGATAGGAATCACTTACTTGTTCTAAATTTATTTCTGAAATATTCGCTCCAAGATTATAAATTTAGTCAGAAATCAGAGTATTTTCAGTTGATAATATGGTTCACTTGAGAAAAGAATGAAAAAATGGAAAGTTGGAGAGAAAAAAAGACTTTATTAGGAACACTCAAAATTCTGTGTTTGAGTAACATGAAAATTTTATGATGAAACCACAAGAAGGCCGAAGTTTCGGTTAGGCTAGTACCTAGTTGGTCCCCTACGAGCTCGTCTCAAGCATTCTACCCTACGAGGCATATTTTCGATCAAACGATTTATAAAATTTTGGGGCAAATTCGTCCAAATATCCCGTAAAGCGTTAGAAAGGTCCTCCAGGTTATTGATCGGTTGTTCTAAGGTTGACAATTGTCTAGACATCTCAGACTAGACATGTTCGATGCAATTCATGTCTGGAGAGCGAGCTGGCCAGTACAACAGCTGCCCAAAATCGTCTTTTGATCCTCAATGCTAGGTGAAATCCCACTTTCCCGGCGTCGCGGCTCAATAGATCACTGAGAGTTGCAACAGGAGTTCTAATTTCGAACCAGACTGTAAGACGACGACTACATGTTCGTGGTTTGAGAGCACGTAGGAGGGTACAACATCCCCGTTTGAATAGGGAACACCGGGTTTATTGACGGCAATGGGCTGAGGAGCACCGCAATTGGACACTAGAAGATTGGAGCCGATGTTTATTTACGGATGAGTCTAGATTTCGTTTGGTCAACTCCGATGGATGTATTCTTGCTTGGAGGGAAAGAGGTCGAAGGTATGCAGTTTATGGTACCCACAACAGCTTTTGGCGGAGGTTCTATATGTGTATGGGGAGGCATTTGTTTGAACCAACGCCCAGAGTTGGTTGTTCTGCAGAACACCACCAGCCAGAGATATCACGATATGATTATTGAACCCATAATTGTTCCGTTTGCGGCTGCCGTGGGCGAGAATTCCATTTTAATTGACGATAATGCCCGTCCACACCGTAGTCGTCTGGTAATGAAGCGCTAGAAACTCATCTATTGATAGGATGGACTGGCCAGCTCGCTCTCCAGACATGAATTGCATCGAACATGTCTGGTCTGAGATGTCTAGACAATTGTCAACCTTAGAACAACCGATCAATAACCTGGAGGACCTTTCTAACGCTTTACGGGATATTTGGACGAATTTGCCCCAAAATTTTATAAATCGTTTGATCGAAAATATGCCTCGTAGGGTAGAATGCTTGAGACGAGCTCGTAGGGGACCAACTAGGTACTAGCTTAACCGAAACTTCGGTCTTCTTGTGGTTTCATCATAAAATTTTCATGTTACTCAAACACAGAATTTTGAGTGTTCCTAATAAAGTCCTTTTTTCTCTCCAACTTTCCATTTTTTCATTCTTTTCTCAAGTGAACCATATTATCAACTGAAAATACTCTGATATCTGACTAAATTTATAATCTTGGAGCGAATATTTCAGAAATAAATTCAGAACAAGCAAGTGATCCCTATCAATTGTTGAGCAGTGTATGATTCATAGCGATCTTTCCACCAAGTGCAAATTCTTCCATCGTTTCACTTATAGGTAACAACTGATAATTGTTGGTAGTTAAACGAAATAATCAATAATGAATTCTGATTGAAATCATTTTCTAAATGGAAGCCTTATCAGTTCACAACGTTACTACATCCGAATCTTAGGCAAGAATTAGTTTCATCACAGCCTAAAAACGCCTTCTCAATATATTCGCTCCGAGTAGAATGTGTCAACTGAATGGAGTGAGTACGTGGTAACAATCTCTAATGCCCAGATGCTCCATTTATCAGTCAGGTATAGGCGAAAAGCCCCAGCTGAAATTGTCAACGATCTAATTTGAATAGTTCGTAACTACATTGCCGCAGCTAATCCTGGATTATGTCACACACTCGTCATTTACAACAGCTTTCATCATCGTTCGTTTGATTCGAATAATCACTTAATTTAAATTGAAATCCTCAATCCTACAGGACAACTTTAATCTCTGAGTAATTCTTTTTCAAATTGTATCACTATAGATTTGAACGAGTTTTACCATTCAGACGAATATAATTCATCAAAGAATTACTAGCTCAATTAATCATTTCAATGGATTGATTGATGTATCAATATTGGAAACAAAATTTCGAGAATAGTATATTGATATGATAGAAACTAAAAGTTATCACCAAGAGTATCATGCTATACTTCATCCGCAACTACTGAATATCTTTTCAGAAGTTTTTAACATTTTGCGACCGTGACAGGACCCTTCTATCACAAGTGTGGAAAAAGTAACAAATCAGAATTTTTTTGAAGAAGTTATCATTACAAATTTTGTAATTAGAGTTAATTCAATTGATATAATAATAGTAGGTATATTATGCAACGAGCATATAATGATAGCTATTATTCACGAGGTGAAATTAAGGCCACGAGCCTTTGGCGAGTGGCTTAAATTACCGCGTGAATAACAGCCATTATACCCTCCTATGACAAGTGTGAAAAAGTCAAGTTGACACTTGAAAAATTTTTGGAGAACTGGTCATTGTATATTTTGTTATGAAAAATACTCCAATTGATATAATGAAAGTAGATTTAGCCCTCAATTGACAAGGTTTACCCATATTTGTTAGTTGGAGTACTTTAGAATACTGAAGAAATACAAATTTAAGGAATATTATATCAAAGCTTTATCTATGAATCATCTGACAACAGTGATTAATATCTCCTTATTCCCTTGTAATTAATGGGTTTTTTATGGCCATACAACGGACGGATTTCACAATAGTCGTGGATACAAGTAGTTTTGGTCTCCGATTGAGAAGGTATTCCCTGTTCTAACAATATAATATTTGAGATAAATCAAGGAAGCATCTGACTCATTATTCACTAGTGATTAATGGGTATTATTAAAGGCGAGCAAACAGACGTATAAATGAAAAATTATAAAAAGATTATGCATTTTTATAATCCACAGACCATACGATGCAAAATGGCGAATGCACCAGAACCTAATATACTTTCTGAAGTGAACAATTGAAATATTCTACCTTCCAGAATTTGATCTTTCGATTGGAAAAACAGATTATGATTTTCAATAGTCGGAAAAGTTTCGAATGTAGTAGAATTTCAAAGCAATTTAAAGCAATTCAGTTGGGCGTTACCTTTTGACTACGAGAGCTACCAACAACTTCGAGAAAACGAGAATTTCAGGTTGATCCCTTTCTCTCTTATATCCCCAGACGTCAGTTGTGAGTCTCTTCTTTCAAAAATACGATCTTCAGCATACCGTTTACACAATTATTCTCAGAATGGACGAACATTTCAGAAAAAATCTAGTGGGGCCTTTCGCATTCGCCATTTTGCATTTTATAGTCTCAACCTATAAAATAAATGTTTTACGAAATATTGCATATTATGGTGAACAATTTACTACGTGTATTCGAGGGTATCAAAAGCATAAAAAAAGTATATTTCAATGTATATACGAGAGCCGAGAGATTCAAACCTCAGTAAATATCTATGCGAATAAGTGTAGCGATTAGATGTTTGGATTTGTTTGAATATGAGTTGAAATATTCATATCTATCGGAGGGTTTTTTAAGCATTGAAACATGTGCAATTTTTAGGTGATATGATACACATTGCAGTAGACATTTGGATTCTTATAAAAGCCCTGAATTAAAAGCAATCCATCGGAAAAATAAGGGTCCTCACGTTTAGGCACTATAAACCACATTTGGATTTTACAATAAAAATACTTGTGCTCTTGTATAATACGTGCAAATACTGGGTGTCTGTAATCAAATGCGAGAGACTTCAGGAGATGATTACTCGATGAAAATAAGCAGGGGTAGTTCATATAACTTTTTTTCAAAATCAAACCCCTTCCAAGATACAGCCTTTGGAAGGCGATAGCGAGTTGACAGTTTCTGATTTTTTTACGGCTTCTTAAAAACACTGAGTCATAAAACTACACATAATATGAAGCACTTAGTAGATGTCACTCACACAAATTTTTAAAACCTCAAACCTTTATTATTAGATTTGAAAATAACAATCCCCTATGATTTTCTCTCGAAAATATTTTTCGTGGGATAGATTTTCGAAAATAAAATTCTCTCATGGTCTTTCATTCAATTCTGGAGAAAAAAATTTCCTGCAAAATTTCTATACAGTCCATACTTTTCTCGAAAAAAATTAAAACTTACAAGCAGTTATGATCACTGTTCATTCCATTTCATTGCATAAGTGTTCCATAGACATAATATGTCTATGACAGGAGATAAAGATGTTTCATAGATCTTTCTGACGGTTTAATTACTAATATCCGGAAGAAAATTATATCCACAATATTTTAATTTTACATATAGAACTTTCTTTCGATCAATTGACAAAACCAATTATGAGCATAAACAATATCTTGGAATATTCATCCTATGGAAGATACGATGAAATGGAATGAACAGTTATCATATCTGCTTGTAAGTTTTCAATTTTTTCGAGAAAAGTATCGACTGTATTGAAAATTTGCAGGAGACTTTTTTCTACAGAATTGTCAAACCATAAGAGAATTTTATTTTTCTAAAATCTTTCCTACGAAAACAATTTTTGAACGAAAATCATTTGGCGTTGTTTTTTTCAACCCCTAACAATCAGGTTATGAGTTTTAAAAAAATTGTGTGAGTAACATCTACTTAGTGCTTCAAATTATGTATAATTTTATGACTCAGTGTTCGTAAGAAGCCTTAAAAAAAATTTGAAACTGTCAACTCGTCATCGTCTTCCAAAGGCTTGGAAGGGAGGTCGATTTCGAAAAAAACAATTATATGAGATACCCCTGCTTATTTTCATCGAGGTATCCTCTCCCAAAGTCCCTCGCATTTGTTTTTATAAGTTTCTATATTTTACCGCTATTTTTGTAAAATCTGTACACGCATTAATTTGTATTTGTATTCGTAAAATTCCAGTATGCTCTCATAAGAAAAAGAAGTGGATTCACAACGAATCAGAAAAGTTTGTATTTCCAAAACCCACTCGTGGAAGCCGAAAATCCATACTGTCTCAGATACGTCAGAGGCAACGAAGTTATCACATCGTAGCAGTTTTATTACCAAAGTTCCAGGATCAGTCATAAGACTATAAACCACTCTAAAAATAATTCAATAAGAGTAAAATCCGCCGAAATCAGAACTTTGCCAGACGATTCTTCCCTCCTGAAATATTCCCAGTGAATCTTTTCAACAACTACTGTGAGAACATCGGTATCATCCGCGACGAATGGCCTCGCCATCCATTCTATCCGGCTGAGAAATAAAGAGAATCAAGCCTCAGAATGTTTCTGCTCTACGGTCCATTAAATCCAGTGTTTGCGAGTTGAATTCGTTCTTTAATTAACACCATTGTTTTGTAGTAGCATCGCATTTTGCTGAAGTTGGATACAACGGCGAAATGTCGATTTTACATTTTGTATAACTCTCGTTTATAGCCACTTGGATTCGTTTCAAGACGTCTAGTACTTGGTCGAATTTAAACAATGTTTCTATGGAGAACTTGCGAGGAAAACACAGGATTGGAATAAAAACAAAAAGGAAGAAACATTCGTTATCTCTTCTTTTTCTGGTGTTTTTAATTTGAAACTCGAGACAGAATGCAGAATCGAATCAATTTTGCTCGCGTATTTCCATAAATCTTGCTGTCCAAGTTATATTGCTTTCTTCCTCATTAATAACAATACAGGGTGTTTTTGAATTGGCCGATTGAGCTAGCCAATGGGGATCTTCTTGACGGAATTCATCGAATAAAATAATCAATAAACAAATGTCGATTTTACATTTTGTATAAGTCTCGTTTATAGCCACTTGGATTCGTTTCAAGACGTCTAGTACTTGGTCGAGTTTAAACAATATTTCTATGGAAAACTTCAGGGGAAAACATAGGATTGGAATAAAAACAAAACGGGAAGAAAACGCAGTTAAGATCGTTAATTCATTATCCTTCTCTTTCTGGTGTTTTTAATTTGAAACTCGAAACAAAATGCCTAGTTGAATCAATTTTGTTCGCGTGTTTCCATAAAACTTGCTGTCCAAGTTATATTTTATCAAAAACAATACAGAGTGTTTTTGAAATGGGCGATTGAGCTCACCAATGGGGATATTTTTGACGAAATTCATCCAATAAAATATAAATGAAAAACTGTCGTTTCAATATTTTGTAGAACTCTGGTTTATATCCACTTGGGTTCGTTTCAACACGTCCAGTACTTGGTTGAATTCAAACAATGTTTCTAAGGAGAACTTGCGAGCAAAATACAGGATTGAAATAAAAATAAAACGAGAAGAAAGACGCAGTTGAGATCGTTAATTCATTATCTTCACCTTCTGGTGTTTTTAATTTGAAACTCGAAACAAAATGCAGAATCGAATCAATTTTGTTCGCGTATTTACTTAAACCTTGCTGTCCAAGTTATATTGCTATCTTCCTCATTAATAACAATACAGGTGTCTTTGAATTGGCCGATTGAGCTCGCCAATAGGGATCTTTTTGACGGAATTCATCGAATAAAATAATCAATAAACAAATGTCGATTTTACATTTCGTATAACTCTCGTTTATAGCCACTTGTATTCGTTTTAAGACGTCTACTATAACTTGGTCGAATTTAAACAATGTTTCTATGGAGAGCTTGAGAAGAAACACAGGATTGGAATAAAGACAAAATGGAAAAAAGATCGTTAATTCATTATCTTCTTCTTTTTCTGGTGTTTTTAATTTGAAACTCGAACAGAATGCCAGAGTCGAATCAATTTTGTGAGCGTATTTCCATAAATCTTGTTCTCCAAGTTATATTGCTATTTTCTTAACGAAAAACTCTGGTAGACTAGTAGTTAAGAAAATGAGACACACTCATCGTATTAATTATATACTTTGACTATCGATTTCGGCGCTAGGCCATCATCAGGACAGCTGAAATAAAACATGGATGACAAAATTAAATATACAACACACACAGTATGTACAATTCCTAAACTTTTTCAAAAATAATAATGTTTGATATAAATAAAATAAAAATAAACAAAGGTTGGACAAATCTACCATATATAGAGAAATATGTACTTTTAAGAAACATTTTTACCTAATATACTTATAGTTTTCCTCCTGGATATATGTGGATATTATAGTAATTATTTAGGTTAATATAGTTGTATTCTATGGAAATAGATTGTTTTCAATCGAGACATATGTGTTTTCTTCATCTTATGTGTCATTTGTCCTCAGATATATAAGAAAGAGTATACAAGGGTAGGTGGATAAGAAGTCTACATAGTTAGTGAGTGAATCATTTTGAAAAGATTGTTTGCTGAAAAATCTTGTATTTCATTGAGGAGATGTTCGTCGTTCTTGTTCTTCAGAATTTCGGGTTGTTTCAACAATGTTTGCTCATGAAATTCGTGTACAGTACAGATAAATATTGTTATTAAATTGCTATCTTCTTCAGTGGTTTATAGCCACTTGGATCGTTTTCTAGAAACTCGAAACAGAATGCAGAATCGAATCAATTTTGTTCGCGTTTCTCCATAAATCTTCCTGTTCAAGTTATATTGCTTTCTTCCTCATTAATAACAAAAAGGGTGTTTTTGAACTGGCCGATTGAGCTAGCCAATTGGGATCTTTTTGACGGAATTCAGCGAATTGAATAATCAATAAACAAATGTCGGTTTTACATTTTGTATAACTCTCGTTTATAGCCACTTGGATTCGTTTCAAGACGTCTAGTACTTGGTCGAATTTAAACAATGTTTTTATGGAGAACTTGCAAGGAAAACACAGGATTGGAATAAAAACAAAACGGGAAGAAAACGCAGTTGAGATCGTTAATTCATTATCTTCTTCTTTTTCCCGTGTTTTTAATTTGAAACTCGAAACAGAATGCAGAGTCGAATCAATTTTGTTCGCGTGTTTCCATAAATCTTGCTGTTCAAGTTATATTGCTATCTTTCTCATTAAAAACAATACAGGGTGTGTTTGAATTGGGCGATTTAGCTCACCAATGGGGATATTTTTGACGAAATTCATCCAATAAAATAATTAATGAACAACTGTCGATTAAATATTTTGTAGAACTCTGGTTTATATCCACTTGGGTTCGTTTCAACACGTCCAGTACTTGGTTGAATTTAAGCAATGTTTCTTCGAAGAACTTGCAAGCAAAATACAATATTGGAATGAAAACAAAACGGAAAGAAAGACGCGATTGAGATCGTCAATTCATTATCTTCTTCTTCTTCTGTTGTTTTTTATTTGAAACTCAAAACAGAATGCAGAGTAGAATCAATTTTGTTCCCGTTTTTCCAGGAATCTTGCTGTCTCAGTTATATTCCTATCTTCCTCCTTGAAAACAATACAGTGTGTTTTTGAATTGGGCCATTGAGCTCGCCAGTGGAGATTTTTTCGACGAAATTTGTCAAATAAAATAATTAATAAACAAATGTCGATTTCATATTTTGTAGAACTCTGGTTTATATCCACTTGGATTCGTTTCAACACATCTAGTACTCGGTCGAATTTAAACAATGTTTCTATGGAGAACTGTCAAGCAAAACACAGGAGTGAAATAAAACAAAACGGAAAGAAAAAGGCAATTAGGATCGTTAATTCATTTTTTTTCTGGTGTTTTAATTTGAAACAGAATGCAGAATCGAATCAAGGTTGTTCGCGTATTTCCATAAATCTTGTTGTCCAAGTTATATTGCTATCTTCCTCATCAAAAACCATTCATGGTTATTTTGATTTGGGCGATTGAGCTCTCCAGTGAAGATCTCTTTAACAAAATTCATCGAATAAAATAATCAATAAACAAATGTTGATTTCATAGTTTGTAAAACTCTGGTTTATAGCTAGTGGGATTCGCTTCAAGACGTCTAGTACTTGGTCGAATTTAATCAATGTTTCCATGGAGAACATGTGAGGAAAACACAGGATTGGATCGTTCATTCATTAAATTCAAAATTAAATATGCAAGACTTCTTATTTTCTAATAATTTCATCCAATAATGTGCAACAAAAATGAAAAAATCGTTTCAATTGTTTTCTTCTCTATAGACTATTATTTCAAAAAGCTTTTAACATTTGTTAAGTATTACGTAACAAATACACCCATGTCTTGCGTTTTTCCGAAGAATTCATGTCATTTCAAAAACTTGGAAATATAAAATCCCAGCAGATGAAAACTGATATGATTGAAAAAATATTCAAAAACTGGGCAGTAATATTGAAAATTTGCATAAAAGCAATTTTATGCAAATTTTCGTCTATACTGAACAAGGTTTTTTATGGCAATATTGAAACTGATGTGAAAAATAAGGATATCGAAAAATCTCGATGCTTTGAGTACTGTCAAAAAAAATGATGTTATACAAACAGTTCGAAAGAATTGTCAAAAGTGCACATTTTCACCAAACTTGATCGAAACAGCCTCAGCTACAAAAAAGCCATTTTTCTGAAAGTCCTGAATCAGCTGCATTTACCATAAGGCTATGGCTTACCATTCATGAAATATTGTGTAAATAATTCAATCGGTTATTTATAAGGAGTACAGTGAACAATTTTTTTTTCAGGTACGACCTCAGTATCATGACGTGATGTCCTGAGGAGAAGTCGCATTTTCCACAATGGTATGTTGATTTTGTTAATTCCTTTTTACTTTACCTTAAAATTTTCTACTGAGAAAGTGCTTTTTCGTTATGCTTTATTTCAAAGACTAATGAATTTCTAGAGAATCAATCAACTAAAGAATAAAGGGTGTCCCTGGGCCCTCTTAGACCCAGCTGAATTGTTGATATATAATATGTAAAGAATAGATGAAATATGAATTCCTTGATATTAACGCCAAATATTCCCAGAAATTCACATGTACCAAGTGCAAGAATAAATTTTTTGAATTAACATCTGGACAAAAATGAGAAATACATATGTATTTGCATCAACATATGCATCAAAAATAGCATATGATGCTTCCAGGGCAAAAACAAGCATTAATATGCAAACCAAGTTACGAGACCTCAAAATAATCCTATGTATATTCAAGTATTCCCGTATAGCGTTAACAGGCTGACCAACTTCAACCTATATAACTGACGGGGTTAAAATAAGCACCCCGAACAAAGAAGGCTGACCTTTAGAAAGCGTCAGTGTGTGAGATGCGAAACAGAGCCAATTAATAACAGCCGGATATTTCTTCTGAGTTATTTCTCTAGAATGAATTTACTTAAAATTAAGAAAGTAATTATTTGATCCTGTAAGACCAGCCGAAGAAAGCATATAGGTATTGTAAGGGTAGTTCCTCTTTCATTTGAGACCAGGACAGACCTGAATGTAACTTTTATGGTAGGAATAGTTGAAATATTAATTCCTTGATATAAACGCTAAATATTCCCTGAAATTTATAGTGCTATTCTGTAACTATCTTATTTACATTGTCACTTTTGAAATACTCATCTATGAACATAACCTTAGGTAAATCGTAAGTTTTGATCATGGAACTTATGTGTTATGAGCAAATGGTTTGGATTTGAATTTGAAAATACATTTTTTATGTAGTTTGCGTTTCTTCATTTCATCGAGTTAATTGAGAACAGGAATAAAATTCTTTATCCACTCCTATAGAGTGATATGTGAAGCATTAAACTAATTTATATATGTAATAGTAGCTATAACACAACCGTAGACATGTCTATGAACTGAAAAGCGAGTGTTATAATACACCCGCCCATAACACCCGCTAATAAAAATACCTAGGAAAAATGAAATTGCTTACAAAAAATTAATAAAAAGTAGGATCGATCCGGAAATCTATATTTCAGCCATCAAGATAACGTTCTAGCGATTCATTCCAGATTTATTTTGGAAAACGTAAATTTTTGAAGTTGCGAAAGTACTTGATTTGATTAGTTAGAGACTCTGATTTGATTCCCGGCCACAGACTGCAGAGGTTTGATGGTTGGACGAAATGTTGTCAACGCTTTTGACTACTGTTCAAAATTTTTTAAATGCAGATTTTTTCGAATTTTACTGAAGAAGTCGTGGATAAAGTATAGTATTCATTTCGCGGTAATGCTCAAAAACACTTGATGAATTACACCACTCGCCTGACGGCTCGTGGTGTAAAATTCATCTGCGTGTGTTTTGACCTGCATAACCGCTCATCAAATAATAAACTATTATTGCTGTATAGTAGATGTTTATTGGGTTCATATTACACTGCTTGTTCAATCTGAACATTTTCACAAACTGAGCATCTGGCATTTCAAATGGACTCATTTAATCACGCAATCTTTTCCTTCCATTCCTCATAAAGTTCCTATTATAAAGAAAAATGATTTCAAGGTCATGTATATAATTGATAATGGTCCCTACTTACCTGTTTCGATTTTCTTCAAAAACAATCCAATAAACAAAGCCTTACTACCTATTATTACTCATCATTAATTCCTTATATACAAATGTTCGTAATCATCCATACATAAACAAACCATTCAACGTAACCTCACAATATGTCATTCGATAATGCTTCCGATCACCCGTCGTGTACTCGTAAATATTGAATGATTTCTTTAAGCTACCGATGCCTTAAAGAGGTCCAGAATTGCAATTTTCCTGTAAAATAACGAAAAGTTATAGATTGGCTTTCAGATGAAAGCAGAATACCATGAAAAAAAAACACGAATTTTTCGAATTCACAACTAGAAGAAAATGGTAAATACATATTTGCATCAACATATGCATCAAAAATTGCATTAATATACAAACCAAGTTACGAGACCCCGAAATAATCCTATGTATATTCAAGTATTCCCGATAGCGTTAACAGGCTGACCAACTTTAACCTATATAACTGACGGGGTTAAAATAAGCATCCCGACAAAGAAGGCTGACCTTTAGAAACCGTCAGTGTGTGAGATGCGAAACAGAGCCAATTAATAACAGCCGGATGAATAGAGCCAGGTGACGATTCTCAGTCGCATTCCTGGAGCGGCGGCGATCGATGCCCTTCCTCTCTCTCTGGATCTCGCACTGGACCCGCGGGATGCATCTTGATTGCTGCCAAACAGACAGCCTGCAACATTGGGCCGCATATGGTGCTGCAGTTGCGGCAGAGATCGACCGATTGTGATGCTCTGCCATTTTGTTATCATCGATCTTGGAGGTTTTGTTTGTCTGTACATATTGGATAATTCTTGGAGTCCCCTCGTGAACTGTGAAATGTATAATATTCTTCATCGACTCTTATTTATACAGGGTGTCCCGGATGAGACAGAAAACATTCAAATGTTTTTGATTGAGATCACAGGCATCCAATTTTTCCGAAAAAAACTCGAAAAGATACGTTGCTAAGTAGGGGAAGGTGTGGTATAATGATCCCCTCAAGGGAAAATTTTAATTGTGGCTACAGTTGTAGGCAAAACCGCAAGATTTCAATTGTTGAATTTACTTATTTTTCATTTCATCTATGTAGTTTTTTTGAATTAGACATTTTTGTTAAAGTTCAGTAAAGGATCATTTTATACACCCCTGTGGATAAAATGATCCCTGGGGTAGGGGCAAAATGATCCCAGGGATCATTTTGTACTATAAGTTAATGAATATCAAAAAAAAAGGGACTAAAAAACTCTGCTATTTATTTAAATGATAATATGTATTGTTCATAACAATTTAAGTATGTAAGCAAGTTACACAACAAAAAAATTCGATGGGTTGAAAAATGATATTTTTCTTGGGCGTTTCTCGAAGTCGGGAGAATTCATCCACCACATTCTTATTAAAACCTCGCGCACGCATTGTAATGTCTGGATGTCTACGTCTAAATCTACGAAGCCATTCAAGTCCAGCTCTTCCTTTAGCTTCGGAAATTGATGCGGTAAATTATTTCTTTCTGCCATTTTTGGTGAGCTGAGGTTAAGAAATCCTGAGTGGTCAACCCGTATATTATTCTGGACTCCATGTCAACAAGTTCCAGGTTGAACACTGTTCAACACTGTTTGCTACCTAACTTTTTAGCTGAGCCTACAGCTATTTTATTTTTACCTTTGGCTCTTCTTTCTAATACCATCACAGGAACGTCAAATTCTCTTCTCGCAGTTTTGTAAGCCATACCATCTCTAATGCCTTTTGCATTTGTCCTTCAGGCCTCTTTTGGCGATTAGTTTTACGTTTATAAATTCTCGGCATGATTTGTAAACAAACTATTAATGGGGTAAAATGATTCCAGGGATCATTTTAGACACATAGAGGGGATCATTTCACCCCAAATACCAAATACAAAATATCGATCAAAACAAAACTTTAACATACCGCGTGCGATGATCGAACATTGCTTAAATATTAGCTAACTGCTACTAATACCCGCAATGAAATAACATTTCAATGAACACTTACATGTAAAAAAACGAAAGTCCAAAAACATGCTTACCTTAGATCAGAGCCAAACTTTTTGATTATTTTTCAATAAAATCACGCCAAGCACTCGCACCGCATTGACATTTTACAGGTAACTCGCAGGGGCGCAGGGAACATGTTTCATCTGTATTTGGATAGATGGGACAAGCCTTTTCTGATTTACGGCGGGGGATCATTTGACCCTTAGGGATCGTATTACCTCACTTTCCCCTAATATTTTCACAATAATCATGAGTGGTCGTTACTAGGAGACGAGTATTTTTGCACTGCACAAATGATTTTTTAACAAATATTACTTTGCATTGTGCTTTTTCAAATTTTTTCACAGGAAAAATGAGATGCCCGAATGGTATTTGACGAGACTATTGCATTATGTATTGTAATTTTTGGTGACAACAACTGTCAAGTTTTCCCGTGGTTGAATTAAACTGCTGGCAGCTCCTGCCAAACAGTTTTTCCACCTAGAAACCATTTCTAATTCAAAACTGCGCGTTTCTGATAGGTGAAAATTTATCAGTTTGCAGAAAACTGCCATCGAAAATCATTAAATTACGCTGGCTTGTCATGACATTACAGGACTCGTGCCTTTATATTGGGTATCACCCATGATTAGAGACTGATTAGAGCGGAGTTCGATAATTGAAAAAAACTCTAACGTGTTCGGAAAAATGAGGGCTGCTTTTTTGGTTTCTCACAGGTCTCGGTTTCGTGAGATATGACGGTTACAACGCAGCTTATGAAATAAAATTTATTGAAAACCTTTGCTTGCCCACTTGTTCCTTATACAGGGTGTTGCACAATAGTATGTCACAACTTGAGAGGATGAATCTATAAACAATTTCAGGAAAAATCGAAATTTTCAAAATTGATTGATTTTTTCTTCATAACTCCTACAGTTTTCGAGATATTCTGTCCAAATTTGGAATGCGAACTATTTTCAAGTGTCCATCATTGCACGTCCTGAATCTTAACTAGAATCTACAAGGTGTCTTCTTTCCGGAGCTATATCTCCTTTTTGTATCTCGAACTTTTCTGCGGTAAGCCACTGATCAGCGTGATATCAATTTTTGATGTCTTCGTTCAATTTTAAAACTTTCGACTCATGTAATTTTTTCGTATCTCTAACCGTTTTCGAGTAAGGAATTATTGAACGATTGTATGTTATTCACTAAATAAGAAAATGATAGAAATACTATGCTCAAAATTTGTTTTTATTTGGAAAGCTCGTCATCTGCGACTCAACTTGAGCTTATTCAATATCAACATTTCACAACGTTCAATATTTTAAAATTGATTTTACGTCGATCAGTGGCGTACCGTCACAACGTTTGAGAGGAAAAAAAGGAGACATGGCCCCGAAAAAAAACACCTGTAGATTCTAGTTAAGATTCAGGACGGACAATGATGGAGACTGTTGAAAATACCTCGCATTCCAAATTTGGACTGAATATCTCAAAAACTGCAGGAGTTATGAAGAAAAAACAACTTTTTGGAAATTTCAAAACCCTGAAGCTCCGTAACAAAGCTTTCGCCAACCCCTGTTTATATGAACTTTTATCTTGAAATTACATGTAGATTCACCCCTCAAGTTGTGACATACTATTATGTGACAGCCTGTATGTCTACATATGTAATTGTCCGAGTTTTTGTGTACTAAGTTTCAACATTTTCAGCTCCAGGAAGGAAAAGGTAACATTTGTGGAACTTCGTCAAGAATAAAAGAAACAAGTAACTTCTTTGCATATTTTTGATTCTTGTTTTAGCTGAATAAGTACTATGGGTAAATGTTCTCAGAAAATGCACTATGAAACTGAATATAACATGATGTGACGAAATTGGTTCGCGGAATTGCAAACAAAGTTGCAAGGTTCATTTACTTTCTGAATTTTGAATAGCATAATTGAAATAACAACATCTCTTAGGAAATGAAAGGTCGAACAATAAAGATATACAGTTCTACAAATAAGTGCATATCTCGAATTCCTCAAAAATGCAGATTTCGTAGGATGTTTTCTTCTGAAACAAGCGGAAAATAAGAATGCAAATGGAATGACGAAAACAATAAATGAGAAACGAAACAATTCCGAATTTTTCAAACAAACGTTGATTTCATTTAAATATAAGTAAAACAGAATAACTGCTTCGAATTTTATTATCTTTTCTTCCGTTCAACGACGAGAATAGCCATGGAAATAATTAAATGAAGTGTATAAATAATTCCAGAGTAATTCGTCAGAAGCTCTCAACGTGAAGCAGCTTTTCAGATTTTTATCTAGTCTCTGCAAACATTTTCGGCACACTCAGCCACAACTAAACGAGGATATCTCTCGGCTCGGATGAAAATTTGAACTATTTTCAAGGTTCTCATCAGCCTACATAGAAAATGAGCATAAAAAAAAGCAAACATAATTACGTCGCAGTGCATCTCCTGACCGAGGGAGCACTCGAGGCACGGGGCTCATCCAACCACAAGAAACTTCAATTTTCTACTCTACGGAGCTTTTGTTCGGTCAGAAATAACAATATGCCTTCTTTATCCTAGGATGAATTTTCCTTCGTCGACGTGAAGAATTCAGTTTCGATGCGCGGAAGTAATGCGGTTCTTATTTCGTTTGTTTACTTTATGTCTCTGCACAAGAATGAGTCAACTTTGTTATATGTTTCAAGGGACGCTAATCGGAGTATAAATATCGTATCATACCATCTTTGAGTACTCGTGGATAAGATGATATGAGTTACTACTACCTAGTTATCACACTCTTATAACATAAAATATCTGGATATTTTATGTCTAGATATCTATGATTAGGTTTAAGTTATTTATAGTCCGTTCACGAAAGCTTGAGGGCATAGTAGGCATTTGTTTATTTATCTGAAGTTGGCAATATTTGCTGTCATAACGTAAAATAAAGTCAACGTTACCGTATGTACCCGGCCTCGTCCGACGAACTTCCGAGTTACAGAAAACTCTGTAGGGAAGGTGAGGTATAATGATCCCCTTAAGGGAAAATTTTAATTGTGGCTAAAGTTGAAGGCAAAACCGCAAGATTTCAATTGTTGAAGGTAGTGAAATTTACTTAACTTTGTATCTGCCTACTAATTTTTCATTTCATCTATGTAGTTTTTTTGTATTAGATATTTTTGTTAAAGTTTAGTAAAGGATCATTTTATACACCCCTGTGGATAAAATGCTCCCTGGGGTAGGAGCAAAATGATCCCAGGGATCATTTTGTACTATAAGTTAATAAATATCAAATAAAATGAAATAAAAAAACTCTGCTGTTTATTTAAACGATAATATGTATTGTTCATAACAATTTAAGTATGTAAGCAAGTTACACAAAACAAAAATATCGATGGGTTGAAAAATAATATTTTTCTTGGGCGTTTCTCAAAGTCGAGAGAAATTCATCCACCACATTCTTATTAAAACCTCGCGCACGCATTGTCTGGATGTCTACGTCTAAATCCACGAAGCCATTCAAGTCCAGCTTTTCCTTTAGCTTCGGAAAATTGATGCGGTAAATGATTTCTTTCTGCCATTTTTGGTGAGCTGAGGTTAAGAAATCCTGAGTGGTCAGCCCGTATATTATTCTGGACTCCATGTCAACAAGTTCCAGTTCTTGTTCCAGGTTGAACACTGTTTGTTTGCTACCTAACTTTTCTCTTCTTTCTAATACCATCACAGGACCTCAAATTCTCTTCTCGCGGTTTTGTAAGCCATACCATCTCTAATGCCTTTTGAATTGTTCTTCAGGCCTCTTTTGGCGATTAGTTTTACGTTTATCAATTCTCGGCATGATCTGTAAAAAAAAACTATTAATAGGGTAAAATGATCCAGGGATCATTTTATACACACAGAAGAGAATATTTCACCCCAAATACCAAATTACAAAATATCGATCAAAACAAAACCTTCACATACCGCAGGCGATGATCGAACATTGCTTGAATATTAGCTAACTGCTACTAATACCCGCAAATAAAACAACATTTCAGTAAACACTCACATGTAAAAAAAACGAAAGTCCAAAAACATGCTCACCTTAGATCAGAGCCACACTTTTTGATTATTTTTTAATAAAATCACGCCAAGCACTCGCACCGCTTTGACATTTTACAGGTAACTCGCAGGGGCGCAGGGGAACATGTTTCATCTGTATTTGGATAGATGGTACAAGCTGTTTCTGATTTACGGCGGGGGATCATTTGACCCTTAGGGTTCGTATTACCTCACTTTCCCCTAATATTGACAACATTGCGTATCAATCTGACAAGAAAATGAACAACATAACCTAAAATTTTAATATACACAGTGAAATATGCCAAATTGTCATGGCCAACCGACGACTCAAACTTTCGTGAATGGACTATAGTTAGCGTTTGTGACTTTTTTTTGGTTAAACGATTTAGTTTGACCTGTGAATAGCAGATAATTGGTAGAAATGATAAACATAAATCTTCGTTTCTCTATTTACAGGTAAATATTCGATTCTTATGCGACTTGAGATTAAGTTTTAAAAATGTAAACTCTATTTACAGAGCAACACTCGGAGTTCTCTTAGCTACCAATTCAACATTGGAACACATATTATAAATGACAATTTCGTTTGTTATTCTGAACCAGAAATACACTTATAGAAATGGAACGATTAAAGGTTCAATTCACTGTTAATACAGCAGATGATGGAAAAGCAAACGTTGTGTGCATGAGCTATATTACAACTGAAGATGGTATAACCTACAAAGTTCCAAAAGAGCAGAGGTGAATAACTGAAGATATGAAACAAGCTTTTTGGGGCAGTGATGAAAATGTTATGATTGGAGGTCAATACCCAGAAAAAATCATGAGCAATCAGGATGATGGATCGAATGTAAATGAAAAATCGATAACAGATCATGTAGTAAGGGCCGTTGAATCAATGATCAATGATAAAAAAAGCAATGAGAGACCAAATTTGAGGAAATTATTTGTGAAATTTGTATTAAAAAAATTCAATGAAAAAGGTAACTTACACGAATGGCTCAATTCTTTCGAACGAGAATGCTTACGATGGAATATCAGGAAGGAAGAAGGAAAAATTTAAATTTTAAGAACTTCTCTTGAAAAATCCTATTTGGATTGGTATAGTACCATGATGTTGAAACACACTCTACAATCAAGTTGGGAAATCTGGAGAGATAGCTTCAGATCATCATATGCAAACAAAGGATAGAAAAATAGCAGGTATGCCTTATCTTTTCAATATCAAACAGGATCATTATAAGAATATGCAGTGAAAAATTAAAGATTATAGCTGGAGGCTAGAAATACAATGGACAATGTCTGGAGTACCAAGTGATGATCTTCAGAACATCGAATGTTCAAGGAGCTGTCTACAGAAGCTGAATGTCTTCCATAAATTTAAACATCGGTCTTCCCTCCTTATTATTCTATTTACTCTTTTGGAAATGTTGTTTTGATATTATTATTTTCTTCTTCATTTTATATTAGATTGCCAGCTGTCCCGTCATCGTTTTGTAGGGCAGCCCAACGGTCTTCTTCCGTGAGTCATTTCTTCGTGAATAACAAAATCATTGAACAGCTCTTCTCTTTTCTTTTCATTTGATTCGGCATATATCTTGGAGGTGTATCTGAAAAAAGAGACAAATTTGTATAACCAAGAAAAAGTACCTAATACATATCCATATTATAAAAAGCTCCTCTATGCCACATATCATAATTGAAGTCGATCTTTTGTATTTTAAATCCTTCGAATCGAATGAAGCTGCTCCTTGAATGTAAGGGTTATATTGCGTTATCATCTCCTATAGATTTAAAGAGTAGTATTACGCCCTAATTATGATCATAAATCATTAATGGCCGGTTTCTGAGGTCGTTTTAACCGCAGTTTATCTATCTGTCAAATTGACGGATGGATAAGCGCAGATTTCGGTTTCTGAGTACCGCTTAGAAAGATAACCAGCCAATAAAGTCAGTTTATTTTAACCGACCTAAAATGGCCGGTTATCTGTAGATTTAGTGAATGGCGCATGGGCATTTGCGTTTGATTTGTCAACTACAACCTCACTTTTTCATTTTGATTTGACGGAGTACCGGATTTGGATTCATATCAACATTCTTAACATATTATATAAACGAGTTGTGTAATAATGGAATATAATACAAAAAGATTATCCTCTAGTTCCAGCTCTTCATCAGATGAAGAGGCAATGGAATTCATTCGCAATATTTCTGTATCCAGATTTAGACGGGTTCGTAGATTACCTCTCGAAATGTATACAGATGATTAATTTGAAATGAGGTACAGATTCAACAAGCAAACAGTTTTACACTTATGTAATGAATTGAATTCTGTATTAGCTCCAATATCTGAAAGGAATTGCACTTTAACCGTCTTTCAACAAGTGCTTATATCTTGATGGTTCTATGCGACAGAAACTTTTCAAATTATCATTGGTAATGATCTAAATATACATAAGACATAAATATAAATGAAAATGAAATCGATTTGATATTCCGTATGGAAAATCTCATTATTTTGAGTTTCAGGCGTGCAGTTTCAATTACAATTTGCAAAACTCATAATCAAAACGTCAATTTTATGTCGCGACATCTGTTGATCTAGGAAGGAACTTGCGAGACTACCGTTAATCAGCTGTTATCGAATAGATAGTTAACTGACAACCGAAAAAGACGTCAGAAACTCAGCTACCTTTATCAAGAGGTTATCGATTGGTTATATTTATCGAACCGTTTACTATTGGACGGTTAAAGTAAAACCTCAGAAACCGGCCATAAGACAGCATCATAAAAACTTATGTGTTGATAAAACAACGTTATTGAATTAAAAATCAGTATACTACTTTCGAAAGTTCTTCGATTTACAGTATTGATAAACAGGAAATGTCCCCAAGTTTGATGCTGTAAATGATGAAAAAAGACATAATTTACTGAATTAATTCTGCTTTCAAATTGTTTGAAATTGAATTAACTGAAATTTCACCAGAAAGACCACCTTTTCAATATGCTCAGAAAACTTGAATCGATGCTTTATGACTCGATGAGGTTAAATATCTAATTTGGTTTCATATCAATATATTATATTTCCTTTCAGCACCTTTTCACGAAAACCTCGCTAACACTCAGTCTGAAATTAATCTTGTTGTATCAACCATTTCAACGCTTGTAAGGTTTACCCCTGCACATAAAAAAATCACAATTTAAAATTCAGTCGCAGTACTTTCAACAGCCTCTAGTATCCGTTCTTTTTCTGTCATTTCGTGAATTCGAAAGTTCAAAATGGTTTCATACATCTGTAATCATAGAAGAAACTCCGAATTCATATTTAACGAATGAACCTAATGTTTGCAACATACCCTCAATTCTGATGGTAAACGTACTCCATTTCTGCAGTAATTATTCGCGATATATTCCGAAATACACATACCGGGAGGGGTGGTTTGCAGCAGGATTTCATTATAAAGTGAAGTCCCGACGCCCTCAATTAATCGGCTAAGCTGCTCTGCATGTGAAACACGTCCCACGTTTATTATTTCCAAACACAGTTTCTGACACAGGAAATAAAGGATATGTTTCCCGACCGCCAGAAGGGTTCGCTGCTAGCTGTCTCTCAGTTCAGCGTTTTAAATATCTCAGAGATGCCGCCGCGATGTGCCCAAACTAGGTGAAAGGCTTTGATAGCAAAACCTAAGTTTGTGTAAACAGTGAGATTCTTTGTGAGGAGCTTGCCTCTGTGGTTTTATTTCTTGCTAAATGAGGCGTACATATCTGGAAGGATTCTTATGCCATATACACACATCGCCAAAGTTCATGCAACCTCCAATGTTTGTCGAAATAAGATGCTATTATTATAAGCCAAGAATTGACTGTTATTATTTGTACATAGGTACAGTTTTTTACACAAGAAATAAAGGATATGTTTCCCGACCGCCCGAAGGGTTCGCTGCTAGCTGTCTCTCAGTTCAGCGTTTTAAATATCTCAGAGATGCCGCCGCGATGTGCCCAAACCAGGTGAAAGGCTTTGATAGCAACACCTAAGTTTGTGTTAACAGTGAGATTCTTTGTGTGGAGCTTGCCTCTGTGGTTTTATTTCTTGCTAAACAAAGCTTACACATCTGGAAGGATTCTTATGCCATATACACACATCGCCAAAGTTCATGCAACCTCCAATGTTTGTCGAAATAAGGTGCTATTATTATGTATAAACCAATAATTGAATTTCATTATTTCCAAACAAAGTTTCTGACACAGGAAATAAAGGATATGTTTCCCGACCGCCAGAAGGGTTCGCTGCTAGCTGTCTCTCAGTTCAGCGTTTTAAATATCTCAGAGATGCCGCCGCGATGTGCCCAAACTAGGTGAAAGGCTTTGAAAGCAAAACCTAAGTTTGTGTTAACAGTGAGATTCTTTGTGTGGAGCTTGCCTCTGTGGTTTTATTTCTTGCTAAACAAAGCTTACACATCTGGAAGGATTCTTATGCCATATACACACATCGCCAAAGTTCATGCAACCTCCAATGTTTGTCGAAATAAGATACTATTATTTTATGCCAAGAATTGACTTTTATTATTTTCAGACACAGTTTGTGACACAGGAAATAAAGGATATGTTTCCCGACCGCCAGAAGGGTTCACTGCTAGCTGTCTCTCAGTTCAGCGTTTTAAATATCTCAGAGATGCCGCCGCGATGTGCCCAAACTAGGTGAAAGGCTTTGATAGCAAAACCTAAGTTTGTGTAAACAGTGAGATTCTTTGTGTGGAGCTTGCCTGTGTGGTTTTATTTCTTGCTAAACAAAGCTTACACATCTGGAAGGATTCTTATCCCATATACACACATCGCCAAAGTTCATGCAACCTCAATGTTTGTCGAAATAAGATACTATTATTTTATGCCAAGAATTGACTTTTATTATTTTCAGAGACAGTTTGTGACACAGGAAATAAAGGATATGTTTCCCGACCGCCAGAAGGGTTCGCTGCTAGCTGTCTATCAGTTCAGCGTTATAAATATCTCAGAGATGCCGCCGCGATGTGCCCAAACTAGGTGAAAGGCTTTGATAGCAAAACCTAAGTTTGTGTTAACAGTGAGATTCTTTGTGTGGAGCTTGCCTCTGTGGTTTTATTTCTTGCTAAACAAAGCTTACACATCTGGAAGGATTCTTATCCCATATACACACATCGCCAAAGTTCATGCAACCTCCAATGTTTGTCGAAATAAGATACTATTATTTTATGCCAAGAATTGACTTTTATTATTTTCAGACACAGTTTGTGACACAGGAAATAAAGGATATGTTTCCCGACCGCCAGAAGGGTTCGCTGCTAGCTGTCTCTCAGTTCAGCGTTTTAAATATCTCAGAGATGCCGCCGCGATGTGCCCAAACTAGGTGGAAGGCTTTGATAGCAAAACCTAAGTTTGTGTTAACAGTGAGATTCTTTGTATGGAGCTTGCCTCTGTGGTTTTATTTCTTGCTAAACAAAGCTTACACATCTGGAAGGATTCTTATGCCATATACACACATCGCCAAAGTTCATGCAAACTTCAATGTTTGTCGAAATAAGATACTGATATTATAAGCCAAGAATTGACTTTCCTTATTTTCAAACACAGTTTCTGACACAGGAAATAAAGGATATGTTTCCCGACCGCCAGAAGGGTTCGCTGCTAGCTGTCTCTCAGTTCAGCGTTTTAAATATCTCAGAGATGCCGCCGCGATGTGCCCAAACTAGGTGAAAGGCTTTGATAGCAAAACCTAAGTTTGTGTTAACAGTGAGATTCTTTGTGTGGAGCTTGCCTCTGTGGTTTTATTTCTTGCTAAATGAGGCGTACATATCTGGAAGGATTCTTATGCCATATACACACATCGCCAAAGTTCATGGAGCCCTCAATGTTTGTCGAAATAAGATGCTATTATTATAAGCCAAGAATTGACTGTTATTATTTGTACATAGGTACAGTTTTTTACACAAGAAATAAAGGATATGTTCCCGACAGCCAGAAGGGTTCGCTGCTAGCTGTCTCTCAGTTCAGCGTTTCAAATATCTCAGAGATGCCGCCGCGATGTGCCCAAACTAGGTGAAAGGCTTTGATAGCAAAACTTAAGTTTGTGTAAACAGTGAGATTCTTTGTGTGGAGCTTGCCTCTGTGGTTTAATTTCTTGCTAAATGAGGCATATACATCTGGAAGGATTCTTATGCGATATACACACATCGCCAAAGTTTATGCAACCTCCAATGTTTGTCGAAATAAGGTGCTATTATTATAAACCAAGAATTGAATTTCATTATTTCCAAACACAGTTTCTGACACAGGAAATAAAGGATATGTTTGCCGACCGCCAGAAGGGTTCGCTGCTAGCTGTCTCTCAGTTCAGCGTTTTAAATATCTCAGAGATGCCGCTGCGATGTGCCCAAACTAGGTGAAAGGCTTTGACAGCAAAACCTAAGTTTGTGTAGACAGTGAGATCTTTGTGTGGAGCTTGCCTCTGTGATTTTATTTCTTGCTGAATGAGGCGTGCGCTTTTGAAAGGATGAATATGCCATATACACATAACGCCAAAGTTCACGAAACCTTCAATGCTTGTCGAAATAATCCACTATCATTATAAGCCAAGAGGCGATTTTACTACTTCCAGACACAGATTTTGAACCCACTTCTCAGAATCCACCCAGTATCTGAAAAATATTGGTACGAGTTCCTACCACTCGAACTTAAATCGTTGTGAGAGTGGACCAATAGATCAGGTAAGGTAGGGATTTAAGAGTAGAAGTCCTCACTCGACTTAAGTAAGAAAGAGAGAAGAACCAACGAGGCGCAAAACTATCGGACAAGAGTCAGTAAGAAAACGACAGAGCTCAGAGTGGACTCGAGAGATCTGAGTTCAAAAACCGCGTAGCTTAGAGTAGCGTCAAGAGATATCAGTAATGGGTCGATTACATTGAGATACTTTACAAGCCGCTACTGAGCAAGTTTAGTAGCTGATTGTAAATAATTCGCTCAGTGTAATCGTGTTCACAAGCCAACAATCTGATTGTCAAACAGCTGCGACTAAAATTAAAAGCTGGGCTACTTTACACGCTAGTGTTTTGGCTTGTTGGTATGTAAACAAGCCTTGTGTAATCACAGTTGCTACTTAAAATCTATGCGATCTTACTACTCGGTGGTTCCTTAAATTTGGAAACATTTATCTTAAATCCTTGACAATGATACAAACATAAACCTCACGTGGATCACTAGATTGTTGGCTACTCAGTGAGTAGACAGTTTTGTGGAATCATCACAAGCTAATTCACTCTCTTCTAAAAAATTCGCTCAGTAGCAGCTTGTAAAGTAAGTATCTCAATGTATGGTAATAATATAAAAAAAAACTCGAGAGTTGAAGTAAAATAAATTGAGCTAAGTGAGAGTTAAAATTCGCGTAGATTTGTGCAGCTACCTTATCTAAATCATTAGAAATCCTTTGAGATCGACGAGAAGTTCAGCAGCTAGAGTACACAGTATATATATAACTGTATATTTCGAATTAGTGTGTAAGTTGACGGACTGTAAATAATAATACCGTGTTTCACAAAAGACAACTTCCAATCCTACCCATTTAGACAACATTGAACAATAAAATCCTACATGTGTATCAAAATGCATCTGGTCGATGTAGCCGTTCATTCACTTCTAAACGCAATCGAATTCAGGATATCGGACAGAGCTAGGCGAACTTCCAATCCATTTTACCCTGCTGACTTTTCCATTTTCCGAATTTCCTACCGTAACGAACGATCGAAAAACAGTGGAGCGTAACAAAAACCGTTATCTCGAATTAAACCCCGCCGAAATAAAAAGCTGGAATACACAGAGAGAGATGTGTAGCCGGACCGCATTGTTTTAAACTATCGGACCGACTATTTGTGGCTTGTTTTGTTGATAAGGGACGATCAGATTGCGATTGAGGGTATTAAACGCTTTTCATTTGATTGAATGTTTCATCAAATGACCCGTTCGTGCGGTTGAGTTGGATTTGTGATGTACTTTGAACGTTCGGACGGACAGATTCACGTGAAACTGGCGTCGAGTACGTCGTTAGGAGGCGATGTTTGAAAGATTATTCGGTTCTCGCGTAAATCCATACTTAATATTATAAATGCGAAAGTAACTCTGTCTGTCTGTCTTCTGTTACTCTTTCATGCCTAAACGGCTGAACGGATTTTGATGAAATTTGGTATGGTAATAGATGATAACCTAGAAATGGTCATAGGCTATAAATAATCACGCCATCGTCCTTAGGGGATAGGCAGTAGGCAGTTAACTAAATTGAGTTAGTGATTTTTAGTCGTTTTTGTGGGGACTTTTGCTCTTTCACGTCTAAACGGCTGAAGATTTTGATGAAATTTAGTAAGGTGATAGATAGTTACCTAAAACGCGATATAAAATCAAAATGATCACGTCATCGTACTTAGAGGGTAGGAAGTAGGCAGAAAACTGAATTGAGTTGGTAGTGATTTTTTATGGTTTTTGCTGGGAGTTTTGCTCTATTTGCCTAAACGGCTGAACGGATTTTGATGAAATTTAGTTAGGTGATAGATAGTAACTAGAAAAGGATATGGGCTATTGATATTCATGCTATCATACTTGAGGCGTAGGCAGTAGGCAGAAAACTGATTAAGTTAGTGATTTTTAATCGTTTCTTTTAAAAGTTTGCCTCATTCACGCCTTAACGTCTGAACAGATTTTCATAAGACTTGGTTAATATTAAAGATATAATCCTGGGCACGGACACAGGCTACTTTTTTACGCGCGGGGAAAATACCTCATTCCCGCGGAAATCTAGCGTGATCGTGTCAAGAAGCGCATCACGCCATAGCTACTGAAATGATTTTGATGTTTTTTTTTGATTGTTAAGACTTCAAGTTAGTATTGATCACTTTTCTAACTTAGAGGGCGGTAGGCGCCATAATTTAGGGAATTTATGATAAAATTTGATGTGCAACTGTCTTTATTAACAGTTTTACTTGGTTCGATACTTAGCGACATTCCATCACACTACTTAACTTATAGGGTAGGAAGGTACCAAAATTCGACTATTCAGACGTATGATTTAAGTGAATATTTTCGAAGAGATTACCGTGCGAAGCCGGGGCGGGTCGCTAGTAACTAAATATACAGGTAAGTATAGAAATTCATATCAGAACATACGACATAAATGCATCAGAAGAGAAATTCGCCGTCCACTTGAACAGTTATACAGGGTGGTAATTCGACGTGAGGATGGTCCGGAAATCTATGGTCCACAAAGATATGGCAATTTTCCAACTCTTTGTAAATAATTAATCCCGTAAAAAAAGACTACTATTAGTTATTTAATCAACCAGGTTATTAAAGACAGCCGGGCCCGCATTGTTTCAAACTATCGGACTGACTATTTGTGGCTTCTTTTGTTGATAAGGGACGATCAGATTGCGATTGAGGGTATTAAACGCTTTTCATTTGATTGAATGTTTCATCAAATGACCCGTTCGTGCGGTTGAGTTGGATTTGTGATGTATTTTGAACGTTCGGGCGGACAGATTTACGTGGAACTGGCTTCCAGTACGTCGGCGTCGTTAGGAGGCGCTCTTTGAAAGATTCGATTTTGCATGGTAATAACTAAAGATATAGGTATAGAAATTCACATCAGAAACATAGGATATTCAATGCATCAGAAAGAGAAATTCGCCGTCCACTTGAACAGTTATACAGGGTGGTAATTCGACGTGAGCATGGTCCGAAAATCTATGGTCACAAAGATATGGGAAATTTCCAACTCTTTGTAATTATTTGATTCCGTAAAAAAAACTTTACTATAAGTTATTTAATCAACTATGTTATTAAAAACAGCCGGACCCGCATTGTTTTAAACTATCGGACCGACTATTTGTGGCTTGTTTTGTTGATAAGGGACGATCAGATTGCGATTGAGGGTATTAAACGCTTTTCATTTGATTGAATGTTTCATCAAATGACCCGTTCGTGCGGTTGAGTTGGATTTGTGATGTACTTTGAACGTTCGGACGGACAGATTTACGTGAAACTGGCGTCGAGTACGTCGTTAGGAGGCGCTTTTTGAAAGATTCGATTTTGCAGGGTAATAACTAAAGATATAGTTATAGAAATTCACATCAGAAACATAAGATATTCAATGCATCAGAAAGAGAAATTCCCGTCCACTTGAACAGTTATACAGGGTGGTAATTCGACGTGAGCATGGTCCGAAAATCTATGGTCACAAAGATAATATGTCAATTTTTGAACTTTTGGAAATATAGTTTTTTTCCTAACAAGTGCGGAAAGTAATATTTTCCCGCACGAAACTGCCGGGTAAGCAGTTGAGTGCGGGAAAAACACTTCCGCGCGAGTTAGGAATAATATTTTTTCTACAAGCGCTTATACGAGATCGATTTCAACACACAGATATAATGTGAATTGATCATTCTAAATACACATGAATGACAAAAGTCTCTGACAAGTCGTTACCATTGTACTCTCATCGTTTCCATAGTAACGTCGTCGGTGGCATAGAGATATATCATTATTCAGTTTATTCTTTATAAAAAGCGTGCGAGAAAAACCCTTGCTAATCGATTACCACACCGCATTTGCGTGCGGTAATGGAATAGCAGGGTTTTTCCCACACTGTTTGGCAATGTGACTCTTACGAATTGAAATACGTGCGGGAAAGAGATGAAAGTGCACGCTTGTAGAAAAAAGGGTTTTTCAATAAAGTTGTCATTTTGAATAGCCTGCTATTTATGTGGATGTCACATTTGAACCTGTCATTTTTGACATTTGACAAAGTAGAAATTACGCCATTATAAAAATGGAACGATACACATTTCAAGAACGCATTGAAATTATTAAAATTCGCTATAAAAATGGTGAAAATTTGGCAGAGAAGCATCTTGTCAGATCGCAATGAAGAAATTGGTGGAAAAATTCGAGCTGTTGGAACAAGTTAGTGATGAGAAGAATGAATCCCGTGCACGTCGCTCAAGAACAGCCGAGAATATTGCTGCTGTAGCCGAAAGTGTTGAAGAAAACCATTCCTCGCCGTTCTTTGAAATTAGGCATTCCACAAACGCCATTACACCGTATTTTGCATAAAGATGGTTTTTATTTCTATAGAATTCAGTTAACACAAGAACTGAAGCCGCCGGCCGATCATCAACAACGTCGTGTCTTTGCTGATTGGGTCGTTGAGATGCATGAAAATGATCCAAAATTACATCGAAAGATCATCTTGAGTGGGGAGGCCCATTTCCACCTCAGTGTCTTCGCCAAAACGCAAAATTGTCGCATCTGGGGCTCGGAAAACCAAAGAGTTATTGTTGAAAAACCTCTCTTTCTTCAAGGGGTGAGTTTATGGTCCGGCGGAGTCATTAAGCTTACTTTTTCGAAAATGAGGCTGGAGAAACAGTTACGGTGAATGCGCTATCGAGAGATGATTAATGATTTTTTATGGCCGACATTGGATAGTATTGATCTGGACAACGTTTACTTTCAACAAGACGACGGTACGTGCCACACAAACAGCGAAACCATTGTTCTTTTACGGAAAAAGTTTCCGGACCTTGTTGTCTCTCGAAGATGTGATCACAATTGGCCACCGAGATCTTGTGGTTTAACACCTTGCGACTTCTTCCTTTGGAGCCACGTGGAAGAGAAGGTCTACGCCAATAGCCAAGCAGACCTCAAAGCTGGAATTCGTGAGGCTATCGAGGACATAGAGCAGCCTCTTCGTGATTTGGTTATGGAAAATTTCATCAAAAGGATATGGTCCTGTAAGCGTTGTCGTGGTTGTTATTTTCCTGATGTTATTTCCCACTATTAACGGCATATCTTTTTCTTTATAATGAAATAAACATTGATTATTCATATTGAATAGCATTTTTCTTTGAAAATTAAAATAACACCTTTTATTGGAAAACCCTTTAGGTTCATAGAAGATGAGCCTGTATATTACAAAAACATGTATGTTCAATTAGTCTCCATATGTTCCATGTTTTTTTATTAGTGCATACCAATGGAGACTGCAGTATGATTCCTGAATTAATAATCTCTCATTTGATGGCCGAAACCAGATGACTTTAAAACGAGAGCTGTAAAAATTCAGGACTATTCAATCTGACGGAATTACAAACCATAAAATTATATTGGCTTTCTGCATATCATTTTTTCTAATACAGAAACCGATTTCGGAATATTTTTCACTTGCTCATAAAAAATATCGAAACGGCATTTGGAAGCTTACGTTATTTAAATGCAATGAGTTTGATGAATATTGGTATGATTATTATTATATTTATTCTATCAGTTGTGTAATCATTTAGTTTACTATCTGAAATTGATTTTTTTCGGTCGGCGTTGTAGCTAATACAACAATTTCGCTGAAATGAATGATGAACGATTTGAGGAATTCATAATCAATTTCCGAAATTCTCCATTCTTGATTTCTTGCTTTTTCATACAAGATAATGAAAGTGTTTTTATTTCGCCAATTGAATTCAAATTCTTGGGAGCAAATCATTCATTGATTTTCGAGTTTGCATATTTTCCGAAACATTTTGTGAGATATGGAAAAGGTTCTTCTCAATTTTTTGTCAAAATAATGTTGCGCAGTTCATTGCCCTGTAATGTATCTGGATATTTCGAATAATGGACGTCACAATGTTACGAAGTACAATTTTCTGAATATTTTGAAACTTCGAAATTGTTTCAGTGAACTACTTGAACGGTCCACTAAGAAACTTGTATGAGATGATCAGTTCTCACATCTATCCTGATAGTTTAAAGTACTGGCCAAATTTCTTATTTTTTTTAAATATCTTTCTTCTTTATATTGAAAAATGTCATTTTTTAATAATAATGATCGGATGTTCTTTTTTTCATTATGACGAAGAAGCTATGCCGTTAATAGTAGAAAATAACATCAGCCAAATAACCACCACGACAACTCTTACAGAACCATATCCTTTCAATGAAATTTTCCCTAACCAAATCGCAAAGTGGCTGCCAAATGTCCTCGATAGCCTCTCGAATTTCAGCTTTGAAGTCTTGAATCGACACCGGGCTATTGGCGTAGACCTCCTCTTTCACGTGGTCCCAAAGGAAGAAGTCCTAAGGTATTAAATCACAAGATCTCGGTGGCCAATTGTGATCACCTCTTCGAGAGATAACAAGGTCCGGAAACTTTTCCCGCAAAAGATCAATGGTTTCTTTGCTTGTGTGGCACGCAGCGCCGTCTTGTTGGAAGTAAACGTTGTCCAGATCATTACTCTACAATTTCGGCCATAAAAAATTATTAATCATCTCTCGATAGCGCAATCCTTTTTCTTCAACACTACAGCAGCAATATTCTCGGCTGTTCTTGAGCGAGGAGCACGAGTTTCATTCTTCACATCACTAATTTGTCGCAACAGCTCGAATTTTTTCACCAATTTCTTTATTGCAGTCCGACAAGGTGCTTCACGATGACCAAAAAATGTTCTAGTTTTACGAACCGTCTCTGCCAAATTTTCACCATTTTTATTGTGAATTTTAAGGATCTCAATGCGTTCTTGAATCGTGTATCGTTCCATTTTTATTAATGGCGCAGTTTCTACTTGTCAAATGTCAATAAATGACAGCTTTAAACGAAACATCTGCCGAAATAACGGGCTATTCCAAACAACACCTCTTATTGGAAATCTCTTTACGATTCTGACGAAATTCAGCTCGAATATGCCCTTCGCTGTTTTAGTTCTGAAGTGTTTCGTTAATATTGAAAGATCAATGTTATGAAGTTTAGATGATATTAATCAATCAAACCATTTTCGAATGTCAATAACTCCAAAATTCGTTCGGAAGCTATCGTGCTGAAGAGGGCATAAATTCAATTTTGACTTCATATCAGTGAGTCCAAATGAGTCGTTAGAAATCACTTTCGGAACAAAATTCGAAAATTACAGACATAAGGAAAAAAGTTTACGGTTTCCACAGAAAATAATGTGCAAAAACAGCACGCAAGAGTTCCGAAATTAATCCTGGATCCTGAAACTGAAGTTCCTTCGAGACGTCTATTCATATACATCAGCTTTCGCTTTCTTACTCCCCACATAAATGCCCTCGCTTAAACTTGCCAAATTCGGTTGAACATTTCGCTTACATAACCATCTTTCTCATTCGGCAAGTTGTCTGGAAACAGTCAACATACGTGGAAACGTTTCGGCAACGCAAACTCTCAACACGAAGAAGATAAAACTAAACAAACTGTTATCCGAACCAACTGTTAAAACAAGCCATTCCATATATCAACATGATAACTCCAGAACATATAGTCAAACAAAATATAAATTTCAACTCCTCCCTGTATTCACGCAGGAACGTAAATCATTTGCAGAACCTTATTTGAGCATCTCAGCCAACTATAAAGCATATATTGGGCGTCTCATTAAGGGAAGCTTCCTTGAAGGTAACTTCGTTAGCACGCCGATGGGTTTGTTTGTTCTGACTTGGTTTTCATGCTCATTTGATATTGAACCGTTTTGTATGACGTTAGTTGCACGTCCACGGTTAGACAAATTGGATGGAATTCTGATATGAAGTACGTATGACTGTGATAGCAGGAATATACAGACTGTTGCAATGGGTACGTTCAGTAGAACTCAACTGTTGCCATAAAGCAAAAATCAGCTGAGTAGAGCGGATGAAAATTTTCTGAACGCTTCGCTGAGTGACAAACTTGATATATCATGATATAACCTTATTTTCTGATACCCAGTTGTTGGTTTTCTTCCGGCAGAACTAAATTGTAGCCAGACAATCCTTTTTTGTAGGACATTTGTAAAATACGTCAGTAAGCAAAACTCCTTAATTAACTCCAACCCACAGAACACAACAATACTAAACTTCAACAAAAAACCCTAAACATGAGCAAATCACGAAATAGGTACCTATATGCGCAGCGGTCAGATGAGTTACAAAGCGCAAATTTTTACCGCTGCCAGAAAACGACAGCTGCTGAGAAACATGGATCTTTCAGCGTTTTGCTGAACGCTATCGCTTTCTCAACTTACTCAACTGTTGTCAACAGTTGAGTGCTGCTGAACGTACCCATTGATGAAGAATCAGGGTCTCTGTAGGTCAGCAAAATCGAACTGAAGACAAGGCCAAAATTCTTTTCCTCGTGAATTATAATAAAGATGGTTGGCATTTTAACCATTCAATCTTTATTTATTCCATGAATGTTGTAACGTTAACTTTTACCTGATGGGTATTCGAGCATGAGATTCTAATACTAATTTCTCAGGTGAGGCTTGATTACCCCTAGAAACAAAATTCCTAGTGAGTTTTTCAACAATAACATTAAAAAAACTAGATAAACATATTTAAATTTACAGTTCCAATCGAAATATCTGGAATTGCACAAACTTCTAACTACTTATCTTAAAAGAAAGGTTCAAATAGTGGCTCCGCTTCCAATGCACTATCTTGTCTTCTGAAGTGCCAAATGTTCTCGGTAACGGGATATGCTCTCAAGTCGGCTTCGATAGATTTCAGGTATGCTTCCAGCTCTCTGGCAGTAGTTAACTTCTAATCAAATATAGGTACAGCTAAATGAATTAGCCAAAAATTACTCAGCTTCAGCCAATGATTATATTTCAGTCCAAAGTCAAAGAATGTGATCCAAGCCAGAGAAATGTGGTCCAAGCCCAATTATGTGGCCCAAGCCAGAGAATGTGGTCCAAGTCAAAGAATGTGATGCAAGCCAAATAATGTGGCCCAAGCGAAAGAATGTGGCCCAAGCCAAAGAAAGGGGTCCAAGCCAAAGAAAGGGGTCCAAGCCAAAAATCGAGAATAAATATTATTTATCTTGCAAACTAAAACTTAGAAATTCCAGACGAAACATCCGATGAGTTCAGATGAAAATTCTTCAATATATACGACAAATGCTTTCTCCTTCAGACGAAAGCCTGAAAAGTAAGTCAAACAAATTTCATTACATCAGGCAGATTTGAAGATCATACAAGGGAAATAACCTGACATAAAGTTGACAGTCGGTCAATGTATATTCTATGATCACCAGTTGCGTTTCAAAAAGCATAGGCGTGCAAGACGTTGGAATGTAATACTGATTAGGATGGAGGTCAATGATTAGGAAAAAAGATCAGGTAAGAAGGCAAGCAAAGAGGCTGATCGCAACTTCAAAAGTGAAGATTCAAGAAGGTCCATCGTTGTCAATAAAACATAAGAAGCTGCTTACTGGGCTCATCACAGGTCATTGTTCCGTGAGATACCACTTTTACAAGTTATGTAAATCGACCAGAGAAAGCATCGAGCACATATACCAAGGCAATGTGTTGGCTCAAACCAGACTTATACTTGATGGCGGCATTGTCGCCAGTCGAAATAGGAGTAAAGTCTACTAGAAATATAATAAACTATAAGAAAGAGGTCTATATTCCTGGACAAAATGTAGCTCTTTTATGGTAACGCAAATGTGTACTTGTGAGGATGTAGCCTTTCGGAAGCATTACGAAAATCCCTTAATGAGAAGTTTCTTCCTGTAATCTGGGTTGAATACATAAGGATATTGAATCAATTGGATTCAAACCTCTTAGTGAAACAATTGACCAACAATTTTGGATTTCGAAACGACCTTTGAAACGGTCATAGCTAACCGTCCTAGTGCAATGAATTACTTAAATCGTTCA
Organism: Propylea japonica; assembly: GCA_013421045.1. Lineage (NCBI taxonomy): Eukaryota > Metazoa > Arthropoda > Insecta > Coleoptera > Coccinellidae > Propylea > Propylea japonica. Next base: position 96,958,304 of record CM024239.1, read on the forward strand.
CATGGAAATCCATCCATATGATTAACCGATGGATCAAAATCAGAGAGAGACACTGGCATTAGGTCCTAAACTGAGAATCCCTAAAGCCCTGAGAAGTGAGCCATTCTGTTTTACAGATTAATTTAAGAAGCTGATGAACCTTCAAAAATTGCTGGACCAGAGCCTTTCTGTGGGCTAGGACAAGACAGTGGTCTAGCAGTTGAATAACAGAACAATCTTCTAGAAAATCACTCCTAGACTTACTCAGATGGTGGAGATTTCAACTACATATACCAGAAAGCTCCTGAAGCTGACACGTTATGAGTTATGGTGAGAATGCTGGCGGGGCACATATACATATACATTTGTACTGTTAAGGAGAGTCAGCAGATTAGATTTTCAAATTTTCCTTGTGGATCAGAAGCCGAAATATCTGAGTATATATATGCAAGTGTCTAGAACTGGCTGCCTAGGAATTGTTCATATGCAGAAACGGGTCCTAAACACTCAAGAGATAACGGTCAAGGCTAACAAGAAGATTTTCGGTTTTATCAAATGGGTTACCATGGATGAGTAGAGTAGAAAAAAAGATCTACATGATTACCGTTCTAGGAATGCAAACCTAGCCATAAAGATTCCGGGGTGTCAAATCTCGGGATCACTCGCTCACGAACGTAGGTATACGTTCGTGAGCGAGTAAAATCAAAGAAATAGTTGAAACAAGTTTATTCCTGAGCATATCGTCAAGTTATCATTCGAACGAAAGTGAACATTCATTTTGAACGGATAAAATCATTACAATTTCAAGAAATCTACTCTCAAAATGATCCCGAGAATTGACACCCAGTTCTTATGATACTTAGCTTGCATGATGAGTGCTTCTGTTCTGATATTATAAACTAATCACTCAACACTAATCCAGGAGATTTAATGACGACAGGTTTTGTTCTGATATTATTTGTTTCTGATTCCAACTCTGGTATTCAACTACTCATATAGAAGATTTCATGTCTTGAAATTTTCAGGGTAGTTCTTTACGTCTGATCTTTCTTCAATGTGCTCGATTTCTATCTTAACTAATGGTTTTCGGCTCATCACTTTATGTGTTGAGACGTTTTCCTAAAACCCAACAAAAGACTTAATTATTCAGATAATAAACATCAGACGATATGTGCTGAATCAGAAAAACAGCTAAGGAAGAAATTGTGTATGCATTATAAACCAATCACTAACAATTACTCAGGAGAATAATAGTGAGAGCTCTTTTTCTGATATTATCTGTTTCTGATTTCAACTCTGAAATTCGATTACCTACATGGAAAATTTCATGTTTTAAACTTCGAAAGCTAGATTGAGATTCCATCTCAAATAATGGTTTTCGGCTTGAACGAGGTTCCCACTCATCACTTTATGTGTTAAGACGTTTCCCTAAAACCAACAGAAGACTAAATAATTCGAAAACTAATTTCATACCGTCTGATGTTCGAAGGTATGTGCTAAATCAGGGAAACAGCGAAGGAAGAAATTATGTATGCATTATAAACCAATCACTTAACAATAACCCAGGAGACTGAATGAAGCCGATCAGAACTCAGCAGTAAATTAGTTAAGGGAATATCTACTTGTAGGTTGCGCTTCTGAGCGAAGTTTCACTAGGAAGTTTGGGAACTGCCAAGATTGATTTCTTTTTCAATATTGCATGAAGCACTCAGAGTTACTGTGGCATGGAACTTCCTTGTAAGCATAGTTGTGTCTTATTCATGTACGGGAATACATTATTTAATCGGAGGAAAATCTGGATTGCTGGTGCTCTTCTGTTTATTTTTTGGATCTTTGATTTTCCATTGATGGGAAACATGCAAGCGAAAACTCTGTTGAGAAAGTAATGACGATGAATTTTTGGGGAAGAATGTTAGGCGCATTCTGATCGTAAACACAGTAGCTAACAAACATGAAAAATTACAATAAGGATTTAAAAATAAAAGTTGAATTTAAAAATTAAAAAATTTGGAGAAAAGCTCTAATCAGCTGCTGTTGAGTGCTAGATCATAAGTGAAGTAATTAGGCTATCACCTAAAAATTTCGTACAGAACTTAAGATGCATACTAAATCTATAAATGCGAAATCTCAAAAAGATCAGAATCGTATTCTGGAAATTATCTAGAAAATTAAATGAGATAAAAGTCAATAACTGAAAATACTGTAACTCTATGGTTCTGATTTTTAAATTTGCATTATTAATCACTTCTCCAATTGCATTCTTGAACTCAATTTCATTCAAATCAAAAATTGTTCATGAAAATATTAGATTTTTTTCGACATTGCATTGGCTTTTTCAAGCTCAGTGCTTTAATAGCAGCTTGACTATCTGAGTGTATGACTATATCGCACTTTAATAGCTAAGATTTCCACTTGAAATACGCTGGTACAGGAGCCTAGCTACAGTGCACACTTGGTACTTGGCCCATATATCCCAGTGCCAGCTCCTGTAGAGGTTTTTGAACCATCTGTACCATTTTACGGTATTTTCTTTGAGGTTATAGTCGGTGTATTCCATTTCCCATTCCTCTCTTTTACTTTGCACTGCCCTGAAGTTTTTCTCATTGCTTACTTTCTTGATCATCACATCACTAGGGAGGTTCGCAGATGAGATGTAGTTGTTCAGAGAGGACCATACTCTCTGATTCTTTATTCTCTCTTTACCTGTACCTTCCTTAGATATTCTGAGGATCACCTCATGAGCTACCTCACCAGATGTAGAGGTGTAGTTGGCTCCCATAGGTGCATTCAGCTACATCACAGTAGGGTTGTGGGCCAGTAAGTAGCATTTGTGCTTCCTTTCAGGTCATCAGTTTGTTAGTCACATGTCTCTCCTGACTTCTGAGGAACCCAGACTATTGAGACCTTGTTGTAATTCATCGATTTTTCTTCGACACCTCCATGTACGCTTTGATAACACTGCAGGTCAATGCTTTGAAGCAGCTTGACTATCAGAATAGATCATTATATCGCACCGTTGATACTATCTTTCCAGGTTTCTATTCATGCATCTTTCTATTGTAAATATTTCTGCTTGAAAAACACTCGAATAGAAAATTTACTATTGTACCGGGTGTCCTAAATTCGTTGTCTAGTGAAGGGATCTCAGAAATCCATTGCAAACTATAATAAAAGAAATTGATTACTACAATGAATTCTACTAAAAAAATGCCTGTATAATGTTTTTTTTCATGTTTATAACTTCAGTAATAAAGAAAATATGAGAATTTTTCATTTGACGCCATTTTCCAATTTTCTCTAATAGCTTGAAAACGGTTTGACTGTGAAGGTTGCGGTTTTCACCAAATGGATTCTCTCAAAAATCGAGCCCAAAAATGTGCCACTCATTTTGTTCTAGCTTATCGGGTTTCTGAAATCCTCTCTGCACTAGACAATGAATTAAGGACACCCGGTATACAAGTTTTTGTCCTGTATACTCCACTGCCAGCCCTCATCGTGGTTTCAGAACCTTCTGTATGCCATTTTTCTCGATGCTCACTTTTTTCATCATAACATAACTCGCTAGGTTCCCTGATGAGATATACTTGTTAGAGTACCAGGATCTGTGACCTTTATTTCCTTCACTTTCCCTGAATATTCTAAGAATAGCTTTATTGGCTATCCTATTGATCAGTATATGTAAAGGAATGAGATCTGTAATGACCTCAAGCGCTCTAGCTGGAGTCTTATAGCTTCAGTGACACAAAGACAGGCAAGATGTACCTATAAGGAGTTTCTGGAGAAGGAGAAAGCCCAGAGGAAAAAACTCTGGTGGAATCTCCCAGGGATGGATCATTCCACTAAGTTCCATCGGAACTTTGAATCAGCAAGATCCAAAAGATCTCCTCACTGGCTTTCTTATATGATACTGTCGCTTTAGGAAGCACCTGTTGAGGATGGAATTGTCGGACACTGACCAATGTAAGTTCTGTGGCGAGAAGGAAGAAACCCTTATTCACCTAGTCACGGAATACTTTGGCTTTGCAAGCCTAAGGAGGGAATGCATTCAGCAAGAAACTTGTAAGATTGAGGAACTAGCCTCGTTGAAGCCTTCACAGATACTGGATTTCTTCAGATCTCTGGGAAGCGAGCTGTGAAAGATGTGGTCAGAACAGCTCTTTAAGGAGGCACAATAGACCTTGAGGTCGCAGTGAACCCTTTCTAAACTATCAACTATCAAGACAGACAAGTATTTGCCCCTCCTCGAGTATTTTCCTCGTGCTTGTCTGCCCTTCCTGCACCTTATGCTTGTGGACACCAATGAGTGTAGATTTTGTAGAAAGAGAAGGAAACTTTGGTGCACCTTGGAACAGAGTGTCTCGCCATCGAACATCAACGTTAAAAGTGTGTGTAGTTGACGATACCCAGCTCAAACTAAGAATCTGATGAACGACATATAAAGGTCAGTTCATATTCATGTTACTGTCGTCGCGAATAAAGAATTCAGGCCGAGCTCTAAAATATTCGATGAATATTCGTGTGATGTGAAAATTGGAAATTGCCTTCGAGTATCGGAACAAGTTGTTTCGCAGTGTCGAGGAAGGAATGGCCGTTCGACACACCACCCGAAAATGACTCGAGTCCTACGCTGAGGTGTCGGTAATTTGGTAAGTTGATTAATTTAGAAAGAGGAGGAAACTCTGGAGCACCTTTGACAAAGTGTCTCGTCATCTATCGTCAACGTTAAAAGTGCGTGTAGTGGACGATATACCCTGCTCAAACTAAGAATCTCATGAACGACATATATAGGTCAATTCATATTCATGTTACTGTCGTCGCGAATAAAGAATTCAGGCCGAGCTCTAAAATATTCGATGAATATTCGTGTGATGTGAAAATTGGAAATTGCCTTCGAGTATCGGAACAAGTTGTTTCCGCAGTGTCGAGGAAGGAATGGCCGTTCGACACACCCGAAAATGACTCCAGTCCTACGCTGAGGTGTCGGTAATTTGGTAAGTTGATTGATTTAGAAAGAGAAGGAAACTCTGGAGCACCTTTGAACACAGTCTTGTGATCTATCGTCAACGTTAAAAGTGCGTGTAGTGTACGATATACCCAGTTCAAACTATGAATCTCATGAACGACATATATAGGTCAATTCATATTCATGTTACTGTCGTCGTGAATAAAGAATTCAGGCCGAGCTTTAAAATATCGATGAATATTCGTGTGATGTGAAAATTGGAAATTGCCTTCGAGTATCGGAACAGGTTGTTTCCGCAGTGTCGAGGAAGGAATGGCCGTTCGACACACCCGAAAATGACTCGAGTCCTACGCTGAGGTGTCGGTAATTTTTGATCACTAGATGTCAAGAATTGAGATCTGTAATGACCCCAAGTGCTCTAGTTGGACTCTAATAACTCTAGTTATTCAAAGACAGGCAAGTATTTGCACCTCCTGGAGTTATTTATCCTGTGCTTGTCTGCCCTGCCTGCACCTTGTGAGACTGAGGCTTGTGGACACCAATGAGTGAAGATTTTGTAGAAAAAGGAGGAAACCCTCGCCATCGATCGTCAACGTTAAAGGTTGACGCTCACTTGGGCGAAGAGTTGAGAAGCGAGACAAAGCGTAAGTTAACCGAGGACCGCGCACTTGGACGAAGCGATGCGTCGAGCAGGCATCGGAAGAAATTCTCTCTATCTCTAGGCGGCAATAAGTTTTTATTACCCTTGTTGCATGCCGCCTACCTGCTTGAACACGGAAAGAGCTATTGTTCGAATAGTGTTTTTAGTCATAATCTTTTTTTCTGGCGAATTTTTCAATGAAATCCTCGTCGTCCTACTTTCATCCAGGAATACACAAAAAATTATACAAAATCATTGATGCGAAATGCTTATTTTCTCTTTAACTGATTAAAAAAATCGAGGAAAGTTATAATCAAATTCTTCCATTCTGGTGATTTCAGGAAAGAAACCTTTTTCTAAGACTACATCGAAAAATTTCTTCTTCTTTTTCACCGTAAAGAAATAGTTCATTTCATAAACATGGAATACTTCATCAAGCAATTATTTTTAACCCAATCAATTATCAGTTAATCTATTGTTCATAATAAAAAACCACGTACATTTATTGGAATGATAATTGATGGTATAGTTTGAACCACGACTTCCAACATCAATTTCCGAACATGTCCAATGTTTGCTAATCATTTATCTCTCGAAGGAATTATTTCCCAATTTTCCAATCTAATCAAATATTTAAATGTCTCTGGAAGAAGGATTTTTCAATATTTCGTTGTATTCACATAAATAAATACCGATATTTCAGACGATAAGAATTTACATTCACAGTTGTACAAAGTAAAAAATGGTTTTTTGTATTGTATATAAAATTCGTTTTTCCAAAACTCAATGGAGAGAATTCTTATCAATGTTCTCATGAGCCTTCGAAAACTTATTTCACGCAAATACAAAAATAACTGTTTATTTGCCCATTGACAAAATTCGAGTATAAAATTTTCATAAAAATCGCAAATTTTTCCTCGAGTTGGGAATACAGCGCGCCCAACGTGGGTCACGAAACCCGATTCCGGCCGCCGATTACCTACTTGCGGACCTCCTAGGTGAGCGTCTACCCATTTGTTTCAATGCAAAAGACTCCAGAGCTTCGCCTCCTCCAATTGCGCGTCTGATATAAGAGTGCGTGTAGTGGGCGATATACCCAGCTCAGTGCTCACACTGAGAATTTGATGTATATAGGTCAATTCATATTCATGTTACTGTCGTCGCGAATAAATAATTCAGGCCGAGCTCTAAAATATTCGATGAATATTCGTGTGATGTGAAAATTGGAAATTGCCTTCGAGTATCGGAACAAGTTGTTTCCGCAGTGTCGAGGAAGGATGGCCGTTCGACACACCCGAAAATGACTCGAGTCCTACGCTGAGGTGTCGGTAATTTCGTCAGCATCCTGCCTGGAATTGCGACCATTAGAATGACTCGTCGACCTGGCGGGGACCATTCCCGAGGAGGGATTTCAGGATCCCCCCGTTTGAATTTTTCAAGCGTGTTGGAGAAACACATTATACGATGTCGTTCAGATTCTCCTCTTTCCGATCGATATATTTGTGGGACGTGGAATATTTCCGTAGGGTGCCACCTTATGCTGCTCTGAATTTGATTTTTTATTTCTTATATTCGACGGAAACGTTTACACCGAATTTCTCATATAGCTACTGTTATCTGTTCGCTTGAAATTCGAACGGACGTTTGAGTGGTTGTGCTTTGAAGATGGCATTTCTGATCGAAACAGAAAGAATATTTTTGCGTACTGGATATGGGAAATGTTGTTTGACAGTTGAATGGTCAGTGAACACCTTCGAAAATAAACTTCATGGGAATCTGGATGGAGTTCCGTTTATTCATGATAGTTCATTTGAAACAGTATAAATGAAACTTCTTTGTTCAGCTTGACTCTTTTTAACACGACAATTTCAATGCACTATCTCACAGTATCCAATCAATGGATGTCTTTCATATGTTATTGGCAGTACCTAGTACCGAATATCTACGGGGTGTCTGTAACAAATACGAGGGATTTTGGGGGATGATTCCTCGATGAAAATAAGCAGGGGTAGTTCATATAATTTTTTTTCGAAATCGACTCTCCTTTCAAGATACAGCCTTTGAAAGGTGATAACGAGTGATAGTTTAAAATTTGTTTTACGGCTTTGTGAAAACACCGAGTCATAAAACTATACATAATACGAAGCACTGAGTAGATGTTACACAAATTTTTAGATATCATAGCTTTATTATTATGTGTTTCCATTCAAAAATTGTTTTCGGGGGATAGATTTTCTAAAAATAAAATTCTCGTATGGTTTTCCATTCAACTCTGGGCAAAAGAAGTCCCCTGCAAAACATCGATAGGGTCGATACTTTCTCGGAAAAAATAAAAACTTACACGGAGTTTTGATGACTGTTCATTCCATTTCATCGTATGTTCCATATAATGAATATTCTAAGATATTGTATGTCTATGACAGGGGATAAAGATGTTCTATAAATCTTTCCGAAGGTTAATTACTGATTTCCGGAGGAAAATTATATCCGTAATATTTTAATTTCACAAATAAAACTTCTTGGGTTAATAAACAAAATTGACCAAACCAATTTTGAGTATAAACAATATCTTAGAATATTCATTCTTTGGAACATACGATGAAATGGAATGAACAGTGATCAAAACTGCTCGAAAGTTTTTATTTTCTCCGAGAAAGGTATCGACTGTATCGATATTTTGCAATAGACTGTTTTCCCCAGAATTGAATGGGAAACCATAAGAGAATTTAATTTTTCGAAAATCTATCCCACGAAAACAGTTTTTGAAGGAAAACCAGAGGGTGTTGTTATCTTTGAACCCTAATACTAAAGTTTCTCGATGAAAAAAATTGTATGAGTAACATCTACTTAATGAATCATATTATGTATAGTTTTATGACTTCTGAAAAAATTAAAAACTGTCAACTCGTCATCGCCTTCCAAAGGCTGTATCTTGGAAGGAAGGTCGATTTCGAAAAAAATTGATATAACTACCCCTGCTTTTTTTCATCAAGGAATCATTTTCCCAAGTTCCTCGCATTTAGTGTTCAACGAAGGTTTGGAACAGAAGAGCGAGCTGTAGCGCAGTTGCGTGAACAGCTCTGGTGGGGCACAATAGGCCTTCAGGCCGCTGTAGAATGTTAAGCTCTTCACAATCTAAAATTTACTTCTCTAAAAATATGAAATGCATCTGCATCAGTTTTTATATCATGCTAATCGAAAAACAAGTCTTTAATTCTAATGCATTTTGACGCAACTGGTTCTGTCATTCTCATACCTCAAGGGGAACAAACTGAGCGAGAGTTATTCAATTACCAACTTCTCAAAGATTAGTTCACATATTGGAAGTAATTAGTTATCAAGATGACGCTGAAACTATAGAAGTTATGCTTATGAAGCTTTCAAACACGTGATTGAATTTTCTCTCATTATGTGGAACGTCATTTATGTATAACTCAACGGCTGAAATATGCCATCATCCTTAAAATGGAAGATAAAAAAATTAAGAAAAGCCCTGAGAAGGGCTTTTGAGCGCTTGTTCATTGATTGAGCAATAGTGCTATTATCTCAAGGTAATTATAAGAAAGATTTACTAAAAGCCAATAAATGCAAGCAAAGCTAGAGACAATCCGAAAAATATACTGGAACTGAAAATATAAATTCATAAAATATTTGGTTATGTTATCCTTAACCTGAAGTATTCGTAAACTTAGTACTCGGGTCCGTGATTCGAGTAGATCCGTCACGTGATCCAATGGATCAAGTTAATAACCCCATGCCAAGTATATGAATACAAAATTTCAGCGCGATCGGAATCAAATTCTTGAAATTATTCGAAAAATGTAATATTTATATAAAAAAAAGAATACAGAATTAAAAAATTTAATTCTGTGGTTCTGATGATGCGATCTTTGAACTTTTGTATTAACATTCAGTAAGTATATCAATTTCCATTCACAAAATTAATTTCATTCGAATTGGATATCCTGTTACGTAAATATTAAGATTCAAATTCAATTTTCTATTATGTTGTTGACACTATGACTACGGATGGCCCACGGACTACGGAGAGAATTTAATTTGACCATGTATTCGTCATCAGGACATTAGGGAGTCGAAATCTATCGTTTGAGACCATTTTCACCTCAAAATTTGAAAATTACAGACAATTGGACAAAACGATATAGCACACGTTTTAGTAGAACGAGTGCTCAAAATAATTTCAGCTAAACTGATGTGAAATTAGATGGTTTTTGTATTATCAAGGTATAGGTACCACCTTTTCATATATTTTTGAAGTGTATAGGTACCTAAAGTTGAACTTTAATTCGAATCGATCCTATTCGAATAATGAATAAGTAATAAATAAAAAATTAGGCAAAAATTCAATATCAATATTGAAAGGTCTCAAGAAACAATCCAGGTATTTTGGATTTTGATTTTCAAAGTAATTGAGTTTTTAACGATCATTATTATAGGTTAATGTTGCAGTTACTCCATTTTACTCATCCTGTGTTATTCATTACAGTTTACAAGACATCTTAAACGAACTCTTGGATAAATAAAAAAAAATTGAAAGTCAATGAAAAACCTTGTGTCTCCAGTTTGCTGATTTTCCAATAAGCCTAATTCCCAAGCCGAAGGTGAATATTTAATAAATTCAGAATAATTGCTTGTTATCGAAAAGCAATATCGGACAGTTTCTTTTGGAAAAACAATTTCATCAAATCATTCTAATTCCCTCATTAATGGAAAAAAATTTCATCAAGACTTCAATCGAAGGAAAAGTAGGTATGTACGTTATTGGACTTTTGAAGTGAGCAGCATAGCGAGCCCTTATTGCAAATTCCTGAAGATAAATCTATCGACTCATTATCATCAATCTTTCTGCATGAAAAATCGTTTCTGCAATACGAAAAGGAATAGATGAAAATGGAGAACGGGATCGTTGAAATAAAATTAGTTCTCTGAGAGAACTGAAGTGTTCTCGAAGTAAATCTTGATATAATCAATGACGCAATTTGAGGAATTAGATATTCGTACTTTTCAAGTCAAATCGAAAGGCTACTCTCGAAACAATGTCATCTACGTTATTGAGATGAGAAAATTTTATTACGGAATAAACAAACTGTGTGGGATACTTTTCAATCTCGAAATATTATATCAGTTTAATGTGAACGAAATTGAATATCAATAACCCATTTAGATGTTTCTCCCATTTTCGGCGCAAAATTTGAAAATTACAGACATTTAGGAAAAACGTTATAGGCATAGCACTCGTTTAAGTAGAACGAGCGCTGAAAACAAAACCTCTTTGACACATTATGAAGTGGAGACGCTACATTAAAATGTTTAAATTTTCACAGAAAAATGGCGTGCTATAAGAAAAAAAGACAGGAGAAATTTTTTTCTCCTAAATCGAACAAAGAATATGAAAAATTGTTAGTTTAAAATATCTCAGTGTCGTACTACTTTTGAGCGCTCGTTCTACTTAAAGGAGTGCTATATCGTTTAGCCCAAATGTCTGTTATTTTCGAATTTTGAGCCGAAAATGGTTTCAAACAATAGGGTTCTACTGCCTGATGATAAATTCGTGGTCAAATTCAATTGTGTCTGTGTAGCCGTATGGCCGTCTGTTAGCACAATAACTTTCGAAGGGATTGTCCTAAGGACTTGAAATTTTCAGGGTTAGTTCGGTTCCTAAAGGGCTCCGCTAAGTTAGTTCCAAATCGTACAGGTGTTCCATAAAGTATGGGCATTCAAAGTTTTGTTCTCAGACGAAACGAAACCCATCGAAATGATATGTTGTGGCCAAATGCAAGATGCTCATAATAAGCCTTATGCAAAATTTTGTGACCATAGTGTAAACAGAACCATAGAAAATTTTATTGGAATATTGAAAAGAAGAAACTTTATATTTCTATAAAAAAAATCCGATTCGAATGTAATTTATTTTATAAAATAAGATTGATTCACTGAATGTTATTCAAAATTTTGTGGCCATAGTATATTAACAGAACCGTAGGAAAAAAATTGGAATATTAAAAGAGAAGAATTCTTATATTTCCATAACAGGATATTCGATTCTAGTGAAATTTTATGTGAATGAAGACTATTATACTGAATATTCGTCCAAAATTTTTGGCCATAGTGTCAGCATAACCATAAAAAATTCAATCGAAATATTGAAAAGAAGAATGACTATATTTCCATAACTGAAGAACCGATTCGAGTAAAATTTATCTTGTGAAGCAAGACTGATATACTGACTGTTAATGCAAAATTTCAAGAGGATCGCGTTATCAGAATCATATAATTTTTGTAATTATTTATTCTTTACATATTTAATTTTTGAATAATTAACAGAATATAATTCCGATTGTTCTGAGATTTTGCATTTATATATCTGTTATTAATGTAAAATCCCATATAAAATTTTGAGATAATAATCTTATTGCTCCACCAAAAAACGAGTGCTCAAAAGCTCCTACTCGAGCCATTTTTCAAATTTTTAGTCAGATTTTAACATCTTGTATCTCGAAAACAAAATGTTTGAGACCTCATGTTTATGGGACTTTTTTTCTTGAACTGAAGGAATCTCCCCCTTACGTTTGTATACTTAATTTAGGAACATTGCTTTTGGAAATTTTTACTCAAATTGTTGTTGAAAATGTTGACATATATTTCGCATCACTGAATATGAACACTTACTTATCGACCCCAAATTCAGGGTTTTAATGAGATGAACATTTTTCAGAAATTCGTTAGCACGGCTGCATTTCATTGAAGTGTCAAGCGATCACTATAAAGTTTTTTTATAGTCGAGGCGATTTCAATTGACAAACTCGTAAAAGGTTCACGCAGATGTTTCTTTGATCCTGATTCGAAGGCGTGTCGTAAAAAAGAGGGGAGAATTAAAATAACTCGAATTCCCTGTATCCCAATGAATTGATGGGAACTTCTATTGACATCGAAGAGTGGAGTTTTACCCCATTTGCTTTCTTCAATTGTTGTTAACCTTTTTCTAACGAGAACAGCTGTCTTATGATGGTAAAGGTGGTCAAATTAAGTGTCAAATTACTAGATACCTCATATCAATCATATTTATAATAATAATCACATCAATTAAGAAATAATCAAATTGTGTCAAACAAGCGAAATCATATGGTACACACGCCATATACCTACCGTCTCTTTAGAAAATTTTCCTCCAAACTTTCATGTTTATGAATGGAAAAAGTACTGTCTTAAGAAATCCATTTGAATCATCAATCCTTCTTTGAGCGCTCGTTCTCCTTAAACGAGTGCTAAGTATATCGTTTTGCCTAAATGTCCCGAAATTTCTAATTTTGAGACGAAAATGGTGTAAAACGATAGGGTTTTACTTCCTGATGACGAATTCGTGGCTTGAAATTTTCAGGGTTCTCAAATGGCTCGGTTAAGTTCGTCAACCAGCCAAATCGTACAGGGTTTTCCATAAAATATGGCCATTCAAAATCTTCTTTCCTCAAAATCTCAGACAAAACAAAACCCATAGAAATGAAATGTTGCAGCCATATGCAAGATGCTCATAATAAGCTTCATGCGAAATTTTGGGGCCATAGTGTAAACATACCAATGGAAAATTCGATTTGAATATTGAAAAGAAGAAACTTCATATTTCCATAAAAAAAATATTCGATTGGAATGAAATTTATTTTATAAATAAAGATTGATACACTAAATGTCCATGCACAATTTTGCGGCCATAGTGTTAGCAGAACCTTAGAATATTCAATTGGAATATTGAAACGAAGAATCTTTTTATTTCCATAACAGGATATCCAATTCAAGTGAATTTCATTTTGTAAATGAAGACTGTTTTACTGAACTTTCGTTCAAAATTCTGTGGCCATAGTATCAACAGAACCGTAAAAAATTCAATTGAAATATTGATAAGAAGAATCTCTTTACATAACAGGAAACCCGATTCTAGTGAAATCCAAGAGGATGGCGTCATCAGAACCATAGAATTCAATTTTTGTTATTATTTATATTTTATATGTTTCATTTTTTGAATAATTTCCAGAATTTAATTCCGATTGTGCTGAGATTCTGCATTGATATATTTGGTATCAATCTCGAATCCCATATGAAATTTTGAGGTAATAGTCTTATATTGCTCCACCATAGAACGAGCGCTTAAAAGCTTCTGCTCAGGGCTTTTCTCAAATTTTTACACATAAAAAGTACTCTTGGTCTGAATACTTCGAAAACTTTTTTCTTCGAAATTTTCATTGTAAGAATCTTCACGAAATTTTGCAGAACCAAAAGGATGATTTAAGGAGACCTTGCCTCAGTCTCATCACTACATAGTAAAAAACAAATTCACTTTCTCTGTCCCTATGTCCCTTTGTATGCCTAAATCTTTGAAACTACGCAACGGATTTTGATGCGTTTTTTTTTATAGATAGAGTGATTCAAGAGGAAGGTTTATATGTATAATAACATCCATTAAATAGTGGAGAAGTACTGTTATTTTTGAAGTTTCTAATGTGATGTCGTACCGTGCGAAGCCGGGGCGGGTCGCTAGTTATATATATTATGTAAAATGAGTTGGCTTGGTTCCATTTTAGTGTTGAAAAATTGCTTTATTTTGTATACAGGACAGTAAGACTCAAATGAAGAATGGTGCATCATAAAGAGAAGTCCGAAAAAGTTGAATGACACAGAAAAACCCTGCAGATTCTTCACAAAAACCAGAAACTCATCAAACTTGGTTTCTTGGTACCACAATCTAGCAAAGCACGAAGTTCACTGAACGCATTGAAAGTTGGATAACTAGACTGTCGAGAGTCACCTATTCAATTAGGAGGATAAACCAGATTGCAGGCACTGAAGCAGATAAATGACTTAATTCCGAAACTTTCATGCAATCCTGAATTTCGACATTCTCTTCTGAGGAAATTTCACGGAAAATAAGAAAATTTTTGTGAATGTCCTTAGGTGATATGGGTAATAAGAAAAGTTGCAGAAAATTGTTTTCTTTTATTGTACTAATATAAAGAATCATATTTGGGTTCATAAAGGGAACTTTCGGAGATATAACTGTAATCGCGAGTATGAAACGGAAATGGCAACAACCACGTAATATGGTTTCATGAAGCGTCTATTAAAATAAACTATCTTCATCTGGACTAGAACGTTTACTTGTGTACTATTTCTATTTGCAGATGATCGATCTTACAGATTACTGATTTGCCCTTTATACTTTCAAACGTTGAAAGAAAATATTCATTGCATTTTTTGTAGCCGTGATGATGTATTCAACTTAAGCATATAAAAATTATTCGAATTTTATATAGTGAAGCTTCCATAACATTAAAAGAAGAACAAAAACGCTGAAAATTGAAGGAACCTTTTTTGATGTGCCAAGAAAAAAAGTACCATGCAGAGTATCAGGCGTTCACGCGTTAGAGGGCCATAAAATATGAAAAACATGCTTATGTCCGAAACTACTTCCTTTAAGAAATACAGAGTGTTAAAGTTAATTATTCAAGTACAAGGCCAGCAATTCGAACATCCTCTGAATACCTTAATATGTTTTCGTTAATTAATCAGTATTTTGCTGTTGTTGTTAAAATTTGGTTCTAAAAGTGTTTTGCCATTGTTATTGTAAGTAGGTTACTTTGGCGCTTCTGGACAATTTTCGTGAATCATAACTTTTCGATGCGATTTTACCGAAAACCGTTGGTCCTAGCGACTTTGAACAAATTATACCTTTTTGAAGAAAAAAGATAGAGGAATCAATTTTTCTATTGCAGAATGACATACAGTGTAAGACGAAAAAGTAAGGGATGATTTAAATGTAGAGGAACCCCGTATGTGACGCCATCTATTCCTAATCTAAAAACTAATGGGATATATGGATTCTGAATTAAAATAGTACCACTGGGCGGGGCTAAGTCGGTGACCAATATGGCGGAAAGTTCAGGGTTGAACTAAGCTGCTATTTTTTCTGTTTACAAATTTCATAAAAAAATACGAAGTATTGTGTCTTAAACAATTTTTCTTCAGGCGATAATATACACATATAAAAAGATATCAGATTACCAAGACATACTAGCAAAAATTTCGAATGCGGATCTGTTCAGTACTCATCCCCACCTGTGATATGTTTTTCCTTTAATTTTCTTCTTATCTGTCTTTTCTCTGCTTGAAGAAAGCCTCGCAGTGCAGGATACCATTTATTGTATATTATAAAGCAGAAAAAATCACAATTTAACTCAAGAATCACAATTCTTCCAGAAAATTCAACGATTGTCAATTTTGACGTTAGGTGGTAGTAATATGGCGAATCTGATACAACGTTTATTTCAATGATGGCAACCCTTTACTATCCTATTTCTATGTACAAAACCCACGCATATCACATATATTCATGGGACCTTAATTTCATATTTTATGGCTCTCTATCGCGTGGCACTACGCATGGTACTTTTTTCCTCGACACCCTGTATATTAACAAAAATCTCATCAGTCAACCGTCTGTTGACCTCAAAACGATCTTGGCTCCAATAATGGAATACAACTTAAAATAGATGAAATTAATCGTTGGACGAATGATTCAATCAAAAATAGATTGATTTCATTGTCTTCCTATAACAGTCGAAATGAAAAAAAATTGTTAAAGAGTAGAGATAACTGCCTTAAGGAGGGTTACAAGTCTTGTATTAGGTTGTGGTCGATCTTCCCTAGACTACATACCTTTTTGTGACTAATGAGGTAATATGTGCGTCACCATACAAGAGCTACATTTTGCCCGGGCATGAAACCTGCTTCTCTTATGTCGGCTGATGTCGCGACACCCAGTACAGTGATTTTAGTTCGCACCAATACATTGCATTGGTTGTGCTCAGCGAAATGAACTGATGCAAATCTGATCACTGAGCAGTCACAGAGCGATCACTGATCAGTGAGAAGGTTTCTAAACAGTATAAACTTGTCAAGTATCATAGACCTAATAAGAATGGACACCGCATGAGAAAGAGAGGTCACTTGGTTGAATGTGATGGAGCTATTGTGGGCAATGTCATACTTGTTCTATGGTCAGTGTCTGTTGAATTATATTCAACGCATCAACTCCTTGTGGGCAAAGCAAAGTCTGTGGTCACATAAATATTTGTTTACATCTTCCATATGATTTTGACAAGTTGCCCACAAACTTGCTTCATCTCTTTTCTTTTCGATAAGATCGCATATGTCTTTCTCTCTCTTATGTATCCAAGTCGTCGATCTTCTGTTAGGTCACGTGATTCTGCACCCATAGTAATTATAGATCTATGTCAAGTATGCTCACATAACCTAAATGTCAAATTAATACCACGTAAACAGCTGAAAATTGTAAACAGAAAACTGATCAGTGAGCGAGCGATCAGCGAGCTTACATTGAAGTTGCTCAGAAAAATGGCGTCCGATCAGTGAACATGTTTAGCATGCGTTCACTGATCAGGTGCGTTCAGAGCAAATTCACTGATCTATTGTACAACTGTTGTGTTCGCATAATATGTGATCAGGTAGAAGCCCAGTAAACAGCCTCAACTCGTTTTTTGACAACGATTGTATTGTATGGTTTGGGTTACAGTCACTTGTAGCTTGCAGACTCATTACAATTGTATGGTTTTTATTACAGGACCCTGCTAGGATACCCAAACTAGAACGAGCTTGTACTTCTTCAAAATTGTTAGTGATCGCTCAGGTGCATCATTTTTCAAGAAATTCTAATTAGAAAACAATTTTTTCACTTTTCAGAAAACCATTCATGTTTCAAGAGAGTTTTTTGATTAGGCATCGTTTCCTACGTTTTATTCAATACAAAACATTTTGTGAGTATGTGATACGAAACACCAGTTTCAATCCAGCTTTTCAACGCACACATAAAACATGAATGTTTTTCGTGTCGGTTTCGAATTCGATTCGATATTTATAATAAAAATAAACGTTTGAATCCAACAACATCCAGTTTGTGCGATCGTTCTGCTTCATTTCACTCTGTCATGAATTTAATGGACGATAACGGATTGCCAAAGGAATAATGGAAACCTAAACTGAAAACTTCCAACTGTTATATAAAATGGCACGTCCCCTTTCTATTTCGCACAGCTGGTAGACAGTGGCGTTCATACCGTTTATAAATAGAAGATAGCAGTTTACAACTCCATTCGCAATCTGTGTACCAGATCGTTATTGCTTTTACCGACCCAACCGCATACGCAAATTTTGGTCCATTTTAATTTCATATAATAGGTTATGTTTGATCCCTATGATTATTAGATTTTGTAATAGTTTCAAAGCCCAAATTTCACTATCAACAATATGACTTTCGTTTTCGTATAAGAAATCAGATAATAAAGTTCGGAAAGTTTTATTTCTTTATTGTCTATTGTTTGTGATGTTTCCATCATTTAAGATTATTTTTTCGACTTGGTCGTCTTTCGGAGTCTGTGTTACTCGCCCTGTAAAATGTGTAGTGATTCCAGTGATGAAATTGCATCACCTATGATTGGGTATTTTCCAATATGGCAGTTGGTAATTACCCTTGGGAAATCCTGTATGGAAGTGCAGTCTATTACAAGAGAATGATCTTCCAATGTCGAAAGATTCGAGAAACCTGTTTAGAAGTTCCAGGTCAGAAAAGCCCTGACCGAGCGTTTCACTGTTGGTTTCGTGAATTGATTCTTGTGGCCAATCTTTCCTATGCTACTATCCTAGACATTAAGCTTCTGTGGAATAAGCACAAGCAATAAGGACTTTTCAAAACAAAATCCTTCAATTCTTCGCTCTTTGGTAAGGAGGATGTTGAGTTCTTCTTCCATAGATGGACTCAGCATAGATAGAAACCTAGTAGAAACTATCAAGGGTGTGACATAGTAATTCTGATAATCGAGCTGCTATCAAAACATTGTACTCATAAGGCGTTTTAGGAAAGTCAGGGTTACCAACTCGATCCATTGGGTCGCTTGACGGATTTACTCGGATCACGATTCTTCTTCTTATTCGTGCGGTGCATTTCCGGTCGAACTGAGGCCTAGTGGCCCATTGTTCACACGTATCGTTCTATAGAGACTCAGCTCCTCAGACACGAAGACAGAAATATCGCGAGTCTGCCAGGAGTGGTCCCTCTCGCCATAGGAATAGTAGGTGTTGGATTTCCTAGGTGCGTTGACCTTAACTCAGTTAGGTTACCACAGTTGAACAAAATATGCTCAACCGTTTCATCAGTACTCCTGCACCACTGGCATAGGGAGCAGCTCGTCAATCCCATTCTCTTCAAATGTTTGTTAAACAGGTGACCAGTTAATGCACCAGTCACCAGACTGAGTTATTTCCTCTCCAGCAACAGAGGTCTATTGACCTCAGGTCGCGAGGACGGTCTCTCAATGAGAATCCTCGACCACCTCAGGCCCACCCCCGCGCTCCATTCCGAGGAAAATTCCCTGTTCAGCCAGCTCCTGAAGAAGCTTCTGACAGATGTGCGACAGATTGGCAGCGCAGGCTCCGGACCAACAAATGCTAATCTGGCTCCCCGCCTATCTAGTTCATCTGCCTTGACGTTACCAGGTATATCCGCATGAGCCGGACACCAGATTACTTTCAAAAAGTCAGAGTCCAGCCTACGCAGAGCTTTCCTGCATTCTTCTACCAAAAGAGAGTCAACTCTAACGTCAAAGTCATCTAAGTTCACTAACACATCAGGTTTAGGATTTGAAGTGACAGTCGTATCAACATAACCAAATATTTTATTGATTCACTTTTTCCGTCCCAGTTTATTTTCGGATCGTCTGTAGCTTTGCTTGCATTTATTGGCTTTTGTGAAATATTCCTTATAATTTCTGGTGTGCCCTGCATGTTTAATGTTATTTTTGAGTACCTATATTAATGAAGTAGGGAATTGTTTTTTTCAGTTCCAGTTTATTTACTGATTGTCTCAAGCTTTGCTTGGATTTATTGGCTTGTGAAAAATCTTATAATTTCTGATGTGCCCTGGCATGTACAATGTTATCTTTGAGTACCTATATTGGAGAAGTGAAGAAGGTTTTAGCTTAGATGCAGAAAGATCTGCATACAAAGTTATGAAGAAGTTGTTTCAAATTATATTCTCGGCTCGTGGAACCACACATTTTACACTTCTCTTTCCATAGTTTTTAGGAATAGAATATATGAAATTACTTAGAAAAGAGCAGATCACTTATACCCGCCTTTTTCAAATACAAAATTGAGCTGCAGTGGGCATGAGGTGACTCTACGACCCTGCTGTCGTGTAGGGTTACAATGAATCAACCTATTAACAGTCTGTTAATAGCACCTTACTTTCCTAAGACGGGTTGGGTGTTTGGGTTAGGTAAACGAACGTGAAAGTTAGGGATCGATTTAACCCGAGTAAGTATCTCATGCACTCAGAGCTAATATGAGAGTCCTGAAAAAACTAAGTAGACAAGAACAAGGCCTCTTCAGTATAGGCTTCTGGTCACTCAGGAGTTTAGAGACACCATATCAGAACTACACTTGCTGAAATTCTTGTTTTCCTATGTTTATTTTTATCATTCTAGTATGACGAAGAACCAATTCACCCCAGGAGTAGACAAAAAAGATCAAACTACCAGTAACTTGAAGCATACACGAGGCAGCTCATGCACCATCGTGCATGAGCATCGTACAATCATTGTTTGCATTAAAACCAGAGTATAAGAAAAATCAGGTTCGCCCACACCTAAACCATAATATATCAGAGAACGGCTTATCTACGATTCAATAAAATCGCGGTACACTCAACACAACACCACTCATGTATTCACGAGCCGAAGAGAGGCTCACGGAACAGTGCAGATTATGCATCGCATAATAAAGCAATAATCAGAGCCGATAGTCTCTCTCTGCCGGTGAAATGAATGCGCCCCAAACTCCAAGCATGAGATTACCAGAAAGTTATGTTCATAATATATTGCCGCCCTTGCCGCGATGTTTTTGAATGTATGTGCTCGTGGTTTTCCGCCAACAAAGGTGCAGAGGCGTACGTACACTGAAAAACTGGGGTTTCTAAGATATGGTTACGTGTTCGGGTATTGTGGTTTTAGCATTCAACATGATTACCACTTGTCGTACTTCTACCTAAATCCTTTGTCTCCATTGTTATGGTTTTAATAAGGTCCAATGATTGTTAATCAAACACGTGTTCAAGGTGCTGGTTTATTAAGAACTGAATCGATACTCGAAATATATATAAATCATAGCATATGATGCACATACATGCGCATAATTATTAAATATCAAATCCTAACATCTCCTTTCTTCATTTTAAGAAAATTCACAATCACCTATTAGGTTATTCCTTAATGTATGTTAGTACTTAACTATTTATATCTAGTGCCTATTTACAATTATTTACATTTTTACTTAATCATAAGATTTAGCTTTAAAATCCTTAATATTAAAATATTCAGGAGCTTTAACAATTCTGCCACTAGATAGAATCAGCATTGATCATTTTAGCTTTCGTGCATGAACTTGTTCTATTTATAATATTATCTGAATGTATTGGTGGTGTTTCTAATTTTGTATCATATTCAATGTTGCAATTGTAATACGATTTATTTGGACGTAAGTATCTTCTGTTTCTCCTGACAATATTATTATTTTTGAATAATTTTACCATATATGATCTATTATTGCATATATCTGTTACTATTCCTTCTTCCCATTTATTTGTTATTATATTTTTTACTATAACTCTTTCATTTATTTCCAATTCACGTATTTCCTTGAACCTCTATTATAATATTTACTCATTGTTTCATTTCGTTTATTATAGAATTTTTTATTTTATTTTTGTCAAATACATGAGGGGTTAGTGTTTTTTCCAGAATCGGTAGTATACTTCTCATTCTCCTACTATTCAAAAGTTGTGACGGGCTACCAATATTATTATTTAATGGCGTATTACGATATTCTAATAATGCTAAATATGGATCGTTTCCACTGTGAGACGATTTCTTTAAAATATTTTTGACAGTCTGAACTGTTCTTTCGATCATACCATTCGATTGATGGTAATGGGGGCTTGACATAGTGTGTTTAAAATTCCAGTTATTGGAGAAATGTTTAAATTCAAATGAAGTAAATTGGGGTCCTGAGTCTGAACATACTTCTTTTGGTATTCCTTGTCTCGAAAATATACTTTTGAGCTGTGTGATTACGTTCGCTGTAGTTGTGTTTGAATTAAGATTTGCTATTTCAATAAATTTAGAGTAATAATCAACCAAAAGTAAAAAATTTTGTTATTGTAAAAGAATAAATCCACACCCACTTTAATCCAGGGTTCATCCGGAATTTTATGTATAATCAAAGGTTCTTTAAGGTTTTGTTTTTTATATAAATTACAAGTTTCACAACTATCACACACGTTATCAATTTCTAAAGATAGCCCTGGCCAAAAAATTAATTCTCTAGCTCTATTTTTCATTTTTTCTTTTCCCATATGTCCTACATGTAACTGATTCAACGTTTCTTGTCTCAACTCCTTTGGAATGAATATTTTATCACCTTTGAATATTAAACCATTCATGAAAGTCAATTCATCTCTATATGTCCAATAAAGTTTCATTCCTTCATTCAATTCACGTTTTTCATTTGGAAAACCATTTTTTATCAATTTAATGAGTTTTTGCAAATGTTCATCATTTTCAATTTTTTGCTTTATCATTTCAAGTTTTCTATCCGAAACAGGTAAATTTTCAATCAAATGGCAAATGTGTAATTCAATATCATTCATGAATTCTTTATTTTCATTCGAATATGCTCTCGATAAAGCATCAGCAATTTTTAATTCTTTGCCTGGTCTGAAAACTAATTTAAATGAGTAGGGCTGTATTTTTAGTAACATTCTTTGTAGTCTAGGAGGTGCTTTCATCAAAGGTTTTGAGAAAATAGAATTAGTGGTTTATGATCGGTTTCAACAATAACATTATCATTTGCGAACAAGTATTGATGAAATTTTTCACAACTAAATACTACAGCTAACATTTCTTTTTCTATTTGAGCATACGTTTGCTGTGTTTCTGTTAAAGACCTGGATGCATATGCGATTATTTTGTTATTTTGTTTAATGTAAGAACCTAAACCTTTGGAGGAAGCATCACAAGAAATTATAATCTCGTTATTCGGTTGATAAAAACCTAACACAGGTTCTTTAGATAAGATAGATTTCAAAGTTTCAAATGAATTTTCTTGTTCAGGATTCCACTGAAATACTATATCCTTTTTCAATAAATTTCTCAATGGTTCAGTCAATTCAGATGCGTTCGGAATGAATCTTTGCAAATACGTGATCATACCTAGGAAAATTTCTATTTCTTTTTTTATCTGGTTTTTTATAATTTTTGATAGCCATTATCTTTTCTGTGTCTGGTTTAATTCCATTATAACTTAAAATATGACCCATATATTTAATTTCAGTCAGTCCAAACTTGCATTTACTTTGATTCAATTTTATATTATTTTCTACAAATATTTAAAGCTTTTCTTAATCTTTCATCATGTTCTTCAATTGTTTTTCCGTAAATTAGTATATCATCTATATATATTTCTATTCCATCTATACCAGAAAATAAGTTACTATACGTTTGAAAAATATTTCCGATGAATTACGCAATCCATATGGCAAACGTTTAAAACAACATCTACCGAAAGGAGAATCAAAAGTTGTGAGTTTCTTACTCTCTTTGTCCAATTTTACTTGCCAAAATCCGTTTTTGCAGTCTAATGTGCTGAAATATCTTGCGCCTGATAATTGATATGTCAATTCTTCTAGTGATGGTATATGAAATTGTTCACGTTTTAACGGCTTTATTCAAATCCTTTGGATCAATGCAGATTCTTATATCCTTGTTGGGCTTTCGAACAATCACCATGGAGCTGACCCAATCTGTTGGTTCCAGGACCTTTTCAATAATATCATCCTTTTCTAATTGATCCAGCTTTTCTTTAAGTTGTTTATTAAGATTGAATGGAATTTTTCGTGGGGGTTGAATTATTGGTGTAACTCTTGGGTCAACTTCAATGTGATACTCTTCTGTCAAACATCCAATACCTGTGAATAAATCATTATAATTAGAAAATATTTTTTCATAATTCTTAATATTATCGATTCTTATTTCGGAAATTTGTTCATCAGAATTATTTCTTCTCAACATTTTGAATTTTATTATGTGTAAACCTAAAATAGCACATTTATCTGTATCAACAACATGAAAGTTTATATTTGCAATTAAATCTTTAAATCTTGATTTTATTTTACATATTCCAAGAATATTTAAGTTTTCATTACCATAAGTTTTAACATTTCCAGAAAATTTGTTCATTTTAATATTTTTCAATTTTTTGAATTCGTTTAAAGGTAAAATATTCACACCTTTCGCGCCAGTATCTAATTTGAATTTCACAATAATTGATTCATTAAGAATTAAATTTTCATACCATTCAGTTTCAATTTCTGAGATTTCTATTGAACCTAAAAAAAATTCTTCATTTGTATCAGTATTTTCTAAAGAATTGATATTTTTGAATTTGCACATTTTTGAAAAGTGATTAAACTTATTACAAAAATTACACTTAGCTCTGAATGCTGGGCACTTCCCACGTTGATGTTGTAATCCACATCTTTGACAGCATTGCTTTCCATGACTTTGTTGACTGGTGTTGAATTGTTGAGTTTTTTCTGGTTCGGCTTTTGATTGGATCCACGTCTTCTAAATGATGTGTTTGGATTTTCCTTGTAGTTTTGATTAGTTGTTTTTGAATAGTCCTTATAGAATTTCTTCGATATTTCGTTTAGTTCCTGAGATGAATGTATGTTTTCCAGTTGATTCTGCGTTTGTTCTGCTGCTTTACATGTGCTTATAGCTGTTTTCAGATCGAGACGATGCATTCAAGTAATGTGTCTTTCAAATTTCTATCTCCAATACCCAGAACAATTCTATCACGAATGAGACTATCTGTTAATTCTCCAAATTCACATGTTGAACTTAATCCTCTCAGTGCATTCACATATTCGTCGATTGTTTCGTCGCATTTTTTGTCTCTCAGAAAGAACATATGTCTTTCATAGGTCACGTTTATAAGAGGCAAGAAATATTTGTTGAATTTCTCTATTATTTCTTCATATGTTTCTTCATGTTACTTTCTTTAGGAAAATTATATAAATTGCAAGTGCACGATCTCCAATGAAATTAAGAAATAATGCTGCTTTATATTTCGTATCAAGCGATGTTTTTCTCGATGCAGTCAAATATATCTCGAATTTTTGTTTGAAAAATCTATAGTTGTTCGCCAAGTTTCCATTGAAGTTCATTTCAGATGGAATTTTTGCGGTAATATTCATTTCTTCTGAATTGCTCTCTTTAATGATAGATGCTGATGACGTACCTGATGGTTTCGTTTTATCTGGATTTCTTGAATCTCCTGGCATTTCAATTTTGTTTTTATTGTCTTTATTTTAACTTTACTTTCACTAGTTTTCTGATTGATTTGTCTGAATTTCACATCCTACCGACTGCGCCATGTTATGGTTTTAATAAGGTCCAATGATTGTTAATCAAACACGTGTTCAAGGTGCTGGTTTATTAAGAACTGAATCGATACTCGAAATATATATAAATCATAGCATATGATGCACATACATGCGCATAATTATTAAATATCAAATCCTAACACTCATGATTTGCGATTTTTGATGGTGAACGAGTTAGATAGAGGGAAGCGGCGAGGCTGAGTAGATCTAGGAGCACCTTGACTTAAGACCTATTGTGTAACACCAAGATATTCACCATTTCAGCAGCAGTCTTCATGAACCCTGCTACACTTTCCTGGGTTACTTACTCCTTTATTTGCTTCGTTTTCAGGGAACACGAACCGACGTGTCACAGTCATTTCTTATGGACTGATGAAAAGCTATGATATAGCTCTATACTGTAAAGCATTCGAAGTTTATTGCCCTCGGCATTGCACTCGAAAATACTTTTATTTCAGTGCTGCCCTGTTGCACTGAATGTTATTTGGGTCATTGTCATAATTCTCGTTTTATGTCATTCAACGTTTCTATATTTATTTGCCAGTTGTCATCAAGAATCAACGTTTGAACTAATTAATCAGAGCCAATAGTTTCTCCCTCTCTCGGCCTGTGAAATGAATGCACCCCAAACTCCTAGAATAAGATTACCAGACAGTTATGTTTATAATATATTGCCCCCCACCGCTATGTTTTTGAATGTATGTGCTCGTGGTTTTCCGCCACCAAAGGTGCATATACGTACGTACACTGAAAAACTGAGGTTTCTAAGATATGGTTACTTGTTCGGGGATTGTGGTTTCAGCATTCAACATGATTACCACTTGTCGTACTGAGAATTTAAATCCTTTGTTTCTCACGACATGTGATTCGCAACATGTGATGGTGGAAGAGCTAGATGTAATGAATAAGGAGGGAAAGCGATAGGGCAGCACGTTGACTTAAAACCTATTGTGCAACCCTCAGATCTATTGTTCAACTTTGCGATATTCACCATAGCAGCAATATAATAAACCCTGCGACTTTCTTGGGTGCTACGTAAATTATTTGTCGCAGAATTTCCTTAGGGACAGATGTTTTCGAATATACATATACATATATGCTGTAACCAAAAAACTACGATGGGGGTACGTCATTATGGTGAGATCAATGATTATATGGGTCAATAGTCTGGTTTTTGCAGGCAGGGTTAATAAGCACAAGAAAAATACAAAACAAGTTGAAACTGCTTGGCTGTGTTCTTATCACTGAAGCCAGGTTTCATAAAACTCCAATCACGGTGATTAATGAAATGCCATCATTTCTGTGCAATTTTCAGTTCATTTTTGACGTAAACCATAGACTTAATTCAAAATCAACGATTTGATTGCCCGATCAAGCTTTATGAAACCCACTGTTTAGCTATTAGAATGTGACTGACTAGAGCATTTCAGGTCGTCACAGATCTCACTCCCCTGGTCTTATTTTAACGAATATATTTAATTAGAAATTCCACCTATTGATGTTATGATCAATAAAGTAAGCTTCTAATAAGAAAACCAATTGAACCCTATCGTAAGGTTGATATTGAAGTGTTTTTTAGGCAGAACTACTTGCAATAGAGTTGCGAGGATATAAAGGTAAAAAAAATTATCAAGGGTGTTACATAGTAAATACTTCTGATAGTCAAGCTGCAGTTAAATCACTGAATTCCTATGTCATCGACTCAAAGCTATGGGATTGCCGAAAAAATCAAATAAAATGAAAAGACTGACACTAACCAGAAAGGCAGCCATCTACTAGCTTAGAACCTTCATGTACGCGAATGCACCTGTAAAGCCTCAATTACACTCATCCCTCCTCACTGCCACTCGCGTTGTCGGCAATGATTCCCGAAATACTTGTGCAACAATATCTAAAGCAGTGAGCATTCACACTCTGCCGCAACATTTCCCTCGGGCTCAAGTGTCGGCAACGACGGACAAAGAAATTCCACAGCAACCTAGTTAAATTTAATCACACACAGCTGTCCACGCTGCTGTTTCTTTGACTTCCGTACGAAAGACCGCCAATTCAGGGAGCGTAGAGCAACACGAGCGGCAATGTGAGGCAGCAGGGAAGTGTAGTGATTACCCACTTCACTGTTCAATTCCCTGCTCTTGCAGGGCAGAGCTGAGTGTAATCGGGGTGTAAGAAGAACCGATTACACTCAGCTCATTTCCACGTCAGGGAGCAGGGAATTGAGCAAGGAAGTAGGCAGCGCAAGAAGGTAATCACAAAACTTCCCTGCTGCCTCCCATTGCCACTGGTGCTGCTCTACGCTCCCTGAATTGGCGGTTTTTCGTACGGGAATCAAAGGACCAGGAACGTGAACAGCTGTAAGTGATTAAATTTAACCAGGTCGCTGTGGAATTTCTTTTTCTGTCGTTGCCGACACTTGGTCACGAGTGAAATGTTGTAGTTGAGTGTGAATGCTCACTGCATTCGAATCGGCCGCAGAAGTATTTCGGCAATTATTGCCGACAACGCGAGCGGCAGAAGGAAGGGCTGAGTGTAATTGAGGCTTCAGGGACAGAAGAATATGACAAAGAAGCACTTTTATCTTCTGGAAATGGATGTATTCAAGAGATTCCTTCGGAACTTTGAAACTGCAAGAAAGAATTTGAATATCAGTGAGAACTCTCTATAAAAAAACTTTTTCTTGTCCTGTTAAAAAAACTTAAGAAAGCATAAGATGAGAAGCGGCTTGGCAGAAACTGTGAAGTGTAGATTTTGTGGGGAAGAGGATAAAGGCCTGTTAAATTAGTTATAAAATGCCTCGCCATTGCGAGTTTGCGCAAGAATGTCTTGGACAGGAGAATTATAGAAGGTACGAGGATTTCGCTTCTGGTACTAGATGGCGCGTTGCAGTTCAGTTAAAAAATCAGCTCCAACTTGAAATGTTGTATGCGGTTGTGGCTTAAGGTTTATGAAAGACACCAAATTTTCTTGTCAGAAAACGTGGGTTTTTGAAAATAAATTGACTAGTGTCAGCGGTTTCAATTGAATTTATTACTTGAAGAAATATCAATTATATTTCAGACTTACGCCCTGTGTAATCAAGAAATGCCACTTCCAGGTGAGAACCAGGATACCTCATATTCAGATATTTCACCCTTGAAAATTTCATGATATTTCGAAATGAAAATGAACAAATCGATAGTCAGTTAGTTAGTTAGTAAAAAGGTGTAACAGGTCACTGCGACCTCAAGGTCTGTTGTGACCCCTCACAGAGCTGTTCTGACCACACCCTTCACAGCTCGCCTTCCAGTTCCAGAGATATAATGAAATCTAATATTTGTGAAGGCTTCAACGAGGCTAGTTCCTCACTCTTGCAAGTTTCTCGCCAAAGGTATATTCTCCTTGATCTCGCAATGCCAAAGCATTCCGTGACTACGTGAATGGGGGTTTCTTCCTCCTTCCCACAGAACCTACACTCGTTAGTGTCTGATAATCCCATCCTCAACAGGTGCTTCCTGAGGCGACAGTGTCCTATAAGAAAGCCAGTGTGGAGGTGTAATTGCTTCTCACCAAGATCCAGATATCTTTTGGATCCCGCTGTCTCAAAGTTCCGTAGGAACTTAGTAGAATGATCCATCCCTGGGAGATTTCGCTAGCGTTTTTCACTCTCGGCTTTTTCCTTCTTCAGAAACTCCTTCTTATAGGTACATTTACATAAACCACAGAAGGGTTGTGGGCCAATGAGTGACATTCGGCAATTGTATTGGCCTCTTCGTTTCCTTTGATTCCCGAGTGACCGGGAACCGAGATTAAAAGACCTTATTATTATTGCCTACCTCATTGAATTTGTTCCGACACTCCCAGATCATTTTTGAGTCGATGACGTAAGAGCTCAGTGCTTTAATAGCAGCTTGACTATCTGAGTGTATGCCTGTATCTCACTTCTGATAGTTTCTTTCTAGATTTATATCTAGACATCTTCAATACAAATCGTTACAATTACGACATTCTATAACAAAATACACGTAACCTTAACTAAATGATTCCATTGAGTGTTTGAAATAAATCTGTCATGTGATCTGATAAACAAATACAAATGAGGTAATGAGTATCGAATTACCATCGGTCGTAAATCGGGCACGAAGATCGTCCTTTTTCGCTCACCCCGTGCTAAATCACAATTCCAATGATATTCCATCGGGGTTTAATGCACGAATAACTATATCGTCATCCAATTAACACGCATCAAATTGCTTGAAACATTTGATTGAGTAGATCATCTGTTGAATTAACGGCGATTGCTGGTCCAAACCCTCAGGTTCCATCGCGAACAGATTGATTGTAATCGGGCTCGCGCTTCGATGAAATTAGTTGGTCGATGAAAATTGGAAATACTGGAGAAAATTGTTAATTGATTGCTGGCTTGAATTGTTGGTTTGTTATAAGGGGAAAACCATAATTAAAAGGCGAATTTTATGGTGGTATTCTGCTTTTCGACTGTAAGTTGCGATACTGTACCGTACGATTGATATGTAACTGGCGGACTTACAGATTCGTAAATAATTAAATTCAGGAATGGTTCCTGTAACTTTTTTATTTACGGTGTTACTAAATAAATAAACGAATGAATGAATAAATAAATAAATAAATAAACGAATAACTAAATAAATAAATAATTGAATGAATGAATCAATTAATTGATCTTACTGTAGTTTGCGTTTGTTTTCTTCATCTGATAAACTGAAAACGGAAAAAAAACATTTCCTGGTTGAAATTGCTGTAGAGCATTAATTAAGTTTATAGTACACTGGTTCTTCAATGCGAACATGTTCACAAACTGGGGAGTCGACATTTCT
Organism: Propylea japonica; assembly: GCA_013421045.1. Classification (NCBI taxonomy): domain Eukaryota; kingdom Metazoa; phylum Arthropoda; class Insecta; order Coleoptera; family Coccinellidae; genus Propylea; species Propylea japonica. Next base: position 96,988,300 of record CM024239.1, read on the forward strand.
TCAATCGGAACATTTTCTGGGTATCCGGCATTCTAAATTGATTCATTTGATCACGAATGCTTTTCCTTTCAAATCTCATAAAGTTCCTACTTCAAAAAAGAATGATTTTCAGGTCATGTATATTATTGAACAATGTTTTACCTGTTATGATTTTGTGCCGATAGCAATCTAATGGACAAAGCCATATTATTTTTATTCATCATGAATTTCCTATATTGAAGCGTTGGTGTTCGTCCTAAAATAAACAAAACATTCAACGTAACCTCAAAATATTTCATTCGATAATAATGCTTCCGATCACCCGTCGAGTACTCGTAAATATTCAACGATTTCTGTAAGCTACAGATCCTCAAAGAGGTCCAGAATTGCAATTTTCCTGTAAGATTATGGAAAGTTACAGATTGGCTTACAGATGAAAGCAGAATACCACCATTATTTGTGAATGAAAAAGGAGAAATTTTATAGCCGTGTGTAATATGTTTTTCAGACAGAAATGCTTACAATGGAGAGAAGAGAGATGCATAGATAGAACCTGGGCTCGTGACATAGTGATCCATTCGGTTAGTCACTAAAATCTATTGTCATCGACTCAAAGCTAAAATATATCGGGTGTCCCAAGGTGAGTGGCCTATTAGATTTTTATGGGAACTATTGATGCTAAAGATTTCAAATTTAGTGGATCGATGCCATGTAAGGTACATTTGAATAATTCCACATTTTCAGTGTTGTCGGATGTACGACAATTTGTCAACAACTTTGTTATTTTAAATGTAAAATCCGGTATATCTATTTTTTATGATACTCCATAAAATATTAAATCTATTCACTTTTACTTTCTTATACCTTTCTTTAACTGTTTTTGAGTTTAATAATTATTTCTCGAAATTTTAGATCAAATAAACGTTTTACGAAAATTACTCTAATTCGCTCAATATTCGAGATTTGAGTCAGAAATTTAGCAAGTCATTAGAAATTGATCTGATCTGTCACTGCTTTTGAATTATAGTTTCATTTATACAGAATGGACCAAAAAATATCAAGTTACCTAGTATATTTTTCAATTTTTGGAATCAGTAAAACACACTCTCAATTTTTCTATTCACGTCCCTATACCCATCTCAACGATTTTGTAACTGGCAATCTTTGATTTTTTTATCCATCCTGTATAGCTCACAACTATGATTCAAAAGCAGTGATATAGATCAGATCAATATCTAATGACTTGCTAAATTTCTGACCTAATCTGATCTAATCTCAAATACCTATTAAGCGAACTAGAGTAATTTCGTAACACGCCAATTTGATCTAGAATTCCGAAAGATACTTAGTAACTCAAAAAGAGTTAAAGAAAGGTGTGAAAACGTAAGAGTGAATAGATTTAATATTTTGAGGAGTATGGGTATCATAAAAAAAGTAGAGATACCGGATTTCCCATTTAAAATAACAAAGTTGTTGCCAAATTTTTGTACCTCCGGCAATACTTAAAATGTGAAATTACTTGACAAATGTAACTTACATGGCCAAATATCGATTCACAGAATTAGAAATCTTTACCATCAAAAGATTCTATAATAATCTAATAGGCCACTCACCTTGGGACACCCGATAGATGTTCCGAATGATTTTCAATTGAGTAAAAAAACCACAAGGTCTCTTTAGTTTGTGTTTCTGTTCGCTCAGGAAACAAAGAGGCTAACACACTAATTAAGAACCTTTCAATGGTATAAGCGAAGGTAGTTCCATTGGAAAAAAGAGAGTAGATAATATGTGTTTGAGATAGATTTGGCAAAACTGTCAACTTGAAAATATTTTAGACGAAGAGTTTCTTTCTCCTAAAGGCTGCAGCTAAAATTTCAGAACGAAATATTCACTAGTTCTCCAAAAACGATTAATAGGCCCACCTAAAAGGAAAACCTATATGTGTTCATCACTGAATGAATCAATCCATGACAAAAGTTCCTCACGATTTCACTCTACAAGATGGCTGAATGAACGAATTTGCCATAGAATTAGGGAAAAATTTCTCATTGAATACCTGTGGAATTATGCCCTAGATTCCTCAGAAAGCTCGTTTCCCTTTGTTCAAGATCTTGACTACGTTCTTTCGGTAGGAAACAGGAATATACAAGAACGAGGAATTTTCATCAGTTATTCTATTATCCTGAAAGTCCTCAAAAACGTCACGTGCTCCAAGTTCTGGAACAGCCATTGTAGGCAAGGTATGCGAGAGTTGGGAGAAATCCTTTAGTCGTTAATTCTATTATGTTCTTAAGCGAAATAAAAAGATTAGGGAAAATTTAGGAATCGTTAACAGAGAATCACATGAAACAAATTATATTCTGATGACACTCAATTTGAAACATTCTATATATAAAAAGTTTATCCACGACTATGTATAACCCACCCATTATACGTCTGTTTGCTTAGCCATATAATACCCATTATTCACATGTGATTTATTATTCACTGCTGTCAGATGCTTCATAGGTTTAGTTTTAACATTATTTTCTTTAAATTGATATTCCTTGAGTATTCTTTCAACTAACAAAAATGAGTATATACGAGGACGAAATCTACATGAATTAAAGCACTTTTTATCACAAATATACAATGACTAAGACTATTACCTCAAAATTGTATATGGTACTCGAGATTGATACCAAATATACAGGGTGAATCCTGTTGAACTGTATCGGGTGTCCCGAATTCGTTGTCTAGTGAGGGGATCTCAGAAACCCTTGGAGCTAGAAGGAAATGAATGGCACATTTTCGGGCTCGATTTTTGAAAGATTTAATTTGGTGAAAACCGTAACCTTGTAAGTTCAACCGTTTTCGAGATATTAGCGAAAATTGGAAAATTGCGTGAAATGAAAAGTTCTCATAACTTCTTCATTACTGGCGCTATGAACATGAAACGAAAACATTATACAGGCACTTTTTTTCGTAGAATTCTTGATATGATAAAAATTTTTTTATTGCGTTTTTTTTCGAAGTTATAATACAAACTTGTGTTTTTTAAATGTGAACCATAAGCATTTGAATAGCAGATTGAACCGACTTTTTTTTCCTTTTCAAAAATATATAACTTAATATATAAATTTCTTATTAAACTGTAAAAAACATCAAAAGTTTTATTTTCACACGAAAAATCAAATGGTTGTCCAAATATGATAATCTGTGAACATCAAATGATTAATAGATAAGAACAGATAACAAACTTTTCATAAATATTTCGCGAAGTGAAGGCCATTCTGGTCAATGCAAAGCTCACACCTTCTTTCTGACATTGTGAGGTGGGAGCTTTGATTGACCAAAATGGACTTCACTTCGCACAATATTTATGAAAATTTGTTATCTGTTCTTATCTATTAATCATTTGATGTTCACAGATTATCATATTTAGACAACCATTTGATTTTTCGTGTGAAAATAAAACTTTTGATGTTTTTTACAGTTAATAAGAAATTTATATATTAAGTTATATATTTTTGAAAAGGGAAAAAAAAGACGGTTCAATCTGCTATTCAAATGCTTATGGTTCGCATTTAAAAAACACAAGTTTGTATTATAACTTCGAAAAAAAACGCAATAAAAAAATTTATCACATCAAAGAATTCTACGAAAAAAAGTGCCTGTATAATGTTTTCGTTTCATGTTCATAGCGCCAGTAATGAAGAAGTTATGAGAACTTTTCATTTCACGCCATTTTCAAATTTTCGCTAATATCTCGAAAACGGTTGAACTTACAAGGTTACGGTTTTCACCAAATTAAATCTCTCAAAAATCGAGCCCGAAAATGTGCCATTCATTTCCTTCTAGCTTCAAGGGTTTCTGAGATCCCCTCACTAGACAACGAATTCGGGACACCCGATACATACTTCACACAGAGATAGAGGACACTTGCTGGTTTCAAAAAACACCCCACAAGAAAGGTCTCAAACGATTCGTTTGAATTATACAGGGTGATTTCCAGTTTTGGGTCATATTTTCAAAATGCTCTATTGGACGAACGAATAATCACAAATTCATCAAATTTGGTACGTAGGAGGACTGTATCAATCTCAATACAGCTGAGTTAACAGATTATCAGTTTCTAGGACCGGACTCTATTTTTCTGATATTATCGGAATTTATGAAAAAAAAACACCTTGTAGATGAAAAAAGTCAATAAACCTGTCATGACAGTTCAAACTACACTGAAAACTCTCCAATGAAGAGTAATAAAATCACGTGGCCACACCTGCAAATTTAGATAAAAAAAAATTGAATATGGGTACTCGGAGATAAATGGCCTAATTCACATGGAAAACCATACCCAAATGTATCAAAAGTTGAAGACAGGAGAATATTATCAGTTTGAATCCTCTCGATATTCAAATATTCCAATATTCAGGTAATTTTCGTCAGTTTCCAGGACGGACTCTATTTTTCTGATGTTATCGGAATTTATAAACAAAATCACCCTGTAGATGAAAAAGGCAATAAACCTGTCATGGCATATTTTGCATAGGGATACCTTAAAAGTAAGTTTTATCAAAATAATCCGACGAATCGAAACCAGATGAAGCAAAAAATCAGGTCAACGTGTTATCGCCAATCTTCGTTTCCGTTTAGAAGAGTGCCAGCAACGCAACGGTCATCATTTGGATAACACTATCTTTTTCAAATAATTCTCCCCAATTCATATGTTAATATTAAACAATAATTTCTTCATTGTTCACAAATATTTTTTGTTTTATTGAACTTACAAATACCCGATACCCTTTCTGGACACCCTGTATATAAATGCAGAATCTTAGCACAATCGATATTATATTCTAGAAATTAACATATATTCATAAATTAATATGTAAAAAATAAATAAACAAATAAATTTTATGGTTCACAAAATAAATTTCACTCGAATCGGATATCCTGTTATGGAAATATAGGTTTGTTCCAACAGCTGACTTTTGTACGGTAATTTGACGGTCACGAAAACTGTTAGTAATCGATCTTATGCGCATGTCTAAACTTTGACCGTACAAGAACCGTCCAAACAGTACTTGCTCCAGACCAAGGATCGAAATGACGATCACAAAACCGTTCCACTCACGGTCCCGAAGCAGGATGGACAAAACGAAACCGTTCTCAAACGATACATTTTCAGTTGGAACAACATTTTTATCTATGCGCAGAATCCTGACGATCATTGTACGGTCAATTCTTGAGTTGGAACAAACCTAATGAAATTCTTTTTTCATTATTCCAATTGAATTTTTGACGGTTCTGTGTACACTATGGCCACAAAATTTTGCATTAGGCTTACTATGAGGATCTCGCATGTGGCCGCAACATTTCATTTCGATTGCTTTCGTTTTGTCTGAGATATTGAGCAACAAAAATTTTAAAATGCCATATTTTATGGAACATCCTGTAATATTCTTGACTCAGGATTCAGAATTTGACGTTTGTGTATTGTTTTCTGTCTCCAATAGCCTGAAGATGACCCTAAATTTGTGAGAATCGATACATATGTAGCAACCTATTCAAATAAATTGATGTTTGGAGTAGACACGAAAAATCTTTTCATTAGTTCAGATTGAAATTTACCACGGATTCGTCATCAGGGAGTCGAACATTTCGGCTCAAAATTCGAAAACTACAGAAATTGGGTTGAAGTATATAGCACTCGTTAAATTAGAACGAGCGCCCAAAAACGGATTGATCTTCCATGTGAATTTTAACAAATACGATTCAGCTTTTGAATTATCAGTTGTAATTTAACTAGTGCAATGAAAATTATCGAAAATTTTTGGGAAATATGCTCAAATGCAAGTTAAGTTGAAAAAGAGCACGAGTGCGCGGAGCGTCCGAGTGCCTTTTACAGTTTAACTTGCATGAGAGCAGATTTGTCAAAAATTATCGATTCATTTTCATTGCAAGAGTTAAATTTAATAAGAAAACTTTGTGAATCCATCAAATCGTATTGTGTCGCTGTAAGTTGCTGTCACATTGCCGTTACTCTTATAAGTAATAAACGTTCATAAATACGTCTGCATTTATTTTAAAGGACCTGATAATTTTGCACAAGTGCGAATTATCGATAATTTGCACTAATGCAAAATTATCGCCTAATTGTATGCTCATTGGCTAAAACAACAATAAAAAATCAGTCGGAACATTGTTGTCTGTCGAATTTGACAGATGAATAAAATTTTCATTGGAATTTCATTTAATTTCATTTGCTGATATTTCAGTTTCAGCAGTTTCGGAAAATCCGCCAACTTCTTGAGAAATGCAAATGGATTATGTATTTGCTTCGCAACTCAATCTATGAATAGATGTGTTCCTAAATATAGTCGTAATATCGTTTATTTATTGAATAACTTGCATTTAGCGCATTCCAACAATTCGCAATATAAATTCTCGTTGAACATTTGATGTTCTGTAATCAATTCAACACAAGTGGCCACACATATTTGTGGGAAAGCTAACAGAAAAAATTTATTCGAATTTCATTCGATTCACTTCAGCTCCGTGGCTGAATAATTCAAACATCAGAGAGCTGCGTTAGCTTCACACATGATGCTGCAGGTCCACATAAATGGAGAGAAGCTACAAATTATCTGAATGATAACTATTCGAATAGAAGGATAGGAAATGGCGGTCCTGTGGTAAGGCCACCAATACCGTCAGATCTAACTCCACCAGATTAATTGAAGGATGCCATTGAAATGAGTTCAGCCAAGCAGTTGAGGCAAATGATTTTATTTTTTTTTTGAGTTTATACAACCATAGAACAGCGTATGCAACCTTAGAAAAGTCTATGGAATCATTCAGAAAAATTCTGATATTTTCATAAAAAATTGAAAACCAGGGGTGGTTCTAAAGTTGAAGTAAAAAACATATTTTGTTTTACCATGTATAAAATGACGTATGCCGAGTGCTTTTGATATTCAAAACTGGCGATTGTTTTCGCATGAACCTACCTATAGTCCGGTCACGAAAGTTTGAGCCATCGGCTGGCCATGACCATTTGTGTATATTGAAATTTTAGGTTATGTTTTTTTATTTTCTTGTCAGATTGATACGAAATGTTGTCAATATGCATAGAGTTATCAGACTTTATTTTATGTTATGACGCAAATACTGCCAACTTCAGATAAATAAACAAATCAAATCGAACTACCTATTGTCATTGATTTTTTAAATGGATCATCAATTATTTTGCCGGTGAGTATACAGTGTGTTTGGTCATGACTTAGCGATAATTTAAGGTCATCAAATATACCTAATATTATAGACAAAAACAACCAACATTTGAAGTTTACCCCCTTAGTTTTGGAGTAGCCCCCATTTTAAATTTACTTTTTTTGTTTTCGTTTACCCTTCCAAATAATATCGATTTCTTTGGACATAAAGGTCCTACAGATGTAAAAAAATGTTTTTTGAAAGATGATACTACCACCTTTCATTGAAGTATAACAATATAAAAACATTCAACTTGAAAACGCCATATAAAAATTCTTTAAAAAGTTCATAGTGAAAATATGTACTGATTTTCTTAGTAAATCCGCAATAGTACAAGAACTAGCACATTGAAGTATAATTTTTTTCAATGATTTAACACGCAAGGACACAAGCTACAAAACAACACTCACATCATTTCTGTGAGTTACATAATTTGGGAGTTATTGCTGTTCGAACATGACCTTTATGAAAATTTATGAAATGAAAAAAAACTCACTACTGTACTTTCGATAATTTTCAATGATCAAACAAAAAAATTATTCCTAAAAATGGCTCAAAATGGCCGCCTCTGCTATGTAGAAAGGCAGTGGCCTTCATGACGACCTGTCTTGTGTCTTTTGCTCGCGTAGTGATCATGTTCGAGCAGAAATAACTCTCAAATTATGTAACTTACAGATATGATGTGAATGCTGTTTTGTAGCTGATATCCTTGCGTGTTGAATCATTGAAAAAAAATTATACTTCAATGTGCTAGTTCTTGTACTATTGCGGATTTACTAGGAAAATTAGTACATATTTTTACAATGGACTCTTAAAGAATTTTTTTGTGGCGTTTTCAAGTTGAATGTTTTTATATTGTTATACTTCAATGAAAGGTGGTAGTATCACCTTTAAAATTTTTTTTTCACATTTGTAGGACCTTTATGTCCGAAGAAATCGATATTATTTGGAAGGGTCAATGAAAATAAAAGAGTAAATTTAAAACTACTTCAAAACTAAGGGGGTAAACTCCCAAGTTTGGGTATATTCGATGACCTTAAATTATCGCTAAGTGATGACCAAACACACTGGTTATACTTTCCTACAAAATCCATAATTGCTTATTTTGCACAGTGCTTCTAATGAATTTATCACCCAGTGTATGTTGCATTAATTTCGTGCCTTAACACATCATTGTGAAATCTTTCTATCTCTCTGGGAATTTTCAACTGTACTATCAGCTGTTGAGAACGATTATCTGTCTGAAGATGAAAAACTAGGAATTTAGGAGAGCTGTAGTGAAAAAGCTCCGGAAAATTCACCAAAAAATCTTTCTCTCCTGGAAAACAAACATCTGTCAGATAACTCGCAATAGCAACATTAAGAGATCTCATCATTACGAGGATGTGAGTGGGAAGTGCAGGAGATGTAGAACCATGTTATTTATTTTGATGGATAAAAATACCTTTCTATTTTCCCTGTTTCCACTGATTAGATCTATAAAATGTTTCCACTTGATGCGAAACATAAGCATCAAAAATACACCCATCGTCCAGAATATTGGACCTCCTAGGTTTCTCAATAAATGAACAATTTATGTTCTGGAAATGGGACGAAAATTTTCCTCTATTTCAACTGCAATATAAGAATAAAAATCTCTGTTTGTTTCCCCTTCCTTAGTGCAGGAGGAGGCAACATAGGAAAAATAAGAGATAATCTAATGGATCATTTATTTTTGATCAATTATACATAGTTATTCCGCAACATAATAAAAATTCAATAGTCTGTATTATTAGCTCATCATGAAACTATTGAATTAAATAGTATATTATATTATAAGGATTAAAAGTGCATATTTTTTTACGAGCAATACAGGGTGGGGCAGAAAAACCTATCCGATTTGAAATCCTTTTTCTCAGAAGAGAGAGCAGGTAGAGTAGTGGGGTTAAAAACCGTTAGAAAGCTGGTTTTATGCCATTTGTCAGTAGTCAACATGCCTTGGTCTGGTGAACATCGTGCTTTTGTTATTGAGCGGTTTATCGAATGCGGCGGTTCGATAATTGCTACACAACGTGCTTTTCGAATTCATTTCGGACTCGGGCGTCATGATCCTGTTCCACATCACGCTACGATTAAAGTGTGGGTGTCAAATTTTAGACAGACGAGTTCAGCATTGAAAAAGAAGTCGCCTGGACGTCCCAGGACAGCAACAGGACCTGAAAACGTGGCCAATGTGAGAGCCGCGATTGAACGTTCCCCGCGTCGTTCGGCGCGAAAACATTCGCTCGCTTTGGCGATTTCCAACCGCAGTATTCGGCGAATTTTGCACCGGGACCTCAAAATGCATCCCTACGAAATGGTTGTTGCACAGAAATTAAGTGAAAGGGATTTTGAAACCCGTACGAACCTGTGTCGCGATCTCCGAGAACTGCCAAACGACGATGTTGTGCTCTTCACGGACGAAGCCCATTTTCACCTTTGTGGCGCCGTAAACAGGCAGAATTTTCGATATTGGAGTGACGAAAATCCTCGGGAAATCCATCAGGAACCCCTCCATAGCCCAAAAGTGACTGTGTGGTGTGCTCTTTCCCGCCTAGGCGTCTGGGGGCCCTACTTTTTTGAAGAAAATGGGCAAACCGTAACGGTCAACAGCGAGCGCTATTGTTTCATGCTGGAAAATTTTCTTAGACCCAAAATGGAAGAATGGTGCGTGGAAGATGTGTGGTTTCAACAGGATGGTGCAACCGCCCACATATCGCGACGATCAATGGACATTCTCAGGGAACTGTTTCCCGGTCGCCTCATTTCTCTGAGAGGTCATGTTGGCTGGCCGCCGCGCTCACCGGATCTCACTCCATGTGACTTCTTCCTTTGGGGTTACCTCAAATCGAAGGTTTACCAGCATCGATCAAGGACCCTTCTTGCTTTACGAAGGGAAATTGCTCGGGCATTGAAGAAATTCCTGTGGAAATGACGGTGAAAGTCATGGAAAGCTACCGCGAGCGCCTAAATAAGTGTATCCGCTCCCAAGGACGACATTTGAGTGATGTGCTTTTCAAAACTTAAATTTAAAAATGGCATAAAATTTGCGATATGTTAATGAAAAAAATTTTTTGACAAGCTGAGTGGTTTTAATTTTATAACGTTTTGAAATCGGATAGGTTTTTCTGCCCCACCCTGTATTTGCAGTTGCGAGGCGCAGCCGAGCCAATGCAAAATTGCGAGTTAAAATAGGCACTTTTAGTCCGAGTAATATATACTATTTTTTCTCCAACCAAGTCAAAATTACAATAAAATTGGTTTTAGCCAAAAATCGTTAATAATTTGGTTTTAAATTTGAACGCATACTAATGACAGTGATTGTCACTAGACGTCAAATGCAATTACTTTTAATCCAAGGATTAAAAGTAGCGTTTTTAATCCTAGGATTAAAAGTGTTGCTAAGTAACGAGAGAATTTTTGTACGGTAAGGAAATGTATGACTTTTGCACCTGAAAATAGTACAAAAATGTCAACATTTCTTGATGGTTCGAGAAAAAGAATATTATCTTGAAAGTTTTACAGATTATTTTTGGATTATTATGAACATCTTACGTTATAACTTTCCATACAACTATTTCATTATTAACAATATTAACATTCAAATATTCATCATGATCTAGATATGCAAGAAACGGTAATAAAACGAATATAATATATTTATGAATGGAATCAATGAAGTTCTATCATTTTGCCTTCTTATCATTATATTTTTATATTTATGGGGGTGATATTTGGCCCATGTTAGGAAAAAACTTCATATGAACATCTGTCCTAAACTTCTTACCTTTTGGTTTACAGGGTGGTGAAGTTTTGAAAAATAAATCATTTTTTATTAATATCTGCAATACTACTTCAGATATTTCAATGAAATTTGTCGTATATGTACTATGAAACAACAGAAATGTTTTAATATCCACCAGTGACTTTCGTACGTAATTTGAACTTCCCATTTTGACAGACATTGATGGTACGCTACTGATTTTTCCTGAAATAAAAATTATTTTTGAAATTCCCAATCCTTTCTCAGCAAAATTGATTTCCTAACTTTTTTTACTCGGTGCGCGGTTTTCGCTTGAAGAAATAAAAACCGTTTCTCTGTATGATTATAACAATTACCTAAATAAATATATACATTTGACAATATCACAATGCAGAACGCAGATTTCATATTTTTTTTATTTGAAATAGTTCTGTGGCATGCCACTGACTGTCTAAATAATATTTGGGGCTATGTTAGGGCTGCCATAAATGTTGGAGCATCAAACCGGGACAAGTGCCACAAAAATTGGTATATATCGTGCAAAAAAAGCTCATTTTATAGGTCTATAGATGCTATGAACCCAGGGTGTTACATAATAGTATGACACAACTGGAGGGGGTGAATCTACATATAATTTTAAGAAAAAAAGTTTTTTATAAACATGGGTCCGTGAAAGCTTCGTTACGGAGCTACAGAGTGTTGAAATTCCCAAAAAAAAATATTTTTTCTTCATAATTCCTGCAGTTTTTGAGATATTCAGTCCAAATTTGGAATGCAAGCTATTTTCAACAGTCTCCATCATTGCACGTCCTGAATCTACAGGGTATTTTCTTGTCCGGAGCCATGTCTCCTTTTTCCCTCTCAAACTTTTTGCGGTACGCCACTGATCAGCGTATAGTCAATTTTTGATATATTCGTTAATTCAAAAAATTTTTTGACTTCTATAATTTTTTCGTATCTCTAACCGTTTTCGAGTAAAAAATTATTGAACGATTGTATGTTGATATTGAATAAGTTGAGTCCAGATGACGAGCTATCAAAATAAAAGCAAATTTTGGACATACCTGAGTTTTTCTATTATTTTTCTCATTGAGCTAATTACAGGATAACAACCAAATTCAAACTTTTGACCGGGACAATTGAATAACTGACTGTGACACCCGGAATCAATGCTCAAACCGGGACGTATCCCGGAGTACCGGGACGTATGGCAGCCCTAGGCTATATATACTGAGTCGGCACTGGTTTACTCTAACCACCCTGTAAGACGTTTAGGACATATGTTCATATGAAGTTTTTTTTCTGGAAATAGGCCCAAAAATCACCCCCATAAATATGACATTCAATTAGGAAACACCTTGTATATCAAACTCCAGTTCGCCTCTTTGCCGACGACACTTCGTCACTTGAAAACAAGTTTCATAAATACCTCAGTGGGATTAAATATCAATAATAGAGTTCATCAGAAAGTCAGAATGACAACGTTTCATCGATACCGTTAAGGAAGATTCTGGATAATACCCTCTTCCCAAACTAAAAGAACGCTGGAATAAATCGTTCTTAAATATTCATTTATTCATGAATATTTGAATATAATTCGGCAAATTTAGAGCTCTGCCAATATCTTACACCCCCTTCTACTAATAAAGAGCAACTTGTTCGTCTAAGACAGTCTTATTGTTTGAATGGGAAAAGATCATATTGTCTTCTTTAAGCCGTCTTGGAAACTAAGTTTTTCGATCTAATTCAAAAACTCATGGAGAGAAAACTAACTTCGATGAATTATTAGTTGATGGTTGCTAAAAATTTTCTACTGAAATAAGTCTAGTTATTTATTATACAAGGGAAAAATATTAGATTTAAGCACGAGTTAAAGAGAGATGAAATGTCAAATGATATCTCTCTTAACAGGTAACAAAATAAAACTTTTTACGAAATAAATTCTTTCCCTGTCAAAAAAATGAGTGTATATATATCAGGGAAAAGAACATAGTTTCGTGGAAAGTTATATTTTGTTACCTGTTAACAGAGATAATATGTCTAATTTTTTCCCATCACAGAAAAATAGTATATTATATTATAAGGATTAAAAGTGCATCTTTTTTTTACGAGCAATATTTGCAGTTGCGAGGCGCAGCCGAGCGAATGCAGAATTGCGAGTTAGAATAGGCACTTTTAGGCTACGTTCAGATGATGAGCGCTCAACGCGCGTTTTGCTAACGCGCGTTTACAACTGAACGTTCAGATGATGGGCATTCAAAATACATGTAGTTGTAAACGCGCGTTAGCAAAACGCGCGTTGAGCGCTCATCATCTGAACGTAGCCTTAATCCAAATAATATATACTATTTTTTCTCCATACAAGTCAAAATTACAATAAAATTGGTTTTAGTGAAAAATCGTTCATAATTTGGTTATGAATTTGAACACAGAATCATGACAGTGATTGTCAAGTATACTTCAAATGCATTCACTTTTAATCCAAGGATTAAAAGTAGCGTTTTTAATCCTAGGATTAAAAGTGTTGCTAAGCAACGAGCAAATTTTTGTACGGTAAGAGAATTTATGATTTTTGCACCTGAAAATAGTACAGAAAAGTAAACATTTTTTGATGGTTGGAGAAAAATACATTTTCACACTGCAAAAAATCACTTGTTATATTGGTTTCGGAAAAGCAACTTCTCGAAAAACAACTAGGTACTGATAACTATATTACAGTGATGAATACTTAGAAGCTATTTTCGTGAGTAATATCATGAGGAAATTCAATTTTCGAGGAAGAAACCTAAAATATAACTTGCTAAGTAATACTTTCACAAGAAGCATTAGTGCAGGTGGTAACGAAAATCCGAGTCAAAGGCGACTATACGAATGATTTTTGTTCGAAAATAAATCTTTGTATTGCTTTTCTTCTATTTTTTCACGGAAAAATAAGATGTCAAATGGTATTTGCCAACACAATTTCATGAGTGACAAATCTCCATGCATTATGTATAGAGTCCGTTCACGAAAGTTTGATCCGTCAGTTGGCCAGGACAATTTCACTGTGCATATTAAAATTTCAGGTTATGTTGTTTATTTTCTTGTCAGATTGATGCCCAATGTTGTCAATATTTCATAGAGTTCTCTGATAACTCGAAGCTCGTCGGACGAGGTCCGGTACATTCGGCAACGTTGACTTTATTTTATGTTATGACAGCAAATACTGCCACTTCAGATAAATAAACAAACGCCTACTATGCGCTCAAACTTTTGTGAAAGGACTGTAGGTTTCAATTTGAAAACAACTGTCAAGTTTTGTCGCGGGTAAACTAAACACGGAAAAACTTATGACAGCTGCAATCATACAGTTTTTCCCTATGAAAACCGTAATTAAAAATTTCGCATTTCTGATTGGTGGAAATTAAAACGAGGAAAATAGTCACAACCAATTTCTTTTCTTTCCAGTATAGAAATAAGGCATCCAATTGAAAGGGGTATATTATCATTTTTGTTTTTTTTTTAGAGTCATCGAATTGAAGGACACGACATGTAAAATTCAGATCATTCATCATTAACCTGAGCAACCCATTCTAGTGAGTATTAATGTTAATTTTATGACAAAAATTTTATAATGATTCGAATCCCTCAATATTCACAATCGGTAAAGAAAAATTCTGCTTGCCCTACCAAAAATGGCGAGAATAGTATTTGACGGAGAAATATATTTTCTCAAGTTTCACGTTTTACTTTATTTCAATATTGATTAATAGAATCGATTATTGCATGAAACTCATTTCATTCATTAGACAGTTATAACTAATGATATATCAATAATGAGGTTTTAATGGTACTCACTGTTTTTCTAAAACAGTTGTAATTCGTTGTATAGATCAATGTTTGTCAAACACTTAGACTTTCAAAGTGTTCGGTTTTTAATTCCTCGAATACATTCCATTTTCACACATAGCAGAGCTTTCAAGAATATTTTATTGCATTACTCAGTCCAGTTGTAATCTAGTCAATACAATTTTTCGATAAAGACAAGGCCGTAGCCAAAAAAAAATCGAGGGGTGATTAACATGGACTTGGAGGTCTGTAGCCCCTCCCCGAATTTTTCGAGAGTACAGGATTTTTGCATTCGGAGAACCTAAAAAAACTTTTATTTGTTTCTCATTTGTAAACGTCAGATTCCAAAACACAATATTAATCAAGGAAGTTTATTTTTTCAAGTCACTAACTTGTAAAATTGACAGTTAACTTGTAAAACTTTTACAAGTTAGTAGTATTATTTACATTGAAAGTTGTCAAGTACTTGCTTCTAATTTAATTTATTCTTCTAATCTCAGAGTTCCTGGAACAAATGTATTTCTCAATAAACGTTCTCAAACTATTCAAAAACGATATTCGTACCTTGTTATATTCGTATCTATTCGCTTTCCTTATCACGTACTTGCTTCTAATTTCATTTATCCTTCTAATTTCATCGTTCCTGGACAAATATTTTTAGTAATAAATGTTATAAAAGTATAAAAAACGATATGCATACCTTGTTTCATTTGGATCTGGCCTTTTTGTCAGAAATCAGCAAATATTCTCGAAGGACTTCCCTCTCGTAAAGCCACTGACAGTTGTCATAATTTTCCGATGTCATAAATAATCATAAATAGCTTACGACATTTGCGACAAATTATTGAAATTTTTTTGGAATTTATCCCACCTTTTTACAAACGAGAAACAAATAAAATATAAAACAATACACGCAAGGTAACGGGTTTTACTGGCTCAAGGAGGTAACTGACTCGCCTGCGGCTCGTCAATTATATCCTCCATTCGCCAGTAAAAACCCTCTTACCTTGCTAGTAATGTTATACTATTCCTGTCAACCCCTCTCCGATTTTTTTCTGGCTACAGCCTTGTATAGAGGTTATTCAGATTGAAAAAATTTCACCCATATTTCACAGCAGAGTGAATACGTGAAACACTGAAGCAATTATCCCATCAACACTTGTCTGTATGTCTGCAATATCTCAAATAAAGGAAGCAAATTTAATTATACGGCTTCCAATTTCGTACACGCAATTCTATTAACGAACGCTTGATATGTAACGAACGAGCGTGTACTAACAACATATATTCTATCGAAGAAAAGTAGTTAGAAGCTTTCCTCCAGATGTTGAATAGAAATTCTGAGACTGAAATTCGGCAAATCAGGATGAAATTTAGTGTTATGGTATTCATGAAAGAGATCACATGATTTCATTCATTACTTTATGAATGACAGCAATTAATGGTTAAGCTATAGTTCGAGATCATTAACAACCAGATAAATAAACGAGTTGATTACGAGATTTTTCCGTCGATCGCATTATGAATTGATTATGAATTCTTGAAGAAATATTTTTCTATTGATTCTTGATTTTGTTATTATTTGTGATATTGTGTTTCATGAACTCTTAACACTATATTCCCATTCTAAAAATGATGAGTTCAGACAAACTTCGGCACATCTCTCCTATTGCTATTTATGCCAAACTTGATTGTGTGAGTGTTTCCAACTAGAGGAACTTTAATTGAGTTTTTCTGGATAAGAGGTGTTATTTCGAATAGACCGCTATTTCGGTAGATGTCACGTTTGACATTTGACCAGTAGAAACTACGCCATCAATGAAAATGGAACGAAAGGCGCTTCAAGAACGCATTGAAATCATCAAAATTTACTATAACAATGGTGGAAATTTGGCAGAGACGGTTCGTACAACTCGAACATTTTTGGGTCGTCGTAAAACACCTTGTCGGACCGCAATAAAAAAATTGGTGGAAAAATTCGAGCTGTTGGGACAAGTTTGTGATGTGAAGAATAAAATACTTGTACGTCGCATAAGAACAGCCGAGAATATTGCGCCTGTAGCCGAAAGTGTTGAAGAAAACCCAGATTGGTCCATTCCTCGTCGTTCTTTGAAATTAGGCATTATTATGGCAGAAATTGGATAGTATTGATCTGGACAACGTTTACTTTCAACAAGACGGCGCCACGTGCCACACAAGCAACGAAATCTTGTAATTTAACACCTTGCGACTTCTTCCTTTGGGGCCACATGAAAGAGATGGTCTACGCCAACAGCCCAGCGTCGATTCAAGATGGAATTCGTGAGGCTATCGAGCACATAGGGCAGCCACTTTGCGATTTGGTTATGAAAAATTTCATTGAAAGAATATGGTCCAGTAAACGTGGTCGTGGTAGTGATTTCCCTGATGTTATTTTCCAATATTAACGGCATAGCTTCTTCTTTATAATGAAATAAACATCTGATCATTTATATTGAAAAATGGCATTTTTCTTTGAATATCAAAATAACACTTCTTATTGGAGAACCTTTTATTACCCAGAGTAAGATTTGTGAATTTTCCAATACTAACCCACTATTTTCATACCCGAGAATAACATAATAACATGAAGAAAAAACCTACAGAAATTTAGTGAATTGATTAATAAACTACTCTTTCGTCAATGTGTGAAATGACTCGCAACCCATATTATCTATGAATATAAGTGATATTTTGTGAATTTTCCAATATTAACCCACTACCTTCATATCTGAGAATGACAACATCAAGAAAGACTCACAGAAATTCATCGAATTAAAGAATAAATTTACTCATTCGTCAATGAGTAAAAAAGCTCCAGTTCCTTCCATTGATTCTTTGGCTTTCTCGTGATCATAAGAAATGTGTGGGTAGAATCGAAACATTGAATGTACCATTCAACCTTCAGCCCAATTCAACTAATTTCTCCTAACCTTCAATGCGTAGCCCTTCCTTTTATCGTTAATCATAGAAAGAGACGCAAGCATACCGGGTCCCAACATAAATTCCCCTCTTGTCAATGAACAAGCGTTCTACGATATCTGCTCCCTGGAGCGTTTTCAGATCAATTCTGAATAATTAACTACCATTTCACGTGATATCCGATCTAAAACCATCGAATAGCTCATGCGAAATCATCTGTGGATAGGACGGAATTTGGCAAGCTCAGAATCCTGAATTTTTCAGAGATTTCAATAAATAAATTCGAGCCAACACACTGTTACTTCAGGATCCCAGTTTCGAAGCAATATTCCCAGAATAATAATAAAACCGTATGCGTGAGAAAATTGAAGCGACTGCAGCCAAAAATCGAAAAAAGACTGAGTGAAGGGACCGCGTAGCCCACGGCAGATTTGGGGTATTGCAGCCCTGATACGACTGCTGTGTCCCTCTGGAGTACACCTGAATTATTAGAAGTTTTTATGTGAAGCCGGGGATCCTCGTGCTGCCAAGAGTTCTCCGAGCATATTGGGACAACAGACGGGCGGCAGTTTCATGGGAGAAAGGCCGAGAGGCTGAACTAGGACAAGGAACATTTTTTACTGCCGACCTGGGCCAACTGCCCGTTGAAATATTTTGGGGATTTCGCAAGACCGTTCATTCTGCTAATTTATTCATGTTGTATTTCCTGCTTTAATTGTTTCTGGGGGATTTCATGAGGAAAACGCATCTCATATTGTCAAAATAAATTTCTATACATGATCTCTTCAAAAAAATAGAGTGATTGGTTCAGTTGTTGATACCCTGATAGTGATTCCCACTGCACATATATACCGATGTAATAAACTATTGGTGTTATCTAAGGTTTTTTCATTTGTCTCTGCCTATTTCAGAATGTTTTATTTCTATTTGGGTAAAGTTCAATATCCTCGTTCAATCTACAAATATACGCATTATGTGAAGTTTTTAAAGAAACTCCTACATATATACTTATCGGCACTAGTTAAAAATCTCGCACCAAATAACTTATGATGACGTTTTCAGAATGATAACCTGAGGAAATAGAACTTGACCCAAAGAGAAATAAATCTTTACCAAATATGTATGACAGATGATAAAACCCTAGATAGCACTAATAGTTTATTACATCGGTATACAGTGTGTTTGGTTATGACTTAGCGATAATTTTAGGTCATCAAATATACCTAATATTATCGACAAAAACACCCAAACTTGAAAGTTTACCCCCTTAGTTTTGGAGTAGCCCCCATTTTAAATTTACTTTTGTATTTTCGTTGACCCTAACAAATAATATCGATTTCTTTGGACATAAAGGTCCTACAGATGTGAAAAAAATTTTCTTTTAAAGATGATTCTACCACCTTTCATTGAAGTATAACAATAAAAAAACTTTGAACTTGAAAACGCATCAAAAAAAAATCCTTAAAAAATGTTCATAGTAAAAATATCTACTGATTTTATTAGTAAATTCGCAATAGTACGAGAACTAGCACATTGAAGTATAATTTTTTTCAATGATTCAACACGCAAGGATATTAGCTACAAAACAACACTGATATCATGTCTGTAAGTTACATCATTTGAGAGTTATTGCTGTTCGAACAAGATCACTACGCGAGCAAAAGACACATAACAGGTCGTCATGATGGCCACTGCCTGTCTACAGAGCAGAGACGGCCATTTTGAGCAATTTTTATGATTAATTTGTTTGTTTGATTATCAAGAATTTTCGAAAGTACAGTACTGAGGTTTTTTTTTTTTATCAATTTTCATAACATGCTAGTTCTTGTACTATTGCGGATTTACTGAGAAAATCAGTACATATTTTCACTATGAACTTTTTTAAAGAATTTTTTGTGGAGTTTTAAAGTTGAATGTTTTGATATTGCTATACTTCAATGAAAGTAGGTAGTATAATCTTTCAAAAAACATTTTTTTCACATCTGTAGGACCTCTATGTCCAAAGAAATCGATGTTATTGGAAGGGTCAACGAAAATAAAAAAGTAAATTCAAAATGGGGGCTACTCCAAAACTAAGGGGGTAAACTTTCAAGTTTGGGTGTTTTTGTCGATAATATAAGGTATATTTGATTACTTTAAATTATCGCTAAGTCATGATGAAACACACTGTATATGTTTTTAAGATAAAGAAAAAATGACAAACAAAAAATTCTTTGCCTTTAAGGACCACTGCTAACATCTCAAAGAGTGACGAGGAAGTAATCAGTGCTTTCAGCATGCGATCTGTGATGATTGAACTTCTCATTTTGACACTACTCACTACTAGATGTCACCATCTGTAGGATAATACTCGATAGAGTCTTACAAGTGGTCTTAAATGTAGAAGTTTTTCTATAGGATGTTGTCTCTGAGGGATATGGGACACTGACGAGGCCTAATAAGGCCGAAACCGGTCTGTCTCTTCCCTCATCGACAACATCTTGAATAAATCATCCCAGTCCGCATGAAGAAGGTTCTGTGAGCCTATAAATTGAAGATTGTTTTCATTTCGATGATTACTATTTTCAATTTATCCATGTTTCAAAAATTTGTTAGGTTAGCCTCCTAAATGGCAAAGAATTTTTTGTTTGTCATTTTTTCTTTATCTTAAAATCACTTGGCTTCACAGCCGCCAAAAATTGGGTGTTTCCATCACTCGGAGAAACTGGCATGAAGGCCCTGATGTAGGGCCACTGCTAACATCTCAAAGAGTGAAGAGGAAGTAATCAGTGCTTTCAGCATGCGATCTGTGATGATTGAACTTCTCATTTTGACACTACTCACTACTAGATGTCACCATCTGTAGGATAATACTCGATAGAGTCTTACAAGTGGTCTTAAATGTAGAAGTTTTTTCAATAGGATGTTTCTCTGAGGGATATGGGACACTGACGAGGCCTAATAAGGCCGAAACCGGTCTGTCTCTTCCCTCATTGACAACATCTTGAATAAATCATCCCAGTCCGCATGAAGAAGATTCTGTGAGCCTATAAATTGAAGATTGTTTTCATTTCGATGATTACAATTTCAATTTATCTATGTTTCAAAAACTGTTTATGTAAAAATCCCTAATACTTTTTCTTACTTCGTTGTTTATATGGAAAAAAATTGTCCAAAATTTCTGATTTCTCCAGTATTTTTGGTATGAATGTCTCATTCACCCACCTAATTAAGATGTATTAGTGAGAGAAGGAAGGATGTTATCATAACCAAAGTTAATGCAAGAGTGAGATGAAATTATGTCAATGACCAGCATACTGGGAGTCAATCACTAACAAAGTATGTAAATGACAATCAAACATGTAATTTCGAGGAAATTGGTGTCTCCTCGAATATTCAATCGATATTTATTGAAAATCTGAAGGTAACACCAAAATATCAACATTCAACTATAGTTCAATAATAATAACCATAGTGTTGCAGTTGAATTGGGAACCGAATTCTCCTACTGAATGTATCCATGCACTTAAGGTGTCAATCAATGAAAATTTTACCCTACATCGAATTACTTTCGACTTTGAATTCTTCACGAGTAACCATTATCGGCTCAATACTCGAAACTTGCAGACATTCCGAGCAGAGAATATACTACGCTGTTCTACTAGAAAATCTAGAAACAAGCAATAAAGAACCAATCGAATTTTCCATCGAATTGGGTCTAATTCAATTCTTAACGGAAATCCAATCGATAATCAGGCATTCATGAATTATTCCCCCATTTTCCACGATTTCGGAAGGAAAATATTATGGAAATGAATAAACACACGTTTGGCCATAAAATGAAGGATTTACTACGGAACATTGTTTTCTTCGTAATCATAATTCGAGTGACATTCAACGGAGCTTAATTGCTCAAACAATCAAGCAAATGGTTCGAGAGCAGCCATTGTGTGTGTGAAATCGAAATGCAGGGGCCGATTTTGTAACAACCCCCAAGAGAAAAACATCAAATGTCAAAGGTTGGCTTAATATCATTCATTTATTGATCTCCACTTAAATTCGAAGCAGTGAAATACCTTTAAAGGTACCTACCGGCTTATTCAATATTATTTCACCTCTGCTGGAACTTAGCTACAAATATCATACACACAATTTTTCAGTTATTTCACAGAATGAAATTTGTCAAAGCTGAAAATCATATCGAATGCAATTTCGTTTTCTTTCGAATGTTGCCTACTTGTTTCATCTGGATGTAGGCGTTTTGAATTCGGATTTATTATTTTTTTTCACGAAATATTTTACAAGATTTTGTATATTATTCCTCACCATTATAACATTTGAATCCGATCGGATTTCTAGTTGGTTATAGTTCGGAAAATGACATTTGAAGTCGTAATAATCCGGAAAAATTCGAAATGTTCGGCTTTCTCAGGGACATGAACGGGTGATTTTTTACAGACGTTTTTTGCGCATCGTCGATTCTACCCCCTTCCTTACTTAAGTCAAGGGCGAACTACTACCCTACACTCCCTACCTTACCTAATCTCATCAGTTCGATTCAAGTATGGTGGTAGGAACTTGTACTCATGAGAATCGCCATGTGAAAGACCGTCATTATCGCAAGACACGGGAAGAATTCTGAAAATTATCAGATCCGGAAAAATTCACTTTTTCAGCCATAAACTGTAATTTCTTAACATGACGCTAACGAAAACCATTCATCGAATAACAGCTTTGGTACCAAAAGTGCAAGTAGCGTCTCAGAAGCGCAAATGACCACCTCAGCTTGACATTAGCTCGCTGAAGCTTTCCATACATTTCGAGTTTTATATCTCAAATAAATCTGTCTACACTATACAGGGTGAGTCTTTGATTAGTACATATATTTTAACGGTAGGTTCCTGAGGTCAAAAGAAACACTTTTTTCCTCTACCATTTTTCCGATTCGGCCTAAATAAGAAGATATGGCCCTTTTTTATTTTCAGAATGAGCTATGCCGCCACTGGTAAACTAACCACTGAATTTTTGAAAGTACGAAATATAGCATGCAAACCTTTGAAATAAGCTATTGTATCAAAGAAACGAGTAGATATACCATTAGAAATTTTCAAATAAGCTGCTGTATTAAAGAAAGAAATATAAACTCACTTTTTCAATACCAGTTGTATTTCTAATGCAATGTTCGATTCATCCAAAATTTTGCTGGTGATGAAAACAGAATATTCAGTTCTTGATGTATACTTCATTTATGATTATATCTGATTAACTTTTAAACCATTTATTTTAGCTATAGCATTCATTTCCAATATCTTTTGAAATCTTGCGTGCAAGAGTTTCCGAAATCAAAACAACAACTCAACCATAACACGCATGACATTTCACGTTCATAAACACCAGTTGGGGCGATTGAATTTCAAGGGGTGTCCGCATATTTATGTTCTGTGGTCCGCATGGTAAAAGTCACAGACGTGACACTAGATTCTTTGACATCGGTGTTCTGTGGTTAGTTTGTTTTCCAGAATCATACGACTTCATGAATAATAACTTATTAAGGTCATTTTAGTAGTAATAAATATGATGAATAAATGAGAAATGAACGTATTCTAACGTAATGTAAATTTGGATCAACGTATGTCAAAGCTCAACTAAACAAAATTGCAATAGGTACTTCGAAAGTGGTGTGGAAATTTGCTTGAATAGATAAGGATTTACACTGAAGAAGTATGGAGGTGAGCTTATTCATTGTAACCCCATTTTTAAAGAAAATCCGCTAGTTCTCTTACCATTCATCTTTCCAGATAACAAATTTTCGTATTATTCTTGAAATTTGTCAAAGTGACCACATAGGGAAAAATTTAATTCTGTGAATATTTTCGACAGAGTTGCATTCAGCCAAAGTACCTACCCAATTTTTCGAATTTCTAAGATTTTTGTTTTCTTTCAACATCGAAGTACTCGGAATTTTGTAGTCGGGAAAGATTAATCATATTCATGAAAAACTATCGTCGCCTTAATATGCAAATCACATAAGTCCAAAACCCAAAGTTTAGAGGAGAGGAAAAAAAACTGTGAATCTGTGGATGTGCGTAAGTGATTTTCTTTAAATTCTTAGATAACGTCGTTCCGGGCTTCGTCAGCTATAAGATTTTTTGGTGTTGTGTGAATTTCTGCACAGGTGCGCACGAAGCTCCTTGACATAACTCAAATTTTCAAATTCGCCCAAAAGTGGACTTATGTGATTTGCATATTAAGCCGACGCTATGTTTCAAAAATCATTTCATTTGAAGGAATCGTTTGCGAGATATTACTGAAAATGTATGCTTTTCATGGATTTTCAACAGCCTGTATCTTTTTAACCAGGGCGAATCGAAAAAAATGGTAGAGGAAAAAAGTGTTTCTTTTGACCTCAGGAACTTACGGTTAAAATATATGTACTAATCAAAGACTCACCCTGTATATGCTTGAATGACCTCGCCAGGAAATTGAGTGTCATACACACTCTTCAATATTATCCAGATTACGAGTTCCCCAATGGATGATTTTTCCAGCCTGACAAATATGGAGGAATTTGCACAAATTGAAAATCTTTTGTTAATCGCGTCGTCATAAGATGGGTGCTCTGCATCAGATTCTCGAAGATTTTATTTGGGGTTTAACTGCCATGCTGGAGCTCGCAGTTTCGAATTTCGGTGAGGCATTGAATTCTTCGTTTTTTCGGTTTTTCGATTTCGAATATTCTGATCGATGGATCTTCACGAAATATTTCAAGAGTCTCTCCATTTTATTGAGCAGGTCTAGAATGAGCAGTAGGTATATTATTGCAAACGGGATATTTTCAATTACAAAATGGCGAATGCGCCACGTTCACATATACAGTGTGTCTGTAAACAGATGCGATGGACTTTAGGAGATGATTTTTCGATGAAAATAAGCTGGGGTAGTTCATATAATTTTTTTTCAAAATCGAGCCCCCTTCCAAGGTGAGGCATTTGGAAGGCGATGACGAGTTGACAGTTTTAAAACTTTTTTACGGCTTCTCAAAAACACTGAGACATAAAACCATACATAATATGAAGAACTAAGTTGATGTTACTCACAAAAATTTTTTACATCTCATAACTTCATTATAGGGTGTTGGAAATACAACCTCCTATGATTTTCGTTCAAAAATTGTTTTCGTGGGATAGTTTTTCGAGAGATTAAACACTCTTATCATTTCCCATTTAATTCTGGAGAAAAAAATCTCCTGCAAAATTTCGATACAGTCCATACTTTTTTCGGGAAAAATAATTTCGATACAGTCCATACTTTTTTCGGGAAAAATAAAAACTTACAAGAAGTTTTGATCACTGTTCATTCTGTCAAAACCAGTTTTGAGCATAAACAAAATATCTTAGAATAGGTAAGTATACATTCTATGGAACAATGAAAAAAGGGAATGAACAGTAATCGTAACTGCTTGTAAGTTTTTATTTCTTCCGAGAAAAAAAAATTGCAAAGAACTTTGTTTTCCAGAATTGAATGGGAAACCAAAAGAGATTTTAATTTTTTGGAAATCTATTCTACGAAAACATTTTTTGAACGAAAAACATAAGGGGTTGTATTTTTTACCCTCAATAATAAGATATGGGATATGAAAAATTGTGTGAGTAACATCCACTTAAAGAGTCATACTATGTACAGTTTTACAACTGAGTGTTTCTTTAGGACTCATTAGAGAAATTAAAAACTGTCAACTTGTCACCGTCTTGCAAAGGCTGTAACTTGATAGGAATATCGATTTCGAAAAAAAATTATACAAACAGCCCCTGCTCTTTATCATCGAGGAATTACCTCCTAAAGACCCAGCATCTGTTTACAGACAGCCTGTATAAAATAAGTATCCGATCGGCATTCTTGTTTCGATATGTTCCAGTAACATAACATTTTAGAAAATGCAAACATTTCGGCAAACCTAGAAGACGCCGTTCCCCAGAGAACAAGCGCAGCGCAAAATCTTTCATAAACTACTGATATCCAAAATGTAATTATGTTAATCTTGTCGAAGATCATACAATGCTAAAATCACCTCGCTGTAAAATTGAGTGCCATACACACTCTTCAATATTATCCAGATCGCGAGACAAACCGAAGAGTCCTTGAGTGTCCTTTACCAATCCTCAGACATACGCGATATAAAAGAAAGATCGAGTTCCTCAATGGCTGATTTTTTCAGCCCGACAAACATGGAGGAATTTGCAAGAATGGAAAATCTTTTGTAAATCGGGGTGCTCGGCATGAGACTCTCGAAGATTTACCAACTTGAGGACCCTCCGCGGTGAAACGGAGTGCTATGTGTAATAGAAGGAAGTGAATATACATGAGGAGAACTTCATCACAATGGTTCTTCATGAAATTATGGTCTCTTTATACTGTAAGAACATTCTAGCACATGTCGATTGTATTCATATTTCCTCCTGAAGTGGATGAATATAAGAGAGGTCTGTTGATGTGGGGTTATTTTTTTTAGTCCTTCAGGATACTGATCTTTCACGATATCGAGTGAGAAATATATGGTGGAGAGTATAGAAGAAAACTTCAAAAAGTTCTGCTTCGGTTATTAATAGCTTTTGATGTCTTTTTGGTCGCTTTTTGCCAGGGCAAAATCGATCCAGTATTCGAAGTTATCAACATTAATTAGTCATTCAATCAACTGAGTTATCAATGATAGCGACTCAAGGTCAATAGATTTCAATACGTGAGCGAAGCTAAAGCGTTAAAAGTTCGAAACCTTTATTTGCTAGATTAACGAGTTGATTGCAAGATTTCTCCGTTGACCTCATCACAAGGCCGTAGCGAGGAAGGGGTCCGGACACCCTGCCCCTGAAATGTTTCAGAATTTCATGATCAGAACATTTTCCTTCGAAAATTTTTATTTTGTTATTAGGTGTAACACTCCCCTCCTCCCTCCGATTTTTTTCTAGCTACGCCTTTGCCTCATCATGAATGCTGAACGAATTTCTGATATTATTTTGCAGAAGGTAAGGTATACATTTCACATAATAATACTCCTATGTTTCTCTGTTTCAGTAAAGTTTCGACATTACTCGTATTGCTTCTGAATGCTTTGTGTTCAGTTGCCTTGACAAATGCACATAAAATAGCATAATTGAAAATTAAAATGGGTCATTAATTTTCAATTTCGTACACATTAAACTCGCCCTTCTAAGGTCGACAAAAAAAGTAAAAAATATCTCTTCAATATTTCGTTAACCATTTTATCAATTCGAAAGTTGCTATTTCGAAAAAAAAATAGTGACGGACAAACTCTTTTTCCGTCAGTACGTGCCATTAGGAATTTTTTCCTAATGATGTGGACTGATATAACTTCCTAGTCACCGTAACTCTAGAACGGAGTGAATTAGGAACTTCGTATACCTATCATTGATTTTACAATATTAACGAAGTCACATTGACAACTTGATGTTTAGAACTAAGACAGCGACGCGCATATTTGATGTGAATGTAGTCAGAATTTATTATTTATATTTAATTAGTTATAGTTTTTCCACAAGCAAATCCCAATTCAATTGTCCCTATTACCACCTCCCTTTCAATAAACTTTTCCAATACGCCTAGGCATCTCACGAATTAGGTCATTAATGAAATTTTAAAGCATATCGTTTCATTCTTCCAGATAGGCGAAACTCGATCCCTCGAAAAGTTGTAGTTGGGTTTCAATGATTGGATATTGCTCTTCTTATGTATCACATACGTGATATATTGGATTTATGTCTGGTGAGTTTGCTGGACAATTCAATCTCTGGATTATTGTTTGGAGCATGTTTTGAGCACTTTGTAAGCAGTGTGGTGAGGCGTTATCATCTTGATAAATGAAATTATCCCCAAATTCGTTGAGCAGAGGAACAATGAGTAATTTCTCAGTTTCCTCTTCAAAATGATTATTTCTTTTCGCATTTACATTCTAACCTCTAACGTCGACACTGTACCGACACGCGGTATACCAAAACTACCAAATAAAAACAATATATCAGACGAATATAGCTTCCACAGCATCGCAGAGGTATCATACCTGAAAAAAAAACACCAATACCATCAACAATGAAGACCGAAAAGAAATACTTTGCTTTCCACAATAGGAAAATTACAGTTTTTTATAGTTATGCTTGTATTGAAACGAGTAATTGGAAACCAAAACTGTCATTTGAGTTCTTTTATCAAATTATTCTACCCTAAAAAAAGGGTTGGGTGTGTGTTGAATCTTTCTAATCTTAAAAAATAACTATAAAACCGAATTTGCTCCGAATTAAATAAGGAAAAACCACTGGCGTATCACTTTTTATCTAAAAATATTCAGTCTCGTTGCAGTACTGACGCCACTGGTAGAATAGAAAAGAAATGATATTATGCAGAAGGTGCTCCTTGACGGTCAAAACCTTTGTCTGAAATTTCTCAAAGATATTTCAAGCAGTGTGAAAGTTATCAATAAAAAACATTTTTGTTTCTCGGAGAGGAAATATACTGATGGACAAAATTAGCGCACCACCTAAAATTTGTTTTCTCTTTCAATTGTAGCTCTGTTATTGTCGAATTTTCTCCATTAAACAGAAGTCCAAAAAATAAAATCTTCATGTTGTACAGGGCTTTTGAATAATGTTATGTTTTAGAGTCAAATTTTAACGTCTTCTGTGGGCAATGCCAAGTTGCTGAGAAATATAAAAACAATAAAGCGTTGCAGCCTAGTATCTCTTGAGTAATTTGTTTTTTTAAAACCAATTTATCTTGGAATTGTCCTGAGATATTCAACATTTTAATAACTCTTGTATTTTATGCATTAGCCATGAATATATTCGCAACCATTTGTCCGATTTGAATGTTTATTTATTAGTTGTAGCTCCTTTATTGGCAAATATCATACTACAATGAGATGTTCAAAAAAAGAAATGCATTATGCTGTACAGGGCTTTAAAATTTTCTGGTTTTTTTCATTACAGTTTAACGCCTTCTGTGAGCAATACCAGATAACTGAGGCTTCTAGAAGCTATACAGTGATGTAGCCTGATTTTTCCTGAGCAAAATGCAAGATGTTATAAAAATGTGAATATCTCTGGAAGGGTACAAGTTAAATTGCTTTTTGAAAAAGCAAAATATTCAGGAAACATCAGGCTACATCACTGTATAGAAGCCTCAGGTATCTGGTATTGCCCATAGAAGGCGTTAAACTGTAATGAAAAAAACCCGAACATTTAAACGCCCTGTACAGCATGATGCATTTCTCATTTTGAACATCTCATTGTAGTATGATATTTGCCAATAAAAGAGCTAAAACTGAAAAAAAACATTCAAATCGGACAAATGGTTGCGAAGATATTCATGGCTAATGCATAAAATACAAGAGTTGATAAAATGTTGAATATCTCTGGACAATTCCAAGATAAATTGGTTTTAAAAAAAACAAAATACTCAAGAGATACTAGGCTACAACGCTTTATTGTTTTTATATGCCTCAGCAACCTGGCATTGCCCACAGAAGACTTTAAAATTTGACTATAAAACATGACATTATTTAAACGCCCTGTACAACATGAAGATTTTATTTTTTGGACTTCTGTTCAATGGAGGAAATTCGACAATAACAGAGCTACAATTGAAAAAAAACATTGAAATCCGACTAAAGATTGGGAAGATATCAATTGTTAAAATTTAACGAAATTTTAGGTGGTGCGCTAATTTGGTCCATCAGTATATTTGTCGACATATGTCTATATGACAAACTAGGGCTTATTTTTGATGTAGAATACGTGCTTGAAATTTCTTGGTTACGATCTGGACAACTTCTCTGCTTCTAATCACAAACGACTCAAACTGTCGCAATGACTAAATAACAACCAGCTACCGACTGCCCAAGATAAGTCTCCTGGGCAGTGGGCAAGTACAGCCTTAGAAAATTCGGGAGGGTTAATCGCATCAAAATGGTGAGAGGGGCCTCATGCAATTATTACAAAGGATCTAGAGGAAATTGACAAGGAAAAGAGAGCAGGAATAGTGACTTCCTTGACTGATGAGAGGGAGAATAAATGTTCTCAGCTGATTGGCATCTCACATATTTTTTCAGTTATTTTAGGATTGTTTGGATTTGGACGGTTGCTTGAATCCATATGAGCTATCGCACCAGAGAATGAGTAATTTGGAATGTAACCCTTCTGCACAATCGAACAAAAGCGAAAGTGATTATTTTAGTTTTTAGTTACTTGAGATTTTCTATAGCTGACAAGGTGGAAGGATTTTAGAAATTATTCGTATAGTCCGTTCACGACAGTTTGAGCGCATAGTAGGCATTTGTTTATTCATCTGAAGTTGGCAGTATTTGCTGTCATAACGTAAAATAAAGTCAACGTTGCTGAATGTACCCGGCCCCGTCCGACGAGCTCCCGAGTTATCAGAGAACTCTATGTTATATTGACAACATTGCGTATCAATCTGACAAGAAAATAAACAACATAACCTAAAATTTTGAAATACACAGTGGAATATGCGGAATTGTCATGGCCAACCGACGGCTCAACCTTTCGTGAACGGACTATACTATTTCTGTTTATTTGTATGTTACGTAAATCTAGAACTCCTATCTAAATCAATTAGAAGGCGCGATTTTTTTTGGTCTGTCAAATATAAACGTCGTAATCCGGTCAGATTCTAATTGAAGTGTGATGAAAACAAATAATGTCAGCAAATAGTTTTTCTTTCAAGAACCTGGCTCCTGAAACGTGTAGTTTCTACAACGGCACACACGCCATGCAGCATTCAATCCTTTGCATTCAAAAATAAATTTAGGAATAACGCGTCACTTTTCGTGAGTAATATCATAAGGGCATCTAATTTTTCCGAAAAGAATCGAAAAAAACACGTTGCTAAGTAATATTTTGACAAGAAGCATGAGTGCTGGTGGCAACAAAAATCCGAGTCGAAGACGAGGATTCTTGCACCTGCACGAATGCTTTTTGTCAAAAAATATTACTTTACAATGTGTTTTTTCGATTTTTTCACAGGAAAAATTAGATACCTGAATGGTATTGACAAGACTATTTCCTGAGTAACAGATTATTCTGCATGCATTACCTATGTATAGGTATTGATTTGAAAACTGAAAAACATACATTTCTTGCATTTTTTTTGCAACGGTGTTCCACATTGTCTTCACAACTAGTCTTTGTAATTTTCACCGTTTTCCTTCTTCATATTCCACGCCCAATCTTTCAGAATTAGGTTTAGTTGTTCTAAAGTTGTATTTTCCATAAGCTCATAGTTCTTTGCTTTGCAGAATGTCATGAACTGTTTCCATATTGAAGTATGAGTTCTGAGGGTATTATACGGTACACTTTTCTCAATCGCCAGATCAATATTAGACAAAGAATCGCTTCCAAAGCGACTCATTTTCACGATATAAGCTGACTAACTAGCACTTGACAATAAAATCAGAAAAAATTGTTGAGCGTCGTTTTCTGGTGTCCTTGGAGATTATAATTACGTTTGTTTTCAAAGGTATTGTAATTTTTGGTGACAACTGTCAAGTTTTGCCGCGGGTAAACGCGAATAAACTGCTGACAGGTCCTGCCAAACAGTTTTTCCACCTAGAAACCATTGTAATTCAAAATTGCGCGTTTCTGATTGGTGCAAATTACGACGAGGGAAATAGTCGATCTTAATGATAACGACTTAAACCAACCACTTAAAATCCTAATTCCTGTTTAGCCAGCACATTCACCAGAAAACAAGATAACAACATTTGAATGCAGTCCGGTGAAAGAGGAGCAGTATCATTCCGGTTCCCGTTCCATAAAAGTTATTCGCTGGCAGTCTTCGTGTTGATCCGTACGCGACTTGAATACATAACAGAGGAGGAGAAATTTAATCAAAAGGGGATAGACGGATTTGAATTAATTGAATATCCGAATAGAATTGAGAGGTAACCAGAAATTTCGGGATATTATAAGGATTTCTTGTTTCCAACGCTACCAACTTTGGAAACACGATAATTGAATAGAGTAGAAAACCAGCAAACGATTTAGTTGTAAGCGAATCAAGACCGAGCTTCATTATTTTTAATGTGGGTGTGTGTGCGGTTATGTTTGTTTTTAATCAACTCAGATATTTTCTCTGGGATTATTTCATTAATTGCTACAGGAACGAAGAATGAGAAATAATAAAACGCCGGCAATTTTCGGTTTCATCATCTTGTGGTCGAGTCGGAATTCAATTTCTTCCACGTAGTGTATATGGATTAATTCAACATAATATACCATTCTAAATGTGTGGGAAAGGTTAGTGAACCAACTACGTAAATCGAGGGTTCTATTCGGTTTTATCATTTTGTTCTCATATACAGGTTGTCTATCTTCAAAGCGAACAAACTTCAAGGGGAGATTGTACGGGTGATTTTCAACAAATAATGTCATATAACATATGGTCGAATGTAGACTGATATTCTTCAATTCAACATTTCTTGATTTCACGAAATATTTCGAGTTTTTTTCATTGAATGATCATTATTTAGTTTTCCTGGTAGTTTCATCAAAATTCATCACATATTCGGATAGAGAAATTAATTTTCTACATGATAAGAGAGTCTGTGTGCAGAAAAAACTCTTATTGCGAGCGTGGTAAGGAGATGAATATCAGGATTCTGAAGTTAACAATCAGTCCTATTTTTCCAAAGGTTTTTTCGATGGAATATCAATAATTATATGTACACGTTTTTTTCAGTAAAAATACCCCATTTAGTGTACTTTCGAATGGTATATCAACTTTTGTGCTACTGTGCTAACTGCTCATCCTCCGCCGTAATATCATGGCTAACATGACAACAACGAAAAAGTCCAAATATTCCAAACCTAAATTTGCTTTATTTTGAAGCCCTCCGTGATTGAATCTTGATCTCATTTTATGGAAATCATTAAATCATCTCTTATCTGTAAATGCTGAGACCAGACTTTTTTAGGTGGTAACAGAATAATTTAGGAGAGTGGGGGGCATAGGATATCATGGACTTATGAGGTCACTTTCACTAAATCAGGTTTGATTAATTTACGAAAAAAACATTTATGACAAAGGGAAAACACTCGTGCGATTATTGTTTCTCATATCCAATTTGAGTTAAGTATCAACGTGAGATTGGCAATCATGAGAGGAGAACTTTTCGGAGCAGGTATACTTACCGATCACTTGACTGCTGAAGAATTCATTAGATTAATTTAATGGAACTTGACAGACAAATTGGATAAAATGCACATGTATAACGGATAAAATGTCTGGTTTCGAATGAATGGCTGCCCAGCACATAATAGTCGTAATGTCGAAGTTTATGGAATGGATATATCAGGATATAATGGATTGAAAGATATGATCAGATGGGCATCGTATAGTCCCGTCCTAACGCCTTTGTATTTTTATGTCTAGAATACTTTGAAAGAAAAAGTATATCTATTTGGCGGTGGATGAGCAGATATGATATGTCATGTGAAAGTACACTAAACGAGGTATTTTCTACTGAGAAGAAAACGTTTACATGGTTATTGATTTTAATCGAAAAAACCATTGGAAAAATAGGACCAATTTTGGTAACTTCAGAATCCCCTTACTGCGCTCTCATTGAGAATTTTTTCTTTTCTCGTAGAAAATTCACTGCGCTTTCCGAATATGTGGTCAAATTTAATGAGACAATAAGGAAAAATGATGATTTTAGGGGAAAAACTCGAAATATTTCGTGAAATCAAGAAATACTAAATTGAAGAACAACCGTCAACATTTCGACAATGTGACAAGTGTTATTTATGACATTTTTTGTTGCAAATCACTCGTATAATCCTCCCTTCAAGTTTGTCCCCTTTAAAATTAGACACCTTGTATATGTGAAAATTCAATATCTTCGTAATGAAATTGATGAATTTCATCAGTTCCTATAATTCTTAGAATTTCTTCCGTATTCAGCAAAGATGACGATATTTCACACGGCGATTCCAGTTCTTAATCTTAGTCGAGAGTTAAAATTTTAAGGACTCACCAAATTTTAAATGCTCCTCAACTGCAAACGCTCGTTCTCTTGTCTAGATAACCATTGCCAACAAACGACAACCTCATTTAAATCGAACGATGTCAACCGATCTAAAAACTCCTGTCTATCAGGCCACACCCTGTAAAAAATGTGTTTACTCTATATCTGTACAGGGTGGGCATATTTCGATGTTTTAGCACTACAACTTTTAAACCAGAGGAGATAGACAAAATCTGATACCCACTTCTCGATCTCTTTTTCTGAGAAACTAACGAGAGTAGTATTCATTTTTGGGCTACCTTCTTTTGTTTTCGAGGAATAAGCGAAAATTGGAAAAGTGCAATATCGAAAAAAATTCATATCTCCTCTAATACTGATGATAGAGCTCTGAAATTAAAACATTATACAGGCACTTTTTTACGTTGAATCCAGTGGCGAACTCGCCATTTTTGCACCATTTCTAATTACGGAGCTATGACCCAAAGTTATGTTTTTTAAATGGAAATACTAGATTTTTGTGGCATTTTCTGAAACCCTAATTTTTTCTGATTTCAAAAATATATAACATTGTATGGTTTGTATCAGTATGAGTATAGAGAATGATTAAAAACCTATTTTCATCTGAGTCTCAATATTTTCTATGGTTTCAACTGTTGATGAGCACAGAAAAATTTAGCATCGTATAATTACCACAATATCATTCCAGTATTCTCTTCATTTCTATGCTCTTTACTCAATTCCTCCAAGATGAACTGCTGTGAAACTTGATCCCTCATTCTAAGTTATAACTAAGATGTCTAAAATAAGACCTACTGACCTTTTATTGTAATCACTATTAGGTATTGAAAAATATTTTTTCTTTATTACTTTTCTGATTGAATTGATAACTTAAATCATATCTATATGCGTTATTTCATATGCGATTTGAAATAGACTACTACGCACTTGTGCGTATTTATTCTGGAGTGCAATAAAAATATTCTCTTGCATCCATCTCATTTTAACTAAGTATATCGATTGAAACGGAGGATCATGTGGATCTTTTTGTTATTTCCAAATCCATTTCAAGATATAAGTTTTTATGAAATATATCCATGTTCGAATTTTTTTAAGAAATTAGTTGAAAGCATAGAATAATGAGATTGACGGAAGGAGACTGCTCTTGTTATAGGAAGCTCCATTTTTCTGTGCTCGTCAACCATAGAAAATATTGAGACTCAAATAAAAATGGGTTTTTGATCATTTTCTATACTCATATTGATACAAACCATACAATGTTATATGTTTTTGAAATCAGAAAAAATTAAGCTTTAAGAAAATTCTACAAAAATCTAGTATTTCCATTTAAAAAAACATACTTTGGGTCATAGCTCCGTAATTGGAAATGGTGCAAAAAAGGCGAGTACGCCATTGGATTCTACGTAAAAAAGTGCCTGTATAATGTTTTAATTTCAGAGCTCTATCATCAGTATTAGCGGAGATATGAATTTTTTTCGATATTGCCACTTTTTCAATTTTCGCTAATAATTCGAAAACAAAAGAAGGTAGCCAAAAATGAATACTACTGTTGTTAGTTTCTAAGAAAAAGAGATCGAGAAGTGGGTATCAGATTTTGTCTATCTCCTCTGGTTTAAAAGTTGTAGTGCTAAAACATCGAAATATTCCCACCCTGTACATGGCATAAAGTGTCTAGAATAAAAATGTTATATCGTAGGATGAACGTTACAAGAGAATTTTCCTAGCAATTTTCATTCTGAATGGGTATGAATACATTGAAAACGTAATGGTTATCTTTTCAGTCATCATATTCTTCCTGTTTACTCAAGAGAAACCGCGTCTAGAAACGTGGGGGATCGAAGTGAGATTCAATATAGAATCCCACCTTCAACAAAAGGAATTTCAGACGAAGAACACCCTTAGTGTATAAGTGGTGTCTCATTTTTTTTCCGAACGCTCCTCGGAATGGAAGCAGCAGTAGAAATAGAGAGGTATGAAACGTACGTAGACGTTCTTTGCATCGACTAATGTCGCCCTTGGGAGTAAGGAGGTTTTCTTTCCGGGATAACTGCATCAGTATTTTAGACTCCCTCAGCAGCGCGATTGCATGCCTTGTTTTTCCTCTAAAATACACTTTAGGTTTTTTCTGTTTATTTTCTTCCGTCTGTAGGAAGTCTGCTGGGTATTTCTTGAATTTCGACGATTGTGGAGGTTGCTTTGTATAATTCAAATGACATTTTTTGTTGAGAAATTAGGACAGAATATATTGCAGGGAAGTCTTTCGACATCGAAATTCGGAGTTGTTGTGAACTGATGAATCTTTGAATATTTTTTTATGTTAGAATATAATAAATGAATTTGAATATCTCTATCTAATGGTTTCATTCTTTATTTGATATATTCATTCTTTCCGTAAGAGCTCGTGTTCATGATTGAGTGACTACAAAAATGTAGTTTTTTGTATCTGCTCTACACACACGAGTCCAAGCATAACTATTGAAACATTCACAGACGACAAAGCAATTATTGCTGTGCATGAAAATTCCATCCCATCCTCAGCAATCTGCAGGAACATTTAGATCTAAGTGAAAAATGGCTATTGAAATGGAAAATCAAGCTGAACAAAAAAAATCAACTTTCATAACTTCCACTCAAAGAACAGAAATCTGCCCCATTGTTAGTACTAACCAAACACCAATACCACGAAGGCACGAAGTGAACATGTTAAATATCTGAGACGGCACTTTGACGTTGAACTGAATTGGAGGCACACATAAATGAAAAGAGAGCACAATTGGACCTAAAACTAAAAACTAAACTGGCTACTTGGGAAAATCAGACTTGTCAAAAGAAAATAATAGTTATTTATTATACAAGGAAAAAAGTATTAGATTTTAGCTCGAGAGTTAAAATCTAATATTTTTCCGGCGTATAATACACTATTTTTTCTGTGACAGGAAAAACGTCCATTCATAGTGATAGAAATATAACATTTCACGAAATTACCTTTTTTGCCAGCGGAAAAACGTGAGTAATTTTTTCCCGGATACTCACTCTTTTGACAGGGAAAAAGTATTTTCGTAAAAAGTCATATTTGGGACCTGTCGAGAGATATAAAATGTCTCCTTTTTACCGTCACAGAAAAAAATACTTATTTACAAGGCAGTCATAAAACCAATTTGGACCTATGGTAAACTGTGGGGCTGTGCAAGTAAGTTTAAAACAGCATAATACAAAGAGCAAATCAAAAATACTCAGATACCTACTTAATGCACTTGGTATGTATCTAACTACACAATACACAAAGACCTCAAAATTCCCTATGTACAGGAAGTCTTAACAAGATAGAACGACATCTTGTACTGTAGCCACTTCAACAGCCGAACACCAGAGACTCAGAAGATGCTGGCCAACTGATTTGAAAGATAGCTAAGGTAACGTCACTGGACGTTCACTTAACATGTCAATATAGTGCATATTAATGATCATCATCAACTTGGCTTATATATTCTATATTTTTGATATCCAATAAAGTATCCTTATCAAAAAAAATTGAGTAGGTATAATAAGTGGAACACTACATTTCTACAAGTTCATCGGCTTTTATTTTTTTCAGCAACGCAATGCCCTCACACGCATAGCACACATAGTAGAGTGATCTGCCCATATAACTCACAAAAAACAGAAACTATTTATGAAACAAGCCCTGAGCAGGAGCTTTTGAGCGCTCGTTCTTTGATGGGGCAATAAGACTATAACCTGAAAATTTTATATGGATTTTGAGGTTGATACCAAAAATATAAATGCAGAATTTCAGCACAATCGGAATTATATTCTGAAAATTATTCAAAAAACGAAATATGTAAACAATAAATAATTACAAAAATTAAATTCTATGGTTTGATGATGTGATCCTCTCGAAATTTTGCATAAACATCAAGTGTAGTAGTTGTTATTATCAAATAAATTTCACTCGAATCGGATATTTTGTCGTGGAATAAAAAGATTCTTCTTTCAATATTCCATTTGAATATTTTATGGCTCTGTTATCACTATGGCCACAAAATTTTGCATGAGGCTTGTTATCAGCGTCTTGCATTTGCCTCAATATTTCATTCCAATTGGATTGGTTTCGTATTTTCTGAGATATTAGGGAACAAAAATTCTGAATGGCCATATATTATGAAACACTCTGTACGATTTTGCTGGTTGACGAACTCAACCGAGCATTTGGGATCCGAACTCATCTTGAAAATTTCAAGTCTCTAGGATAATCCCTTCGATTGTTATTGTGCTAACGGACGGAAGGACGGCCGGATGGCCACACAGGCGAAAATTACAGGCATTTGGGCAAAACGATATAGCACTCGTTTAAGTAGAACGAGCGCTCAATGTTGTTCAAGGTGGCTCAAACACTCGAAAAATTCTCCCATTCCACTTTTTCCTAATTGAAATGTAGATATATTCCTAGAAAACTGAAGATAATCACTACTAATTTTTTTTCTCTAGTGAAGGTGTAGCCCACCTTGACTCGTGTGTTTATTTCCCCTACTCATCGAATCCAATTCAAATAAAAATAATCCCTAGAGTGAATTGAAACTCAATGTAGAAATCATCAATATATTTCTCTATAGCATACGCAATTTAACAAATTGCAGTCGATAATTTGAAAATTCATCGGCTTTTTAATTTTTTTCATCAACACAATGGCCTCTTTTACAAATAGTGAAGTGATCAGCCTAGTTTAGTTTAGTTAAGTTTAAAAGGGGGTTAAAATTCACTGCGACCTTAAGGTCTATTGTACCCCCTTACAGAGCTGTTCTGGCCAAACCTTTGACAGCTCGTCTTCCAGTTGCAGAGATCTAATGAAATATAATAACTATGAAGGCTTCAACGAGGCTAGTTCCTCACTCTTACAAGTTTCTCGCTCAAGGCATTCTCTCCTTAGGCTCGCAATGCCAAGGCATTCCGTGACTAGGTTAATGGGTGATCAGCCTATATAGCATACAAAGAACAGAAACTATTTATGGAAAAATATTGCCCAGGGGCCTATTGCACCAAACACTTTGCAACTTTTCGCTTTGCACTTTTCACTTTTCAAATGAATAAGTAGCACGAAACGCATTCATAAATGAAAAATAAATTGTGAAAAGTCAAGTGCATAGTGAAAATACTCCGCAGGCATTAAATACTGGGAGAAATGTTGTGCAACATAACTAATTTCACTCTTGAAAATTTGTTAGAATGCAAAGTGCGAAGTGAAAAGTTTCAAAGTATTTTGGTGCAATAGGCCCCTGATCTGAAGTTTATTTCCCCTACTCATCGAATCCAATTCAAATAAAAATAATCCCTAGAGTAAATTAAAACTCAATGTAGAGATCAATCGATATATTTCTGTATAGCATACGCAATTTCACAAATTGCAGTCGATAATTTGAAAATTCACCTAATTAAACCACAAGGCAATCATTAGTTAAACATTTATGAACATCAAATGAGAAATTATCAGATCAACGGTTGCACCTAATCAACCGGTGTTGAAATAATTAGGACAAAACTTCCAAACGCTTGGTAATTCTAACAGCAAACACACACCCTGTATCGATATGAATATTTCAGCTTTTCAATAAACATACTTCTGTACACTCCACCGACCATATATGTATTTTACATTTTTACATTCCCTATATATCATGAATCGAAAATTATGCAAATGACATGGTCGATTGGATAAACCTCATTGGTTTTGACATAATCGACCCAGCTGCAGGCATTTTATGGGAATTTTATGTTTTGAAATTGAGTATAATATAAATAATTGTTTTGCAATTGAAGTGAAGCATTTGACTTTCACCTAGAATTGTGCAAATTGAAAAAAAAAGATGCTATTTATTAGGACCCATCATCTGTTAGGATTTCAAGCTGAGAGTTATGCCTCAATTACACTCTGCCCTTACCCTTGCCGTTCGCGTTGTCGGCCATAATTCCCGAAATACTTTTGCGACATTATCGAAGGCAGAGAGCATTCACACTCTGCTGCAACATTTCCCTTGCTACCAAGTGTCGGCAACGACGGACAAAGAAATTCCACAGCAACCTAGTTAAATTCAATCACTTACAGCTGCTCACGCTACCGGTCCTTTGACCGCCAATTCAGGGAGCGTAAAGCATTATAAGTGGCATTGTGAGACAGCAGGGAAGTGTAGTGATTACATTCTCGAGCTGTCCACTTCCCTGCTCAATTCCCTGATCTCTGCCGTGGAAGTGAGCTCAGTGTAATCGGGGTATTAGAGTTTCAAGATCAGAGTTAAAAATAAACATGAATAA
Source organism: Propylea japonica (assembly GCA_013421045.1). Taxonomy (NCBI): domain Eukaryota; kingdom Metazoa; phylum Arthropoda; class Insecta; order Coleoptera; family Coccinellidae; genus Propylea; species Propylea japonica. The sequence continues at coordinate 97,028,436 of CM024239.1, forward strand.
TCCCCTATACGCGTTAAAAGTACTGCATTGTAATCAAACAAGCTCTAAAGTGAGAGGGAAAGCATTTCCTTGCCGCACTGGGGTGAAGTAAAAAATAGGTTATATTTTCATTTCCACAATTTCTGAATATAATACAACATTTTCGTGATTTTGACTTAGTTATAATTACCGGGATAGCCTAAATCAGCAATAAACTGCCACCAAATTAGTAAAATAATTTAGTTTATGCGCATCGAGAAACTAAACATTATCAGACGATATTGTCAAACTGACAGATTTGTCTGTAAAAGTCGAAAGCCATTAGTATCAGAGTAGGGCAGCGGTAGACCAATTATCCCAATAAGGAATAAAGATACGGCACGAGTTCGCAACGCCGGAATGTTGTCCGCGTGCATAAACGATTTTACTTGGCTGCATAACAAATGAGTGAAGGCATCTGTAGGTTTACTTTTTACTTAGAGGATTCAAGTATATGCGGATATGGAAAAAATATGATTTCAATAGATTTTTCTCAGATCAGCCTATAGTCCGTAGTATAGTAAGTTTGAGCTCATAGTATTTTGAATTTGGCAGTATTTGCTGTCATAACGTAAAATAAAATAAAGTCAACGTTGCCGAATGTACCTGGCCTCGTCCGACAAGTTTGCGAGTTATCAGAGAACTCCATGCAATATTGACAACATTGCGTATCAATCTGAATAATATAAAAGGCAAGTATAAAACATCACATAATAACACTTAAGACAAACAGGACATATTAAAATTCTTCAAGGCTATATATTGTCTTTTATAAAAGAAGTTTTTTAACTTTTTTGCTGAATTCAGCTTCATTCAAGCTCTTCACATGTGCGGGTAACTTGTTATAAAGTTTCAGTGAGATGTGGTTTACTCCTTGCTGTGCTCTCGCAATTCTAGTGAAGGGGATGTTCAGAAGTTGCTTTTCTCTTGTATTAAACGCCGATTCAGGTTGTTTCACAATTCACGTGGAATGCCAAAAATGTAATGAAAGGATCTGTAGGACCTTCAACAATCGTCACTCACATTTAGCGAGAATGACTGAAAATAAATTCCGATAACTGTTTAGCCTTAAGGTAATTATGGCCACTGGCGCAGCCAGGGGGGGGGGCTTTGAGGCTGCAGCCCCCCCAAAAATTAATTTCTTCGTTATTCCTTTCTTTTTTTGCGACTTTCGTGTTTATTGTATCATCAAGTGTTCAGTTCAGCCCCCCAAAACAAAATCTTGGCTGCGCTACTGATCATGGCCCAATGTTCATGACGTAAACCATATAATTCATTCTGATAATTCACCTTATAATCACACAGCATTATGTAATAAAAATTTCCGTATTTTTCATCTCATTTCCAAAGTGGTAATGCAGATGTCAAAATTTTCAGGAATTGGTGCATAACTTGGCAACAGTGCATGGCAGAAAAAATGTTTTCAGTAGGTTAACTGCGAATTGGGTATTGAATGAAAATGTAGGTAGTTCCATTTAAAAAATTCAAGTCAAAATGGGGCATAAATTCTGTAACTCTCAGCAAAAATCTAATATCGAACGTTGAAACGTCAGCGCGTTGGTTGAACGGCAGTTCAGCAATAAAAAAATTCGAACGCGAAATGAATAATCGTACAACACGATCGAACAGGATTCGCCACGTTTTCAATCTCATTTTTCAATCTGCGTTTCCGCGAATTGTTTTCGATAGAGTTATTTTCATTCAACGGATTATTCACGTTGTTTCCTGAATGGAGGACCGTAACAAGAGCCGACAAAATAATCATCATTCAAATATTTGACATCTCCATTCCAACTTTTTTAATTTTTCACGTGAATATATCCGAGCAAAATATCGAATGTGATCGATGTTGTAATTTCGTTCTGTTCGGTCTGATTCGGAATGTGTATAAATCACTGAACTTTTCGTTCGCATTGGCACTATTTTATTGTCGTTCGGTTCGTTGTAGTTCAGTTCTCTATTCGCATTTCCTTCGCAGTTGTTAATAATCAATGATTAAGAATTTCGTTGCTTGTTTCATTTTTTATTAGTTTGGAAATTCAATTTTAAAGGGTAGGCAGGATAGCATACTTTGGAGTTGACACTCCTATTTATGTATCATAAATTATAGTATATTATGCAACGACCTTATAATGACCTATAAACGCGAGGTGAAGTTAAGCCCACGAGCCGTAAGCGAGTGGCTTAGATCACCGAGTGAATAACAGCCATTATAAGCGAGTAGCATACTTTATCCACAACTACTGAATATATTATTTGAAGACTTTGACATTTGGCGACCGCGATAAATCCCTTCTATGACAAGCGTGAAAAAAGTCAAGTTGACACAGAGAAATTTGGAGAAGGTCATTGTATATTTTGTAATAGAAAATGCTTTACTGGATATGATAAAATTAGATCTGGCCTTCAATTGACAAGGTATGCCCATATTTGTTAGTTGGAGTTCCTTAGAATACTGAAGAGATCAATTAAAGAATAGGTATTATACATAGATATACTAACCTTACATGGATAAGGCCTGTCATTCAACACTTTCGGAGAATGTGATGCCAAGAGAGAGATAGAGCTAGAGGTGGCAAAAAGCCCGTAAATCCCAATTGAGAGCCAATCATAGGAATGGAAGCGGCGAAAGAGAGAGACTCGTGATGCCGAAAGAAAGATAGAGCTAGTGGTGGCAAGATTAATTGAATTAATTTCATTTTTTGAGAATAATTTGTTTTTTTGCTATTTTTCAGACCTGTTTCAATTTAGTACGTATTATATATTAGCATATATAGCAAAAAAACAAATTATTCTCAAAATTTCAAATTAATTCAATTAATCTTGCCACCACTAGCTCTATCTTTCTTTTGGCATCACGAGTCTCTTTCGCCGCTTCCATTGGAGTTATAATTTCTATGGTATCATATCAAACCTAAATCTATGAAGCATCGACAGCAGTGAATTTTAATCTTATAATTCCCTTGTGATTTATGGGTATTTTTAAGGCCGAGCACAAAGACGTACAACGGACGGATTTAACAATAGTCGTGGATAAAAATATTTTTTTATTGACCTCAAAATAAAAGCTCAGTTTGACGTAAGCAACAAACTGATTAATAATGACCCATTTTAATGCGTCTAGTTCTTTGATTTTTTCCACCTCGCTGACTTTGAAGGCTAATTCTAGCAAAAGTAGACTGTTGAGTACCATTTTTTATTAATTATTCTGAAAGCTGAGTGTTGAGCGCAGTTTTTAAGCCTACTGAAAAACCATGAAGTAGCCTGTTCACTTTTTATTTAAATTTGAAAATTTAGATCATGATCCAAAATACGTAACTTTTCCACTTGAGACCAACATTTCTGAAATTTTTATCAAATTTACGATGCTCGTTATTTTATATATAAAAGTACATTTCCTGGCGATTTATTCACAAAAAAAATATATCAGAAAACTCTTGTACTTTTCTTTTAATAATTTGTTTAATATGGTCAAGTTGAAAAGTCTCAAAAGTTCATAAAAAAATTCATAACTCGGAAACCGTGAAAAATCGCATAACATACATGGGGGTGCTTCCAATACTCCATGAGACGAGGGACCCGTTTTTTTTTTGGACGTCAATCGTCCGGCCACCCTGTATAATGCCAAATGATTGTCCAGATATGTAACTTGAAAATGTATCCGGCCAAATTTATCATCCATAAGTGGAATAAAAACGTTATAATCGAAAGGGACTAGCAGAAGGTTGTACGGATATTCCTCATAAATTTTATAAATCCGAAGCTGATTTCATATTCCAAGTAAATGGGGGTAGGATATCTCAAAACATACAGTAAACTCGGGTCTGTTTAAACAGAAATCTTTCACAGAACCAATATATAAGCAGTAATATCCCTTGATATCGAGTGTGCCTGATTCATATCGCATGTTATTCAAATAAAACTGACCTCTAGAGCAAACAACCTCCTGCAAATATTCCCACGTAATATCTACAACGTGAAATCGACAAGACCGGGGGCTTTTCTAACGTTTTTCTTCATTCAAAGCTCTAATGGACACAACTCACGTGACCCACTCGCTAATTGCTATGTGCACTTGCTCGAACTAACATTAATTCGTTGGATTTTAGTTTGAATAACGTAACCCCTTCATTTCGATTTAAGTCCTGCTGAAAGCAAAACCCGCTTTTAGAATATGTCTGCTCAGATTAATAGTAAATTCAGATTCAAGCTGTTTTATACACTTTGCCAAGTGATAAGTACTCGCGCTACCAAGAACTATCCCCTGTCTTTGTCAGTTACTGATGATAATTTGAAACTGGGAAAGTGGGACTTTTAATCAGTCTAATCTGGAGGGTCATTATTTGCTCATTTTAGGTATTTCAATGGAATTAATGGTACTCTTGAAATGCAATGTGGCTTTGAGTGAGTGGACTTTGTTATTGAGTGAGTATTATCACCTACATTCCTAACAAAGTTCCTTTGATATTTCCGAGAGATTTTGGATTGTACACACTCATTAATGCGGTTGATGACAGATCAATGAAAAATGTTGAAGTTTGAGAGTGAATTTTCATGATAATTCTACACTAACGCAGTTCAGGATATTCTCCAAAATCTTATTTTCCTAAATACTGCTGTGAAATTTTTGTTTTGAAAATGTTTTATACACTTTGCCGAGTGATAAGTACTCGCGCTACCAAGAACTATCCCCTGTCTTTGTCAGTTACTGATGATAATTTGAAACTGGGAAAGTGGGACTTTTAATCAGTCTAATCTGGAGGGTCATTATTTGCTCATTTTAGGTATTTCAATGGAATTAATGGTACTCTTGAAATGCAATGTGACTTTTGAGTGAGTGGACTTTGTTATTGAGTGAGTATTATCACTTACATTCCTAACAAAGTTCTTTGATATTTCCGAGAGATTTTGGATTGTACACACTCATTCATGCGGTAGATGACAGATCCATGAAAATTGTTGAAGTTTGAGAGTGAATTTTCATGAAAATTTTATTCATCTGTCAAATTCGACAGACAACAATGTTCCGACTGATTTTTTATTGTTGTTTTAGCCAATGAGCATACAATTAGGCGATAATTTTGCATTAGTGCAAATTATGGATAATTCGCACTTGTGCAAAATTATCAGGTCCTTCAAAATAAATGCAGACGTTATGAACGTTTATTACTTATTAGAGTAACGGCAATGTGACAGCAACTTACAGCGACACAATACGATTTGATGGATTCACAAAATTTTCTTATTAAATTTAACTCTTGCAATGAAAATGAATCAATAATTTTTGACAAATCTGCTCTCATGCAAGTTAAACTGTAAAAGGCACTCGAGCGCTCCGCGCACTCGTGCTCTTTTTCAACTTAACTTGCATTCGAGCATATTTCCCAAAAATTTTCGATAATTTTCATTGCACTAGTTAAATTACAACTGAAAATTTTATTCATCTGTCAAATTCGACAGACAACAATGTTCCGACTGATTTTTTATTGTTGTTTTAGCCAATGAACATACAATTAGGCGATAATTTTGCATTAGTGCAAATTATCGATAATTCGCACTTGTGCAAAATTATCAGGTCCTTTGAAATAAATGCAGACGTAATTATGAACGTTTATTACTTATTAGAGTAACATGAAAACTGTTGACCTAGACCTAGTTATTGTTTTCATCGTAAAGCTCCAAAATTTGCAGAAATTCTTTGTAAGTAAAAGCCGTTAAGTTTTCTTTTCTCTTTTCCGGGTTAAATTGTAATATTTTGCGCGCAGCATCTCGTGCACCCCTAGCCGATTTAAATCTCACATCATTAAATGGATCTATTGTAAGGCCGAAATCTTTGCAATATTTTTCCTGAACAAGTTTTGCTGACACGTTCCACATTGTTTTCACCACACTTTCTTTATAAAAGGATCCATCCTTCTTACGCATGTTGCTTGCCCAGTCCTTTAGCATGAAGGCAATTTTTCCACCGAAGTTCCTGGTTCTGATAAGTGATTTCTTTCGCCACAAAAACTCTTGAAATTGTCTCCATACTGACGTTTTGACTTTTTTGTATTCGTTGGCGTAAGATTGTCTATATTCTTATCAATATCTACAGCAGAAGCGTTTCCAAATCGCGACATTGCACTCAGAAAATTTGACAATGGTTTTTTATAATGCGTCGTTTACTAAAAAATTTTTCATTGTCCGTAGCAACGATTTTTTCCAGCAGCTCCTACGTGCCTGCAATGAGTATAAATTATACAATTATCGTCGCCACTGGTGACGGCAATGTGACAGCAACTTACAGCGACACATACGATTTGATGGATTCACAAAATTTTCTTATTAAATTTAACTCTTGCAATGAAAATGAATCGATAATTTTTGACAAATCTGCTCTCATGCAAGTTAAACTGTAAAAGGCACTCGAGCGCTCCGCGCACTCGTGCTCTTTTTCAACTTAACTTGCATTCGAGCATATTTCCCAAAAATTTTCGATAATTTTCATTGCACTAGTTAAATTACAACTGATAATTCTACACTAACGCAGTTCAGGATATTCTCCAAAATCTTATTTTCCTAAATACTGCTGTGAAATTTTTGTTTTGAAAATGTTTTATACACTTTGCCGAGTGATAAGTACTCGCGCTACCAAGAACTATCCCCTGTCTTTGTCAGTTACTGATGATAATTTGAAACTGGGAAAGTGGGACTTTTAATCAGTCTAATCTGGAGGGTCATTATTTGCTCATTTAAGGTATTTCGTTGGAATTAATGGTACTCTTGAAATGTAATGTGGCTTTCGAGTGAGTGGACTTTGTTATTGAGTGATTATTATCACTTGCAGTCCAAACAGTTCCTAACAAAGTTTCTTTGCTAAAGGTATGGAAGATTTCGGATTTTACCTACACACTCATTTATGCGATAGATCGATGGAAATCGTTTGAGTTAAGAGTGAATTTTCATGAAGATTCTACTCAAACACAGTTTGGGATTTTTCTCATAATCCAACACTTTTAACTGTAACTTTGTTCTGAAAATGTTTTATATACTTTGTTGAGTGATACCAAGAACTATTTCCTTACTTCGTCTGTTGATTTCATGGTTCCATAATCAGTTCTATTTCAGATGACTTACTTGCACCTTTTTCAATTTCAATAAATCCAAAAATGATATTTACCATTCTATCAGCATAGTTGAGCCTCTTTGAATGGTGTCATAGACATAAAAAGAATGGACAGGGCGTCATGTGACTTTCGCACTAAGTTTCATGCTGCCAACATAAGAGAGAGAGAGAGAGAGTAATATTAGTGTGATGCATAGACTAAACTAAACTAATATTACTCCATCCTTCACAGTATCTCTCTCTCATAATTTTGGAAAACTGACAGAACATAAATATATCTAATGCGATCCAATGTTTTTATTATATGTTCTGTGCTCGGCACTAATATTATTCTATCCTTGTCTGAAGTCAATATTCTCTCTCACACGTCCTGTCCATTCTTTTATAAGTCTATGGAAGGTGTTGTACGTTTGAAGCTGTTATGACTGAAAATAATTGTACTTGATCGCCTTTTCTTCAGCATTGGTTATACCTAATCTTATCGTTTGAAATTAATCACTTTCAATTCAAAATTTTGGTTTCTTCATATTCATATTTTAAGTCAAAAGTTATTCAATCATCCAGTTTATTGATCACCAAATTTATAGGCGAATTGATCGCAAGATTTTTCCGTTCTCCGCATTATAAATCGATTAAAAATTCCAGATTTTTTTTCGCACAAGAGATACATTTTACATAATATAAATTTCTATAACTCAGTATAGTGGCATTATGCGTACAAATAATTCAAGCAGAGAATAATAATATTAACCGATTGAAAACAACCAATATCAAAATCATACTTCAGAGCTAATCTCGTTCTCGTTCAAGGCTAAATACGAGGAAGTGGTATAACAGAGCACCTATGGATGTCGATTTAGTCCTTATTAGGACTCATCAGCACAGGATAGCTTTGAATGATACTTACAAGATTTTTCTTGAAACTTAAAACAAAATGGCAGTTTCTTTCAGGTAAACATATACCGAAGACGCCATCTCTAGTTCGATACGAACAACCTTCTTCCATAGCATTAACCTTGAAAGAAATAGCGAGATGTTTACCATTTGTCGCATTGACCGAAGCGTACTTGCATTTCGCCAATTTTACGTCTTCACACCACGACGCGGTGCACTCAGGGTGAAGTCAGTTGACACTGTAGTAAATAATAAATAGAGTTGTAACTCTTTACATCGCCATGAATACAAAAATAATTAAAGCAGAGAATGATATGAATCAATTATAGTCCGTTCACGAAAGGTTGGGCCGTCGGTTGGCCATGAAATCTTGGCATATTCCACTGTGTATATTAAAATTTTAGGTTATGTTTATTATTTTCTTGTCAAATTGATAGGCAATGTAGTCAATATTGCATAGAGTTCACTGATAACTAGCAAGCTCGTCGGATGAGGCCGGGTACATTCGGCAACGTTGACTTTATTTTAGGCTATAACAGCAAATACTACCAGCTTCAGAAAAAAACGCCTACTATGCGCTCAGACTGTCGTGAACGGATTATAAAATCAACCAATATCAAACTCATACTTCGGATCTAATCTCTTCCTCGTTCAAGGCAAAAGGCAAGGAAGTAGTATCAAACAGAGCACCTATGGATGGACATTTCGTCCTTATAAGGACATCTGTTTATTATTCGTTTTGCTTCCGAATACTTCATGTTCGGTTGCACATGACATTTTCACATTCAAAAAGCAGAACTGGAGCAAAAAAGAGCCATTATTGACCAATTTCGTATACGTTAAACTGAGCTTTCATTTTTAGGTCAACGTGAAAAATAATTCTTGAAGTATTTTTTTCGGAATAGTTCGTATTCACGCCGTACTACAGAATTTCTTCATCAGCGAACAGAACTGTAGCAAGCTATTCATTCCTTCAGTTACAAGCTTAGAAAAAGTATTCAATCCAACGAATATGACATCACGAAACTAGTCTGACCCTGTTTTTGACACCCAGTGGCAGTAATTTTCCTCGCCGAGCTTCGCATAAGCTCCTGAGGTCAACTCATCCTGATGTTGTCAGAATTCCGCGTTGAATTCAATTGAATTCGGATTGTTTCCCTTTGTCAAAGGAAGGATTGGCCCGACGTAATGGATCGCCTTACTCCACTACGAATTCATGAACTGCATTAATCATAAATCGATAGATGTTCGGGTTTGGGACCTAACACAATTAAACGCAGGACAGAGAATCGCACTCGGTATATATGGACCAGAATACGGCAGCTCACATTGCAGAGCAACATAGCTGCAGGGTGTGCTGAAGATCCGAAAATGATCAGCTTGAATCTATTAAGCACAATGTATTTGCATCTACTTGTCAGCTATTTAATTTCATTATGATGGGGTTTGATTTGATATTGTGTACTCTACTATGATCCTGATTTGCATTGAATCATATAAATTATATAGGGTGATCCACAGGCAATGGTTTACGGAGAATCATTAGTACGAAGAAATTCGGTATATATAACATTCAACCTAGTCTATTCAGGAGAGTTGAGGTGAAGGAAATCTCTTAGCTTCTCCTATCGCAACGTGCTCTCTATCGTGAACGCGGCAGAGTAGACATATATCTCTCTTTACAAGTCCAATCAACTTTCGACCCATTCCGGTCGACTACGACTATGATCGAAAACTAACGAATGTTCTATGGAGAAGGTGGGGAATAGTATATTATTCAGTGAGCGGTAATGCAGGTCAAAACACACGCAGATGAATTTTGCACCACGAGCCGTCAGGCGAGTGTTGTAATTCATCAAGTGTGTTTGAGCATTACCGCGAATACTATACTTTATCCACGACTTCTTCAGTAAAATTCGAATTAATCTGCATTTACAAAAATTTGAACAGTTGTCAAAAGCGTTGATAACATTTCGTCCAACCGTCAAACTTCTGTACTCTGTGGTCGGGAATCAAATCAGAGTCTCTAACTAATCAAATCAAGTACTTTCGCAACTTCAAAAATTTACGTTTTCCAAAAATAAATCTGGAATGAATCGCTAGAACGTTATCTTGATGGCTGAAATAGATTTCCGGATCCTACTTTTTATTCATTTATTTTGTAAGCAATTTCATTTTTCCTAGGTATTTTAATTAGCGGGTGTTATGGGCGGGTGTTATTATAACACTCGCTTTTCGGTTCATAGACATGCTAAGGTTGTGTTATAGCTACTATTACACATAGAAATTAGTTAATAATTGACATATTATCTATAGGAGTGGATAATAGTATATTATTCAATGAGCGGTAATGCAGGTCAAAACACACGCAGATGAATTTTGCACCACGAGCCGTAAGGCGAGTGGTGTGTAATTCATCAAGTGTGTTTGAGCATTACCGCGAATTGAATACTATACTTTATCCACGACTTCTTCAGTAAAATTCGAATTAATCTGCATTTAAAAAATTTTGAACAGTTGTCAAAAGCATTGACAACATTTCGTCAAACCTCTGTACTCTGTGGTCGGGAATCAAATCAGAGTCTCTAATAAATCAAGTACTTTGGCAACTTCAAATATTCACGTTTTCCAAAAATAAATCTGGAATGAATCGCTAGAACGTTATCTTGATGGCTGAATAGAGCTCCGGATCGATCCTACTTTTTATTAATTTTTTTGTAAGCAATTCATTCTTCCTAGGTATTTTTATTAGCGGGAGTTATGAGCGGGTGTTATTATAACACTCGCTTTTCAGTTCATAGACATGTCTACGGTTGTGTTATGACTACCATTACACATAGAAATTAGTTAGTAGGAGTGGATAAAAAGTTTACTCACTTCCTACTATGGGGAATTGTAGTATAGATACTTCACCACGAATTTATGAACTGCATAATCATAAATCGATAGATGTTTGGGTTTGGGACCTAACACAATTAAACCGCAGGACAGAGAATCGCACTCGGTATATATGGACCAGAATACGGCAGCTCACATTGCAGAGCAACATAGCTGCAGGGTGTGCTGAAGATCCGAAAATGATCAGCTAGAATCTTATTAAGCACAATGTATTTGCATCTACTTGTCAGCTATTTAGTTTCATTATGATGGGGTTTGATTTGATATTGTGTACTCTACTATGATCCCTGATTTTGCATTGAGTCATATAAATTATATGGGGGGATCCACAGGCGATGGTTTACGGAGAATCATTAGTACGAAAACATTCGGTATATTATTGCATTTTCAATCAACCTTCGACACATCCGGTCGCCTACGAGTATAAACGACAGCTAACGAATGTTCTATAGTGAAGGAGGGGCTAAAGTTTTACTCACTCCATACTTGGTTAATGTAGTATAGGTACTCCACTACGAATTCATGAACGCATTAATCATAAATCGATAGATGTTGGTTTGGGACCTTGAGTCATATATATTGTATAGGAGGGACCAAGACTAAATTACTCTTGGTTTCCTAGACGCTTACGGAGAAAGAGTAGTACGAAGACATTCCTTATATTTTAACATTTTCAACATAGTTACTCCACACTTCATGAATATTGTTCATGAAGCCATTCAATTACTTACTTCTTTCATTGTATTTTTTCGAAAACGGTTCTTTTTATCGACACTGAACAAGAGTACCTACCTTTTCATTAGCTTAATGTTCAAGGTATCCTGATTTGTCTTTTTAGCACCTTATCTTCCATATTAAAAATGTAAGCTTTAAATGTACAACCCAGTCGCCTCTGGTAAACTGAACAAACCAAACTAATTTAAATTGAGGGTGGTGATTTAAGAGGTCCTTAATACTATCAATCATATAAAATTTTCATCAAATAATATCGAGTAGTTCGAAATTTATTCCACTAAATGGATTCCAGTGGCGTCATTTCGGAGGTCGTGTCTTCGTTGGGAGGGCCGCTAGGAAAAAAAATTATGGGAACTTGTCATCTTCATTTTTCATGTCTATTCTTTTTCCGGGACACGCTGTATAAACCAGATATACAGGATGGGGCCGAGGATGATTTAGAAATTCCTCTAATCAGGAACTTATGTGAATATCGATTTAATTATTTGTCCATCCTCAGATACAACACTTAAAGTGTTTAGACAGTTTTGAAGATGATATCTGGCAAATGGTGTCAATTTTTGTAATATACTGCATTAGTCGATTTCAGAAATGTCGGACAAATTTTTTTAGCATTTTGCTGTAATATTATGACGGCGATAGCCCAACGAATGTTGTCTTCCAATAGGTTAGATTCCTGGGACGATCGTTATAAACATGTGCTTCAGGAATCCCAGAAGAAAAACCGACGGAGGCTGAATCAGGAGTATGTACTAGAACGCTGAAATCCACAGAGAGCCCCAGGAAGTAAAAACTCCTGAATCATGTGTACATAACAGTCAGAAGTCACTGAAACCGTTCGTTCGTTTTGTCTGAAAAAATATGGGCCAATTATCGTAACTCTCGATAGTACACAGCAAACAATACACGTGTGAATATAGGGAAAGTGAAGTTCTCTGTGGAGTTCAGCACTCCAGCACTGTCACTTATTCAGCCCTCAGTTATTTTTTTAAGGGATTATCTGAAATCACATGTTTTAAACGATCTCTAAGCATCTGGCCCAGTTGAAAACAACATTAGTTCGGCTATAGCATACGTACTCGAAGAAATTTGGTCAAAACGATTTTGACAATAACAGTATTGCTAGATTTCATGTTCGTAACTGTCTGAAAACAAAGATTAAATATTGTCTTGGCCATGGAAAAAATGATTGAATCGATATTTGCATAAGCTTTTGTTTAATTGGATTTCGAAATCAGCAAAGTCCTTCGTTCCTATCATACACTGCGCAAAAAAATTAACGCACATTCTGAAAATCTCAATTTTAATGAAAGTTAACTCTACATTAATTAATAACTCATTTTTTATGTTCTCTCGGAAAAGTGTTGAACAAACAAGACCAATTAAATGGAAGAAAAATTTCAGGATTTCACCGAATCGTATGTGAAAGAGGAGAAATAAAAATTTTTCAAAATACTAGAATGCTGATAAGTAATTTAATGCTTGGTATTTTCACCCCTTGCGTTAATTACAGCTGGGCAACGACGGTTCATCCTCGAAATGAGTGATCTTAAAATGTTCTGAGTTGGATTCCTAAGTCATTAAGAGTAGCTGGATGATTTTCTGAACTTCTCAGCCTTCTATGAGGTTGTCCCAAACCTGCTCAATCGAATGAGATCTGGACTTGCTGGCCATTCCATTCGAGAGACTTCAACCTCTTCAAGGTAGTCCTGAACGATGCGCGCACGATGGGGTCTGGCATTTTCGTCCATAAAGATGAAGTTTTCACCAATGTATGCGGCAAATGGCACTACATGCTCTTCAAGAACGTTCCTTATATACATACCTATCACCCTATCAGCATTCATAGCTCCATATCCCATACCATAATCGATCCTCCAGTAGTATTCAAGAAATTGCACTGAGCATAACTTTCATGTGGACGTCTGTATACAAGGGAACGTCGATCACAATGGTAGAGGCAGAAGCTAGACTCATCTGTGAAAAGAAATCTTTCCCAATCAGCCTCTTCTCAATGGATATGCTCTCTCGCAAAATCCAAACGCGCCCTTCGATGGGCTGGGGTAAGAGCTAGGCCTCTTGCCGCGACACGAAGCCTTAAATCATATTCTCTGAGGCGATTTCTATCGTCTGAGTGTGCTTATTTGCCCCCTATGAGTTGCTCAAGCCGATTTGGAAGGAGGCGAGCGGCTGCAAACCGTTGTGTCTCAACGAAGAAAACTCTCAAGTAACGTTCTTGAATGGCATTGCTACCCGTGGTCCAACCTATCCTGGTCTTCGGACAGTCATACTGTTTCCCTGAATCGCTTCAACATTCTGGATACATTGTATGGAAAACTCCAAACCTTTCTGCAATTCTTGTGTATGTCCACCCTTCTTCTCGCTTGGGCACATTTTCTTGGGTCAAATGGCGTGTTTCGCGTTTGATCACTAGAATTGATCGAGAAGAACTGATTTCAGAATGGAGCCAATACATTCAAAATCTGATAATCTCATCTTTTTTATTTCTGCTGGGAAAAAACATCTGTATTGAAGAAAACGTTGAGAAAGTAGATAACATATGCATGCATAATTCTGATAAAAATAATTATCATTGAGAATAACTTTGAGATTCCATAATGTGCGTTGTTAATTTTTGCACAGTGTTTTCGACTAAAGTACGTATTATGAGTCCTTCATACCAGCTGGCTGTTGATCTAATAATAAGTTTTTCGAATTTATTTCTCCTGTGATCTAACACACCAAACAAATATTCTACAACTCACAAGGCAATGAATGAACTCCAATGATGTGCCTCTCAAAAAACCATTAATTCTGCCCACAAAACATCGACAAATTGTTTCAAATTAGTACGAAGTGAAGTTAGGAAGAGTTGAGAGTTGATTAGGGAAGTAGTGACATGATCTTAACAGCTCTGTAGGTTATTGCAGAATTAATTAAATAATGTATACCTTTCACGAGCAATTTGAACTTTTTATCATCTGCTGAAATATATGCCTTCAAGTTGAAGTTTGCTCCTTTATAAAATAAAGTTTAAGCTAGTACCAACAATATATTGTTATTGTTTGAAAATGTACATTTGAGTTTATGGCAATCGATTGAAATGGTCAGGGGCACTTATTCTCTTGTTCATTATTGATCTGGAGAATTTCATTCGTATTATCCGAGAAAAGGTGCCAGTTCTGAATTTGGGATTCCAGTTTCCAATGCAGCTGCCAATTGTAGTGTTGTGAATTTTTTAAGACCCCAAACACATACACACATACAGGTTTGGAAATTCACATCTGAAACATACGATATACAATGCATCAGACAGAGAATTCTTCCGTCCAGTTGCACAGATGAATAGTCGAGACAATGACGTGTTGTAACACTTTGAATTCCGTTGTCTTATTGCAATATTCTAGTCTTGTCTCTCTCTTATCGTTGAGAGGAGCGTAATTCATTCAGTATGGTAGGCAACAGTAAATACTTGAATCGAGTATTATGGGCAGCCTGACAAATAAAATAATTCCATACGTGTACTGCAGGTTCACTACCATACTGCGATAAGAGAGAGACAAGACTAGGTTATGGCAATAAGACAGCGGAATTCATTCAGTTATAGCACGCGAATACCTCGACTATTCATCTGTGCAACTGAATGGAAGCATTCTCTGTCTGATGAATTGTATATTGTATGTTTCAGATGTGAATTTCCAAACCTGTATATCAAACTCACAAGGGCCATTTGAAATTCACGAAACTATTATTTCACTCACTCATCAGAATAAAATCCTAAATATCAGTATGTTTAATTATAAACGTCCATTTTCGAATGTTTTCGTCGGTTTTTATGAATACCGACACAATATCACTCGATTCATCGTTTCAAAGTGAAACACAATAACCTGTTACTATACGAAGATATTGGCGATTCACCAGAGAGCGAAAAGTTAATAAATGAATATGAATATGGTTATATACTATACTTAATTCGGGCTTGAGTAGGTTAGACAAGTCTAGACACGCTGCAACCAAAGGAACTAATGTGGAACCGGAGACAAGCGTTAGTTTAGCGTCTTAGTTTTTAAACGGTGTGATACGTTGTTGTATCAACCACTCACGGACTCAATGTTGATAATGTCTGAGCCGGTGTGTTAAACCGAATAAAACGGAGTTTTTCAGATTCACCACTGTCAATGGTGTCAAAACACCATTTGGTGACAAAGAGTTGAACTAATCTGAGGTGTAAAATCTTTCACTGTGTGAGAGTAGCCACTTGAACAATGGGGTGAAAACGTTATTGAGGTTTACTTGTGTATTTGAGCAGTTGTTGTTCGACTGCATTTCTCGACTGATCTCAAGATCCTCAAACAGGTTCATCTTGATGTTTTACTTATTGCTCGTGATGTTGTGTAAATCTCCGAGTTCCGGTTTGGGCTGAACTGATGTTGGGAAAAAGCGAGATAATGGCCAAATGTAGATAATTGGGTTGAGCTTAAAAATTTTTTTTTACAGAAGAACCGAATTCTTTTTGACCTCAGTTGCTCCATTAGTAAATCGAGTCATTTTATTCTCAAATTGAAACTGACAAATGTATGGCGAAACTTTGGGTGTTTTCAGAAACTTACTCAGGGTTGTTAACTCGATCCATTGGGTCACGTGACGAATCTATTCGGATCACGGACCCGGGTTCTAAGTTAACGAACACATCAGGTTTAGGATTCGAAGTGTCAGACGTATCAATAACATAACCAAATATTTTATGAATTCATTATAATAGTCCCAGTTTATTCTCGGATTGTCTCTAGCTTTGCTTGCATTGATTGCCTTTCGTAAAAACCTTCTTATAATTTTGTGCCCTTCCATGATCAATGTTATTTTTAGGTACCTGTGTGAAAAATTGGTTTTTAGTCCCATTTTATTTTCGGATTGTCTCTAGCTTGGCTTCTTGCATTTATTAGCTTTTGTGACATTTGTCTTATAATTCATGTGTCCTCCCATGTTTAATGTTATCTTTGAGTACCTCTGTTAAAGAAACAAAAAAGGCTGTAGCTTAAGCGCAGAAAGGTCTGTATAGATAGTTATGAAGAAGTTTTCTTACATTATTTTCTTGGCTCATAGAACCACACATTTTACATTGAGCCAAATTATCTTCTCTTTCCATAATTTTCAGGAATGGAATATATGAAAATACTAACAAAAGAGTAGATGACTAATTCCCCTTTTTTAAATACAAAATTAAACTGCAGTGCGTAGGCGGTGACTCTAAGACCCTGCACTTGTTACTTACGATAGATCAACCTGAGTCAGTGATCGAGTTAATAGCACCTTACTTTCCGAACACCGGTTTGATGTTGGGGGTAAGTAAACGAACGCGAAGGTTAGGATCAAATTAACCGAGTAAGTTCCTAAAAGGCCTGTAGGAATGGGACAATCTCAAGACAAGTTACGACATGCAATGACGAAAGATATCTAAATAAAAGTAGGTTTTCTACACTCAGTATACAGTATAACAATGCAATTCCATTAGTTACTGAAATGCACGAAAACCGCCTATTTCCATTAACCGCTAATAATACACATTCCAAAGAGCGAAACTAGATATCCATTATAGTTTTCAACCAAAAATTAACGTGAAATTAACGTTCGCAGCCGCCAAATTATGCATGCAAATTTTAACGTTCAACTACATAGGGTGAAATGAAATTCATTCAGAACGCTACCAAGCCAATGTAGCTGTCTAACGAATTAAACAATGTGGATTTTTCTGACGTTATCTCTACATGAAAATGATAGCAACATGCTCTAATTAGACTAGTAAATTTTATGAGCTGTGTACTGAATATCACGAACACTGGACGGTGACCATAAATATAATTTCAGTTGGGAACTGCAGAGGTGAATAATTAACAATAACTCAAAATGCCCCCCTGTCAACAAACAAGGAATATATGATATTGTTGACTTCCAGTTAGTTCGTGGTTGATTAGATCGATGCATACCTGAGCTTACAATCGACCGGAATCTGGAAATCTGTTAATTGTTGACATTGCTTCTATTTGATCCTGCCATATTAGTTGATTCATCTATATCTATACTTCTATACTAATATTATAAAGAGGAAAGATTTGTATGTTTGTGGGTTTGTGGGTTTGTGGCGTTGATACGAGGTAACTAATAAGCTACTTGACCGATTTGAATAATTCTTTCACCCCTAGAATGGTACACTATCACTGAGTAACATGGTTATACTTTTCACCCGAGAAAATTAGGTAAACCTACTATAACTTCAAAGATAAAAAATATGAGTACCAAAATCAGCTATTTTCAGGTGCGCTGCAAAAACCGTAAGACGTACATGGAAACAATGTATGACGGAAATGTACCTCTTTAAAAGTTCTACAAAAAGTCCGCGATAGCATATATCTATCTTTCAAGGTTTACTCGGTATCACCTTTTAAAGGTTTCCGAAAGTTTCTCAAAATTATGCATTATTTGGGAGTATTTTTCATGAGTACGCTATTG
Source organism: Propylea japonica (assembly GCA_013421045.1). Lineage (NCBI taxonomy): Eukaryota > Metazoa > Arthropoda > Insecta > Coleoptera > Coccinellidae > Propylea > Propylea japonica. The sequence continues at coordinate 97,046,596 of CM024239.1, forward strand.
ATCCTTATCCAATTAAATACATCGTTTATACCCAGTATTTAATTTAGAACGAAATTGCCTTTTTCTTCATTCTATTATGATGAATACATCAAAAGATATGGCAGGTTGAAGATGAAATCGCACCAAAATGCGTCTCTGAGGTAGGCACTAGGCGGGTAATGTATTTTGGATTGCCCCGTATGTTTATGATCACAAATCAGATCAACAGATGGCGCTGAAGTCGTTATTTAGGTTATTCATCTACTATGGCACTATGCAACTAAACGGCTGGATCGAATTGAATGAATTTTTGTGTATACAGAACAACGTCTGTTGGGTCTGCTTGTTATGAATATTTATGTTATTTCATTTCATGTCTGTTTTTGTATTTTTTACAAGGCGTTGAGCAATACCTAAAGTTCAAGATCCAAGAATCTTTGGAGAGGTACTAGTGGCCTAATGGTCTATTTTATTCCTCATAAAGGGTTTTCCAATAATATGTGTTATTTTTAATATCCCGCAATTTCGGTAGATGTCACGTTTGATGCTGTGATTTTTCGACATTTGATAAGTAGAAACTACGCCATCAATAAAAATGGAACGATACACGCTTCAAGAACGCATTGATATTATAAAATTCATTATAAAAATGGTGAAAATTTTGCGCAGACGGTTCTTATAACTCGAATATTTTTGGGTCGTCGTGAAGCACCTTGTCAGACCGCAATAAAGAAATTCGTGAAAAAATTCGAGCTGTTGGGACAAGTTACTGATGTGAATAATGAAACCCACGAACGTCGCTCAAGAACAGTCGATAATATTGCTGCTGTAGCCGGAAGTGTTGAAAACCCAGGTTTGTTTATTCCTCGTCGTTCTTTGGAATTAGGACGAAATTGGATAGTATTGATCTGGACAACGAAAAATCATCTTGAGTGATGAGGCCCACTTTCATCTCGGTGACTTCGTCAACAAGCAAAATTGTCGCATCTGGGGCTCGGAAAACCAAAGAGTTATTGTTGAAAACCCTCTCTATCCTCAACGTGTGACTTGGTGCGGTTTATGGTCCGGCGGAGTCATGGACCTTACTTTTTCGAGAATGAGGCTGAAACAACAGATACGGTGAATGGATTGCGCTATCGAGAGATGATTAATGATTTTTTATTGCCGAAATTGGATGATATTGATCTGGACAACGTTTACTGTCAACAAGACTGCGCTACGTGCCACACATGCAACGACACCATTGATCTTCTGAAAAGTTTCCGAATCGTGTTATCTTTTGAAGAGGTAATTACAATTGGCCACCGAAATTTTGTGATTTAACACCTTGCGACATCTTCCTTTGGGGCCACGTGAAAGAAAAGATCTGCGCCAATAGCCCAGCGTCGATTCAAGACCTCAAAGATGGAATTCGTGAGGCTATCGAGGACATAGGGCAGCCACTTTGCGATTTGGTCATGGAAAATTTCATTAAAAGGATATGGCCCTGTAAGCGTGGTCGTGGTGGTCATATGCCTGATGTTATTTTCCACTATTAACGGCGTAGCTTCTTTCTTATAATGAAATAAACATCCGATCATTCATATTGAAAAATCGCATTTTTCTTTGAATATCAAAATAACACCTCTTATTGGAAAACTTTTTATATATAAAATCAAGTTAATCAAAGTTTCAACCCCTCAGCTCGTTCGAAAAAAAGTATCACGGTTTTTCAGATAAATGAATTTTCTTCGGAGAATCACTCTCTCCTAAATATAAGCTTATACATCAGCTCCTCCTTAATGAAAGTATTATGATACAAATTGTAAATCTGCTTGGATGAACTTAATAACTGAAAAAATGGACTTATACTTTCCACCAAGACTGAACGAATTGCTGATGATAGTAAAAAGAAATTTCAACCATCGTGGACCACAAGATGAATTTGAAGTCAAATCCATGTATTAGGGCGAACGTCTAATAGTTCCCGTTAATTCTTCGAAAGGATTGAATTGAAAGCCCTGCTAGAACTCTGACATTATGAATTAATTATTCCTTCACAAGAAATGACCAAGAAGAAGTGGTCACATTTGGCCACCGAGATTTTGTGATTTAACACCATGCGACTTGTTCCTTTAGGGTCACGTGAAAGAGAAGGTCTACGCCAATAGCCCAGCGTCGATCCAAGGCCTCAAAGATGGAATTCGTGAGGCTATGGAGGACATAGGGCAGCCACGTTGCTATTTGGGTATAAAAAATATCATTAAAATGATATGGTCCTGTAAGCGTGGTGATGTTATTTTCCACTATTAACGACATAGCTTCTTCTTTATAATGAAATGAACATCCGATTATTAATATTGAAAAATGGCATTTTTCTTCGAATATCAAAATAACAACTCTTATTGGAAACCTTTTATACAGGGTGTTTCCAAACATGCGGCAAAAATTCAAGGGGTTGTTCCTTGGACTATTTAAGCATGTTTTGTCCTTTGATGATTTTTGAAAAACCTCTTTGTTTCGAAGATACAGGGCGAACAAAACTTTTCATATTTTTAAAATTAATAAAAATGCGTACCGCACTGTGTTTACTAAGTAGGTACAATATATTTCCAAATTTTTTTAACAATATTGCAATTACTAAAAACGGCCAGTTTTTTGACTTAAAATTGATAAGTTCAGATGGTAAAGGAATACAGATTAACACGGTTTTCATTTGAATTCGTTTTGTGATGTATTAGCAATTAACATTTTATCTTTGACTATTATGAATCGCTATACACTGGCTAGAGGTGGTCATTTTCAACAGTTTTTGTAGGTTAAGTTAAATTTCATGTAATTTTTCATTATAAAATGTTATTATCTAAAATTTTGTTTCCCCTGTATCTTCGAAACAAAGAGGTTTTTCAAAAATCATCAAAGGACAAATTATTCTTAGAATAGTCCAAGGAACAATCTCCTGAATTTTGCCGCATGTTTAGGAAACACCCTGTATATAAAATCAAGTTTAACCAAAGTTTCAACCCCACAGCTCGTTCGCAAAAAAACATGGTTTTTCTGATAAATGAATATTCTTTGTAAAATCGGTCTTTTATAAATAAAAGCCCATACATCAGCCCCTTGTTAATGAAATTATTATGATACAATTTTTAAATCTGTTTGGAGGAACTTAATAACTAAAAAAATGGACTAATACTCGACCAAGACTGAATTGCTGATGATAGTAAAAGAAATTTCAACCATCGTGGACCACAAGATGAAATTGAAGTCAAATCCATGTATTAGGGTGAACGTCTAAGAGTTCCCGTTAACTTTTTGAAAGGATTGACTTGAAAGCCCTGCTAGAACTCTGACATTATGAATTATTCCTTCACAAGAAATGACCAAGATTCATTATAGATGAGACTGAGGTGCTCCAGATGAAGGCTTCGATTCAGTGCCTCCTTCATGAATTTATTCTTGGCGGACTTTCTGGACGAAAATGAAAAGAGGAGGAGCGTTCACAAAGTGTTGCCAGAGTTGAGGGATAAGATGAACTTTTATTGAAATTGACTTCAAACATAAAGAGGCGCCCGTTAACTTCATGAAAGACTTTCTGATTAACAGATTTATTTCAAGGAAATGCGCTTATTTAAATTCAACTCGAACTTTTATCATATTGCATGGCTATAATCTTTCTATTATGAATTTCTCGATTAAAAGAGTATTTAAGTTAGCGGTTTGGGGGAATCGAGATTGTTTGATTTTCATGAATTCAGTGACATACTGGGTGTTTGTGACGTGATTCTTGGAATGCGATATAAAGGGTTTTCCAATAAGAGGTGTTATTTTGATATTCAAAGAAAAATGCCATTTTTCAATATAAATGATCGAATATTTATTTCAATATGAAGAAGAAGCTATGCCGTCGTTAATAGTGGAAAATAACATCAGGCAAACGACCACCACGACCACCAAGACCATATCGTATTAAAGAAAATTTCCATAACCAAATCGCAAAATGGCGGTCCGGAAACTCTTCCCGCAAAAGATCCATGGTTGCGTTGCTTGTGTGGCACGTAGCATCGTCTTGTTGAAAGTAAACGTTTTCCAGATCAATACTATCCAGTTTCGGCCATAAAAATCCTAATACCAAAAACGACGAGAAAAACCTGGGTTTTCTTCAACACTATCGGTTACAGCAGCAATATTCTCAGCTGTTCTTGAACGACGTGCATAGGTTTTATTCTTCACATCACTAACTTGTCCCAACAGCTTGAGTTTTTCCACCAGTTTCCTAATTGCGATCCGACAAGGTTCTTCACGACGACCCAAAAATGTTCGAGTTTTACGAACCGTCTCTGCCAAATTTTCACTATTTTGTAGTGAATTTTAATAATTTCAATGCGTTCTTGAAACATGTATCGTTTCATTTTTATTAATGGTGTAGTTTCTACTTGTCAAATGTCAAAAAATGAGAGCTTCAAATGTGACATCTACCGATATAGCGGGCTATTCAAAATAACACCTCTTATTAGAAAACCCTTTACAAGACGTAGATACGAAGATATGGAGATCTACAATTTTTTTGAAATTTCTGCTTCGTTATCGAAAAGGAGTAATTTTGTGAAAACAACTTGACTCAAACTATTCAATGAGTATTTTCTCAAACTTTAGGAGATGGTCCTCATTCCTTGCGAAAAAGTATTCACCAAAAATCCAGATAACCCGTGATATACAGGATCATTAATAGCTGCACTTGTTCACCTCATAAAATCCTGATGAAAGAATTTGGAATTAGCTACCCGGGAAAAGTATTATTTAATTGCAGTACAAATGTAGAGAAAACTGTTTCGTTAGCTTTTCGAAAAGGTGCATTCGTCAATAATTTCCAAGCGAATAAATAATATGGACGACGACGATTTCCTAGAAAATAATTCACTGACAAAAAAATATTTTCATTCCTAGAGCTTTGGCATGCAAGAATAATGAAATTTCAGGGCATTAAGTTCCCTATGTGGCAAAGTGAAATAAAATCAAATTGAAAATCCCTTATAATTGTAACTGTGTACTTTAAGAAAATAATTGTGAGCGCTTATCACTTCGATCAAAACTTGAATTTCCTCATATCGAAGAAATTGTGCTCCTTACAATGAATATTATATCGACTAAATTGATTTGATGGCCCACATGATTGCCGACAATGAATAATGTGGTGAACATGTTCAGAAATTGTTTTATTACACCGGTATAATTACCTCATCAAACTTTTGGAAGACAGTATTTACCTAGTTGTTACATGAATAAACAACCAGACAAATATTTATCCTCAAATTGAACAATTCGATCAATAACCTACAAACATCTATCACAAAAGTGGATCATCAGAGTCATTATGTCTTGGAATATTTTTATTTTATCGTTTCTTATGAATTAAAAAAATGGCTTTCCGCGAACAGTTACTCATTTCAAATGGAATTGCTAAATTCATCAACTTCGCAGGGACAAGCTTGATAAAGAAACGAACTATATATTAAATTTCAATTAAAAAGCGATTAGATAAGTAATTGTAGAACTGTAAGTGAAAAACTCAAAACAACTTGAAATACTCATTTAATTTTCGTTGTTATGTTTGCCTGTTCTACTTTTTAGGTGAGTAATTCCATTCTTGATAGAAAGGTTGGTGAAAATTTATTTTTTCGGTGAATGGAGCCTTTGAGTATACATCTATATATTTAAACTCAATAAAGGAACTAATCGTTCAACGTACAGGGTGACACAATAATCTTGGTAACCCAATTTTTCTCGAAAAAGGATGAATATTTTTTCTGTTGACGGTATTTGGTACAAGTCAATGTTGTTGACTTGAGATATGCATAAAAGTCGAAAAAAATAATTAAGAAGCCTGGTGTCGCGGCGCTCCAGGACATACCTTTTTTATTGTGTCATTCGAAAAATAATTTCTTTCCGAATGTTTTTTCGAACTCCATTTTTTTTTCTTTTTGTTTTATACCGTCAGCGACCTGCAGCGTGTTTTATGTTAGATCTACTTCATTCTTTTTTTTCTGTATTGTGACAGTACCTACGCCTTGATTCAGAGACATAGATATGACTGTGTTTCTTAAAATCGAAGAGACTTTATGGCAAACTATTTCTCAATCATTATATTCATCAAATATTTTATTTTATCACAATGAACAATTTTTTAATAACAGATGAAGCATGTCATATCATAATATTTTCTATATACATACTGGCCTTACATAGATTATACCTTTTCCTTATTTTATTATACCTGAGTTACTTTGGCCAAAAAATTAGGGTTCGCTGGGACAAAGTAACTTATAATAAACGAAGGAAAAGTTATAATTTATAAGCAACGAAAGCGGAGAATAATATTAATTGATTTAAGATCAACCAATATTAGACCCACACTTCGGAACTATTCCCGTCAACGCACAAAGAACATGCATGGTGGTAATATCAAACAGAGCATCCATAGATAGCTATTTCGCTCTATTTGGGGCTCTTCAGTATGGAGGAGCTCCGTCTGGAAGGCATTCTAGGTTTCCTTATTTGAAGAAATGTCGCCTAGCTCTGAGAATAACAGAACCAAAACGCCATCTCTTGGGATCCTTAGGAACACCTACCTCCGATGCATGAACTCTGAAGGAAGTGCGAGATGCTCATCCGTTTTCATACAAACTGTTGGTAGTTCAACTATGTGGAATTAACCTTCAGTCGATGGAGTGGAAACGTTTTTTCTTCGTCGTAAACTAGACGTGGTGATATGATAATAAATGAAAATTCTTGCGTTTAAGAGTAACGCGGGCATAATACTCTTAAACTCAAGAATTTTCATTTATAATTATATTACCACGTCTGGTTTACGACGAAGAAAAGAGCGTTTCCACTTCGTCGACTAAAGGTTAAGTCCACATAGTCGGACTACCACCAGTTTGTATAAAAACGGAAACATCTCGCACTTCGTTAGGAGTTCATGTATCGAAGGTTGGTGTTCGTGAAGATCCCAACAGATGGCGTTTTGGTTCTGTTATTTTCATAGCTAGGCGAAATTTCTTTAAATAAGGGAACCTAGAATGTCTTTCAGACGGAGCTCCTCCATACTGAAGAGCCCCAAATAGGGCGAAATAGCTATCTATGGATGCTCTGTTTGATATTACCACTATGTATGTTCTTTGTGCGTTGACGGGAACAGCTCCGAAGTGTGGGTTTAATATTGGTTGATTATAAATCAATTAATATTATTCTCCGCTTTCATGGTTTATATTATGCCCGCGTTACCTACTCTTAAACGCAGGCCGCTAAATAGAAATTTAGTTTGACATGTTGCATTTATTATTAAAAAAATGTTTATTGTTATAATACGTGATATCTGATGAATATAATGATTGAAAAATAGTTTGCTGCAAAGTCTATTGGATTTTAAGAAACACAATCATATCACTGTCTCTAAATCAAGGCATACTGTCACAAAACGAAAAAATAAATGGAATAGATTCAACATAAAACATGCTGCAGGTCGCTGACGGTAAAAAATGAAAAAAATAACGATCGTGCTGACATTTTGAAATGAAATATTCAATGCCAATTCAAAGCAAAAATTTGTGGGAGAAAGAAAAGTCTATCGTTATATCAAAAAGAATTCTAATATTGCCATGAGATACCTTTCGATTGAAAATAAATTGAGTGTTAGGAGGCAAATTGCGAACTGAATGGCCATGCAAATTTTCAAGCGGATTTTCTACATTTTTAATTTTTAATAACATTCAGAATTACACTCGTATATTTGGTATCAATCTCCAGGAATATACAGAATTTTGAGGTGACAGTTATATTGGTTCAACAATAGGGAAAGCTCAAAAGCACCTCCTCAGGGCTTTTCTAGAATTTTTTGTTGGAAACTGTTGACTCAGTGTCACCATATAAGGGTTAATGAAAACTGCCAACTCAAGGACCTATATCAAGTAAATTAAGGCTATGTTTCCAGTTATCATTAGTTTTTTATGCTCTCACTTCACCTCTCATCGCACTTTTCTATTTTTAATTGGACGAAATGGTAACACAATGTCCTGAAGGTACACACAGGAATCCGGTTACAAATGAATATTCATCGTTCTCTTGGAAGTGCTGGAACAATGAATGTTGCAGCCACGATACAAATGGAATGCCAGATCCTCATCTATGATCAAAGTCGGTGGTTTTGATAAAGGGGGACAATTTATCTCCCTTACAATGGAAGATGAGAACTTCATCAAGGTGTTGATGAAACTGTAAAAGATTTCAGTGTTTGCGTTATATTGAGAAGCGTTGTTTTCGAAAATGAGATTGATATAAATTGTGACTTTCTGAATTTGAAGAAGTAACGACTTCATGTTCGAATTTTATTTTCTTAAAATGTACTGAGTTCATTTCAATAAAAAACTTTGGTTTCAAACGATAGAGTTCGACTCCATAAGCCATAAGCAAGATACATTTCGGAGGTATTGTCCTAGAGACTCAAGATTTTCAGGGTGAGTTTTGGTTCCCAAATACCGCGGTTGAGTTCGTTAACCAGAAAAATCGTACATAAAATATTGTCATTCAAGATTTTTGTTCCTTCATATCTCAGACAAATGGGAACCAATCGAAATGAAATTTTGAGGAAACATAAGAAATGCTCATAAAAAGGCTCATGCAGAATTTTGTGCCATAGTGTTAACAAAACCAGAAAATTCCAATGGGGATGTTGACTACTCTTTGGAATTTATTTCATTTTAAAAATGAACCTTATACAAACACGAAAAAATTACTTTTTTCCTGAAGATATGGTAATTGCTAATAAAAATGTGTAAATGAAAAGACAGTTCAAAATTCCCGCGGAAATTCTCAATTTTTTCACGTTATGATGATCACGTCATTATCCAGTAAACATACTTTGACTTCTGTCACAGCGAACTGATTTTGGCCGATCCCTTGGGAAAAGTTCATAAGCCTTCAAAATGAATAGGTTTGTCTATAAATGCTGAATGAGATGTTTCTTTCATTTCAAATAATAAATATGAGTTGAAAGTTTGCTACTTACAAAGACGATTTCACGTTTTTAAGCTCCGCTGCACAAAAATCCTTGTTTTCAGCAAAGAAACTTGCGACCATAAGGGAATCTATCTTCGGTAAGTTACTACTTATTACCCTTGATGAATCCTATCTCCATTATAAAGAAAATTGTAGATTATCGTTCTTATAACCAACTAGGTATTCTGTTCTCTTTCAACTTTCAACTTCGTAAAATCGATATGATATGATATATTATATATTCACTATGGTTCAAGTCACAGAACCGTGGGTTTCACAAAGCTTGATTGGCAATCAAATCGTTCATATTGAAGTAAGTCGATGGTTTATGTCAAAAATGAACTGAAAATTGCAGAGAAATGATGACATTTCAATAATCAAGGTGATTGGAGTTTTGTGGAACCCGGCCTATGAATGTATTTTGTTGATCTGAGCACAAAACATTCGAATTTGCAATGACAATACCTGATAGTGACGTCAATTACCTCTGATTGGCGTTCGCAGTCACGTGATAGTTGATAATAAATAACATAATTTAAATCAGCTTTATTTAATTCAACGAGAAGAATAAGATCACTAAAATGGTTTTAAAGGATTGCAAAAACTCCCTTCTATGAGGAAAACCTCAATTTTTATGAATTCGTATTATGAGTCAACATCCCTATTGGAATATTGAAAAAAAAAATCTTTATATTTCCACACCAAGATATCAAGTTTGAGTGGAATTACGAGAGGATCGCGTCATCTGAACCATAGAATTTAATTTCATTTAATTAATGATTTAGTACATAAATATAATTTTTTGAATAACTTCCAGAATATCTTTCGGATCGTGGTAAGATTTTGCATGCATATACTAATGGGTCGATCACATCGAGATACTTCTCAAAAGCTGAAAATGAGCGAATTTAGAGGCGAGTGAATTATCTTTTGAGATTGTGATGATTACACACAAAACTGTCTACTTGCTGAGTAGCCAACAATCTAGCGATCTACGTGAGGTTCATGTTTGTATCGTGTCAAGGATCTAACATAAATGTCAAATACGTTTTCAAATTTAAGAACCCGGAACCAACGAGTAGATGAGAACTCACAGATTGCTTAGTAGCAACTGTGATTACACATGGCTTGTTCACATGCCAACAAGCCAAAACGCCAGCGATTTAGCTTGTAAAGTAGCCCAGCTTTCAAATTTTGTCGCAGCTTTTTAATCAGATTGTATGCTTGTGAACACGATTACACTGAGCGAATTTACAATCAGCTACTAATTTGCTCAATAGCAGCTTGTAAAGTATCTCAATGTAATCGACCCATTAACATGAATCTCAAGTCTTATACAAAATGTTGAGGTAAAAGCATTATCGCTCCACCAATGAACGAATTCAAAAGCACCTGCTCAGGCTTTTTCTTAAATCTTTATAAATACGGCCTATTGGCTTCTCAACCTAGAGGCATTCGTTTTGTGAACACATTTTGATGCCTGAAACCTACGAAATAGTTGAAGTTTGAATGTAAAAAAAAACCAGCCGTTCGTTTTATAATTTCGTGATCGGTCCAAGTATTTTAACGATTTGTCTATAACGAGAAAATTCCACACGAACATTTTCAAACTCATTTCCGAACCATCGCATGATAGTTAAGCGACAAAAAATGTCAATTCAAACGAAACAACATTTCACGAAAAAAAAACCTACCCGTTAAGCAAAGTGAGTAATTATATTAAAAGTCGTGTAAATAGATTGAATCGGTAAACCGCTAGAGCTTTGTCTATTTCATTTCATACGCCCGATTCTAACATGCAAATGTGGCCGTAAAAACAACACTCCCTGTCGCCCCAGAAACAGTGTACAGGAAATGACGAAAGTTTGAAAGCTTTTCGCTGTTATTCTTTGTCTCTTCAGCACTGGTTAGTTCAATTCACGAACGATGATATTATAGAACCTCTGATTCTTCCCGTTCGGCATTAATGGGATATCCGAAAAACTTTGTCGGAATGATGGATGATGCCATGGAAGTCTCGGATTTTGTCACGTTGCGTCGTCACATGATTCAACATTAATTGAATAACGAGAGGGATCAGAGGAAATAAAAATATGATCAAGAAAGTGAGACTGATAAAATTTTTAGAACATTGCTAAGTAAAACAGAGTAGTGGGAACGGGAATACACCGACTATAACCTCAAAGAAAATACCGTAAAATGGTATACAGATAGTTCCAAAACCTTTACAGGAGCTGGCTCTGGGATATACGGGCCAAGTACCAAGTGTGCACTGTCACTAGGCTCTTCTGTAAGAGCGTCTTTCAAGCGGAATATAAATCTAGAAAAAACTATCGGAAGTACGATATAGCCATACACTCAGATACTCAAGCTGCTATTAAAGCACTGAGCTCCTACGTCATCGACTCAAAGATGATCTGGGAGTGCCGGAACAAACTCAATGAGGTAGGCAAAAAATAAGGTCTCCTTAACCGGGGTTTCCGGCCATTCGGGAATCAAATGAAACGAAGAGGCCAATACACTTGCCAAAGAGGGAGCACGAATGTAACTCATTGGCCCAGAAGGAGTTTCTGGAGGAGGAGAAAGCCGAGAGGGAAAAACTCTGTCGGAATCTCCCAGGGATGGATCATTCCACTAAGATCCTTCGGAACTTTGAAACAGCAAGATCAAAAAAATATCTGGATTTTGGTAAGAAACAATTACACCGCCTCACTGGCTTTCTTACAGGACACTGTCGCCTTAGGAAGCACCTGTTCAGGATGGGATTGTCGGATACTGACGAGTGTAGGTTCTGTGGGGGGAGAGGAAGAAATCCCCATTCACCTAGTCACGGAATGCGTTGGCAATGTGAGCCTGAGGAGAGAATGCATTGGACAGGAAACTTGTAAGAGTGAGGAACTAGCTTCGTTGAAGCCTTCACAGTTATTGGATTTCATCAGATCTCTCCAACTGAAAGGCGAGCTATGAAAGAGGTGGTCAGAACAGCTCTGTAAGGAGGCACAAAAGACCTTGAGGTCGATAACTATAACATGACTCCCAGTCGCCCTAGTGACAGTGTACAGGAAATGACGAAAGGTTGAAAGCTTTTCGCTGTTATTCTTCCTCTCTACAGCACTGTTTAGTTCAGTTCAATTCACGAACGATGATATTATAGAACCTCTGATTCTTCCCGTTCGGCATTAATGGGATATCCGAAAAACTTTGTCGGAATGATGGATGATGCCATGGAAGTCTCGGATTTTGTCACGTTGCTTCGTCACATGATTCAACATTAATTGAATAACGAAGGGGATCAGAGGAAATAAATATATGATTTATATGACAGATGAAATCGACCGAAGACACTACGGGATTCCTGCTAAACGGGATTGCCTTGGCAATGCGATCGTGTTGAATCCTATAATAATTTCATTTCGAAGCTTGGATACTAACACTAAATATATTACAATATGAACTTGGAGGAAAATTATGAAAAGCCCTGAACAGGAGCCTTTGAGCGTTCGTTCTTTGGTGGAGCAGTGAGAGACTATTGCCTCAAAAATCTCTATAGGACTTGAGATTAATACTGAATATATAAATGAAACGATCGGAATAACATTCTGAAAATAATTCAAAAATTTAAATGTATAACAACTTGACAATTAAAAAATGAAATTCTCTTGAAATTCTGCATGAGCATTCAGTATATCCATTTCCACTCACAAAATAAATTTTACCTAATACGAAAATATGAAGATTCTTTTTAATATTACAATTGAAATTTTCATCGTTCTCTCAACATTGTGGGTACCAAATTTTGCATGAGGCTTATTATGATCACATGCAAGATATGTGGCAGTAAAATTTATTTCGATTGGTTTCGTTTTGTCAATTTTCGGTAGATCAAGTAGAGTAGAGACTTTCCTAATGTGGGCTGCAAATCGTGGATAAATTTTACATTTCTTACACTTCAGCTGTAGATCGGTTTCATTTCACTATGACCTTGAGGTCTATTGTGCCACATCAAAGCTGCTTGCCCTACTGTGCAACAGCTCTCCCTCCGCCTCCAGAGCCCCAATTAACTCCAGTAACTGACAGGGCTTCAAGAAGGATAGCGCCTTTTCTATAATTTTCCTGTCCGAAACATTCGTTACGCAGGCTTGTAATGGCAAGGCTTAGTGTAACTAAATGAGCATGAGTTTTCCCACTTCCTCACAAAATCTACACTCGTCAGTTTCTATTAAGTCAATTCTCATTATATGCGACAATTTTATGACAGAAAGCCAGTGAGTAAATCGAATTACTTTTTAGATCTTCTCATTCTTATAGGTGGATACGACAATTACGACAGGAAGTTTCTGTGCCAGTAAATAGCGTTTGAGCTTTCTTTCTGGTTAATGTGTAAATTTCTTAGTTTTCAATGTTTTCTGGGTGACCAGGAACCCAGATTTAGGAGACCTTCGTTGTTGGGACAATTTTAGTGAAATGTCCTGAATTGGTTTGGTAAGTAGAAGTCGACGACACGAAATTATAGTTATAGTTTTAAAAAGTGTTACAGTTCACTGAGACCTCAGAGTCTATTGTGCCCCCTTACAGAGCTGTTCTCACCACAACCTTTACAGCTCGCCTTCCAGTTCCAGAGATCTGTTGAAGTTCAATATCTGTGAAGGCTTCAACGAGGCTAATTCCTCAGTCCTAGAAGTTTCTCTTACAAGGCGTTCTTTCCTTAGGCTCGCACTATCAAAGCATTCTGTGCTAGGTGAATGGGGTTTTTTTCCTACTCCCCATAGAATCTACACTCGTCAGTGTCCGATAATCCCGTTCTCAACAGATGCTTCCTGAGGCGGCAGTGTTCTATAAGAAAGCCAGTGAGGAGGTGTAATTGTTTTCTACCGAGTTCCAGATACATTTTGGATCTTGCTGTTTCAAAGTTCCGAAGGAATTTAGTGGAATGATCCATCCCTGGGAGATTCCGAAAGAGTTTTTTCCTTTCGGCTTTCTCCTTCTCCAGGAACTCCTTCTTATAGGAACATTTACCTACACCACAGAAGGGCTCTGGGCCAATGAGTGGCATTCGTGCGCCCTCTTTGGCAAGTGTATTGGCTTCTTCATTGATTTTAATTTCGCATAGAGGATATAATATCAACAAAAAATGTAATTCTATCAAATATATTATTTCTGACAAAATATACGTGGGCAAATACTGCCAATAAATAATTCCTTGCGCTGTTACTGACACGTTCGAATTCGCAGGAGGCCGCAATTTCAGGTTTTCTTGTTATTCTCTATTCATACATCACGTGATGACAGAGAATAAGTGTTGGGGGAAAGTGATATAAAAAATTATAGGGAATGTGGCGGGAAAGAGTTACGTGCTCAGGCGTTTACGACGGTTTATACGTTTTTACGACACAAGTGGTTGGCCACTGGCAGCTGCTTTTCTCTACGCATTTTTCGCCAAGTGTACTTACATTTCGCAAGATATTTCTAGTTATATTCACTCAGATATCATTTTCGAAAACATGCTTCATCTTGAATGGGCCATCAGAGAATATAGTTCAAGTATTTGCAGTAGCTATAGAAAGTAGTCGTTTTATTTGTATAATTTTCAGCAACATCTATGAATCTTCCTGTAAGGTAAAAATTCATTATTCTTCGATATTGATTCAACCATAATTTAATTGAGAATTTCAAAATACCCTGGATTTCCAATAAAAAAAATATGAAAACGAGTGTAATAGACAAATGAATCATTCAATAGATAACATCTGTAATTTCAAACACGTGACAATGAACTTTGTGGGTCCTAATGCCATAGAAATAGGAGGTGATTTTAAAATAGAAATAACAGCATTTCCTAACTCCTAACAGACGTACCTTGCTGTTTAGGTTAGTTAAGAACTACATTGCATTCAAATATTACGTGTTCGGTCCTAGTTAGTAACACCTAACATCCTCATTCGAGCCAAATATGATAACAGCAAGCAGTTTTTTCAGGTTGGAGAACAACTGGAATTCTATTTCGCGTAATTTGGTTAAGGTATCTATTATTTGAGATATAGCGAAAGGTCTCGATGAAAGCACGCCTTATTCTTTTGAATTCGTGTTCATTTTTTGAATATTTCTTTCTTCAACACACCTATAATTAGATACATACAGTAATGTATGGTTATTCCGAACAGAAAGTTTCCAGGACCCGTTCGCTATATTGAATCATTCGGATTATAGAAATCATATTGAATGATATGCATAATCCGAACACGTTCGGATTAAAGATCTATCTCTAGAGACTGCAAATACATTTTTCGTCAACCATAGAATAAAAGCTCATTTTAAAGCACTCGAATTCATCCATTAATGCGCATTGTGTTCCTAGTTAAAGAGCTTTCTTAAGTTCGCGATACATAGCGAAGAATTTCATCCTTCTTTTTTTATGTCGGATATAGTCGACTTCCTAACAACAAACTGTTCTGTAAGAGGCGTAAATGAAGTTCCAGCCTCAATTTCTCTTAAAATTCAGCCTTAAAGTTACGTGCTTACGTTTAGATTTAGAAGCCATGATTTGAACTGAATATGCGAACAAATACACGTATATCGTACGCACGTACGCCTCGAAAAAAAAACCAAAATGGTTGCATTCGGATTTCAGAGATCAAACTCTTCGAATTGTACAATACATATATCATTTTACCAATTTTCGGATTATAGGGGACTTCGGATTATCCAGTGTTCGGACTATCCATACACTACTGTAGTTGATAGTTATAATTATACAGGGTGTCTGTAAACAAATGCTGGAGATGATTCCTCGATGAAAATAAGCAGGGGTAGTTTATATGAATTTTTTTCGAAATCAACCTCCTTTCCAAGATACAGCCTTTAGAAGGCGATGACGAGTTGAGAGTTTTTAATTTTTTAAGGAGTCCTAAAAAACACTGAGTCATAAAATAATACATAATATGATTCATAAAGAAGATGTTACTCACACAATTTCTTTTGATCCCATAACTTTATTATTAGGCGTTGAAAATAACAACCCCTTATGATTTTCTTTCAAAAATTGTGTTCGTGGGATAGATGTTCGAAAAATAAAATTCTCTTATGGTTGCTCAATTATGGAGAAAAAAAGTCTCTTGCAATCTTAAACATAAATGATTAAAGATCGAATTGAGGCATCGTGTGAAACCATAAGAAATACTATCGGGATATTCGAATTCGAAGAATACGATGGTCTGTGAGGCAGAGCACTGATGGCTCTGTCACAGCAACAGGGTCTGGTGCCGGAATCGTGGGTCCTCACTTCAATCAGGCTATCCCTCTGGGGAAGGACTGTTCCATTGTGCAGGCTGAGCTATTTGCGGTTCTTGCATGCGCACTAGAAAATATTCGCAGGGGATACTCTGGCCAGCACATTCACATATGTTGCGACAGCCAGGGAACTCTGAAATCTCTATCCGATGTTAGAGTTGATTCTCTTTGGTAGAAGAATGCAGGAAATCTCAGCGTGGGCTGGGCTCTGATAAACTTTTGAAAGTAATCTGGTGTCCGGCTCACGCGGATATACCTAGTAACGTTAAGGCAGATGAACTGGCTAGGCGGGGAGCCGGATTTGCATTTGTTGGTCCGGAGCCTGCGCTGCCAATCTGTCGCACATCTGTCAGAAGTTTCTTCAGGAACTGGCTGAACAGGGAATTTTCCTCGGAATGGAGTGCAGGGGTGGGCCTAAGGTGGTCGAGGATTCTCATTGAGAGACCGTCCTCGCGATCTGAGGTCAATAGGCTTCTGTTGCTGGAGAGGAAACAACTCGGTCTGGTGACTGGTGCATTGACTGATCACCTGTTTAACAAGCATTTGAAGAGAATGGGATTGACGAGCTGCTCCCTATGCCGGTGGTGCAGGAGTACTGATGAAACGGTTGAGCATATTTTGTTCAACTGTGGGAACCTTAATGAGTTAAGGTCAACACCTAGGAAATCCAACACCTTCTATCCCTATGGTGAGAGGGACCACTCCTGGCAGGCTCGCGACATTTCTGTCTTCGTGTCTGAGGAGCTGAGTCTCTATAGAACGATGCGGGTGAACAATGGGCCACTAGGCCTCAGTTCGGCCGGAAAGGCACCGCACAGAGAGAAGAAGAAGAAGAATCTTGCAATCTTAAACATAAATGATTAAAGATCGAATTGAGGCATCGTGTGAAACCATAAGAAATACTATCGGGATATTCGAATTCGAAAGAATACGATGATCTGTGAGGCAGATAATTGATGCATGTATTTTAGCAGGAGGTAGTCATTTTGAACATTTATTATAGTTTTGCGTGATTGTATCTAAAAAAAAACTACTGTTGTCAATTATGTTTATTAATCGAAAGAAAGTTCTAATTGTGAAATTAAAATATTGCGGATATAATTTTCTTCCGGAAATTAGTAATTTAACCTTCAGAAATATTTATAGAACTTCTTTACCTCCTGTCATAGACATACAATATCTTAGAATATTCATTATATGGAACACGAACACAAATATCGTGTTACAACCGACCCTCACAATATACTTTTCCGCATTTAATTTTTCTTGCCACCATAATCTTCTAATGCATATACAAGAACCCTAGATAAAATAACCACATTACATTGTGTTTTTTCAGCGATCTGATTACATCCCGAGAACAAAGTTCATCCATTACAATGGAAATCATGAAATGAAGGGATTCTGGATAAACAAATATTCGGGAAAAAGTACACGGAGTCTCTCTCTAACAAAGAAACGGACAGCGGCTCTTTTCATTTTTTATTATTCATGGAAGTAACGCACTGTTCGTTTCCCATCCTTAACAAGGGTACCTTTGGTTATACGACAAAGGGACCTCTCTTATCTGACTGGTTTAAAATATCAATTCTGACCCTTATCAAATCTGCAATGTTATTTTCTCGTTCAAGATAATTTGCCGCTTTGTGTTCGGTTGTATTATTTAGCAGTGATGTATTCTAGTGAAAATCGGATAGCTATCATGTACGATGTGCCAAAAATATTAACGCACATTTTTAAAATCTCAATTTTAATGAAAGTTAACTCTACATTGACTTTAAACTTATTTTTTATGTACTCTCGGGAAGGTTTTGAACGAATCAAAAATCATTAAATGGAAGAAAAATTCAGGATTTCACCGAATCTTATGTGAAAGAAGAGAAATAAATAATTTTCAAAATACTGGAATGCTGATAAGTGATTTATTTGGTATTTCCACCCCTTGTGTTAATTACAGCTCGGCAACGACTGTTCATACTCAAAATGAGTGATCTTAAAATGTTCTGATCTAATCCTTTTCAGATTTCTCTGAGTTGGATTCCTAAGCCATTAAGAGTAGGTGGATGATTTTTTGTACCTCTCAGCCTTCCATTGAGGTTTTGCCAAACCTGCTCAATCGGATTGAGATCCGGACTTCTTGCTGGCCATTCCATTAGAGGTACTTCAGCCTCTTCAAGGTACTCTGAAAGATGCGCGCACGATGGGGTGTGGCATTATCGTATATAAAAATGAAATTTTCACCAATGAGTGGGGCAAAAGGCACTACATGCTCTTCAAGAATGTTCCTTAAATACCTATCAGCATTCATAGCTCCATTATCAACGACCACCGAAACCAGTAGTATTCAGGAAATTGCACTGAGCATATCTTTCATGTGGACGTCTGTATACAAGGGAACAGCGATCACAATGGTAGAGGCAGAATCTAGACTCATCTGTGAAGAGAACTCTTTCCCAATCAGCCTCTTCCCAATGGATATGCTCTCTCGCAAAATCCAAACGCGCCCTTCGATGGGTGGAGTAAGAGCTGGGCATCTTGCCGCGACACTTCTCTGAGGCGATATCTCGTTGCCTGAGTGCTAATTTGCATCCCATGAGTTTCCTCAAGATGATTTTGTAGGAGGCGAACGGTTGCAAACCGTTGTCTCAACGAAGAAACTCTCAAGTAACGTTCTTGAATGGCAGTTGCTACCCGTGGTCTACCCTGTCCTGCTCTTCGGACATTCATACCTGTCTCCCTGAATCGCTGCAACATTCTGGACACACTTGTATGGGAAACTCAAAACCTTTCTGCAATTCTTATGTATGTCCACCCTTCTTCTCGCAAAACTACCGCTTGGGCACATTCCTTTTGGGTCAAATTGCGTGTTTCGAGTTGCATAGCGATCGAATGTAGAAAATCAAATGAAAAAAAAACTATAGATCACTAGAATTGATCGAGAACAACTGATTTCAGAATGGAGCTAATATATTCAAAATCTGATAATCTCATATTTTTTTATTCCTGCTGGGAAAAAACAGCTGTATTGAAGAAAAACGTTGAAAGTGGATAACATATGCATGCATAATTCTGATAAAAATAATTATCATTGGGAACATCTTCAGTTGTAGAATGAATTTGAGATTTCCATAATATGCGTAAATTTTTTTGCGCAGTGTAGATCTCAAATCATATTGTTCTCACTGATTGATGAATTGAGATGTAGCAAACTTTTTTAGCTTGTGTGTTAGGTGCAACGAAAAGTTTTTTGGTAGAATTCTTGAAAGCTCCTTTTCATGGACATACTAAAGCTTATTTCAAGTTAGTTCTTTCATACAATTATATCCCTGCGTTGTAGTAAAGGACTTAATTGAAGATTTTGAGTAGAGTTTGTCCGCTTTTAAAGTAGACACCCTGTGTATTATTTCGTTAATACCTGTAGACAAAGTGAAAAGTAATTATTACCTTAAGGTCCTGAAAAATAAAGGAGAGTTTATTATTCACTCGAAAATATAAGTGAGGTTATTAAATTATTTCATTCGAAACGTAGAATAAATATCCTTTTCCTATGGGACAGATATCCATTCATTCGTAATCGATAAACAACGAAACTCCAATTCCAATATTAATACAGCATCGGTATTGGTTTACTGCGTCAATATTGGAAACCACAGTCATTGCGGATATTAGAGAAATATCGAGATGAATTAATTTTTCAATGATAAGTAATAATCCATATTCAAAGTGATGTAATTATTTCCCATCAGAATACTGAAGCAAATCTGATGTTCTGATGTCTACTTCAAACACAAAGTAGCATGGTAAAGCTTCAAACTTGTATGAAAGCAGAGAATAATTAGGAAAGAAAATATTGGGAAAATTGGACACTATTTATTATCTATTGTTTACTTCGTGAGAATGCTGACGTTTCGAAACAAATTCCTTTCTTTTTCAAGGCTGTAAATAAATATAAAAATTACATTATAAGACATACAATATGACACAACATGAAAATAAATTACCTAGTTACGACAAACAATATTGTACGCTTTTTTAAAACATTGAGATTTTACAAAGAAATCAAAAATTCTTGGAGAGCAGATACACAATGCAAACATTCCATCATCACCTTGTCAGTTTCAATATTTATGATAATGACATCAACATAAGGTTACAAAATATTAATCAGGGATGGTTTTAACACTTTTAACTAGACCAGCCATTAGTTATTACTTTTTAAGTATATTATTATAAATCGTGCTTAGGTGTTGCACATCTTTTCTATGATTAACAGTATAATTTCTTTTTATGTGAATCATCTCGCTTATATTACGCCTATAACCAACCTCTTTTCTATCAAGAATTTTTACATCTTCAAAATTAAATTTATGGCCCATAGTCATTTGATGTAAAGTTAAAGCTGTTTTGTTAAAATTATTTATGTTGTTTCATCCTATCGCGCAAATACTGTTTTGTTTGGCCAATGTAATACTTGTTACAACCAGCACAAGGTATTTTATATACTACCCCCGATTCTAAATTATAAGGTGTTTTAAAGGGTATAGCCGGGTTTCAATGGTAAATCTGCCCCCGCGGCCTTTTCGATTCATATTGAGGGGATCGATTAGGCATTGAATGATAATAATTTAGCCAACTTTTCAGCTTTTTATCTCTAGCCATTTTCGAGATTTCTGTGAAAAACGCTTTTTTCGTTTTTATTTTTTTTCTCCTGTGATATCCAAAATTTTCGAATATTGATTTTTTCTGTTGATTCTTTGCTATTGAAGGAATAGACGTATAATTTTTTCACGAATTTCAGCTGAAAAATCTATTTTTAGAAAAAAAAATAAAGTTATTGTCATTTGTTTTTCGGTGTTCTTAAAAAGTGTCCACCGCCATTTTTTGACATGAAATGTCTTCTTTGGCCCTTTATACCCTGGAATTTTTTCACATTTTTAAAATTGGTGGAACATTCTGAAAAAAAATTAAAACTGTTTTAATTTTAGGATTCAACAGATATCCATCAAATTTTGGTGCCGTTGTATTCATATTGGCTCCCTGAACAATATTAGTGAAAAAAACAATTGGCGATCTGTTTTAGTTTGGGAGTTATGGGTCCCCAAAGTCTGAAAAATATTTCACCTCAAAGTCACTTTTCTCACTACAGAAACACTGAATTATCGCTTTATTAAGTTTAAAACCTCTCTGAACATTTTAACATTAAGATTTGATTCATTTTATTTCAGATATATTCAATAATTGTTGCAAAAACATCGAAAAAATTCTAAGGAAAGCCCGCCGTTTCTTATGGTAAGTTTGGCACTACCGCGAATTATTCCGCGCGAATATGACACGATACATACCGATAATTCCCGGTATCATTCCTAATGCCACTCGCTGAAAGACGCGGTAGTGCCAAACTTACCATAAGAAACGGCGGGCTTTTCTTAGAATTTTTTCGATGTTTTTGCAACAATTATTGAATATAACTGAAATAAAATGAATCAAATCTTAATGTTAAAATGTTCAGAGAGGTTTTAAACTTAATAAAGCGATAATTCAGTGTTTCTGTAGTGAGAAAAGTGACTTTTTGGTGTGAAATATTTTTCAGACTTTGAAGACCCATAACTCCCAAACTAAAACAGATCGCCAATTGTTTTTTCACTAATATTGTTCAGGGAGCCAATATGAATACAACGGCACCAAAATTTGATGGATATCTGTTGAATCCTAAAATTAAAACTGTTTTAATTTTTTTTCAGAATGTTCCACCAATTTTAAAAATGTGAAAAAATTCCAGGGTATAAAGGGCCAAAGAAGACATTTCATGTCAAAAAATGGCGGTGGACACTTTTTAAGAACACCGAAAAACAAATGACAATAACTTTATTTTTTTTCTAAAAATAGATTTTTCAGCTGAAATTCGTGAAAAAATTATACGTCTATTCCTTCAATAGCAAAGAATCAACAGAAAAAATCACCATTCGAAAATTTTGGATATCACAAGAGAAAAAAAATAAAAACGAAAAAAGCGTTTTTCACAGAAATCTCGAAAATGGCTAGAGATAAAAAGCTGAAAAGTTGGCTGAATTATTATCATTCAATGCCTAATCGATCCCCTCAATATGAATCGAAAAGGCCGCGGGGGCAGATTTACCATTGAAACCCGGCTATACCCTTTCAAATTTGTGAAAAATCTCTTTGTGGTGAACAAATTGTAAAAGGCACACTTGACATTTAATTCTTTAAATATTTTGTTTATTCTGTGAGAAAGACCAGGAAGTACGGAAACTTAAAGTAGGAAGAAATAGACGAGCTAGAAGAAACAGACGAGTTTGAAGAAACATCAACTATATGACTTCGGTTGGATGTGTGTTTATTCATTATTCTTTTGACTAGGTATGTAGGATAGTTATTCTCTTCAAAATATTTCCAACTGTATCTAAGTTCTTCTTATGAAACTTTTTGTTGCTCAGTTTTAAAGCTCTTTTAATTAAATTCTCCATAATATTAGTTTTTTTTTGTTGCATGCTGTGACTGCTGCAGAGAATAATATTAATCGATTGGAATCAACCAATATTAAACTCATACTTCGGAGCTAATCTAGTCCTCGTTCAACCCAAAATGCAAGATGGTATCAAACAGAGCACCTATGCTTGACTAGTTCGTCCTTATTAAAACTCATCAGCACAGGACAAAATTGCCATCCATAGGTGCTCTGTTTGATACCACTTACTTACATTTTGTATTGAACGAGGAGGACATTAGCTCCGAAGTATGAGTTTAATATTGGTTGATTTCAATCGATTTATATTATTCTCTGCTTTCATTATTTTCGTATTCATAGCGATGTTACGCGTTAAACTTCTGTTTATCAGGACAATGATGAAGCAGTGTCGATACGAACAAACTTGAGTACCTTTTTTTGAAAATTAGCCAGTGTTTCGACATTTTCAATAATTATTTTATCGGTGCTATCATATGTCAGTTCTGCGATATTCGTTCACATTCTAAACTATGAAATTTTTGGACGTTTTTTTCAAAATTTTCCAATTAGAGTATTTTCACGAGTTTCAATATCATAATTGATCTGCAAACGAAAATATTCACACACATTTACTTCGAAAACTTTTCGAATCTGCCTGGGCGTCTTAAAAACTATGTCGAATCAGATATCTTGTTATGAACAAATAAAGACTGTTCTTTCCAATATTCCAATTGCATTTTTCCATAGTTCTGTTAATACTATGGCCACAGAATTTTCGTGAGGCTTATAATAAGCATCTTGCATGTGGCCGCAAAATTTCATTAGGGTTTCGTTTCGTCTGAGTTATTGGGGAACAAATATTTGAATGGCCATATTTTATGGAACACCCTACATGATTTGGTTGGTTAACGAACTTAACCGCTGTATTTGGGGACCGAACTCACTTTGAAAGCCTCTATGACATTCTGTTCGAAAGTTATCGTGCTAACGGACGGCCGGATGGACGGTTTCATGGAGATAATTGATTTTGACCACGGATTCGTCATCACAGAGTCAAACCCTATCATTTGAGAACATTTTCGGATCAAAATTCGGAAATTAGAGGGTTTGGGCAAAACGTTATAGCACAGGTTTTAGTAAAACGAGCGCTTAGAATTTAAACTATTCAAACATCCGAAAATATTTTCTCCCTAAAATATTTCGAATGACAACATGAAATATAATGACCTAGACATTTCGTTATATCTGAATATAATTAAGTCACCTTTATTATGCTTCATCCATTCTCTGAAGTGGAATATGATCTTCGAGGAATATAGACAATTTTCTCGTAATTAGACCAGACACAATTCGATAAAAAAAACGACTTACTAGGTAGAAATGATTCTGCAGCAATTTAATTAAGGAAAACATTAGTTCGGAACGACCAATTCGAAATTCTGGAATCGAATTTTCAAATGAGACCATTACAAGCTGTTAATTGAACTGTGGGACGCGAGTTAATTCCATTGTAAAATCTCTTAATTGCAGGTTTCAGTTGGGAAATCTAAAGATAATCTTCTTCGATATTTATTTTTCGTGCAGCCCAGTGCTCTTAACTGAACTCGGTCGCCATCATCCCGGCCAAAACCACTTGTAAATGTGTTTCTGAATTGTGCAAGCGGTAATAGCTTTTGTTGATTTTTTCTGAATATTTTTCCTGGTCCAGATAATGAAGGAAACGGAAGGAACGATAATTGTGTTATGTTGTTGCTTTTAGAATATTTCCCAACTGTCTTAATTTTGGGACGAGACCTGGAATCCCATTATTCTAGAGTTAGTTTTTCCTCTCTCCACTTCGAAGTAATTTAATGAAAACATGGGATTTTGTGGGCGGTTAAGATAACCGACCGCTTGTTTGAATGTGGTTTGACTTATTATTTTTGAACTTTCGTTGTTGAGAAGAATCATTCTCATGCTTGATTTAATATTGATCATTTTAACGGGTCGTGATTTATTATATCAAAAAAGTTTATATAAACATAGGCCCAGGTGTTTAAATTCCAGATAAAATTTTTTTTTTTTCATAACTTTTGCAGTTTTGGAGATATTGAGTCCAAATTTGAATGCTAGCTATTTTCAATAGTCTCCATCATTGCACGTCCTGAACCTTAACTAGAATCTACAGAGTTTTTCTTTTCCAGAGCTATATCTCCTTTATCCTCTCAAACTTTTTGCGGTACGCCACTGATCAGCGTAAAATAAATTTTTGATATCTTCGTTCAATTTAAGAACTTTTTTGACGATTGTAATTTTTTCGTATCTCTAACCGTTTTCGAGTAAAAAAATATTGAACGATTGTACGTTGATATCGAATTAGCCAGTTGAGTCTCAGATGACGAGCTATCAAAATGAAAGCAAATTTTGGGCTTACCTGTCGAGTATTTCTATTATTTTTTATTTTCCGCCGACCTCGAAATAAAAGGTCATTTGAATGTGTACGAAATTGATCATTAATGACCCATTTAAATGCTCAATTTTTTGGCTATTGTAATGTGCAATCCCTATGGCAACCGTTCACAAATAATTTAGAGGCACTACGAGAAATGTCAAAACTCTACTGGAACATAGATACATAGAGAATTCATCATGTCATATGTAAGTCATGTGCAAAATGAGAATGTATTTCAATCAAGAATTCATACACAAATCATATTGAGATCGTCGGAAAAATCTTGTAATCAACTCGTTTATTAATCGAGCGACTAATGGTCTCAAAATATTAACGCGTTCGCTCCGCTCACGCATTAAAATATCTCGACCATTAGTCGCTGTCTATAATAACCTATGTTGATTAAATAACTACAATCGATCAATAATTTTCCACTCGAAAGCGGTAAGAAGAATTACAGGAGTCAAAAACGCCAGTGGCGTACCACATTTTCAGGTGAATACAGTTATAATAGAACCATAGAAAATTATAAATATTGAAATGCGATAACCTTATATTGCCGAAACAAAATATCCGATTCGATTTACTTTTGAAGATGAAGATTTTTATACTGAATGTCCTGCAAAATTAAAATTTCAAGAGAATCTCATCATTAGAACCATAGAATTAAATTTGTAATAAATTATCCATTTATTCGAATAATTCAGAATTTGTCGATTTGTATAGCTGAAATTTTGCAGTTATAGGTTTGATACCAATTCAAAGCAGAACGCAAAAATCGTGGGAGTTGGCGTTCATACAGCTTTAGGAGGGTCTATAGTCATATCGAAAAAAAATGTTGATATTATAGTGAAAAAACTTTCAATTGAAATGAACATTACTTAGTTTGAGGATGTAAATTGGAGATGTGAATGATCATGCAAATTTTCAAAAGAATAGTGAAATGAAAGCCATCGAATTTTGATATTTTCAATTATCGATTTTTACATATTTCATTTTATGAATAGTTTAAAGAATAAAATTGCGATTGAGCTGAAATTTTGCATTCACATATTGAGTATCTATCTTAAATCCGCTAGCCAGCCAGATGTGACCCATTTGTATGAGTAAAACAAATCTACGAAATATTTTGCAGCTAGTGTCATCAACCTAAATTTATACTGAATGAAATTCCAAAATAAACATTCCCATTCCCTGAATATACAATCAAGTCACATCGCTAAACGCAATACGTCTAAATTAATGTTCAAAACAATAATGGAAGTAACGCCTATGCAATTAATTTTAATGGAAAAAATATCTCGTGTAATACATGAAAATACGGTCAAACAACCGATTTGTCCTCCATAAAAAATCTTGTCTCCTCTGTGTGTTTACTCCACGTGAGTCACTGGATTTATTTATAATGTTTTGTTTGAGAACACATTACCTCATCCAGTTAGCCATGAAAGTCGAACTATTCAGAGCGGCATCAAACTTTTACAATATCGATTTTACAAGTCTGATTCGGACGGGTTTGATATGAACTCTACGGATTTTATTGTTGTTATAAATGAACAATTGGGTGTTAGAGTGATCTGAAGTCGTTTAATTTAAATTGTAAGTGTTTCAACGAAGGATCGAGTCGTGATTACGTTTCTACAGAACGTTGGGAAGTGATTTCCCAGAAATAATAAAGGCAAGTTACTTTATGATGATTCAGTGGAATTTTGTCAATCTTTATTTTTCCCATATATCATATTCACTTTTTATTACAAGATGAATTTGGGTTTAATGATTTTTATTTTATTTCAAGCTTTACTAGATAGATGATTACCTTTTCATATCACTAAAGATTTAGCCGGCAAAATTTTGGCATCGTAATACAAACGTTTGATGCTTGGCAATTTCGGAAATGACTTAGTATCAAAATCACGAGCCGTAATGAGCAAAATTGCCAGGAAGCAACGAACTTCGATGTTAAAAGGGAATTTTACCTGTTGATTTTAATCGTCGAGAAAATTAGTCAACAGTAATATGGTTCACAAATAAGTTTTCATTTCCAAGCTATTTTGAATTAGGGAAATATCAGCAATTCATCGTGAGCATTATAAGAGCACCTTATTTTTCGAAAAAAATTTAAAAACAATTTGCTCAGTAATATTTCAAAAAGAATAACAACAAGAATCCGAGTCGATGACGAGAATTTTTGCATCTGCACAAATGCTTTCTATTAAAAAAAATATTTTGCATTCGGTTTCTTTCAATTTTTCACAGAAAAAATTATGCCCGAATGGTATTTGACAAGACTATTTCATGAGTTATAGTTCATTCAACCTGCTTTATGTATAGGCATTAACTATCAAATTTTGTTCTAGAAACCATTTGTAATTCAAAATTGCGCGTTTGTGATTGATGGAAATTAAGACGTTCGATTAAATCGGACGGGTTTCTTATGAATGCTACGAATTTTCTTGTTGTTATTATAAATGAACAATTGGGTGTTAGAGTGATCTAAAGTCGTTTAATTTTTATTTGTTTGTTGCAACTCAGAATTGAGTCGTGACTACGCTTTCGTGTAGATAACGTTGAGACGTGATTTCCCAGAAATAATAAAGGCATGTTTTTGACGACTTTCATTTTCCTCATATTTCAAATTCATTCTTGATTGCAAGATGAAGGTGAATTAAATTATTCTTATGTTATTTCAAGCTTGATTATATCGATGATATGTCCATATTAATACCACTTAATTTTCGGGAAGTACTTGGTTACGGAGAGAGCATTTTCTGGTCTAGTTCGGGATGAACGAATTTTTCTGAATAAGCCTGGAAGTAGGCTTGATTTTGAAAAAATGCAGTTGGTCATTACCCTAGCAAAAAAATAACGGCTGCCAGTTCATAGAAATTCAGTTCACATAGGTATGCATGCTCTTTCAACGCAAATCGTAATAAAATATGGAAAGCAGCGGCGATATTGTTTCTCCACAGTAGCCGAAAAAATATTGAACGACACTACGCCCTAAAATAGTTCAGTTAGACTTTTGTCCACTCGTTCAAAAAAACCTAAGTATTTGAATATATTAAATTTCCGTCGACCTGAAAATGAATAGTTATTTAATAAAACTAGTTTATTAAGACAGCGCTCACGCATTAAAATATCTTGACCATTAGTCGCCGATTAATAACCGAGTTTATTACAAATTTTTCCGACGATTCAAACATGAATAGTGTATAAATTTTTGATTAAAATACATTCTCAATTCGCACAAGACATACATTTGACGTAATGGAACTTCTATGTTTCTATGTTCCAGTAGAGTTTTACATTTCTCGTATTGCTTCTGAATACTTTGTCTACGGGTGGCCATGAGGATTGCACATTAAAATAGCTAAAAAATTGAGCATTAAAAACGGGTCATTAATGCTCAATGTCGTACACATTGAAAGCACCACACCCTTTATTCGAGGTCGGTGAAAAAGTCATTAAATGTTTACGAAATTGAACATTAATTATTTATTTTAATATTCAATGTATGCTATTTTTCATATGCATTCTTATGGCAACCGTGCACAAAGTATTCAGAAGTTATAACGAGAAATAACAACACTTTATGGACCATAGAAACATAGAAATATCATTATGTCAAATGTATGTCTGTGCAAAATGAGAATGTATTTCAATCAAACAATTTATTCCCAATTGATGGTGAGGTCAACGGAAACATCTTGTAATCAACTAGTTCTTTAATCTAGCAACTAATGGTCTCGAAATATTTATGCGTTCGCTCAGCTCACGCGTTTAAAGTATTTTGACTAATAGTCGCTGACATTAATAACCTTGTTGTTATTAAATAACTATTACCGGCCAAATTTCGCGGTTTTTTTGATAAGAAAGTTCGTTGCTTGGAATTTCTGGAATGGCATTCGTATCAAAAACGCAAGAAGAAGAGATTTGAATGCTCAAATTACTCTCATCGAATGCTATTCGGAATAAAACTTTCACAAAAAAAGAGACGAACAGAAACACAGTATAATGGTCATGTTCGAGAAAGCCAAAAACAACAATTCATTTGACACGGTCACGTTATTTGACAAATAACTATTCATTTCAAACTTTCATCGCTGAAAAACTTATATGTTATATAACCTATGTCAGTGAATTCCTAATAGCGTTTTCTTTGGAAAAAACTGGTGCGCACTAGAATGCCCCAGTGCCGGTTTTGTGTTCTATTGGTACAAAGAACAATGAAATGCTCATAACAAATTGCACTCAAATCGCACTGGGGCAATTCTGGTGCGCACCAGTTTTCCCCAAAAGAAAACGCTATAAGAAACTGTTTCACTTAGAAGGGAATGAGTGAACTAATCAATAATGTCGAAACTACTAACCTAAGAAAAAGAAAAAATGACAACAAAAAATCTTTGTCTTTAAGGAGATTACTATTACTATTATAATTATTATATTACTGTTACTATTTTTTACTATTGTCAATTTATCTATATTTCAAAAACTACTAAAAACCTATTTCACAAACACAAATTTGTTGTTGATGTGAAATCTATTACTATTATTATTATTATACTATTACTATTTTTTACTATTTTCAATTTATCTATATTTCAAAAACTACTAACCTATTTCACAAACAACAAATTTGTTGTGATGTGAAATCTTTGATGATTAATATTTTAATATATCTTCAATTGAAGTTATAGAGAATTCTATGAAAGCTTGGACTATCTCAAAAGATTTTCAGAAAAGGCCAGAGCAATTGAGCAAAATAATAAAGAAACACCACCTTTACTTCAAGTCGCACCAAATCAGCACAAACGATGACCATTAATTTAATACAATATGCAAATAGGTAATACAAAAAGACAATAAAACTGGCGAAAAGTGCAATGATGAAACAGCATTCAAAGTCAAACCAAATAACGAAAATCAACAAATCAAAAATGCATAATATTAAATACATTGTGGTGTGGTAGAGCTTATATTGAAAAGATTAGAAAAATTAAAAATAAGTACAAAATGAGAACAGCATTCAAGACTCAAGATAATTTCCAACTTTAAGCAAAAAAAAAATCAACTAATCAAAAGTCCAAATATAAGATACCTTGGAGTGTGGTACCTACAGCCCATATTGGAGAAATATAAAACGCTCAAACCAGGAGACAATTGATGTCAAAGCTTGTTAAAGTGACAACTTGCGAAAAAGGAACAATTTCTCAGGATATTCTGATTTGAATGATCGTTTTCTCAATATGAAAAATTCAATAAAAAATGTCAACTTGATTTTTCAAATGCACAACATCCCAAATGGAGTATAATGATAGCTATTGTAACCGAGTGAATAACAGCCATTATACGCGAGTAGCATACTATACTTTATCCACGACTACTGAATATATTTTTAGAAGATTTTAACATTTGGCGACAAGACCCTTCTATGACAAGCGTGGAAAAAGTTAAGTTGACACATGAGAAATTTTTGGAGAACTGGTCATTGTATATTTTGTAAAAAAAAAAGCTTTAATTGATATAATGAAAGTAGATTTGGCCCTCGTTGACAAGGTAGGCCATATTTGTTAGTTGGGGTACTTTAGAATCCTGGAGAAATACCAATTTGAAGAAATAATATCAAAGCTGAATCTATGAAGCATATGACAGCAGTGAATTATAATCTCATTATTCCCTTGTGATTAATGAGTATTATTAAGGCGGAGCACACAGATGCACAATGGACGGATTTTACAATAGTCGTGGATAAGAAATTTCATTCACCAGGAAAAAGTCAACTGAGGTGCGTCTTTTTTTCTAGGCCTACCGAAATCAGTTTGAATTTATTGAATTCAGAAAATAACCTGGCAAAGAAGAATCATCCCTGTGTGTACCTACATCCTAAAATAATCGAATAACTAATTAATGAAATTTTCAGTGGTCGAAGAACTCCCTAGTAATCCCCAATATTATCGGGGGACTTAATTCTTTATTTTCCAATTTTCCGAGGAAATACCTTTCACTCATCAATATTGCTCGAACGGGCCAAGATAAGGAATTGATTACAAAGCTCGCTTCAGGCTATAATAATACACATTAACGATTTCGTATTTTATATCTGAAGGAAAACAGAAATCTCAGTCATCACTCGGTAGTTTAGTGGAGTGTAAAAGAAAACCAGGTTCTCATTATAAATTATCGAACGGAAAATGATTCATCGAATGAAAAATTCGTCTTTCAAAACAATCTTCTTTGTAAACAGACATTCCTCTATTACTTAGATCATAAATGAGACGTTATAAGTGTTTATGTGAGAAATTATACCCATCACTCAAACATGTGCGTGACATATGTAGAGGTTGGTTGATGATTTGTGGAAAATACATTAAGATGATTTCGAGGAAATCTTTATGATGTAATGACGAACCTCGCTTCGGCATAGATTCGACTTTGATTCAATTCAAGTTCCCTCCAGAATTAAGCATGATATGAATTGGTGAATTTCAAAATATTCACTTTGATGCATAAAATGAACTCTGAAGCAGAAAAATATTACCATGATTTCATTATATCTTCTTGTAATCATAAACAAGTTTATTGAAAAGTATCCGCATCATCAAATTGAAAAAAATGAAGAAGGCTCTGACATGAAGTAGGGAGCTTTTCAGGACTTTTTCATCCATTAATTCAATACAATTTGAATATCAGGAATTCTACTCTTGAATCCTCAATTCTTAATTTATTCATTATTTTTTAACAATATTTTATAACTTTCGGAATAAATGTTATAGATCAATCAATATCAGAGAAAAACATTGGCAATTTTACACCGAATGGAAATCCCATGAATTAAAATATTTTGGAAAGTAATAATTTTCGTAAAATATTTCGAACTTGGCAAAGTATTACAATTTTCTCGAAAGAATAAAATGAAATTAAGTCAGAGTATTGAACAAAAAACGTTATGCTCTCCTATGAAGGTAACAGTTTTTATCATAATTTCCTTGGTTACAAAGTTGAAGGAACCATAATAAATTACAAACACACATTTAGGTACAGGGTTTTTCACTATAATTTGACCCCCCCTTAACTTTGTTACTAAACGAGATAAAAAAAAAATTCATACAAAAGTTTCACGAAATCAACTGAAATTTTTAAATATGACTCCACAAACTGAAATATATACAGGGTGTTCAACATATTGATGGCAACTTCATTTTTTCAAATGGAACACCTTGTATCTCTCTTATTCTGAGCACCACAGAGTTTTAAATTTTGAGATCCATCTAGTTAAGTAATGTTATGTATTCATTTTAAAATAATATTTTTGAGAGTATTGTTTGAATATGAAAAATTCCGTAGGTATTTCACATATTTTTTATTCGGCATCATAATTTCAAAACTTTGAAACTCTGAAAATTTAAGAGACCACACCCATATAGGTATATTCGAGATCAGGAAGAATAGTGTCAGTTGCAGGAACGTCCATTAAAATTTAAAGGTCCATTAAACTCTTAATCCTCCATTATTACAAGGAACTAATGGAGGATTAAGGGTTTAATGGACCTTTAAATTTTAATGGACGTTCCTGCAACTGAGCATATTGCTCAGTCTATCAAAAAATGGAAGAATAAACTGGACAGGGTGTCCCATTTGAAAATAATTAGTGGCATTCAATATGTTGTTCATCCTGGATATATTCCAATTGACGTTATCATAATTCCAAAAATTGGCATTTTCAGTAAAGGCAGTCTGCCACTTGAGAAATGATCACAGAGCTTGCCAGGTGGCTGCTAAAATTTGAAACTCTGTGGTACTTAGAATAAAAGAGTTAGACCAACATATGTCAAATATTTGAAATCAGCGGAAAAAGAGCTAACCAAATAAATTGAAAAATATACAAGGTGTTCCATTTGAAAAATATAGTTGCCATCAATATGTTGGCTACACTGTAGATATTCCATTAGGTGAATTCATATTGTAAAACCTCAGTCCATTTCATGAGATTTTTGTATGAAACATTTTTTTGTATCTCTTCTAGTAACAAAGTTAAAGGGGGGGAGGGGTTAAATTATAGTGAAAAACCCTGTACCTATCTTTAATGAAGAGAATCCAATACAAATTAACAATTGAAAATCACTGTAACTGGTACACTCACACAAGAGATTTTGTAAGTTTTTAACGGTTTGCCCAGACAAACTAAAACAGTAAGATATGAGATTGAAATGAAGCGGAAGAGAATTGCAGTACGCAGGTCTCCAACTCTGATACGCAAACGCAAGGCGCAGGCGCTCTTATACTCAACCGAATTGCACGAATTTAACAACCTTCTCCGAATCTTGTGAAAAATGTAATTTTCTGTTAAAACATGTAAAAGTTTTGTGAATTCTTCTTATTTTTTGGAAACTCTTGTGAATCTCATCAGTAAACTCTCGTAAATTTCTGTATTGTCCGGAAAATTACAAAAAATCATATAAAAATATGATTTCAGTCATTTCACATGTAACAGTATGTAAATTACCCCCATTTTTAACAGTGTGCTCGTTCATGAACGAGTGATTTCGAGAATTGACATCCCTGTATTGATATTTTCTTCGAACAATATACTAATTTCCTTTTTTTATTTCTAGATATGATGCTACTAATATGGGCTGCCATAATTCTCCAAATAATTCGGTGTTACGGCCAACAAATCGGTAGCTGCAATTTCAACTCGATGTGTTCTTGTTCGTCCGATCAGCATGACATTAGTGCAAGAACTATTCACAGTGTTAGTTGTCTTTCTGTGCCATTCTTCAAGTTTCCAAGTGAGTATCTATATCGAAACTTTTATCAAATGACTGTTGGATTATGTATAGTCCGTTCACGGAAGTTTAAGCGCATAGTAGGCGTTTCTTTATTCATCTTAAGTTGGCAGTATTTGCTGTCATAACGTAAAATAAAGTCAACGTTGCCGAATGTACCCGGCCTCTCCCGACGAGCTTGCGAGTTATCAGAAAACTCTATGCAATATTGACAACATTGCGTATCAATCTGACAAGAAAATAAACAACATAACCTAAAATTTTAATGTACACAGTGTAATAATTATGCCAAATTTCCATGGCCAACCGACGGCTCAAACTTTCGTGAACGGACGAAGCTGTAAGCTTGTGTACGTGTAGCATAGTCATTTAATTATTGTCGATTCAATGTTTTCAGGTTTGTTATTTAACTGAATAATAATAGATAGACTGATAATAAGAGAACGCTGTTTTCAGGTTAATCAATTTGTGTTTCTGCTTCAAAAAACTCAATTCCTCATCTTAAAAATCGACAATTTGTGTACATGTAAGCTTGTGTATGTGACATTATTATATAGTCATAAGCAGTAATTGAATTTTGACAAAACTTTCAATTTGAAGTTTGTGAACTGTTAAAATCTTGAAATATCAATTCATGGAGAAGTTATTGAAGATGATAGTGAAGCATAGGTATTTAATTGTCGATACACTGTTTTCAGTTTTATTATTCATTGAATTAGCTGAAGTTGGTGAATAATAAAGAACACTGTTTTTCAGGTGAATCAATTCGTGTTTTTGCTTCAAAAAACTCAATTCTTCTTCCTATAAATCAACAATTTGTGTACATGTAAGCTTGTGTACGGACATTATTAGATAGCCATGAGAAGTTATTGAATTTTGACATAAACTTTTAATTTGAAGTTTGGGAACTATTAAAATCTTGAAATATTAATTCATTGAGAAGTTATTGAAGAAGATAGTGAAACATAGGCATTCAGTTGTCGATTCACTGTTTTCAGGTTTGTTATTTTACTGAATTTGCTGAAGCTTGTGAATATAAAAGAAAAATGATTTAGGTGAATCAATTTGTGTTTTTGCTTCGAAAATATCAATTCCTCATCTTTTATGTATACTTAATAAACTATTTGACCAGTGTTTCCACTCTGCGCGCAATTTCCCAGTCGAAGAGTTTTTCGGTCAAATCCAGCGATAGAAATGTTTCGAAACGTTGTACCTAACATGAAAATTTTCACCCGTTGTTTCAACTATCTGTTCAAAACTTTAAACCAATTTCATCGTTGAGTTTTATTCACATCTACCCGTTGAATTTGTCGGCATCTTATGTCTCAATATTTTTTACTCACCCTGTACATTTATTTTTTTATACAGTAGAATGAGATGAAAGTTAATCGGT
Organism: Propylea japonica; assembly: GCA_013421045.1. NCBI lineage: Eukaryota > Metazoa > Arthropoda > Insecta > Coleoptera > Coccinellidae > Propylea > Propylea japonica. The sequence goes on from CM024239.1 coordinate 97,081,971, forward strand.
TTATTTGCTTCAAGAATTTCTTCATTGAAAATCATTTCGTTTATACGTAATATTATCAAGATAATAGCAAAAATTTGTAAATACATATGAGACATGAATCTAAACAATGGTTTTACAAAATTTAAGTAAACGCGGATATCTACAGCTTGCCATATTGGGTAATCATATTTCGTAGGTTCAGGTGACAGCAGTCGTCCTCAAAAATTGAATTCATCTCGCAATGAGGAAGAAAGCTTTTTACACATTTTATATTCTTGTCATCGAAGAACAATTGCAATTGAACGGAAAGAGGGGAAAATAAGGAATACTTCAGAGGGGAAAATAAAGAATACTTCAGCGAACACGATCATATTTTTCGTACAAAGAATTCACAAGGAAAAAACAATAATAACCAAAAATTTTATGTCGGAGATAGTTAAATTAGATTAAACTTTCTGTGACCATTCATGATTTTTGCATAGATTAATAATACTAACTAGATGGCAAACCTGTCAAAAATTTTGAGGCAAACGGCGGCCATTTGCAGTTTGGGGTGGATTTGAGAGGTGTCACTTTTCTATGAATTGAAATATTAGAATTACCAATATTCCTCTATTTATTTTATTTCAACGATTTAAAATGATAGGATTACCAATATTCTTTAATAACTAATCACAAGAATCGAAAATATTTATAATTTTAATAGACCGAAATGTCAGAGTTCACAGAACACTAATATATAGAGTTCGTTTTTCATCACTTCTTTCAAAGGAACGTCTATGTTTCAATCAAAATTCGAGCATGGACCTATTATAAATCTATGAATTCGAGCACTGATGGCATAAAACATCAAAATATTTGTAGTTCAACCCAAACTGCAAATGGCGACCATTTGCCTCACTTTTTCTACGTGACAGTAAGGAAGTTCGACGTCCAGTTAGTATTATAGGTCCATGGATTTTTGTTCACATCAAGACCAATTTCAATAGTGTTCGTATTAGAAAAACATTCAAATTTGAATGTCTTGTGAATTTTTCGTCTGATTCACTTCCATGATGAATTAATTTTCTATTCGATAGGGAAGTAAAAATCACTGTGAACTAGCATGAACGTGATTCAGTCTCCATCTCAGTGCTTTCTTTAATTTGTAATTATCTACAGGGTGTCTGTTAACAAATGCGACGGACTTTGGGAGATGATTCCTCGATGAGAATAAGCAGAGGTAGTTCATATATTTTTTTTCGAAATCCACCTCTCTCCAAGATACAGCCTCTGGAAGGTGATGACGAGTTGACACGTTTTAATTTTTCAACGGCTTTTTAGAAAAACTGAGTCATAAAACTAGACATAAATGAAGCACTAAGTAGATGTTACTCACACAATTTTTTAGATCTCATAACTTTATTATTAGAGGTTTAAAATAACAACTCCCTATGATTTTCATTCAGAAATTGTTTTCGTAGGACAGAATTTCGAAAAATGACATTCTCTTATGGTTTCCCATTCAATTCTGGAGAAAAAAAGTGTTCTTGCAAAATTTCGATGCAGTCGATAGTTTTCTAGGAAAAAATGAAAACTTACTATAATGAAACTGAAAATTGTACAGAAAATCATAGAAAATATTTTTTATTCTGTCAAAATCAATGCATGAACAATAATTTCTTTCTCAGAATTCTATGTAACATAAATTTATGATGAACATTGATCATAACTGCTTGCAAGTTTTTATTTTGCCCAGAAAAGTATCGATTATATCGAAATTTTGCAGGATACTTTTTGTCTCCAGAATTGAATGGAAAACCATTAGATAATTATTTTTCGAAAATCTATCCCCTAATTTTTGGAGGAAAATCATAGGGGTTGTAATTTTCAACCCCCTAATAATAGTTATAGTTATAGTAATAAGTTATAGGATCAAAAAAAATGTGTGAGTAACATCCACTTAATGAATGTTTTGTAGAACTCCTAACAAAAATTAAAAACTGTCAACTCGTCATCGCCTTCCAAAGGCTGTATCTTGGAAGGGAAGACGATTCCGAAAAAAAATTATATGAACTACCCCTGCGTATTTTCCTTAAGGAATCATCTCCCTAAGTCCCTCGCATTTGTTCACAGATATCCTGTATAAGTTAGAATATCTCAGTGCTCTGTATTCATTAGCACTTCCCAACAAAGCTGAAAGCTCACCACAGATTTGACCTTCCTCAATGGAAACCTAAGTAAATTCAAAAACATTCTAGTTATACACAGGTATATACCTGAACTCATCATTCAACATGCTCCTAAAAAGATGATTAATTTCCTTAGGGATGATAGATATCCCAGATTACTCTCCTACAGTGTGTCCAAATGTGAAGAGGATTGGGTAAATTGAATACCCGTACCCTTAATGTTCCAGATGTTCTCAATTGGTTAAGTTGACTCGGTTTGTTTTGAAGTTGTCCAACGTAACTTTCGCTGTTTGCGTTAGGATATTATCTACTTGGCAAAGTGGATTGCGAAGCGTCCAAAGTTAGGATAAAACACAGAGTTTTGTTTTTTCTTGGGTATAACCCCGAGTGGCCATATTTATTTTACCCCATGCGAAGCGTTCAGGAGGAACAGACAAGGCTGCTCCCTTATTGAACCTGCTTTAAAGACAACAAATTGACTAGAGAATGTCTCATCTATACTTAATATTATAAAGAGGAAAGATTTGTATGTTTGTGGGTTTGTGGCGTTGATACGAGTTAACTCATAAACTACTAGACCGATTTCAATAATATCTTTCACCCTAAGAAAGGTACAATATCCTTGAATAACATAGGTTATACTTTTCACCCGAGAAAATTAAGGAAACCTGCTATAACTTCAATGATAAAAAATATGAGTACCAAAATCAGCTATTTTCAGGTGCGCTGCAAAAACCGTAAGACGTACATGGAAAACAATGTATGACGGAAATGTACCTCTTTAATAGTTCTAAAAAAAAGTCCGCGATAGCATATATCTATCTTTCAAGGTTTACTCGGTATCACCTTTTAAAGTTTTCCGAATGTTTCTCAAAATTATGCATTATTTGGGAGTATTTTTTTATGAATACGCTATAGATCCTTATCCAATTAAACACGTCGTTCATACCCAGTATTTAATTTAGAACGAAATTGCCTTTTACATCATTCAATTATATGATGAATACATCAAAAGATATGGCAGGTTGAAGATGAAATCGCACCAAAATGCGTAGTGTGAGGGAGTGTATTTTGGATTGCCGATACCCGTATGTTTATGATCACAAATCAGATCAACAGATGGCGCTGTAGTCGTTATTTAGGTTATTCATCTACTCTGCAACTAAACGGCTGGATCGAATTGAATGAATTTTTGTGTATACAGAACAACGTCTGTTGGGTCTGCTAGTTTTTTATAAAATCGTTAATCTTGAAATCACAGGCGCGGATCGAGGCCCGACTTTTGAGGGGGGGGGAACTTTTAGATATTCAAAAACCAAAAGGTACTGGTATTTTGAGCAATGGTAAATTGAGTAGCTCCCACTGAAAACACACCATTTTCAAAATATTCAAAACCTGTATTTATAGACATTGAGCATATGGATAAGCTTACACTATTACACGCTATTACCTCGAAAATTTGTATTGGGCTTGAGACTGATACTGAATATATAGGTAAATGCAAAATCTCAGCACGATCAGAGTTATATCCTGGAAATCATTCAATTAATGAAAAAATATATAAAATGTAACTGAAAATATCAAAAGTTAATATTTCTGATTCTGATAACATAATTCTTTTGAAAATTTGCATAATCATTCACTTCGACAATTTACATCCTAATACTCGATTCTATTTCAATCGAATTTTTTTATGGGAATATTAATTTTTTTTTATAACAATAAATATTTCTATGGCTGTATCAAGACAACAAATTTTTGCTTACTGCTTTGAACATTCCGTTTTAAAATTTAAATTCGATCGAATCGAAAAATTCTGAAATATTAGAAAAATGAATAATTTAAAAAATTTATTATGTGGTTCTAACCATACGAATACGAATTTCTACATGAATATTCAAAAAACGGACCTTAACCCTAGAAACAAATTTCACTCGAATCGAATTTTTTGATGTGGAAATAGGAAGATTTTTATCTTCAATATTCCGAATGTATTTTCTGTGATTCCCTTAACAGTTTGGCCACAAAATTTCGTATGAGGCATCTTATGAGTACGTATATTGCATGTAGCTGGAAAATTTCATTGCGATCGGTTTTTCCTGTCTGAGATATTGAGGAACAGAAATTTTGAATGGCCATAATTTTTTGGAACATCCTGTAAGATCTTTCTGGTTAACGAACCGCGGCATTTAGGAACCGACCCTTCCCTGAAAATTCCAACTCTCTAGGATAATATTTTCGAGAGTTACAGTGTTTACGAACGGACAGCCAGATAATAACTACGACTTTCACTTCCGCATATTTTTATTGGTTCGATAATAAAAAACCGAGAGCTAAAAGCTAAATTCTTAAATCTCGAGCTCGAGCCAAAATCTAATATTTTTCCGTGTATAATACACTTTTTTTTTCTGTGACGAGAAAAACAAAATTTAATAGTGAAAGAAATATAACTTCCAACGAAATTACTCTTTTTCCCGGGAAAAAGGGAGTACTTTTTTTCCGGATATAAAGGGTGTCCCGGAAAATGTGGGTAATCTCTCGGATTCAAATAGAACATAAAAAAATAAGATGACAAGTTTCCATATTTTTTTTCCTAGCGGCCCTCCCTACGAAGATACGACCTCCTAAATGACGCCACTGGAAATTCATTTTAGTGGAATAAATTTCAATTACTTACTTCTTTCATTATTATTTTTTCGAAATCGATTCATTTTATCGACACTGAACAAGAGTACCCTTTCTTTAGCTTAATGTTCAAGGTATCCAAATTTGTTTTTTTTTAGCACCTTATCATAAATTAAAATGTAAGCATTAAAATGTATACCCAGTCCGCCCCTGGTAAGCTAATTGAAATTTGAGTGCGGTGATTTAAAAGTTCCTCAATACTATTAATCATATCAAATTTTCATCAAATTATATCGAGTAGTTTGAAACTTATTCTACTAAAATGGATTTCCAGTGGCGTCATTTAGGAGGTCGTATCTTCGTATAGGGATAGGGATAGAGAGATAAAATGTCAAATTTTTACTCGTTACAGAAAAAATGTATTATTATTCGAACTCATTGTCATCTTCTCTACATATAATTATAAATGGATGGATATTTGTTTGCTGGAAAAAGTTACAAACCCTGTTTTTCAATGTGAAATACTCATCTCTCGAAACACTTTCGTAAGTTTTGCTTTCAATGGCAAGTATGGGTAGGGCTGGACGTTCATTGAAAACTAGATTTAATGAACGTCGCATGGGTTTCACCGTAAATGAAAGAACTTTCAACTTTGCAACTGCATTGAATGGAGAACGACCTATTCTTTTTCACAATCGATAACTAGAATATAATGAGATTGGAATCAAAGCGAATGTAACTGAATATTTTCGAGACCATGGAATTTTCGAAACCTTTACTTCTCGAGAGGGTTTTTCATCTCATATCAGTACATTTCAGAGGTTACTGTAGTTTTTTTGTATATTACATTCGTATCAATTTTCATTCAGAAAAAATTGTTAATCAACATTTTGCAAATATGCTATGCGTCATATCATGAGATGAAAGGTTGTAGATTCAAATCGCTACCTCTTTTTATTCGAATAATAAAATAAAAATTGTTCCACTTCACAGACACATTGTTGAAAAAAAATGAGGTGATTTTCGTGTATTGCGTAAGTGGGTGGAAATTTTGTGGCCATAGTATAAACAGAACCATAGAAAATTCAATTGGATATTGAAAAGAAGAAACTTCATATTTCCATAAAAAAATATCCGATTCGGATGAAATTCATTTTATAATAAATTCTTATGCAGAATTTTGTGGCAATAGTGTTAACAGAACCATAGAAAATTCAATTGGACTATTGAAAAAAAGAATCTTTATATTTCCATAACAGGATAACCGATTTAAGTAAAATTTAATATGTGATCCAAAACTGATGTACTGAATGTTCATGCAAAATTTCAAAAGGGTCGCATCATCAGAATCATAGAATCAAATTTTTATAATTATTTATTGTACACATATTTCATTTTTTGAATATTTTCCAGAATATAGTTCCAATTGTACCGATATTCTGCATTTATATATTTGGTATCAGTCTCAAATCCCATATATAATTTTGAGGTAATAGTCTTATTGCTCCACTATAAAACGTGCGCTCAAAAGCTCCTGCGCAGGAGTTTTCTTAAATTTTCAATCGAGAAATTTGAGGCCGAAAATAATTTATTTTTGGTCGTTTTGCGTCTTCAATCGAGCTCTGTATTAAATTTTAGTCGATACATTTTCATGGAATGGTCACCCTATGGCATTTTCAGCGATTTGTTCGTGAAGTTGAATAATTTTTATAATATTAAGCGAAAACCAGGCGCCGAACAGAGTGAAGTCAGGAAATTCAATTTCTTCAGAAATGAATAAGGAACCCAAAAAGAATATTTTTTTCTGAAAATATTCTAGTCAAAACCTATCAGGATGTTACTGATAAAAAATAAAATTGTTTGTTTCACACAAAAATGTATCTGGATGCAAATTCCATAAAAATATTTGTAATAACTTTTTTTGGTAATGGAAAAATATATGTACTAGTCAAAGACTACCTCTGTATTTTCGTCGATACCAAACTCCAGAAAACCCAATTATGAAATTCAATTAATCATCTCATCTAATACGATTAGAAAATAATTGAAACACCGCTAAAAAGTACTTAATATAGGTGAAAAAGTCAAAGCGAAATAATAGCAAGGGTAAACTGCACAAACCTGTCCTCTGTGGTGGATTATTCGGCAATGAACAAAGTTGTTTATTCAAATGGAGGAAGTGAGAACATGAAACTCGTCTCGACCAGGCGTTGTTCCTCCTAATTGAACGAGGTGGTGTAATTAAAAAGTGGTTCAAAACACTGCTGACGTAATTTTGCAGTACATCCGGCATATCAGAAAACTTGCCAGACACTTCGTGGAGCTTCTACAGGCGCTAGGATATTTTCTAGGTGCTGAATTTTGCCGTGTTCTTTTTTTCTGCATTAAAGTTGGAAATGAATCGTTCATGGAGTGATATTAGATTGAAATTCATTAGAAATTTTGATGCTAGAATGAAAGTGGAAAATTTATTGGTATAGGGGAAAGTGAGGTAATACGATCCCTAAGGGCAAATGATCCCCCGCCGTAAATCAGAAACAGTTTGTACCATCTATCCAAATACACATGAAACACTTTCCCCTACGCCCCTGCGAGTTACCTGTAAAATGTCAATGCAGTGCGAGTGCTTGGCGTGATTTTATTAAAAATAATCAAAAAGTGTGGCTCTGATCTAAGGTAAGCATGTTTTGGACTTTCGTTTTTTTTTACATGTAAGTGTTCATTGAAATGTTGTTTCATTTGCGGGTATTAGTAGCAGTTAGCTAATATTTAAACAATGTTCGATCATCGCACGCGGTATGTTAGGTTTTGTTTTGATCGATATTTTGTAATTTGGTATTTGGGGTGAAATGATCCCTTCTGTGTGTCAAAATGATCCCTGGAATCATTTTACCCCATTAATAGTTTTTGTTTACAGATCATGCCGAGAATTTAAAAACGTAAAACTAATTGACAAAAGAGGCCTGAAGAACAAATGCAAAAGGCATTAGAGATGGTATGGCTTACAAAACCGCGAGAAGAGAATTTGACGTTCCTGTGATGGTATTAGAAAAGAGCCAAAGGTAAAAATAAAATAGCTGTAGGCTCAGCTAAAAAGTAAGGTAGCAAACAAACAGTGTTCAACCTGAAACAAGACCTGGAACTTGTTGCCATGGAGTCCAGAACAATATACGGGCTGACCACTCAGGATTTCTTAACCTCAGCTCACCAAATATGGCAGAAAGAAATAATTTACCGCATCAATTTTCCGAAGCTGAAGGAAGAGCTGGACTTGAATGGCTTCGTGGATTTAGACGTAGACATCCAGACATTACAATGCGTGCTCGAGGTTTTAATAAGAATGTGGTGGGTGAATTTCTACCGACTTTGAGAAACGCCCAAGAAAAATATTATTTTTCAACCCATCGAATATTTTTGCTTTGTGTAACTTGCTTACATACTTAAATTGTAATGAACAATACATATTATCATTTGAATAAACAGCAGAGTTCTTTATTTCCTTTTTTTGATATTTATTAACTCATAGTACAAAATGATCCCTGGGATCATTTTGCCCCTAGCCCAGGGATCATTTTATCCACCGGGGTGTATAAAATGATCCTTTACTAAACTTTAACAAAAATGTCTAATACAAAAAAACTACATAGATGAAATGAAAAATAAGTAGGCAGATACAAATTTAAGTAAATTCACTACCTTCAACAATTCTTGCGGTTTTGCCTACAACTTTAGCCACAATTAAAATTTTCCCTTAAGGGGATCATTATTCCTCACCTTCCCCTAATATACGAATTTGTTATTTTCCATATAAACAAAATAGAAAAAATCATGACGTGAGGTCAAGGCACTCTCTTGAATTTTCAATACATCGACTCATAAAAACAAACCGAGCCGGGAAAAAACATTTAGAGATCGTCGAAAGTCTTGGTACCCCTTGGTTTTCTCGAGAAATCGACAATCTGAAGAGTGTTTCAAACATAATCGTTCATCTGAAAGCACTATTGGTCGTACCATTAAAAATTCCTTACAAGATAAATTTGATTTGGTTTGGCTGAAGACCCTGAAAAGTTCATTAGACGAAGTACCAACAAGTCAAACTTAGTATTTCTCACAAGGATTCAGCTCTCATGAGATTAAAATAACACATGAACTGAAGCCAAAAATTTACTGGACCAATAATCCCCAGAAACGGAGATGTCAATTGGCCACCAAGATCTTGTGATTCGACACCGTTACGCTATTTTCTTTTGAGTTATGTGGAAAGCCAGGTCTATAAGAATAATCAACAATTGATTTCTGAACTACATAAACAAGGCCGTACCGAGAGGGGGGGTCCAATGTGGTCCGGACGCCCCAACTCCCGAAATTTTTCAGAAGTACAGGATTAAAAAATTTTTCTTCAAGAATTGTCATTCTATCATTCGGTGGACCCCTCCCACCGAAATTTCGGGTAGACCTTCTCAGAAATTTTTTTTCTGGCTACGGCTTTGGAACTGAAGGATGAAGGTATTCGTGTCACTAGAAAGATAAAACCTCAATTATCTCAAAATGTCATTGAAATTTTCAACAACAATAGAGGACGTCTGTTCAGTTGTAAAAGTCATAACTGATACTTCAATTAACAATAGAGGGTTTTTAAAAATAAATGCAAATTATGTGTTTTCTTTTTATTCTTGAAAAAACGGGCAATTTAAAACACCTTTTTCTATGGAAAGCAATATCGTTAGGTATAGAAAACTTTTAAGATAGCATAAATGAACGCAATTAGTCAAATTTTATTATACATAATAGAATGTTTAATATATATATATAAAAAAAAACGCGCAATTTTTAATACCCTTTTATAAAGAAGATAATATCGTCAGGTATTTAAAAAGTTATGTACTTGAATTCATATGTTTTTTTTTCAATATTCCATCCAATCGATTAATTATCAATGTAGGACAAACGTTTATCTCCAAAATTAAGCAAAAATGACCGCAACAGGTCAAATTGTCATTATACATTATAGAATGTATAGCTCTATATTGATTTATCGAAGGTTAATAGGTAACAAGTGATTGGGTTGAGAGAAAAACAAGAGATTACTAGATTGTCGAATGCAACTGATTTGAACGATTCGAAACCTCGTAAAAATGTTGATAGCAATCTGACGGAATTCATATATCGAATGGTGAATTGAATTTTGATGATTTAATTGAAAAGCTTATTTCCATCCAAATTTGAATACAAAAAGTGACTGTAATCTGTCAAATTCTCATTTAACACAATAGAATATATCAAACCACCAAAGCTTTCGACTGATTTATCGAATGTTAATCGATAACAAGTGAATGAACGGGGATAGAGAAAAATAAGAGATTTACAACTAGAATGTCGAATGCAACTAATTTGAACGATTCGAAACCTCGTAGAAATGTTGATAGGAATCTGACGGAATTCATATATCGAATGGTGAATTGAATTTTGATGATTAACTCGCTGTTAAACAGATCGATCCGATAGAAGCAGTTGCAATCTACGAATGAAAGAAAAGCTTGTTTTCTCCGAAATTTCAATAGAAAAAGTGACTGTTATCTGTCAAATTTTCATTTAACACAATATACACTGCGCAAAAAAATCAACGCACATTCTGAAAATCTCAATTTTAATGAAAGTTGACTCTACATTGATATAACTAATTTTTTTTGTTCTGTCGGGAAGGTTTTGAACGAAACAAGACACATTAAATGGAAGAAAAATTCAAGATTTCACCGAATCTTATGTGAAAGAAGGGAAATAAACAATTTTCAAAATACTGGAATGCTGATAAGTGATTTGATACTTGGTATTTCCACCCCTTGCGTTAATTACAGCTCGGCAACGACGGTTCATACTCAAAATGAGAGATCTTAAAATGTTCTGATCTAATCCTTTCCAGATTTCTCTGAGTTGGATTCCTTAGTCATTAAGAGTAGCTAGATAATTTTCTGAACTTCTTAGCCTTCTATTGCGGTTGTCCCAAACCTGCTTCATCGGATTGAGATCTGGACTTCTTGCTGGCCATTCCATTCCTGAACGATGAGCGCACAATGAGGTCTTTCATTATGGTACATAAAAATGTATGGGGCAAATACATGCTCTTCAAGAATGTTCCTTATATGCCCATCAGCATTCATAGCTCCATTATCAACGACCACTAGGTCTGTGCGAGCAGTCAAAGATATCCCACCCCATACCATAAGCGATCGCTTATGGGGGAGGATCCTCCCCCGAAACCAGAAAATTCAGGAAATTGCACTGATCATATATTTCCTGGGACGTCTGTATATAAGAGAATATCGATCATAATGGTAGAAGCAGAATCTAGACTCATCTGTGAAGAGAACTCTTTCCCAATCAGCCTCTTCCCAATGGATATGCTATGTCGCAAAATCCAAACAAGCCCTTCGATGGGCTGGGGTAAGAGCTGGGCCTCTTGCCGCGACACGAGGCCTTAAATCATCTTCTTTGAGGCGGTTTCTTATTATCTGAGTGCTAATTTGCACCCCATGAGTTTGCTCAAGCTGATTTTGAAGGAGGCGAGCGGTTGCAAACAGTTGTCTCAACGAAGAAACTCTCAAGTAACGTTCTTGAATGGCAGTTTTTTTTTCCCCTTATGGGACAGCCAGACTTAGGCTATATCTCCCAATCTCTTCGTTCTTTGAACTGGACGTTGACACCCACAAACATCCATGTCCTTGCCGGGATTCGAACCCGGGACCCCTGGCATCCCAGGCCATAGCGCTACCTCCGCGCTACGGGGCCGACTTGAATGGCAGTTGTTACCCGTGGTCTGCCCTGGCCTGGTCTTCGGACTTTCATACCTGTCTCCCTGAATCGCTGCAACATTCTGGACACACTTGTATGGGAAACTCAAAACCTTTCTGCAATCCTTGTGTATGTCCCCTTCTTCTCGCAAAACTACCGCTTGGGCACATTCCTCTTGGGTCAAATGGGGTGTTTCGCGTTGCATAGCGATTGAGTATAGAAAATCAAACGAGAGAAAAAACTATTGATCACTAAAATTGATCGATAACAACTGATTTCAGAATAGAGCCAATACATTCAAAATCTGATAATCTCATCTTTTCTTATTCCTGCTGGGAGATAACATCTGTATTGAAGAAAAACGTTGAAAGTGAAAGTTCTGATAAAACTAATAATCATTGAGAACACCTTCAGTTGTAGAATAAATTTGAGATTTCCATAATGTGCATGAATTTTTTGCCCAGTGTAATATACAGGGTGTTCCTAAATTGAACGTAAAAACGAAAAGGGGAGATTCCTTAAGTGAGTTTAAGAGAAAAAAGTCCATAAACATGGGTTCGCAAACGTTCCGTTTCCGAGATACAGGGTGTTAAAATTTTAATCAAAAACATGTGTTGATTATACGAGTTTATCGAATCTTTATGAATCATCGCTCTAGATCAGGAAAATTTCCATAAAAACTGACACTGAATTCATTCACCACAGCTTACAAAGTGGCCTTCCCAACATAATTTGGATTTTCACGAGAATTTCGAGAGAATCGTTCAAAATTTTTTTTCTCGGAATCGTCGGTAGGAACGACAAAAATACAAGAGACCGAAAAGTTTAGAATAAGAAAAAAGCTACTTTTTACATTTTTTCAAATTAACAGTTGCTCACCAAAAAAAGTTCTGCAGGAGAACAGGTGGCAGTGTTCCTGAAAAAATATCAACCTGTAGATCTCTATCGAAATTGCCATGTCACGTGGTGAGAACTCTCGATTGTAATATCTATGCCAAATTTCACTTGAATATCTTGTGAAGTATAGATACTATGAGGAAAAAACTTGAAAAAAATTCAAACTTCAACACTCTGTATCTCGGAAACGAAACGTTTGCGACCCCATGTTTATGGGATTTTTTTTTTCTTAAACTCACCCTTTTCGTTTGTACGTTCAATTAGGAACACCCTTTATTAAACAACCATAGCCATCGACTGATTTATCGAAGGTTAATCGAAACGGGGATAAAGAAAAACTAGAGATTAACAACTGAAATGTCGAATGCAACTGATTTGAACGATTCGAAACTACGTAGAAATGTTGATAGCAATCTGACCGAAATAATATATCGAATAGTAAATTGAATTTTGATGATTAACTCGCTGTTTAACAGATCGATCCGATAGAAGCGGTTGCCATCTATAAATGAAAGAAAAGCTTATTTCCTTCGAAATTTGAATAGAAAATGTGACTGCAATCTGTCAAATTCTCATTTAACACAATAGAATAAAACAACATATGATAGCCTTCGACTGATTTATGGAAGGTTAATCGATAACAGGTGAATAAACGGGGTGAGATTAACAACTAAAATGTCGAATGCAACTGATTTGAACGATTCGAAACCTCGTAGAAATGTTAATTGCAATCTGACAGAATTCATATATTGAATGGTAAATTGAATTTTGATGATTAACTAGCTGTTTAACAGATCGATACAATAGGTCCGGATGCAATCTACACTGCGCAAAACAATTAACGCACATTATGGAAATCTCGAATTTATTCTACAACTGAAGGTGTTCTCAATGATAATTATTTTTATCAGAATTATGCATGCATATGTTATCCACTTTCAACGTTTTTCTTCAATACGGATGTTTTTTCCCAGAAAGAATAAAAAAATGTAATGATTAGATTTTGAATATATTGGTTTGGAGTTTCCCATACAAGTGTGTCCAGAGTGTTGCAGCGATTCAGGGAGAAAGGAATGAATGTCCGAAGACCAGCAGTTTCTTCGTTGATACAACGGTTCGCAACCGCTCGCCTCCTTCAAAATCAGCTTGAGCAAACTCATGGGGTGCAAATTAGCACTCAGACAATAAGAAATCGCCTCAGAGATTATGATTCAAGGCCTCGTGTTGCAGTAAGAGGCCCAGCTCTTACCCCAGCCCATCAAAGGGCGCGTTTGGATTTTGCGAGACAGCAAATCCATTGAGAAGAGGCTGATTGGGAAAGAGTTCTCTTCACAGATGAGTCTAGATTCTTCCTCTATCATTGTGATAGACGTTTCCTTGTATACAGACGTCCACATGAAAGATATGCTCAGTGCAATTTCCTGAATACTACTGGTTTCGGGGGAGGATCGATCATGGTATGGGATGGAATATCTTTGACTGCTCGCACAGACCTAGTGGTCGTTGATAATGGAGCTATGAATGCTTATAGGTATATAAAGAACATTCTTGAAGGGCATGCAGTGCCATTTGCCCCATACATTGGTGAAAATTTCATTTTTATGGACGATAATGCAAGTCCCCATCGTGGGCGTATCGTTCAGGAGTACCTTGAAGAGGTTGAAGTCTCTCGAATGGAATGCCAGCAAGAAGTTTCGATTTCAATCCGATTGATCAGGTTTGGGACAACCTCAGTAGAAGGCTGGGAAGTTCAGAAAATCATCCAGCTACTCTTAATGACTAAGGAATCCAACTCAGAAAAATCTGGGAAGGATTAGATCAGAATATTTTAAGATCACTCATTTTGAGTATGAACCGTCGTTGCCGAGCTGTAATTAACGCAAGGGGTGGAAATACCAAGTATTTAGTCACTTATCAACATTCCAGTATTTTGAAAATTATTATTCATTTCTCATTTTTAAATGAGATTTGGTGAAATCCTGAATTTTTCTTCCATTTAATGTGTATTGTTTCGTTCAAAACCTTTCCGAGAGAACATAAAAAATAAGTTATAAAGTCAATGTAGAGTTAACTTTCATCAAGATCGAGATTTTCAGAATGTGCGTTAATTTTTTGCGCAGTGTGCAAATGAAAGAAAAGCTTATATCCTTCGAAATTTGAATACAAAAAGTGACTGAAATCTATCAAATTATCATTCAACACAATAGAATATATCAAATCACCATAGCCATCGACTGATTTATCGAAGGATAATAATCGATAACAGGTGAATGAACGAATCGAGAGAAAAACAAGAGATTTGATCGATTCGAAACCACGTAGAAATGTTGATAGCAATCTGACGGAATTCATATATCGAATGGTAAATTGAATTTTGATGATTAACTCGCTGTTTAACAGATCGATCCGATAGGAGCGGTTGCAATCTACAAACACCCCATTCAATTTAGCTTGGTGGGAATAAGCTTTCTTTGATACTGCTCTGAATGGAAGGGAATAATTTCCATTAATGTTGTTTACATGAGAACGCCCCCTTTACCGACAAGTTTGCCCTGGATGTTAACAAAATACTGCTGTGTCATTCGAAAATTATGGAGCTGTAAAACAAGCTACAGGTCGATTGAATTTGGACAGAGAGAATGTTATACCAGGTGACGTAGAATTCTTGATGAAGGTATATTCACGTTTCATTGTTTTTAGTGGTTTAATTGTTTTTTTTTGTTGAGTCTGAATTGTCAATAAGCATTTGCCTGGCATTTCAGCATCTTCTTACACATTTGCTCTAAGTTTAAGTTATACTGTTCATACTGAAGAATTTGTTTTTTTCGTATTGTTCAAGATTTGCAATGAAAAATTTTGAAAATTTAAGAAAAACCCGCAGCAGGTGCAT
Source organism: Propylea japonica (assembly GCA_013421045.1). Classification (NCBI taxonomy): domain Eukaryota; kingdom Metazoa; phylum Arthropoda; class Insecta; order Coleoptera; family Coccinellidae; genus Propylea; species Propylea japonica. The sequence goes on from CM024239.1 coordinate 97,097,322, forward strand.
TTGTGCCCTCGTTCATTGATGAACCAATATGGATATTACCTCAAAATATTGTGTAGGACTTGATATCGACACTAAATTTATAAATGCTAAATCTCAGCACGATAGGAATTATATCCTGAAAATTATTTGTAAGTAAAAAAGCGATAATTAAAGCCATAGACACAGAGAATGGCATGATCAATGACTGCCTGAAAGTGTCACCAATCATAGAAAGAGAGGATGCAATATCGTGGCCATTACCTCTCTTTTTTGTGATTCTGTGGTTACATAAAAAAGACAACTATTAGCTGCGAATTGGTTTAATCTCTTTCCCATTTTTCAGTCACATTTTCTATGAAGCTGAATAGGGATCGCTCAGTTCATCTCTCTATGTCTATGATTAAAACACACAAAAATTTCATGGTTCTGATTTCACAACCCTTCTGAAAATTCGCATGATCATTCACTTCGCCAAATAACATCCTCAAACTCGAAATCATTTCAATCAAAAGTAGTTCCATGGAAATTTTTAAATTTTTATTCGATATCACAATGAATTTTCAATGGCTATAGTAACGCAACTACCGGAAATTTTTGTGTTTTACATTTTATTGCGAAATTTCATTTGGATCGTTTCGACAAATTTTTTATTTGAAAAAACTAATAGTTTAAAACTTCGATAAAAATCTTCAGTCAGAATCGAGCATTCCTCTTAAAACTCTGCAAGAACAAGCAACAAACAAATGAATTTCAATCGATTCGAATATTTCTCTGTGAAAATACGGGGTCTTTATAAATGATTGTAACATCGTAGGTTGCTCTGGAAATTTTTATCTTATCTTTTTTACAAATTCTCTACAAATTTATAATTCCAGTCACATTATTCAATTTCTTGCGGAATGACCAGCATAATCTCACAGTATCGTTTATTTAAAGTGAAGTTTACATCAGAAAATAAGTATTTATAATAGTCCAACGCCAACTGGGCTGTTATAATCATTTATAGAAACCCTGTATAAGGATGAGGATATTCCGATTGAATTTACTTTGGCTCTGTTAAAACTATGACCACAAAATTTCGTCCGAGGCTTTTCATGAGTATCTTGCATGGGACCGCAAAATTTATTTTCTAGCGGTTTGGTTCTACCTGAGATAGTGGGGAATGAAAATTTTGAATGGCCATATTTTATGGAATACCCTGTACGATTTTGCTGGTCTACGAACTTGACAGCGTCATTTAGGAACCGAACCAAACCTGGGAATTTCGAGATTCTAGAACAATTCTTTTGAGAATTATCGTGTTTACAGACGGACAGAATAGAATTTTATCATAGATTTGTCGTCAGGAAGTCGGACATTTTCGTTTGCGACCATTTTCGGCTCGAACTTCGAAAATTACAGCAAGAAATTTGGCCCCAGCTGTAAGTATCGTCATTCAGCAATTAAACATTGCTACTCATACTATAACCTTATCTGGTTTCTAGTTTTGAATATTTACGTGCATAAAATTTCATTCCATTTCAATTTTTGATCGAATTGGGTTCAAATAGGTTCACTATTTTTACAATTTAGATGATTTCTTAGTTAACATTTTCATGTGTTCGACAGAAGAATTGTCGAACTCCGCAGTGTCCTAAAGTCGGAAATACTGATATGTACCGGGTGTCCTAAATTCGTTGTCTAATTCGGGAATCTCAGAAACCCGATGAGCTAGAACAAAATGAGTGGCACGTTTTCGAGCTCGATTTTGAGAGAATTCATTCGGTGAAAACCGTTTTCGAGCTATAAGAGAAAATTGGAAAATTGCGGCAAATAAGAATTTCCCAAAACTTCTTTATTACTGAAGTTATAGTTATGAAAATAAAGCATTATAGAGGCATTTTTTCAGTAGAATTCATTGGAGCAATCGATTTTTTTTTTCACATTTTGTTCTAGCTCATTGTGTTTCTGAGATCCCCACACTAGACAACGAATTTGGGACACCCGGTACAACTGACAGATACAACATGTCAAAAAAATTTTTCTCGGAAATAAAAGAAGATCCCACCAATTCTCATCGTATTCGACAGCATTTCAGCAGCTCTAGTCACTAAATAAAATATATTCTTTTTCATCACGCTGTTTCCAATATGAATTTTTGGAACAGTCCAATGTACTTTCCTGAACAAACGGGGGTTTCTACTATCCGAGTAACCGCGGTTATGCTGATTTAACTACATTCCCATTCATCATAAAGCAGCTTTCATTAGGAAAACATGCACAGCAAATTGCCATTTCTGATTGCTTCTCTCCTATCATCAAGGGTGGAACCAAAAAGGGTCGTCAGGTCAACGAGTTCGATCATAAAAATTTTAGATGATATAACAATTTATGGAATTTCAATAGTTTTAATTTGCTGCTCATACTAGATTTTGAACATACAGAGGTTACCGCCCATTTTTCTATTGACGGAATCAACTCATTGAAGGCTAATCTTAGGTTTATATTATAGAACGAAAAATTTGAGTTGGAAGTTCCATACAACTGACTGTAGACATCTTCTGTTTCTATTCGAACAATCTAATACGAAAATCGAAAGTTCTGGTCTCACTTAGTTTTTCGAGAACTAAACAATCGTTGTTCTGGAAATATCATTTTATTGAACTGCGACATATTGGATACAAAATCTCTGATTGCTACTTTTGGTTTTAAACAGGAAGAAACAAAATTGACATAATCAGAAAAAAATCCGAATCTGTCGATTCAGAGCTGTGCCGAGAACAGAAGAAAAGTGCTTCGAGCACAAAGCACTAAGCCCTCATTTTTTGAGGGATGGTCGCGATTGCTGAGCACTTTTGGAGAGTAATTCGTTTACACCAGCACAGAGCACGGAGCGGTTTTCAAAATGACACTTAGTTTTTTTCATCCAAATGTCTCCCAATTTGGAATTTTGATTTTGACTTTTGATGTCTTGATTTTTTCTTCGAGTGTTATAGTGTTTTGAACTGGGCATAATTGATATTACAATAGGTCCTACATTGTCGTTCAATAGTTATTTAATCAACTACTTCATTGAAGAGAGGACTTCTGGTTAAGATATTTTAATAGTTCGAGACCATTAGTCGCTAGATTAATAACCGAGTTGATTACAAGATTTTTCCGACGACCTCGATATGAATTGTGTATAAATTAATGAATCAAATACATTCTTGTTTTGCACAAGATATACATTTGACATAATATAAATGTCTATCTTTCCATGTTACAGTGGAGTTTTGAAATTACTCTATTGCTTTTGAAAGCTTATGTTTTCGGTTCCCGTGGAAAGTGCACATTAAAATAGCTTCGATTGGATATTAAAACGGGTCATCTATATTGAATTTCGTACACATTGAAATCGCCTCTTTAGATCGACAGAGAAATTATTTTCGATTTGAAATTCCGAAATAAAGACAGGTAACCATGACGAGATTCCGAAAAAAAGTTATAGAGAAGCAGTGTCTTGTCATCAAATCAGATCAAAATGTTTTTTATAGCTTTCTAAGATCTATATGGCATTCATTCAGCTGAACAAACTATAAAATATTCTCCAATAAATTACTTGAAATCATAAGAATAGATACCTGAATCGTATGTTAAAAAAAATTCGCCATAACATCACAACAATTTGATCTCTGTGTCAAAATAATGAGAACATAAAAACTTGTTCCAGAAAACTCCATAACATATAGCGAGATCTTTTTTTTAGCACCAGAGTTGTAATGCGAAAAAATCCGTAAATTATATGTATCTATAGAAGTGGAGCGAAAAAAATAGATATTTTAGTTCTTTGTCGATTCTAATTACGAGAAAGTCTGTCATTTCCATGTTTCAACAAGTCCATGAAGGGCTTAGTGCTTGGTAATTCCTAAAAGTGCTTGGGAGCACTGCGGTGCTCAAGTGCACTTTTGAGTTGATGGAGATGTCACAGGGTGCAAGAAAAATCAAATCAAAATTGCATAAAATTTGGAAAATTTGAAACAAATTGACCCGTTTCATTATTTGTGTTCCCAAATATTTTCCTTCTGAGAAAATGAATGTGTTTCATAATTGGACTGGCACTGTTTAATAATAAAACTCAAAAAATCAAATGGAAACCTTGACCCAACTAGACAAAACCATAATCAAATAGAATAAAATAAACAGCTCTCATAATGCTCAACGCTCTCTTAATTTATTTTCGCATCAACCCACAAATAACATTCCCAATAATCCCCTTTAATTGACCATGTCAAGTCGAATTGTCACAACAAAAAGAAACCTCATAACCTCTTCGAGATCGGTCATTTATGTCCGAACCTCAAGTTGATAAATCATTTCGTCTTAGATCCCACCAACAAAAGCAGCAGGCGCATTCAAGAGATTCTCTCCGAGATACCTGGCGATTTCTGATGGAGAGACCTCACAAAACCAATCAGTCGTCCTTTGCTCCCCACTTCACCTCATCTCTCCTGATTTTTCATCCGTTCTCGCTTCATTCAGTTCATGTCAACAAATCACCTTAACCCAATATTACTTCGTGAAAGTCTACAGAGACCCAACAAAGGCAAGGAGCAAACCACCCTCCCCTTGACAAACTGGCGGATTCCATAAGAGTTTCCTTCGTCCACCCGCCGGCGGAAACTCGATTCTCACGACGAACAGCAACCTGGTGAACTTGGAAATCGAATGATTACGCGACGAGCAGGGGCGGTTCGTACCTCACAGTAATAAGTAAACATAGAGATGCCCCTACTCGTGAATAGTACATTTGTTTATCAACCAGACAACCAAGCTCTAGAGTGAGATGAAAAGCACTTTAATGCTACTCGATAGCTTCTTACAATTAGTGTTAAATGTAGAGGTTTTTCAATAGGATGTTGTCTCTGAGGATATGCGACACTGACGGGCCTAATGAGGCCGAAACCGGTCTGTCTCTTCCCTCATTGACAACATCTTGAATAATCATCCCCAGTCCGCCTGAAGAAGGTTCTGTGAGCCTATTAATTTAAGATTGTATTCATTTCGATTATTACTATTTTCAATTTATCTATGTTTCAAAAAAAAAAGTAAACGATAGGTTAGTTTTTCATTTCTACAATTCCGCGAATAAAGGGTTTTCCAATAAAAGGTGTTATTTTGAATAGCCCGCTATTTCGGTAGATGTCACGTTTGAAGCTGTCATTTTTTGACATTTGACTAGTAGAAACTGCGCCATTAATAAAAATGGAACGATACACGTTCCAAGAATGCAAATTTGGGTCTTAAGGCTTATAAAGTTCAGTTAACACTAAAACTGTGTTTTTGCTGATTGGGTCGTTGAAATGCATGACCGTGTTATCTCTCGAAGAGGTGATCACAATTGGCCACCAAGATCTTGTGATTTTTCTCCTTTCGACTTCTTTCTTGGGGCCACATGAAGAGAAGGTCTACGCCAATAGCCCAGCTTTGATTCAAGACTTCAAAGATGGAATTCGTGAGTCTATCGAGGACATAGTGCAGCCACTTTGCAATTTGGTTATGGAAAATTTCATTAAAAAGATATGGTCCTGTGAGCGTGGTCGTGGTAGTCATTGCCTGATGTTATTTCCCACTATTAACGGCATAGCTTTTTCTTTATAATGAAATAAACATCCGATCGTTTATATTGAAAAATGGCATTTTTCTTTGAATATCAAAATAACACTCCTAATAGGAAAACCTTTTGTTATACAACATTTTCGTAATTTTGCCATAACTATAATTACCGGAATACACTCAACACGTTGACTGTCAGCTACGAGATAACTCGTAAATCGCGTTTTCTGTCAGGACGCTGACTACGAGTCATCTCGTACTCTGTTTCCAATCGAGTTGCTACGATTAAACTCGTAGTATATCAGCGTAATGGGTCGATTACATTGAGATACTTCAAAAGCTGCTACTGAGCGAATTTAGTAGCTGATTGTAAATTCTCTCAGTGTAATCGTGTTCACAAGCCAACAATCTGATTACAAAAAAGCTGCGACTAATGTTGAAAGCTGGGCCACTCTGAAATCTGAATCGCTGACGTTTTGGCTTGTTGGCATGTAAACAAGCCGAGTGTAATCACAGTTGCTACTAAACAATCTGTGAGTTCTCATCTACTCGGTTGTTCCTGGTTCTTAAATTTGAAAAAGTATTTGACATTCATCTTAGATCCTTGATAACGATACAAACATAAACCTCACTCGTTAGATTGTTGGCTACTCAGGGAGTAGAGAGTTTTGTGTGTAATCATCACAAGCTTATTCGCTCGCTTCTAAATTCGCTCAGTAGCAGCTTGTAAAGTATCTCAATGTAATCGACCCATTAGTATGGAAAGATGGCTTCTGGGAAGAGAAGAAGAAATCAATGCTAATTTACATTAAGGGAAAAATTATTCATAAAAAACAGATATTACCCATAATTCCAAAAAACTACGAGATGATTCGTACGCCCTCCTTTTCCAAAAAACTACTTTTCTTCAATTTCGGTGATAAATATGTACTCAAATCAGAGTTTTGATAATATAATTGATAACATTTTGGCATTGTGCTCGGTGTCTCATTTAATACTGAATTCACAATATGTACAAACATCTGTTATATACATTACATCTCCCTTTTCAACAAAATAAATGCAACTTGAAATTATTATAAAAATTTACCAAAATTTCTTACATCTAAAAATTATCATCAACTACAGGTATTAAAATTATAATCATTTGCGTTATAATAGTTGTCTAAATAGGTTGTCTTATTTTCCTACCATATCTTAAATCATAAATAGTAGTTCTGCGTGGATTCTTTATATCTTGAGTATTGGAAGTAGAAGTATATTAACTTCATTTTCTTCATCATCAATATCAATGTCAGATCTATATTTATAACTGTTCACAAAGTATGGTTTTATGATATCTGTTTCTCCTAATTATAGAATTGGTACTTGCTATTTTAACTAAATAAGACCTTAAATTAATTCTCCTAATTACAATTCCTTTTACCCAAATATTATTCATTTTTATATATATTTTTTCATTTTTATTTAAAATTCTTAAAGTTTTGACATCCTGTCGTGATATGTCTTCTGTTTGTTTTGTCTTTTCACTAAGAGATTTCTCTGACGCTTAAATTTATATTTCTAGGATATAACAATTCATTTTTAACAGGTAAAATTGTCCTAGTTTTCCTATTGAAAAACAATTCACTAGGTGAAGGTATGTTAACATCTATTGGAGTATTTCTATAGTCTAATAAAGCTAATTCTAATTCTGTATCTGATTCTGAATTTTTTCTTTATTATATTCTTAACAGTTTGAATAGCTCTCTCTACCATACCATTAGAGCGTGGATAATTTGGGCTAGAAGTTATATTTTCAAATTGCCAACTTTTTGCAATTCTGAAATTCAAAACTGGAGAATTGTGTACCATTATCAGACATGAATATTTGTGGTATGCCCAATCTACTGAATATACATTTCAAATTTTTAATAACATTTCTGAAGAAATAGAATTCAATTTACAAATTTCAACGTATTTTGAAAAATAGTCTATAACAATCATAATTTTTTTGCCATCAATTTCAAACAAATCACAACCTACTTTTTGCCATGGATACTCGGGAATGGATGCGGTATGAGTGACTCCTTGAAGTTATTTCTAGAATACTATTGACAAATATCACATGATAATACTACATTTTCTATGTCACGAAACATATTTGGCCAATAAAGTAGTTCTTTTGCTTTTAAATTACACTTAACAATGCCCATGTGGCTTAAATGGATTAGATTCAACATTTCTCTTCTTAATGATTCTGGAACAACCAAGCAATTTCCTTTATAAATATGTCATCAATAATAACCAATTCTGACCTTACATTGTAATATAATTTTGACAAAGAATTACATTTAGCCCGAGAATTCGGCCATCCCTCCTTAATATATTGACTAATAACTTGAAGAGTTGAATCTTTTTTAGTTTCCTCTTTGAACTTTTCTAAGTATTGTGGTGAAATTGGAAAAAACTTTTTCAAATAATTAACTTGTGCTTCATACTCATTTTCAAAAATGTTTGTATCGTCCTTTTGCATATTGATTCGACTCAAGGCATCAGATATATACATTTCCTTTCCAGGCCTGAACTGAACATCCAAATCATACATCTGAACATCCAAAAGCATTCTTTGTAAACGCATCGGACAATCAATTAATGCTTTCTTGAAAATATGAATCAGCGGTTTGTGATCGGTTTCTACAATCACTTTTCTACCATAAATATACTGATGAAATTTCTTTACCCCATATACTATTGCTAACATCTCTTTTTCAATTTGAGCATAGCATTTTTGCGTATTATTTAAAGACCTCGATGCATATGCTATAGGCTTGCTTTCTTGTAATAGTACCGCTCCCAAACCATCTTTTGAAGCATCCACAGATAACACCAACATTTTCTGTGGATCATAAAATTTTAATATTGTTTGTGATGACAAAATTTTCTTTAATTGATCAAAAACTTCCTTTTGTTTCCATCCCCATTCAAAAATTGTATTCTTTTTTTATAAATCCCTCAAAGGAGCAGTTATTTCAGCTACATTCGGAATAAATTTATGCAAATAATTAATAATACCGAGAAATCTTTGCAATTCTTTCACATTCGTTGGTTCTGGATAATTTTTTATTACTGTAATTTTACTTTCATCTGGCTCTATACCATTACTCGTTATTTTATGACCCAAGTAATTCACCTCCGAAACTGAAAATTTACACTTTTCTTTATTAAATTTAATATTATTTTCACGCGCCCTTTTTAGAACTTCGACCAGCCTTTCATCATGTTCTCTTTGATTTTCACCCCAGACCAGAATATCATCTATATATATGCCGACACCTTGAATTCCTTCAAACATTGTGAAATTTTTCTCTGAAAAACTTCTGCTGAACTTACCAACCAAAAGGTAATCTTTTAAATCTGTACCTGCCGAATGGAGTGTTGAAAGTACATAATTTCGAACTATGTTCATCTAATTCAATATTCCAAAATCCATTATTCGTATCCAACACAGAAAAAACTTTAGCATTATTTAAATTAGCAACAATATCTGTAAAAGTGGGAATTGAAAATTGTTCTCGTTTAATTGCTCTATTCAAATCAGTGGGATCAATACATATTCTGAAATCTCCATTAGGCTTGTCTACAATTACTAGGGAGTTAACCCACTCAGTTGGCTCGAATTCTCTAACTATAATGTTTTGTTTTTCCAAATTATCTATTTATTTTTTAATCTCACCAAAATCCCTTGGGGAAGCGTCTAGCTGCATGGATACAAGGTTTAACAGTTTCATCTACCTAATTCTATATTGCCTGGTAAACACCCAATTCCATCGAAAACATCATGAAAATCAATCATATACCTCTTAGTGTCACTCATTTCCGCTACCATTCTCGCAATATCCAAGTCTTCTATTGAGGTTTTTCCAATTATTGGACGGCCATATCCTTTAGCTATAAAAAATTTTACATTAAATTCGTTATTTTTATAAAAAACTGGGGCTGTAATATATCCTATTATTTCAATTTGATTTCCAGTATATTCTATCAATTTTGTATCATCTCTCATAATTAATTTTGATTTGAAATTGCATTATACAAACTGAAGGAATAACATTAACATCAGCGCCTGTATCTACTTTGAATTTACTATTTCATTATTTATTTTTAAATCGACTGTCCAATTTGATTTTGTAGATGAAGTACTATTTTTCACCACCGAACCTATATAAAGTTCTTCTTTTCTTGCAATATTATTAACACTTTTACTTTTACAAAATGAAGCAAAATGATTATACAAACCACATTTTCGACAAATTTTCCCGAATGCTTTACAATTTCCTCTGAAATTAATAGTACCACATTTCGTACAATGAAATTCATTATTGTTTATTTCTTTGCTGTTGAAAATTATTACTATTAAATGATTTGAAACTTATCTGTTTTCTTTGACGACTCCTGGGATGTTGTTGTCCTTGTCCATTAGATATTTCATTCTGTCTCCTTGTGTTCGGCGCCTGCTTCTTCATACCCATGTGAAAATTTTTTCGTCTCACTTCCATTAATTCTTGATTATCTTCTCTCTTCCTCATGCTCGGACCAGGATTTGAACATAAAATTTCCAATTGTTTTCGTTATCTCTGCCGATTTACATATTTCCACCGCCTTTATCAAGTCCAGATTTTTTGTTCTCAAGAGTCTGTCCTTGACGTTTTTATCTTTGATGCCTAAGACTAATCTGTCCTTTATGAGAGAATCTGTTAAATTTTCGAATTCACAATTTTTACTTAATTGTTTCAACTGAGTTACATATTCATCCACAGTTTCCGATTCTTCCATATCTCTGGTGAAAATATGTACCTTTCATATGTAACATTAACACTTGGTATGAAGTATGCCTCAAATTTTTCTAGAATATTCTTCAATTTCATTTTTTTTTTCATTTACAAACTCGAAGGTGTTGTATATTTGAGGGCTTTATCACCTATGCAATTCAACAGCAAGGCGGCTTTATATTCTTCAGATTCACTTTCTGCTTTTGTAGCTTGAATGAAAATTTTGAATTTCTGTAGAAAAAATTTCCATTCCACTGCTGGATCTTCTTCTAACTTCATTTCGGATGGTGGCTTGGCTGACATGGATACGTACAACAATTTTTTTTCTTCTGATTTCATCTCGGATGGTCTTTGTCATTTTTACAATTATAATTCAATATATTAATTTTCCACGAGAGGATTTCAATTTTCCACACACGTTATGTTCGCTTCGAACTGCGCCATGTGATGTGCTCGGTGTCCTCATTTAATACTGAATTCACAATATGTACAAACATCTGTTATATACATTACAGACCAGAATTTCGAAAATTGCCGTGGCAGTCAACGTGTTAATCAACAGAAACTGCCACCAAATCAGTGAATAATTCAGTTTTTATAACGTCAAATCAAAACGAGAATGTTAACACCACTCTTCGAACAAAACTAAATAGCAATACGAACGATGTTTTCCAAACTGCGAATGTTAGTTAGTAATACCATAGTGGAGGTGCCGTAGACCAATCATCCCAATACGGAATGAAGATACTGCACAAGCTTGCAACGAACGCCGAATGTTGTTCGGGTTCAAAAACAGATTATACTTGTTTGCGTGAAAGCATCTCTAGGTTTTGCTTTTTACACTGAGGTTCGTACCCTTTTGATTGGGGACCACTGCAATTATTTATTCCTTCATTTATATAATCACTAGTGACCCGCCCCGGCTTCGCACGGTAATATCTTCGAAAATATTCACTTAAATCATACGTCTGAATAGTCTGAATGTTTGGTACCTTCCTCCCTATAAGTTAAGTAGTGTGATGGAATGTCGCTAAGTTTCGATCCAAGTAAAACTGTTAAATAAAGACAGTTGCATTAAAATTTTATCATAAATTCCCTAAATTATGGCGCCTACTGTTCCTCTAAGTTAGAAAAGTGATCAAATACTAACTTGAAGTCTTAGTAACTCAGTTAAAAAAAAACATCAAATCATTCGGTAGCTATGGTGCATGCGCTTCTTGGCACGATCACGCTAGATTTCCGCGGGAATGAGGTATTTTCCCGCCGTAAAAAGTAGCCTGTGTCCGTGCCTATCTTTATATTAACCAAGTCTTATGAAAATCCGTTCAGACGTTAAGGCGTGAATGAGGTAAACTTTAAAACAAACGATTAAAAATCGCTAACTTAATTAGTTTTCTGCCTACTGCCTACGCCTTAAGTACGATAGCATGAATATTAATAGCCCATATCCTTTTCTAGGTTACTATCTATCACCTAACTAAATTTCATCAAAATCCGTTCAGCCGTTTGGCATGATAGTGCAAAACTCCCAGCAAAAACCATAAAAAAATCACTAACTCAATTCAGTTTTATGCCTACTTCCTACCCCCTAAGTACGATGACGTGATCATTTTGATCTTATATCCGTTTTTAGGTAACCATCTATTACCTTACTAAATTTAATCAAATCTGTTCAGCCGTTTAGACGTGAAAGAGCAAAAGTTCCAACAAAAACGACTAAAATCTAAAAATCACTAACTCATTTAGTTATCTGCCTACTGCCTACCCCCTAAGAACGATGGCGTGATTATTTATAGCCTATGACCATTTCTAGGTTATCATCTATCACCATACCAAATTTCGTCAAAATCCGTTCAGCCGTTTAGGCGTGAAAGAGTAACAGACAGACAGACAGAGTTACTTTCGCATTTATAATATTAGTATGGATTAGTTTATCTCTAAACTAGCTGGCCTGACTAACTATGTTCGGCCATTAATCTACATTATTTGTAGATAATACTTTTTTACTTTTCTGATTTGATATTCTGCTTCTGTAGGTCGAGTTAAGAAATTATAGCTTTGACGTTGAGTTGACAATTCTGCAAGACTTGTTGGTTCTGAAGAAGGGAATTATACTAGATCTAATGATTTTCAGAATTCATCGCATGTATGGCAACAATGACGATATTTCACAGGCGATTCCCATCAGTTCCTACGACCGAACTTAAGTTGTTGTGACAATGAACCAATAAGATCAGGTTAGATAGAAATTTGAGGTTAGTAGTAGTACGCCCTCGACTTAAATATGGAAGAGGGTAGAATAGACGAGGCGATGGTGATGAGTATAGAGTTGAGTCGAACGAGCTAGACGAGAAGAAGTTAAGAAAGTTGAGAGTTCCCTTCCAAATCTTGAACTCATCTTGAAAATTTCGACTTTCGAAGTTGTTTCCCTCCGAAGTTATCTTCATTGAAGACTCACTTTCAATAGAAAATCTTTCGTGATGATCAAAGAATTCCAATAAGCCCAAGAACTCATTAATATGCTTGCTGTAGTTCAAGCAAGTGTTGTATTTCACTGAATCGGTCGATATCTTCTGATTCGAATGCCATCTTCTTTTGATCTCGGACCGCCACTGGCGACAGGATTCTGTTTATGACGTGGAATGTCCGAAAGAATTAGAATTCTCGAGATGTGTCCCAATACAGAAAAAGAAAACCTTCTGATGAGGAGTGTTGATTTGATTTTATTGTTACTCGTTAGAGGTGCGTGATGCATCATAATGAGTGAGATAAAGCACGCGTCCTGAAAGTTTTGTCAACTTCCGCATAATTTCATTTGATCCCGATCGCCGGATCGGGTTTGCTCGCTCCGGGTCCTCTGGTAAAACAAAGTCGATTAGATGGAAACTCGCATGTATCGCATGGGAATCAGGAGCATTAGCGTGCCTGCTTGACCATTTTTACGTGAAAACAGTTGTGCTCATACCGGGTGGCCTACTACTGAAGCGATGGTCATTTTGAGGGTGTAAATTATGGTATTTTGAAAATCTGTTTTTTCTGATGTGAGGTAATACGAAAAACTTTTTTAAAGGTAATACCAAATATACACTCTAAGAAATTTGTGAACACCAGCCAACACCCGCTGACACCAGCCGTATTTCCTCAGAGGTCCTGATATTTTGGTATTATTTTGCACCTTCTAAAATAACACCGACATTCAAAAATTTTCTGGTGTGTTTCATCATTTCAAAGGAGTTGCATTTTCCATATAAATAAATCAACTTTGACACTGAAGCGAGTGTGATTTTCATTCGGTTCTTTGCGACTTTGCACTTGTTTGGTGTTAAATTACACTAGAGCGGTGTGATCTCAAATGATCATCCAGTGTGTTTTGACACTGACTCAGTTATTTTTCACAATTTATTAGTGTGAAATACTATACGAGTTAGATCGGTTTCGGTGTTAATTTGCACTAGCTTAGTAAGGTTGCCATAACCTGTTCGGAGTTATTTAGCACTGACTTAGTTGAGATGAGAAATGACAAATTTATATATGAAATTAAAAAATGCAATTCAGCGATTTGAATATCAGATATTTGATACATAGGTTCTTTCGAAGCTAAAATAATGCATCATAAACCATAAATTATATTATTATTTAGCTAGGTACTTACTCCCTATGTTAATCTTTCATTCTGCAATTGTTATTCCTTAAAAGTTTTTTAGTGTACCTATTCGTTTGCTGTACAGGTTTTTAAAACAATTCATTCATTCGAATTCATTCACAATGAAAGATTACAACAATATTTGTTGCCAAATCAAAAAACATTTTCCTGTTGATAAAATATATTTTCTTTACACTCATAAATACATAATGAACAGATAGATATGTATCTGATATCAACAGAAGTCACAATAAATATTTCCACCGTATAACCTAATCAGGTATATAATACAAAAAGAAAGTTTCAACGTTACCTGAATCAGTTCAAGATCAAATTCGTAATTCTTACTGTCAAACAGTATTGATTTGTCCTCGAATCATCTTCCAAAATGAACTTTTCTCTGTATCGAAATCAAATTTTCACGCACATCACTTTCTTCACCTCAATCCATTTCACACTTTCGATTTATCATCACAAAGGTACATATAATACAAGAAACCGAGATAGATAAGAAGGTGAAACCATTCGCAAGTCTTGTTTTGACTATGCTGAGGACTCTTTGTAGAGCCGCCAAGAATTGTAACTATTGCTATTAACATTGTTGCCAAAGTTATTCGATTGGAATAATCAGTTCATCAGACACCATGGTTCTAAGTGTGTGACCGCTCATAATTTGGAAATATCTGGCAACCATGTAAGAATACAGAAGATAAACTAAAGTAAACGTATGGGTTTTTCATAATTTTGGTGCGTATTTTGATTCAGTTGGTGTGAATTTTGAAACATGATTTGGCCGAAAAACACTTCCAGGTGCTTTTTTTGTTTCTACTACAGTATCAGAATGTAACACCTGATCATTTCTGTGAATTTATTATTTCAAACTTCAAACATGCAGTGTATATTTTTCACCCAAGAGATGATTTTCTGATTTATGGAGCAATTGTGTTTGTTAGATTGGTGTTATAGCTTGATGAACACGGTGTGTTTTCAAATATTTTTCTATTCATTCTTCATTTTGTTTCCGTTTGTGATAATGTGTTTCATGAATTACACCACTCAACACTATATGCTCATAATTTCGATAAAAATAATAAAATTGTGACATAAAAAGGGAAAATATGCTTGCTAGTTTAGTACCTATTAGCATTTACACCGGGATTTTTTTTAGAGTGTATGACCTCAAAAAGGAAAAGGCAAGCTCAAATTATGATTAGTTTCTTCAGATCACTTTGTATATTTGATGCGCCATTTACGAGAAGATCGCGAAAAATTTAGAATATGGAGTCATTTTAAATACTTATGTATATTCAAACAGTCCTTTTTTTTCACAAGTCCTCCAGTGGGCTTTCCTTTGTTTAGACTCAACTTTTTCAGTTCTACTACTAGAACTAGAACATTCCGGTCGTTCCTCCTTTCTGGTAGTTGATCCAACAGAAAGATTTCTATTAGGCACAGCAGTATTTTTCAAAAAGTACCTCTGTCATGAACTGGGATGTTTAAACAATTAACCCCATGAATCTAATCTAACCTACAAGTTTTGTGTAATCCGTAATTACCTCGATAAAAATAATCGTCATCTACTCAATGCAAGGAGCAAACTTTCATATTTCCTGTGACTGGTTTACCCATCTTAAATTTCAGTTGCCAGGCTTTTCGTCGATCCATCAAACACTAATTTATACCAGCTGGAGAAAAGGCATGTAATGTATATTATTTGGAATTCTTTTTTTCTCAGGAAGAACACTGAAGAACTGAACAAAAGCGATTTTAATGAATTATAATTAATTAAAAATTATATAATTATTATTATTTATTAATCAATAATAAAAAGTATCCGATTTGAATGAAATATATTGAAAGAATAGAGATTGGTACACTGAATATTCATGGCCATAGTGTTAACAAACCATAGAAAATTTAATTGGAATATTGAAAGGAATCTCTATATTTCCATAGCAGGATAACCGATTTTTGTGAAATTCATTCTGTGAATTAATACTAATATATGTACTGAATGTTCATGCAGGATTTCAAGAGGACCGCATCATCAGAACCAAAGAATTTAATATTTTCAATTATTTATTTTTCACATATTTTATTTTTTGAATAATTTCCAGAATATTATTTCGATTGTGTAAATCTCAAGTGCAATATAAAATTTTGGGGTAGTCTTGTTGCTCCACCAAAGAACGAGCGCTCAAAAGCTTCTACTCGGGGCTCTTCTCGAATTTTTTTCGTATCACAAAAAGTCAAATCACTCAAACTATTAATGAGATACAAAAAATCCTGGAAATAATTTGACCTCTAGAAGTATTACTATTGATTATAAAGCAAAATTCTTCAATTTCTCCAATATTCTAAAAAAATATACAATCAAACAGAAATTATGTCTGCTTTTTCCGTATGCTGAAAGGTTTGACCATCCGATCGACAAAAATCAGTTCAAAGGAAACGAACACTAATTTCGAATAAGGAAAATATCTGAACTGAATTTAACTGATTCAATAGGAGGGCTGGATATAAATTGCAAGCTACAAGTTGTAATTAGTACTAATTACCATTCTCAGGTGAAATGTCGCTAATAATGTCTTTTTAAATGCTGAAATTCCCTTTTCAACCCTTTATTTTCTGCCGAGGCGGTATCAATTAAGCTTTTATTACTTATTTCCATTTCGAGCATCAATTTAAACTGTATTCTGTCGATCCGGAAAATCGAGATCGTATTCCTTTTTTGACATTCTCTCCTTTGAACGTCATGTTACTTTTTGGTCTTTATTCACGTTCTGAAACGAATCCTGCACCTTTAAATTGAGATTTCCATGGACGTTTTCGTAATTCTTTCAGCAATCCCTTGCGCATATATGTGAATTTTATTAATGGTACATGCAGATGTCACAATCCTCGAGTTGAATACGGTGGAATTATTCAGTAAAGGTTTTCATCCTCTTTTACTGGACTGAAAATAGTCCTTTTCACTGTGAGATGAGCTGTCACACGTTTTTTATTTGAATTTTTGGGTTTGATTCGATTTTTATGAAGACTTCTCTGAGATGTCAAGTTTGGATGGAATATTTACATTGAAAGAGCTTTGCAGCTGTTGATTTCGGCGAATGTATGAATGGTTGTAATCTTTAAATGATTTAATCAAAGTGCTCAGGGATTTTTACTATAATTTGACCCCCCTTTTTTGACTTTCTTACTGAAAGAGATACAGAAAAATGTTCCATAAAAAAATTTCATGAAATCGACTGAGGTTTTAAAATATGAATTCATATAATGTAATATATTCAGGGCGGCCAACATATTGATTACCACTTCATTTTTCCAAATGAAACAGCCTGTATATTTTTCCGTATTTGGCTAGCTCTTTTTTTCCCTGATTTCGAATATGTAACATAATGTTGGTCTTCTTCTTTTATTCTGATAACCACAGAGTTTCAAATTTTAGGAACCACCTGGCAAGATCTGTACTTAATCATTTTTCAAGTGGCAGACTTCGTTTATTGAAAATGCTCATTTTTGGAGTTATGATAACGTCAATTGCGATATATACAGGGTGAACAACATATTGAATGCAACTTCAATTTTTCAGATGGGACCCCCTGTCCTGTATAGTCTTCTATCTTTTGATAGGCTATTTCCTCCTGATCTCGAATATAAATGCGTATGTGGGTGTGTCTTCTCAATTTTCAGAGTTTCGAAGTTTTGAAATGATGATACCGAATAAAAAAATATCTGAAATACCTACCAAATTCTTTATATTATATAATCTGGATCTGGCTGCAAACTCATATATTCTTTCCTTGCAGCTTTTTTATTTTTCTTGTTCCTCACATAAAGTGAGAATATTTAAAATTTTTCTGCTTCCGTGTAATGCATATTTGATTATTATTATTTACATTCGATGTAAAGCGTATGTCATATCGTTTCTTCGGAGATAACTCCAAAAACGGGCATTGTGAGTAATCGCAGCCTGCCACTTAAAAAGTGATTTCTGAGTTTGCCAAATAGTTCTTAAAATTTGAAACTCTGTGATGCTCAGAATAAGACAGATAGACCAACACATGTAACATATTCCAAATCAGGAAAAGAGAAACTAGCCAAATATGGAAAAGTATATAGGAGTTCCATTTGAAAAAATGAAGTTGCCATCAATATTTTGGCCACCCTATATATATTCCAGTTTGTGAAGTCATATTAAAGAACCTCAGTTGATTTCGTGAAACTCCTTGTATAAAACATTTTTGTATCTCCTTTAGTACCAAAGTTAAAGGGGGATCAAATTATAGTGAAAAACCCTGTGCCTTGTATTTCGTTATCAACGTATCTATTGTTCGTTCATTGGAAACTATAGGTTGAAATAAATATAAAAAAACCATAAGCTCTCTGGATATTCAAATTTGGGGTATCGTTTTTCCAATATGAACTATAGCGCAATTTCTTTCAGCTTCACATCATACAGTTTAACAAAAAACATCAAATCCAAGATCTAGGCCAAGCAATAGAGATATTTCCTTGACAAAAATACTACCTGGAAGCCACCTGTGCCATTCCGTGCAGGACAGTCCGTAGTTTATTCCCACCATGTCATCAACACGAAAATGCCATTTTTATTTGTTATTAACAAAAAACAACAAAAATTCCCGTTCTTTTTATTTTTTTTCGTTGCAAAATGGAAACTATTGATGCAGTGATAACGTTGCAATGGGATGAATTGTAGAGAATTACATTGTGAAGAGAATGATGGTCAAACGATCCGATCGAATAATTAAAACTGGAGAAAAGCGGAAAAAACCGGAAAATTGCGTGTTTTTCTTTTAACTCATTACTCTGCGATTTTGCAATATTAAGAACTGAACTTCCACGATAGTAGCTATTGACGTGCAAATCATGTGTGCCAAAATTGGATCGGTCGGGATCGGTCGGATAAATAGTTTTTCACATAATTCCCATTTGAATTTTTTTGACATATTTTCGCGGAAAGCTGGATGCGTTTGAGGTCGTCCGATTGAAATTAAAAAAATTGTTTTGGAAAGAAGACGTGATCAGTAACAAACGTCTATTCTGATTTTTCAATAAACGCGTTTAAGTGTGTTAAGAACTAGTGAGACATGAGGGAAAACGGCCGACCGAGCGAGAGCGGTCGAGTGGAGAGGAAATAAGTGAATCGAGGGGAAACGTATATGTGTACAAAATTTGGTGCGCTCTCCGCGCAACAATTCTTATACTCGGCGACCGTTGACTTCCGCGGCGTTTCCCCTCGATTCGCTCATTCCCTCACCACTCGACCACTCTCGCTTGGTCGGTCGTTTTCCCTCATGTTCTCACTAGTTTTTAACACACTTATCCGTTTTATTTAAAAATCAGAATAGACGTTTTGTTACTGATCACGTCTTCTTTCCAAATCAATTTTTTCAATTTCAATCGGATGACCTCAAACGCATCCAGCTCTCCGTGAAAATATGTCCAAAAAAATTCAAATGGGAATTAATGTGAAAACTATTTATCCGACCGAATCCAATTTTGGCACACATGATTTGCACGTCAATAGCTACTATCGTGTGAAGTTTCAGTTCTTAATATTGCAAAATGGCAGAGTAATGAGTTAAAAGAAAAAACACGCAATTTTCCGGTTTTTTCCGCTTTTCTCCAGTTTTAATTATTCGATCGGATCGTTTGACCCATCATTCTCTTCACAATATAATTCTCTACAATTCATCCCATTGCAACATTATCACTGCATCAATAGTTTTCATTTTGCAACGAAAAAACTAAAAAGAACGCGTAGTTTTGTTGTTTTCTGTTAATAACAAATAAAAAATGGCATTTTCGTGTTAAAACATGGTGGGAATAAACTACGGACTGTCCTGCACGGAATGGCACAGGTGGCGTCCAGGTAGTATTTTCGTCAAAAAACTAATCATTTGTAGCTCTGTCGCTTGGCGTATCCGTAGATATAAGTTGGATTGAACAAGAAAATTTTCAAATCAATAAAAGAAAATCATCTGGTTGTTCAAATGTGATTATCGTCCTTTCAATATGAAATTGCCCTGAAAGAGTCTTTTGATTTGTATAATGTTTACAAGAGAAAGATACTCAAACATGTCAAAAACATTAGTATAGGTATACATGGTGTTTTGTATCTCGACGTGATCCTTCAAGGGAGATATATTTGACGTCATTGGTAACAAAATGCGTGCAGTGCAGCATGGTCCGAAAATTATGGTTACAAAGATAGGTATGGCAATTTTACTACCTTTTTGAAAATTTCAGCTTCGTAATTGAAAATTATTAATTTTTTCTAAACTACTTGACTCTTAATATTCAATTAATATTCACTATAATTCAAGGTAACCCAGAAAAACAGGGTCATGAATAAAAGCTACACCTTTTCCCCATTAAATCTTGATTAAAGTATTGAGAATTACTAGAAAAAAGTATTTTAAACTTGTTGTACAAATATAAGAAAAAACATCCCTGTTTTGTAAGTTTTTCAAAAAAGTACCAACGTCAATAACTTTTTGTACAATCAACAATTATAGCCGCAAAATTCAATAGACTTGTAGAGTCGGAAATTAGTATTGCAAAATGGCGAATGCGCGGTTTCGATTTACTTGAGTTTGATCAAGAAAAGAGCTTCATAATTAGAGTTAGAATATTATGCCAGGTAGAGCACAACGAGTCTCAGTATGAATGTTTCTGCCACTATGGATAAATTTATATAGTTCAGTTCTACTCAAATAAATATTGTGATGCGTTCGCTAGGCATTTTTGAATGAATGGCCAAAATGAAATGTTAGATGTAGTTTGAATTCTCATCTTCAGCACTGCCCGGCTTTTTTGAATTGATGATTGAAGTACCGGTGGATATAGTTTGAAAACAAATAATGATTAAACTCACTTCTTCATGCAAAAACAGGTTGTCTGTAAACTAATGCGATGTACTTTGGGAGATGATTCCTCGATGAAAATAAGCATGGGTAGTTAATATAGATATTTTTCGAAATCGACCTCTCTTCTAAGATATAGCCTTTGGAAGGCAATGACGAGTTGACAGTTTTTGATTTTTCTTAGGAGTCCTAAAAAACACTCTGAGTCATTAAACTATACATTATATGATTCCTTCAGGAGATGTTACTCACACAATTTTCTTGATCCCATAACTTTATATTAGCAATTGAAAATAACCACTCTTTAATGATTTTCCTTCAGAAATTGTTTTCGTGGGATAGATTTTCGAGAAATAAAAATCTCTTATGTTTTTCCATTAAATTCAGAAGAAAAAAGTCTTGTGCAAAATTTCGATGCAGTCGATACAATTCACGGAAAAAATAATGAGTTTCAAACAGTTATGATCACTGTTCATTCCATTTTATAGTATGTTCTAAAACAATGAATATTCTGAGATATTGTTCATGCTCAAAAATGGTTTTGTCAATTATGATTATTAATGGAAACAAAATTTTATTTGTGGTATTAAAATATCAGGGATATAATTTTCTTCCGGAAATTAGTAATTAAACCTTTAGAAAGATTTATAGAACATCTTTATCTCTTGTCATAGACATACAATATCTGATGAATCAATCGATGGAACACTTATACGATGAAATGGAATGAACAGTGATCATAAATTCTTGTAAGTTTTATTTTTTTCAAGAAAAGTATCGACTGTAACGAATTCATCAAGAGACTTTCTCCATAATTGACTGGGAAAAAGGGAAAAGAGAGTTTTATTTTACGGAAATCATAGGGGGTTGTTATATTCAACCCCTTAAAATAAAGTTATGAGATATAAAAAATTGTGAGGGTAACATCTACTTAGTGCTTCATATTATGTATAGTTTATGACTCAGTGTTCTCACGAAGCCGTAAAAAAATTAAAAACTGTCAACTCGTCATCGCCTTCCAAAGGCTGTATGTTGGAAGAGGGGGGGTCGATTTCGAAAAAAAATTATATAAAATACCCCTGCTTATTTTCATCGAGGAATCATCTCTAAAGTCCTCGCATTTGTTCTCAGACACCCTGTACAGGGTGTTCCAGATCGTAACCAAGAAATTTTAACCACGTATTCTATATAAAAATGAGCCCTAGTTTGTCATTTAAACATATGTCGAGAAATGTTTTCTCTCCGAGATACGGGTTTTAAAATTATAGAAAAAAATTGTTTTTCATTAATAACTTTCTCACTGCTCGAAATATTTTTATGAAATTCGAGACATAGGTTTTGAGCGTCAAGGAACACTTGTTGCATAATATCATTTCTTTTCTACCAGTGGCGTCCGTACTGCAGCAAAGCCGATACGCCACTGGTTTTTCGACAATAAAAATTAATATTAAAATCCTCATTTAATTTGGAGCAAAATTCGGTCTCTTGAGTTTTTTGCTGTACGAGGCGACGTTTCCGGTTAAAAAAATAAAACACATTCTCATGCATGAAGAAATCGCCAAAATTCGATAAGCTATAGTCCGTTCACGAAAGGTTGAGCACATAGTAGGCGTTTTTTTTATTTATCTGAAGTTAGCAGTATTTGCTGTCATAACGTAAAATAAAGTCAACGTTGCCTCGTTCGACGAGATTGTGAGTTATCAGACAACTCTATGCAATATTGACAACATTGCGTATCAATCTGACAAGACATAACCTAAATTTTAATATACACAGTGGAATATGCCTATTTCCATGGCCAACCGACGGCTCAACCTTTCGTGAATGGACTATAGGTACCTAATAATAATAAGACTATTTTTGTGAACGAAACGTGTGCGATTTCTTTATGCATGAGAATTTGTTTTAATTTTCAACCGGAAACGGTGCCTCGTACAGCAAAAACTGAGGAGTCCGAATTTGCTCCAAATTAAATGAGGATTTAAATATTAATTCTTGTTGTAGGAAAAACCAGTGGCGTATCAATTTTTTATCTGAAAATATTCAGCCTCGCTGCAGTATGGACGTCACTGGTAGAACAGAAAAGAAATGATATTATGCAAAAAGTGCTCCTTGACGCTCAAAACCTATGTCACGAATTTCATAAAAATATTTCAAGCAATATGAAAGTAATTATTAAAAAACATTTTTTTTCTTCAATTTTAACACCCCCCGTATCTCGGAGAGGAAACATTTCTCGACATTTGTTTATATGACAAACTAGGGCTCATTTTTTATGTAAAATACGTGGTTGAAATTTCTTGGTTACGATCTGAACCACCCTTTGTATGTGAATGTTGCGCAATCGCCATTTTGCAATTGAAATATCCCTTGGCAATAATCTACCTATTACTCATTTTGAACCTATACCCTTTATCACGTTAACTAAATATTTAATATTCAGCTCATAGTTTATCATCAACTTCTTTACCTATTCGAATCGTAAATCGAAGAATTATTCACATAAAATGTGAATACTTCCAACTGCCAACATACACCTAAAATCTTCTTGATTACACCTATTTTCAAAACGAACCAAGTAATATCAAATCATCGCATCATATTGAATCCAGTCAGTTTGTTCCATAAAACGAAAATACATAAATCAGAATTTTATTTACCCTCATGCCAGATTCAACAGGAATGGGGTCTATAATTTGAAAAATTCGCATCAGTGAACTGATGCTGAAACTCCGCATGCTGTCAGGCATATTCATCCCAATACACATTTTCAATAAACGAATGGTGCTGGTGGAGTTTATAAAAATAGATTGATTGGGTCACGCATCCCACCAAGACAAACTTTCTCAGTGGTGGTGGAAATTTCTTCGAAAATATTCACCTGGATACATACAGGGTAGAAATATTTTTCAAGAATATTCTCAAGCTAGTATGGAAGTTATGTTGAAAATTCAAATCCGAATTATTTCTTTCATCTGTAACAGCTCAACTTGAATTGCCCTCAAAAAAAGTATATTTGACGCTGTGATAGACATATCGCATATCTGCATGCATATCTACATGTTAACTGTCAGTTGTGAGCTGTGTGTAAACGCGATAACTTCCGAAAGAAGCGGCTTCATAGCTTGAAATCCTCAAGGTAGATTCAAGATTGAAAGGAGAGATGTATTCATCAATGAAAAGAATAAAACTATTAACACTCAAGATATTCAAATTGAATTATCGTTTTCCTAATAATAAAGAAGCGCCCAAAAGCTACTGACTTCACCTCATCTTCACCTTATGTTCAACAGCCAAGATTGGACATTAAATTTCAAATAAAGGCTAATATCGGACGATAAAAAACTCAGAAAATGGTATGATAAACTCCTTATATTAGTTCCAGATTTTTTCACAGGATCATAGGAAAGGTGGATGGTCAAAAAACTTACTCAAACTGATGCCGACGTTTTGCGGATATATTTCCACTTCTTCAGGGCAAAGCTGAAACTATGTTTTCCACCTGATGAGTCTTACTTAAGAACACAGGTTGTCATTCCTCGTCGTTCTTTTGGATAAAGAATTCCACAAACGTCATTATACCGTATTTTGCATAAAGATTTGGGTCTCAAGGTTTGTAAAGTTCAGTTAACACAAGAACTCAAACCGGCCGATCATCAACAACATCGTTTCTTTACTGATTGGGTCGTTGAAATGCATGAAATGATCCAGACTTCCATCGAAAAATCATCTTAATTGATGAGGCCCCATTTCCACCTCGGTGGTTTCGTCAACAAGCAAAATTGTCGCATCTGGGGCTCGGAAAACCCCGGAGTTATTTTTGAAAAGCCTCTCTATCCTCAGGGGTGACTGTTTGGTGCGGTTTTGGGTCTTTTGCGGGAAAAGTTTCCGGACTGTGTTACCTCTCGAAGACCGAGATTTAACACCTTGCAACTTTTTCCTTGTGGGTCACGTGAAAGATTTGGTTATGAAAATTTCAAAAAAAAGGATTGGTCCTGTGGGCGTGGCATATAGCTTTTTCGTTATAACGAAATAAACATCCAATCATTTTATTGAAAAATGGCATTTTTCAAACCTCTTATATGGTTAGATCATCCTAAGCGATGATTTTTTTCAGATATTCACAGGCACAAGACCTCAGAGTCTCGGTTATATGTATACTTAGCTTGATAATTGATATTGAATTCTAGAATTAAAAAGAAACTCGTGTCTACGAAGAAAGAAATATCGATGAGCAACGTACTAATTAGCAACAATTAATTGTGTCGCTGTTTTTGAATTCCTCTGACTTAACGAACACAAATCAAAACAATCAGTTCGTTAATTAAGAGGAGCGTAACATTGGACCAGAGTTTGAACATTCGAAGATACTCGATCGAATCAATCAAGTCAGTCTCTCGGGATCCAAGGCAAATAACCAGATATAGGCTGGCGAGCATTAGCAGTCGTAACTGCCGAATTGCGGAATGAACAGGAAACGTCCAAATGCCTCTTAGCTTGTCGTTCCTTTCCATTGTCTTTATGAACCTCAGAACCATCAGGAATGGACTCTTAGTTTCTGATGATTCCCGTACCCCTCCGTTGGGAACCGATGGCCAGATATTTCGTTACCAGAAATTCCAAAGGTTTCTCTTCATCTTGAAAGAATCTGCACTTTTCGTTTTCGGCCACACTTAGTCTCCTCGGATATTGCCCGTGAGAAACCCTGTGAGAAGGTGCAGACTGTTCTTATTGAATTCCAGGAGAGCGGCATCTTTCCATTTTGAACGTTCCGAGAAGTTTTCTTAAGTGTTCTAGGCTAGACAGGCCCAGCAGGGAATACTTTCTGTCCGCTCCTACCTTCTCATGAATTCCTGTTTGTCTGTGTTTACCCTATGCCACAGATCTATCAATGGCCCTTCCTGGCCGAGACCGTCAGCTTCCTTGTTTTTATGATCCATAGCAAGTAGACACTATCTGGTATCCCCAGTTCATTCTCACAGTTTCTTTGAACTTACAGTGTTGGAGCTTAGGGCCGTCATGACAGCTCGACTGTCCATCTATCTGTGTGGTTTTGTCATGTTTTGGAAAATTCGAAGGACTATCAAACCAGGTATGATTTCCTAAGCGATGATTATTTCATATTTTCGCATGCAAAAACTCACACACAGCCTCTGTTTTGGGACGATGATTTCCTACAGATTGAAACTTATGGTGTGGTATTCTGCGTTTCATCTATGAGTAACGATACTGTAGCGTACGATTGATCTGTAACTGGCCGACTTACAAATTCGTGAATAATTCAATTCTGGAATGACTCCTGTAACTTTCTTAGTTACAGTGTCACTTTTGAACAACTCATCGAAAAACATAACCTTCAATCGTAAGATTTGATAATGGAACTTTATGTATTATGAGTAAATGATTTTGATTTTCATCTAATGAATTGAAAACAGGAATGAGAAAAATTTCTTGGTTCAAATTGCTGTAGAGCATTTATTGAGTTTATAGTACACTGGTTTTTCAATTTGAACATGTTCACAAACTGGGCATTCGGCATTTCTTTAATCTGATTATTTTCGGGGCCTCCGTCATTTCAAATGATTCATTTGATCACGCAGTCTTTTCTTTTAAATTTTCATAAAGTTCCTACTTTAAAAAACAATGATTTTCAGGACATGTATTTCATTGAACAATGTTCCGCCTGTTATGATATTCTTTCAATAAGAATCCAATAAACAAGCCATATTATTTTTATTCATCATGAATTTCTATATTCAAACGTCGTGTTTCATCTTTATATAAACAACCATTCAACGTAACTCACAATATGTCATTCGTTGATGCTTCCGACTCCGATCACTCGTCGAGTACTTGTAAATACGAGTATTTAGCGATTTATGTAAGCTACAGATCCTTTAAAGAGGTCCAGAAATTGCAATTTTCCTGTAGGCGTATGGGAAGTTTTAGATTAGCTAACAGATGAAAGCAGAATACCACCATCAGCTTGATAATAATAACAGTACTTATTTGAATATGCAATTGGCCATCGATCAAGGGTCCTTCAGCCTGTAACTCAACAATCTTTGTTACATGCGATTATTTTTGATTCAAGATAAGGTTAAAGTTTTAATTTATGAGCAAGCTTGATAATTGACATTGAATTCTAGAATAAGTAAGAAACCAGTGTCAACGAAAAGAAATGTCGACTAATTACCAACTTAATTGTGTCGCTGTTTTTGAATTCCTCTGTGACTTAACGAACACAAATCAAAACAATCAGTTCGTTAATTAAGAGGAGCGAACATTGACCTAGAGTTTGAACATTCGAAGATACTCAGATCGAATCAATCAAGTCGGTCTCTCGGGATCCAAGGCAAATAACCAGATATAGGCTGGCGAGCATTAGCAGTCGTAATTGCCGAATTTTCAGACTTGCGGAATGAACAAGAAAATTCCAAATGCCAGTTTTGGAGCACGGTGCCATCACTCGGGAAAACCTCGGCTTGATTAATGACGTAAAACGCTCTGAGGCCCGCTGGAGCACATAATACTCTTGCCACCGCCGACTTATCCCATGATTAAATCGGGGGCACATCAAACGCACCCTGATCAATATCAAGAACAGGGTTAACAACTCACCCGCACTCGTGTTTTCAAGATGGGAAAACTGTTTGGAACGCCATTAATCCGTGAGAAAGGTGAAAGTTTTTCGGCTGAGATTGGTAGTTTAAGGTGGAACGCGGCTGATTTATTTCATGGTGCCGAGTCGTCCCGCATGATGGTCCACAGTGGGGAGGACATAATTTCGATTGAAACACGGTCTCTCTGGTAATTTCTCGGAAAATATGAAGTGCCTTGTAACTTCGCCACGCTCCCGAAACGCTGGTTAAACTTATGGAAACAGTCAAGGTAGACCAGAAATTGCCCTTTGCTCCTTTCTCGCATTCATTATACCGTAACAATTTTTGTGCTGTATTGGAATGACAACAAATCGAATAATAATAATAATAATTATGAATCCTGTAGGACATAACAACGTATGTTTAGAACAAGTCACGAATACAGAGATAATTCAAGCATTACTAAACTTATCATTAAAATACTCATTCACATTATAGAAGCACTTTTGCAAAAGAAAAGACTTAACGAATTTCTTGAAGTTGTATAGTTGTATATTGAGGACTTAATATAGTACTATGTAGATAGTTGAATATCTTATTAATACATTGGTACTTTGGTGACATTTCAAATTTTGATGTTCTATGTATGGAAACTGGCAACATATTCTTATTCCTAGTGTTTATGGAAATGAAAGCTATATATTTTTATGAGGCTGTGCTCTTTTCTTAAGCAGAAACTAAACATTTTAAAATGAAAATTGAAGCCAATGTCAATATCCCATTTTCCAACAAAAACTGGCCTACAAGAGAATCTTGGAGACACGTTGAATATAGTGATATGATTGATGGTAGTTGAAATCTGTCAGGAACTTCATCATTCTATTGAACACCAATCGCTCAAACAGTTTGGAAAAACAACTGAGAATAGGAATGGGCCTATAATTTGTTATATCGAATACATCAACAATTCATGACTTGATTGAATCAATTTAATGTTTAAATTCTATTACATCTAACATAAAACATGTCAACATACAAATACCATTTATGTCTGGATAATTGGTTCATGAGAAAGTTGAAAGTTTTCGGCAGAGATTTCGGTCGTTCAAGCTGATTTATTTCATGGCGTCGCGTCGTCTCGCATGATGGTCCACAGTGGGGAGGACATAATTTCGATTGAAACACGGTCTCCGGTAATTTCTTGGAAAATATGAAGTGCCTTGTAACTTCGCCACGCTTCCAAGCCTCCTAGTTCGACTTATGGAAACAGTTAAGGTAGACCGGAAATTGCCCTCTGCTTGTTTCTCGCATTTTTAGAATGCTCGGAGGTTTTCCCCCTTTTCATTTTTCATGGCGTAACAAGTTTTACGCTGTTATTCGAATTACATCAAGCGGAATATGAAAATTATCTTCTTCAATCTGTCATCAGCAGAAATTTCTTGTATTCCATTATTTAAATGAAGATATTGAAGTATCGATGAAATGATGGAATTTTCATCTTGAACATCAGTATTTCCTTTCATTCAATTCTGTCCGTGGAGCCGTCCAGCCGTTAGCACAATAACTTGTCCTAAAGACTTGAAATTTCCAGGGTGAGTTCGGTTCCCAAATGTCTGGGTTAAGTTCGTTAACCAGCCAAATCGTACATTCAAAATTTTTGTACCTCAATATCTCAGAAAGTAAGAAACCAATCGGAATGAAATGTTACGGCTAAATGCAAGATGATGATAACAACCCTCATGCAAAATTTTGCGGCCAAAGTGTGAACAGCACCATAGAATATTCAATTGGAATATTGAAAAAAAACTTCATATTTCCATAAAAAGATATCCGATTTGAGTGAAATTGTTTTTGTAAGTGGAGATCGATATTCTGAATGTTCATCCTGATTTCGTGATCATGGGATTAACAGAACCATAGAAAATTCAATAGGAATATTGAAAAAAAAGAATATTTATATCTAAGAATATTTACATTCCCACAACAGCAAATCCGATTCAAGTGATTTTTTTTGTGAATGAATACTGTTATACTGAATTTTCATGCAAATTTTCGTGTTTTGTTTGTTATTGAAAAAAATTTACAAAACATAATAGTTGATGAATATGATAATTGAAAAATAGTTTAGTTCAAAGCCTCCTAAATTTCAAGAAACACAATCATATTTATGATTCAAACTTGAATTATCTTTTGAATAACACAATAGAAACGGTATATTTCTGGAGAAGAAACATTTGATAGCGCTGCGACGCCAAGCGTTTTAATTTTTTTCTCCAACTGTTACGCGAATCAACATAATAAAGAAATATTCACCTCTTTTCCAAAAAGATCAGGTTACCAAGATAAGTGAATCACTCTGTACATGTCATTGTCATAAGTTTGTCACACGTTTCTTATCATGATTCCGGAATTGAATTCGATAATTAGAATGAAATGCCACTGTTTTAATCTATGGGATATGATTATCCTTCAGTAGAGTCCTGTGGCGGTCTTAGAAGAACAGAAGATTCGAAAAATCATCACTGGGAAGGCCAGACCTGGTTTAAAACACTCTCCTGGCCCTAGAGCAAGAATTAAGTATTTTGTATCTGAATATTCAAGGTACTGATTCGAATAGTTTTAGGTTTCAAGTTTGTGAAAACTGCTAGACAGGGTTTTTTTCTACTGAGGTTTTTCCCTGAGCTCTGGTATCATACACAGACTACTATGGTACCCTGTTTTGCACTAACCTCAGCTAGGGTATTGTATTTTGTTAGCTCTCAATTCAAAAGAATATATTTATTGAGGTTCGAATCAGTTCGTAACATGTAGATATGCATATAAGAGAGTTATAGCGAACATACTTTTGTCGGTTTACCACGAACAGACAAGATATTTTTTGAATGTTTCGTAATGACACATGAAATTTTCTAACACCCTGTAAAGCAACTATTCTTCATAAAAGGAAGCTGAGCATTTAAAATTCAAATGAAAACAGCTCATTAATTTCCAATACAGTTCACTTTAAATATTAACAATCAAGTGCAAGAAGGTCGTTTATTATTTAATGACAACATGGAAATTTTAATCCCTCAGTAAATGAGGTTTTCTATATTCGATCGAATCATTAGTTGAATAAAGGATTATATTGATATTCCATCAATTAAAATTTAATCGATGAGCTTAAATGAGTTGAACCGCTATTAAATTATTATTTCAACTATATCGGATTTTTGGTTGGAAATAGCGACAAAACTAGCAGTTAAATAATTTAGTAAATTATTCATGTTGTGTTCTATTTTGATTACGAAAAATGATAATGTTTTGATTTTGAATGTCTTTATTTATATACAGTTTCTCAGTACATTATGTGTCAGTGTCTGACCTTTATTTCCGGTTACAACCTATAGATCAATATCTATTTATCTTTGAGGTCTTGAATCGCTAGGCTATTGGCGTAGACCTTCTCTTTCACGTGGCCCCAAAGGAAGAAGTCGCAAGGTGTTGAATCACCAGATGTCGGTGGCTTATGGTGTACACCTCTTAGAGAGATAACATGGTCCGGAAACTTTTTCCGCAAAAGATCTGTGGTTTCGTTACTTGTGTGGCACGAAGCGCAGTCTTGTTGAAAGTAAACGTAGTCCAGATCAATACTATGCAATCCATTCACCGTAACTGTAAGTTTCAATGACTCCGCCGGACCATAAACCGCACCAAACAGTCACACGTTGAGAATAGAGATTCTTCACATCTCTAACTTGTCCCAACAGCTCGAATTTTTCACCCATTTATTTATTGTGGTCCGACAAGGTGCTTCACGTCGACCCTAAAATGATCGAATTTAACGAACCGTCTCTGCCAAATTTTCACCATTTTCATAGCGAATTTTAATAATTTGTGTAATTGTCGTAGTTTCTACTTCTCAAATGTCAAAAAATGACAGTTTCAAACGTGACATCTACTGAAATAGCGGGCTATTCAAAATAACACATCTCATTGGAAACACTTCAGAATGAACGCTCAAAAAATAGACCGAAAACCTGCAAAATTCTTTGATATTTTCCAACCTTGCCAAACATAGAAAACGTAGATTTATTGCAGGTAGAAGCGACGGAATTTGTGTGACAATAGAAATTATGGGGCATAAATGCCGCCGTCCCTTCACCTGCCCCCTCCTGTGCTAACGCGGCTCAATATCCCGCCGAGGCAGCTCACATCTCCAACAAACGAAAACAAACGAATTGTTTATTTCAGCCGGTACAGTGGAGGGACAGGAACTTTAATTAATCCGTGAACCGAATGTTTACCCTGTCTGCGACATTTAAAAATCAATGTTTGATATTCATTCCCTCAATTGAGGTATGCTCTCGTTTCATTTGTCCTGAAATTGGACCACCATTTATGTTGCACCGTGAGCTTTCATTGATCTACATTATGGTCCTATAATTTTCATTCCTTGAAATATTTTTTTGGCTATTTGCTTTTCGTGTTCAAAGTTTTGGACAGCATTAGCAAGACGTCGACGTCGTCAGGAAAACACTCATAGGTTGACGTCCACTTCGGCGAAGAGGTGCTACGAGAGTTATTTCGCCGAGGTGAGTACACTTTGGCGAGGCGATGCGAGCAGCCATTGGAAGACCTACCCCCTATGTTTACGCCATAATAAATTTGTATTGCCCTTGTCGCATGCCGCCTCGAGAAATTTGACGCGCACATGTCCTAAGGACCATTCGCGCGTTAAACTTCTTCTCCGTTCTTTTCTGCGCCGCCTAGATGAGCGAGTGTCCATTTGATTCAATGCAAATTTCTTCGGCGGAAAACGATGCGTACCTTCCTAACGCATTGCTTCTTCCAAAAGAGCATTTAATCTGTCCCAAGTCAAATGATTCGGCTCTTTCCTTCTCGTCGCCTAGATGAGCGGGTCTCCATTTGATTCAATCCTAACTTCTTCGGCGGCAAATTACGCTTCATCTCTTGACGCGCCTCATCGCCTAAGGGAGTGTAAACCTTTAAACTTGCAACTATCAGGAAAGCAAATTTCGTCACTCTTAGAAAAGGTTATCAAAACACAATAATCGATGACCTTGATCTCATTTTTTGATTCGATGATTCCTGAAACAATTCATTTGATCTTTTTATACCTGGATTTTATGGGGTTCCTTCACCCTTAAGCGCTTTCGATTGCAATCCGAGTACTATTTACGCGTAGGGACATCTATGTTCACTTCTTGCTTTCAGCTAGAGCGTGTTTTGGAGAGTCTAATTTGTGATAAGGACCAATTACGCGCGCAAGAGTGTAAGTGTAAGGTTTGCTGAAGACTTTTACTTCCCTTTTTACGCAGCTCACACCTCCAGCGAATGAAAACAAACGAATTTTTTTCAGGCGGTACAATGGAGGGACAGAAACTTTAATTGATCTGTAAACCTAATCAACCTGTCTGCGACATTTGAAAATCAATGTTTGGTATGCTTTCCATCAATTTAGATATGTTTGTTTTTTCATTTGTCCTGAAATTGGACCACAATTGTTGCATCGTGAGCTTTCATTGATCTTTATTATGATCCTACTTTTTTGTTCATTGGAATATTATTTGGTCAAATTTCATCATTTTTCTTCTTTGAACCGAACATTCAAAAGACGTTTAATTTCTCCAATATAAGCTCCAGCACACTCACAAGGTATTTTATACAGTGTGTTTGGTCTGGACCTTTCATTGAAGTATAACAATAAAAAAACATTCAACTTGAAAACGCTATAAAAAAATTTTTTAAAAAAGTTTTAGTAAAAATATTTACTGATTTTTTTTTAGTAAATCCGGAATAGTACAAAAACTAGCACATTGAAGTATAATTTTTTTCAATGATTTAACACGTGAGGATATAAGCTACAAAACAACACATCTTTCCTGAAAGTTACATAATTTGAGAATAATTGCTGTTCGAACATGATCACTACGCGAGCAAAAGACACAAGATAGGTCGTCATGAAGGCCACTGCCTGTCTACAGAGCGGCCATTTTGAGCAATTTTTATGATTAATTTGTTTGTTTGATCATTGAAAATTATCGAAAGTACAGTAGTGAGGTTTTTTTTATTTTATCAATTTTCATGTGGGTCATGTTCGAACAGCAATTGCCTCCCAAATATGTAACTCACAGAAATTATGTTGGTATCGTTTTGTAGGTAATATCCCTGCGTGGTGGCCCATTAAAAAAATTATACTTCAATGTGCTTGTTCTTGTACTATTACGAATTAACTGAGAAAATTAGTACAGTTTTTTACTAAAATTTTTTTTTTTAATTTTTTTAAGTATAACATTTTTTAATTATATTTATGTTTTCATATTGTTCCACTTTAATGAAAGGTGGTAATATCATCTTTCAAAAAACATTTTTGTTCACGTCTGTAGGACCTTTATGTCCAAAGATATCGATATTATTAGGAAGGGTCAACTAAAATAAAAAGTGAATTTAAAAGGGGAGCTTCACCAAAACAAATGGGGGTAAACTCCCCAATATGGGTGTTTTTGTCAATAAAATTAGGTATATTTGATGCCCTTAAATTATCGCTAAGTCATGACCAAACACACTGTATATGCAATTTTTAGTTTGTTCATTAATTTCATTATCAGGTTTTACTTAAGTTAGATTGATATCTTGAGTATTGAAGAATGTTCTTACATTGTGTTTATTTTCAATTTTTATCTAATTGAAGTGAAATCTGATAACGAAAATCAATTAACCGAAAACTGCGTATTTACTTAATTTACTAATGTAAATAATAAAAAATTTAAAAACGCCCTGAGCAGGTGCTTTTGAGCTCAAAATTTGTATAGGACCTGAGATTGATACTAGATTCATGAATGCAGAATCTCAACCAATAAAAAATATTCTATGATTCTGATAATGCAATCTTCTCGAAATTTTGCAAGAACATTCAGTACCTATAACAATCTCCATTTACAAAACAAATTTCACTCGAATCGGATATCTTTTATGGAAATATTAAGTTTCTGTTTTCTGATATTCAAATTGAATTTTGCGTAAGGCTCTTATCATGAGCATCTTGCATGTGATCGCAAAATTCGATTGTTTCAGTTCGTCTGAGATATTGAGGAACAAAAATTTTGAATGGCGATAGTTTATGGAATACCCTGTACGATTTGGCTGGTTAACGAACTTAGCTGAGGCATTTGGGATCCGAACTCACCCTGAAAATCTCAAGTCTCTAGGACAATCCCTTCGAAAGTTATAGTGCTTAACGGATGGAAATTTGGGCGAAACGATGTAGCACTAGTTTAAGTACGAGTGCTCAAAAAATTTCAGCCCAATCCGATTGAAAAATTAACTGACATTCACATAAAAATGTTTCCCGAGGAAAAACGTTGAAATTTCAAAATCAGATATATTTTCAACACTGGTACCATTAATGTCCTGTCATATGTACCATTATATATTTAAATCCATACAAACGGTGTCACTTAAAATTTCTAAGCGACCTATCTCTGTAGACCTGCGAGTTTAGTTCTTCTGAATAAAATATGACGGACTGTACGTTTTGACACGACGAATTATATTTCGACAGTTCTGATGGATTTATCATGCTATGCTCTAAAAATATTCCCAGTCCATAAGTTCGTTTGGCTGAAATGTTATTTTCGATGTCATTTCAGCTACTATCTTCCTTTAGAGAACTTGAATAAATATAACTTTAAATGAGGGATATCCAAAGATAGAACATGAATGAATTTAACTTCATTATTTATTTAATTTAATGAGCTTCTTCATTACACCCACCTGCAGGCGTGTTTACTGAAAGAATTCTATAAAAGACAATAACGATGTTATTATGAATAAAACATCCTCAACCTAACGACAAAACGGATTAGATTTCCTCATTGCACGTCTGAATAACATATCAAAAACAAAAAATCTTATTAGTGCGATTCACAAGGCGAAAGGAACTGACTTAAAAACGAATACACTCTGAAAGTTCAAAATATATGGAGTGATTTGAATAAATGGTAAGAATTTACCCATTTCGAAAATTTTACTTATACAGTGTTCGTAGGGTATTTTATGAAAGCTTAATACTCTTAAATTAATTATGTCTCAGCTATGTAACCTGGACTTGGGGGCTTCAGCAGGTGAGAGGTAAAAATTTGCAACTTCGTTTCGCATTGTTGTGAGACCCCGTTTTTCATGTTTTCTTCTTCTTGATATACTAGTAGAAATCAACTTTGTCAATCGGCAGCCTTAAATTTATATCTACAGGACGGTCCAGTTCGTGAGGCGTAATTTTCAGAGATGATATAGAATCGGAAAAGAATAAAGAAAGAATTTTGGTTAGAAAAGAATTCAGAAAGCCCTGATCAGGTGCTTTTGATCGCTCGTTTTTTGGTGGAGCAAGGAGGCTATTACTTCGGAATTTTGTGTAGGATTGATAATAAATATATGAATGCGAAATCTCAGAACGATCGGAACAATCTTCTGGAAATTATTCAAAAACTGAAATATTCGAAAACTTGGCAATTAAAAAACTTAAATTGATGGTGCTGATGATGCAATCTTTTTGAAATTGTTTACTCAATAAGTCAATCTTCATCCACAAAATAACTATCACTCGAATCGGATATCCTGTTATGGAAATATAAAAACTCTTCTTTTCAATATCCCAATTGAATATTCTATGGTTCAGATAATACGATCTTATTGTCATTTGGATGAATATTCAGTATGTATATCAATCTCCATTTACAAAATGAATTTCACTCGATTTGGATATCTTGTTATGGAAATATGAAGTTTCTTATTTTCAATTTTCTATTATTCTGATATTATTATGGCGACAAAAATTTCGCATGAGGCATATTATAAGCAACTTTTATATGGTTTCGTTTTGTCTGAGATATTGAAGAACCAAAATTTTGTATGACCATATTTTATGGAATACCCTGTATTATTTGGGTGGTTAACAAACTTAACCGAGGCATTTAGGAATTCGTCATCAGGGAGTTGACCCCTATCGTTTGAGAACATTTTCGGTTCGAAATCCGAAAATTACAAACATTTGGGCAAAACTATATAACATTCGTTTTAGTAAAACGAGCGATCAAAAATCGAATTCATTGTTTTTTTTGGCAAACGGCTAGAGATATTTGAATTTTATTTTCAAGGCCTACCTCATCAACGTTGTATTGAGTTTGGTGATGAAAATCATTATCTTGGTCCTACCACTGGCCTTCGTTCTAGCACTATACATCTTTAAAAAATACTGAAAATATTGCTTTGGAAATTTAATTGATAATTTCCTAATTGAAGGCAGTTTCGATATTATAATTAACTGAAAGTGCCATTAATTGAAGTAACGGTCAAAGCTCATGAGGAGATGGTCGGTTTTAGCAACGCCATATTGACAACCTCAATGGGATGCCATGAATGAGTAGGGTAAAGAACAAAAATCTACAAGGTCGCAGTACCCGGAAGGTTAATCTAGACTAGTTCAAATCATAAAAATAATAAAAATGTCATAACACACCATACTGCATTTTTCGTAAGTTTTTATCGAACGAAATATTCGATAAACTGTTGATAGCATCAGTTCGATCCCTTGGTATTTTGGTCACGTCTACATTCGTCCATAACCTGCAAGATATGAAAACGCAGGAAGAACTCATGAATCTCCGGAATAGATGCTATCATCTAGTCTCGACAATTGCAGTATCGCATTCGGTATTTCTAGCAGATTTCAATTTTACGAGTATACTTCCCAATTTGAGGGATGGTTTCCAGCGAAGCGACGGTTTGCGGACCTGCCAAAGCATATTACGGAATATTAAATTTATCACGCCATTTCCGAGTTCATCGAACCGGCTAGAAAGCGGAGAGACATTAATTTCATTCAACTTTTCCTGATCATACGAAATTCGTTTTTGTACGGAGTTTGCTTCCAGGGCCGATAGCCTAATTGCAGTTCGTTGTTTTCGGTTAAATTCGAATCGAACGGATAAAACATTTGCACTTAAATATGAAAAATTCAAATCAGGGCTTCTATATGGGTAAGTGAAATAGCGGATTTTACTGGAAACGAATACTCCAATTTCGAATCTGAATATAAATGAGTCACGTTTTTTTGAAGTTGAATTGATGGAGAAATTTCGAATGAAATAGAAAAGGGTTATTCTAATACTTGATTCATCAATATTGGATTTTTTTAGGGGTCCTCGTTGAGGTCTCTTAGTTTCGTTGACACCATGAACAAATGAAGCTTCATCAGTCTTAAGGTGGTAATTTTTTCGGTTGAAGGAACAATAAAAAAAAAGTAGATCTCTATGGCGACGTTTCGGTGATTTATTTTCACCTTCCTCAGGCTACAATTGATAAAATAATTTCAAATACAATAACGACATTACAATAATACACAAAACAGAAAAAACAAAGTTGACAATCAACCATCAATCAAAAAAAGGTTGAACAAATAAAACAAAAGTTGACCACAATGTATTGGACTGTAGTCTGTAGTGAATTTCAAATGCACAAAATGGAGAGACTCACCCGAGAGATCAAATGGTAAATATAAATAATTCTGTCATCAAAACAAATGGATAATTCAGGTTATATTCAACATCAGCTGCGTTAAAATGCACGTATATTAGCAAAGTCATAGAATGAATGCTCCTCGACGACCACATTTGTTGTCAATCATGGTACCCCCACTATTGATTGAGCGGTGGTAATACATAGAATTTTTCTCTTATTCTTATTTGCACTTTTTTATTAAATTAATATAAATATTATTCAGGGACATGGTGTCAGTAATCAAATTTACATTATTTTTGGTGTTCTTTATAGAAATCATTCTTTGGTCAATCTTTTCTCTAAGTTAACTTCCCTGTGAAGGATTTTCGGATTTTCCCCCGCCATGGGTAATCCAGCATCCCCCGTTTTCGCGGAAATTGTCTTGAACGCACTGTTGTCATGGGTGATGGAGAAGTGTACCTTTTTGATTCCCTTTTATATATCTATGTAGATGATATCATTACATGTATACCTAAAGACAAGGTTCAATTTATGTTGGAGTTGCTAAATTCGTACCACCCTGATCTGAAATTCACCTATGAACTCGAAAAAGACTGCTCCATACCCTATTTAGATTTATTGATCATAAGGAAAGAAAATAAAATTTTCACCGATTTATACCAAAAACCAACATCCTCCGGAAGAATTCTAAATTATAAATCATGTCATGCCTCCAAACATAAGATCGCCATAATAAAGAATATAAAAAGAAAGATCTTGGCTCTGTCTGATCCATGTTTCCATCGAAAGAATTTTTTGTTTTTTACTCAGTACCTGAAAAATAATGGATACCGGCTAACACTTATCAATAGTGTGTTTTATTCATCACAGAATAGTAACTTGGTCCAGTCGACACAATTTCTGAAAGTGTTGGTGAACAATCTCTGATACGTACTTTCAAGCTTCCATTTGTGCCCAAACTAAGCAAACAAATTGGTAGAATTTTGTCCAATACTAATGTTAGAATTGTTGAATATTACAAGAAGACGATCAGGAATTATTTCTCGAGAGTAAAAGACACGGTTCCCAGCATACTCCAAACTAATCACACCAATAATAATGTAAATTTGATTACTGACACCATGTCCCTGAATAATATTTATATTAATTTAATAAAAAAGTGCAAATAAGAATAAGAGAAAAATTCTATGTATTACCACCGCTCAATCAATAGTGGGGGTACCATGATTGACAACAAATGTGGTCGTCGAGGAGCATTCATTCTATGACTTTGCTAATATACGTGCATTTTAACGCAGCTGATGTTGAATATAACCTGATTATCCATTTGTTTTGATGACAGAATTATATATATTTACCATTTGATCTCTCGGGTGACTCTCTCCATTCTGTTCATTTGAAATTCACTACAGACTACAGTCCAATACATTGTGGTCAACTTTTGTTTTATTTGTTCAACCTTTTTTGATTGATGGTTGATTGTCAACTTTGTTTTTTCTGTTTTGTGTATTATTGTAATGTCGTTATTGTATTTGAAATTATTTTATCAATTGTAGCCTGAGGAAGGTGAAAATAAATCACCGAAACGTCGCCATAGAGATCTACGTTTTTTTTATTGTTCCTTCAACCGAAAAAATTACCACCTTAATATTTATATGGAACGAAAATTTGAAGAATCAACTTCATCAGTCTTTTCCTTGAGCCTGTAAATTATGGATTTCTTTGTGATGTGAAGTCGCAATAATATCTCGAGAGTTACAGAATAACATCTGTTATCTACTAGAGCATATTGAGTATGCTAATGCAAACAGACCTACTCAACTGGGAAGTAAGAACTAATGTCACTCAATGTGGTTCAGTTGATCAGAAGTTCTTGAAGTTGGACTACGCCATTTTTGCATTTTTAATTGGATAATTGTTTTTTTTAGTATTCAAATTTATGGTTGCAGAATAAAGACACTATTGTTATCATTAATTTTTGGCCCGAGTGTTATTTCATTTATATACTGGACCGCTGCCTTATACAGGGTGTCCCAAAACTCGACGTCAACCCGGAACCGGGTGAAAGGGCAAGTAATGCTGGTTGTCAGAAGGATATAAAAAAAATTAAGTTGCATGATTTTAAAATAATACGCATTTAAAATAACAAAGAAGATTCCACACCCCGTGACAGTCTTTTCACTCCTGTTGCCACAAATATCAACTTTTTCCAACTTTTTTCTTGCTGTGTAACCCTGAATAATGCTTGTCCAAACTGAATCAAATTTTGATACCAGCTGCTCTAGGTTTCATAAAAATAGGGCTAACTTCTCAAAAAAAAAAATCAAAATAAACAATTGCCTAGTTTCAACTGACTGTATTCGAAAAAAAATTTACTTCGCAAGTTTGGTATGTTTTGTCAAAAATTGCGCATTTAGTAAGGATTCCAAAATGGTATAATTCTTGTTAAATTGTAGCTACCGTAGTTCAAATTCGCTTTCGATTGCCTGTGAATACACTTTTTCTTTTACTGCTTCCTAGTAAAAAAATTCCAATAGATTCAAGTCCAGTGAACTGGTCGGCCACGAGATTGGACCAGAACGTCCGATCCATTTTCCAGGAAAAATGTTTCCAGAAAAAAAATTTCCAGAGAAAATAATTTTTCCAGAAACAAAATTTTCCGGAGGAATTTCTCTGGAAATTTTTTTTCTGTGTGGAATTTTCTGTGTTTTTTCTAATCATTTTAAAATCATGCCACTTAGATCTTTTTTATATCTTTCTGACAACCAGCATTACTTGCCCTTTCACTCGGTTTCGGGTTGACGTCGAGTTTTGGGACACCTGTATTTGTCTTTTTCAAGCTAGAGAAGCGTAGGTCCACCATTTTTGACATTGATGCACAATTTGAGAGTTAATCGTCTTTTTCGTTTCCTTCAACACCACAATTTCCCAACACCCATAGTAGAGTCACTTCATTGCCTTTTGCAGTGCTAGTTGTTTTATAGTATAACTGCACACCCATGTTAGCAAAGACTCCTTGGTAATGTGATTTTTTCGAATTCCGAACTCAAGTACAGTCCTCATAACATGATTGTTTCATATGAATTGATAGGTTACTGTTACATCAAGATACTTAACTCCAAATCTACGCCAAGCAACAGAGCTACAAATGATTAGTTTTTTGACAAAAATACTACCTGGACGCCACCTGTGCCATTCCGTGCAGGAGAGTCCGTAGTTTTTTCCCACACGAACACGAAAATGCCATTTTTTTATTTGTTATTAACAAAAAAAACAAAAATACGCGTTCTTTTTAGTTTTTTCGTTACAAAATGGAAACTATTAATGCAGTGATAACGTTGCAATGGGATGAAATGTAGAGAATTACATTGTGAAGAGAATGATGGGTCAAACGATCCGATCGAATAATTAAATTGGAGAAAAGCGGAAAAAACCGGAAAATTGCGTGTTTTTTCTTTTAACTCATAACTCTGGCCATTTTGCAATATTAAGAACTGAAACTTCACACGATAGTAGCTATTGACGTGCAAATCATGTGTGTCAAAATTGGATTCGGTCGGGTAAATAGTTTTCGCATAATTCCCATTTGAATTTTTTTAGACATATTTTCGCGGAAGCTGGATGCGTTTGAGGTCGTCCGATGAAATTAAAAAAGATTTGGAAAGAAGACGTGATCAGTAACAAAACGTCTATTCTGATTTTTCGATAAAACGCGTTTAAGTGTGTTAAAAACTAGTGAGAACATGAGGGAAAACGACCGATCAAGCGAGAGTGGTCGAGTGGTGAGGGAATGAGCGAATCGAGGGGAAACGCCGCGGTAGCCAACGGTCGCCGAGTATAAGAATTGTTGCGCGGAGAGCGCACCAAATTTTGTACACATATACGTTTCCCCTCGATTCGCTTATTTCCTCTCCACTCGACCGCTCTCGCTCGGTCGGTCGTTTTCCCTCATGTTCTCACTAGTTTTTAACACACTTAAACGCGTTCTATTGAAAAATCAGAATAGACGTTTTGTACTGATCACGTCTTCTTTCCAAATCAATTTTTTTATTTCAATCGGACGACCTCAAACGCATCCAGCTCTCCGCGAAAATATGGCCAAAAAAAATTCAAATGGGAATTATGTGAAAAATATTAATCCGACCGAATCCAATTTTGGCACACATGAATTGCACGTCAATAGCTACTATCGTGTGAATTTTCAGTTCTAATATTGCAAAATGGAAGAGTTATGAGTTAAAAGAAAAAACACGCAACTTTCCGGTTTTTTCCGCTTTTCTCCAGTTTTAATCATTCGATCGGATCGTTTGACCCATCATTCTCTT
Source organism: Propylea japonica (assembly GCA_013421045.1). Classification (NCBI taxonomy): domain Eukaryota; kingdom Metazoa; phylum Arthropoda; class Insecta; order Coleoptera; family Coccinellidae; genus Propylea; species Propylea japonica. The sequence goes on from CM024239.1 coordinate 97,139,664, forward strand.
CACAATATAATTCTCTACAATTCATCCCATTGCAACGTTATCACTGCATCAATAGTTTCCATTTTGCAACGAAGAAACTAAAAAGAACGCGTATTTTTGTTGTTTTTTGTTAATAACAAATAAAAAATGGCATTTTCGTGTTGAAAACATGGTGGGAATAAACTACGGACTGTCCTGCTCGGAATGGCACAGGTGGCTTCCAGGTAGTATTTTTGTCAAGGAAATATCTCTATTGCTTGGCCTAATATAGTAGCTGAAAGTTTCACCTTTCCGGCTGAAACTTAACGGACGGCTGAAACTTAACGGACTGCATGTCTGACACATAATCAAGTTCGAACAGTTAACAAGATCAGCTGTCCCCCAATTCCCAGGAATCATCAAATCAGATAGCATGCAGCATTCTGCAGTGGTCGCGCGAATAGATTTTATGATTCGATCGTATAGATCTGACGTGCGGTGTATGTAAAGCGTTATCTACCTGCATCTGACGTTAATAATTCAGGCACATCGTCTAAGCTGAGCGACACGTCAGCAGCGCACCTCCTGTATTTCTTCTCTAGATTATTGTGTACCTATATTTACGAGAATTCCGTTTTTCGGTCCAAAATTCTAAATCAAAGTTGAAGAAGTTTTGTTTTGGTTTTAATGTTTTCTCCGAAGGTTTTGAACGAAACAAGACACATTGAATGGAAGAAAATTCAGGATTTCACCGAATTTGATGTGAAAGAAGAGAAATAAACAATTTTCAAGATACTGAAATGCTGATAAATGTACTTGATATTTCCCCTCTTGCGTTAAATACAGCTCGGCAACGACGCCGACGGTTCATACTCAAAATGAGTGATCTTAAAATGTTCTGATCTAATCCTTCTCAGATTTCTCTGAGTTGGATTCTTAAGTCATAAAGAGTAGCTAGATGATTTTCTGAACTTCTCGGATTGGAATCTGGACTTCTTGCTGGCCATTCCATTCGAGAGACTTCAAACTCTTCAAGGTACTCCTGAACGATGCGCGTACGATGGGGTTTGGCATTATCGTCCATAAAAATGAACTTTTCACCAATGTATGGGGCAAATGGCACTACAAGCTCTTCAAGAATGTTCCTTATATACCTATCAGCATCCATAGCTCCATTATCAACGACCACTAGATCTGTGCGAGCAGTCAAAAATATTCCACCCTATAGGTACCATAATCGATCCTCCCCCGAAACCAGTAGTATTCAGGAAATTCCACTGAGCATATCTTTCACGTGGACGTCTGTATACAAGGGAACGTCGATCATTATGGTAGAGGCAGAATCTAGACTCATCTGTGAAGAGGACTCTTTCCCAATCAGCCTCTTCCCAATGGATATGCTCTCTCGCAAAATCCAAACGCGTCCTTCGATGAGCTGGGGTAACAGTTGGCCTCTTGCTGCGACATAAGGCCTTAAATCATATTCTTCGAGGCGATTTCTTATTGTGTGAGTGCTAATTTGCACCCCATGAGTTTGCTCAAGCTGATTTTGAAGGAGGCGAGCGGTTGCAAACCGTTGTCTCAACGAAGAAACTCTCAAGTAACGTTCTTGAATGGCAGTTGTTGCCCGTGGTCTACCCTGTCCTGGTCTTCGGACATTCATACCTGTCTCCCTGAATCGCTGCAACATTCTGGACACACTTGTATGGGAAACTCAAAATCTGATAATCTCGTTTGTTTTATTCCTGCTGGGAAAAAACATCTGTATTGAAGAAAAGCGTTGAAAGTGGATAACATATGCATGCATAATTCTGATAGAATTAATTTGAGATTTCCATAATTTGGGTTAATTTTTTCGCTCAGTGTATTTTTGTTTGCATCCACATCTTGGTTACTTTGAGCTCAGTCCTCTTAATATGTTTGTTTCATATGAATTCATAAGATACTGATACAACCAGACTTTTGCTTCAGGGGGATGATCTTTCGCACATGTATTATTCTCTGAAAACTTTGCGGACTGCATGTCTGAATCTGACACATAATCAAGTTCTGCAGTTATAACAGTTAACAAGATCAGCTGTCCCCCCAATTCCAAGGAATCATCAAATCAAATAGCATGCATTCTGCAGTGGTCGCGCGAATAGATTTTATGACTCGATCCTATAGATCTGACGTGCGGTGTATGTAAAGCGTTATCTACCTGCATCTGACGTTAATAATTCAGGCACATCGTCTAAGCTGAGCGACACGTCAGCAGCGCACCTCCTATAGTTCTTCTCTAGATTATTGTGTACCTATATTTTCGAGAATTCATTTTTCGGTCCAAAATTCTATCAAAGTGAAGGAGTTTTGTTTTAGTTAATTATATCAGTCTCTCTGACTACTTTTCAAAGTGTGATGCGCTGCCCTACCTTTCTATTGGTGTTGCAGATATCTGATACAATCTCTTGTGCTCTCATGGTTCCTATAATGAATACCCAAGTTCACACCTTGTTGAAGGCTCTCCAGGAGTACTGGATGTTTCTCTCCTTGGTGTACCAAACTACACCTTTTTACGCTCGTATTGGTTAAGAAGGTGCAATTTCCATATCACTATACACTGCGCAAAAAAATTAACGCACATTCTGAAAATCTCAATTTTAATGAAAGTTAATTCTACATTGACTTTATAACTTATTTTTTATGTTCTCTCGGAAGGTTTCGAACGAAACAAGACACATTGAATGGAAGAAAAATTTAGGATTTCACCGAATTTCATGTGAAAGAAGAGAAATAAACAATTCTCAAAATACTGAAATGCTGATAAATGATTTAATACTTGATATTTCCACCCCTCGCGTTAATTACAGCTCGACAACGACGGTTCATACTCAAAATGAGTGATCTTGAAATGTTCTTGATCTAATCCTTCCCAGATTTCTCTGAGTTGGATTCCTAAGTCATAAAGAGTAGCTGGATGATTTTCTGAACTTCTCAGCCTTCTATTGCGGTTGTCCCAAACTTGCTCAATTAATATTTCCACCCCCTTTGCGGTAATTACAGCTCGGCAACAACGGTTCAAACTCAAAATGAGTGATCTTAAAATGTTCTGATCTAATCCTTCCCAGATTTCTCTGAGTTGGATTCCTAAGTCATATAGAGTAGCTGGATGGTTTTATGAACTTCTCAGCATTCTATTGAGGTTGTCCCAAACCTGCTCAATCGGATTGTAATCTGGACTTCTGCTGGCCATTCCATTCGAGACACTTCAACCTCTTCAAGGTACTTCCGAACGATGCGCGCACGATGGGGTCTGGCATTATCGTCCATAAAAATGAAATTTTCACCAATGTATGGGGCAAATGCCACTACATGCTCTTCAAGAATGTTCCTTATATACCTATCAGCATTCAAAGCTCCATTATCAACGACCACTAGGTCTGTGCGAGCAGTCAAAGATATTCCCCCCCATACCATAATCGATCCTCCCGCGCAAAACCAGTAGTATTCGGGAAATTGCCACTGAGCATATCTTTCATGTGGACGTTTGTATACAAGGGAACGTCGACCACGATAGTAGAAGCAGAATTAGACTCAGCTGTGAAGAGCTCTTCCAATCAGCTTCTTCCCAATAGATATGATCTCCCGCAAAATCCAAACGAGCCCTTCGATGGGCTGGGGTAAGAGCTGGGCCTCTTGCCGTGACACGAGGCCTTAAATCATATTCTCTGAGCAATTTCTTATTGTCTGAGTGCTAATTAGCACCCCATGAGTTTGCTCAAGCTGATTTTGTCTCAACGAAGAAACTCTCAAGTAACGTTCTTGAATGGCAGTTGTTTCCCGTGGTCTACCCTGTCCTGGTCTTCGGACATTGATACTTGTCTCCCTGAATCGCTGCAACATTCTGGACACACTTGTATGGGAAACTCCAAACCTTTCTGCAATTCTTGTGTATGTCCACATTCTTCTCGCAAAACTACCGCTTGGGCACATTCCTCTTGGGTCAAGTTGCGTGTTTCGCTTTGCATAGCGATCGAGTGTAGAAAATCAAACGAAAGAAAAACTATTGATCACTAGAATTGATCGAGAACAACTGATTTCAGAATGCAGCCAATACATTCAAAATCTGATAATCTTTTTTTTTATTCCTGCTGGTAAAAATCTGTATTGAAGAAAAACGTTGAAAGTGGATAACATATGCATGCATAATTCTGATAAAATAATTATCATTGATAACACACCTTCAGTTGTAGAATTAATTTGAGATTTCCATAATGTGGGTTGATTTTTTTGCGCAGTGTATTTTTGTTTGCATTCACATTTTCTTGGTTACTTTGAGCTCAGTCCTCTAAAAGGTTGACGCTCACTTTGACAGACGAAGCGAAGAGTTGTTTCCGCAGGCACGATTTGCACTGAATCAAATGGGTAGACGCTCACTTGGGAGGCGCGAAGCGAAGATCAGAATCGATTGATTCAGTGCAAATCGTACCTGCGGATACAACTCTTCGCTTCGTCTCGTCTCGTCTCGCCCAAGTGAGCGTCAACCTTAACATGTTTTTTACTATGAATTCATAAGCTACTGATACAGCCAGAGTTTTGCTTCAGGAGGATGATCTTTCGCACCTGTATTATTCTCTGAAAACCCCCCATTTCCAAGGAATCGCCAAATCAAATAGCATGCATTTTGCAGTGGTCGCGCGAATAGATTTTACTACTCGATCCTATAGATCTGACGTGCGGTGTATGTAAAGCGTTATCTACCTGCATCTGACGTTAATAATTCAGGCAACATCGTCTAAGCTAAGCGCGACACGACAGCAGAGGCAGCGCACCTTCGTGCACTAAAGCGGTTATTATAAAGCAAACATGGGTGCACGTTGATTCGCCGGCGAAACAGCGATAGGTAATGGCAGATTACAGACTGAGGATTAGGGTCGTAATTTTTGTGATGAGGCCCGTTTTCGAAGATTTAATAGGATGAAAGATGAATCTCGTTAGAAATTTCTGCAGTTACGGTGGAGCTCGTTAATATGAGTTTCGGATCCATTGTGATTAAACTTAAACTTTGAAATTCACCCGTTGAATCGTTATCATTTTTGACAGAGTTTCTCTTGCTCGAATTGCGATCGATCTCCTGACTTACGGAAGTGATTGATTGTTAAGATAACAATCCGATAGGAGCAATTATTTGCACTGATGAACTTTAGAGGAGCCGGTGTCTTTAAGGGTAATATCCAAAATGTCCATAAAGATTTTTTATCTAGTTATTTGTTGGCGTGAAATTTTTGATGATATATTGTATTCGAAGGAGGTCAATTTTTTGTGAAGAAATCAATTTTTTACATAGCGTGTATAGATTGTTTAAGGAATAAAACTGACTAAAATAAGCTAGGGTAGTCCAGATAAGACTGGCATTTTAAGACGCTATTAAAACTGAAAACTTCTTGTACCAAATCTGAAATGCGATATATGGGTTTTGTGAGGGTCGTCTTAAAAATTAAAGATTCGACGTTGTATTGATATTTCTGTGAAAGTTATTGACTCTGGAAAAGTCAAACTTACCAGATCTGATAATTCTTAGAATTCAGCCCGCGCCTGGCAATAAAAACGTTTTTTCACACAACGATTCCCAATGGTAGAGGTTCCTACCACCGTAAAATATGAGTTTCGGATCCATTGTGATTAAACTTAAACTTTTAAATCCACCCGTTGAATCGTTATCATTTTTGACAGAGTTTCTCTTGCTCGAATTGCGATCGATCTCCTGACTTACGGAAGTGATTGATTGTTGAGATAACAATCCGATAGGAGCAATTATTTGCACTGATGAACTTTCGAGGAGCGGTTTTACAAGGTGTCTTCGAGGGGAGTAAATTAAAATTATTTTCTCTGGAATTTTTTTTTTCTGGTAACATTTTTCCCGGAGATGGATCGGACGTTCTGGTCCAATCTGGTGGCCGGCCGTTCACCTGACTTGAATCCATTGCACACTTTTCTACTGGGACGCCAGTTTAAGAAAAAGGGTATTCAAAGGCAATCGAAAATAAATTTGAACTACGGCAGCTACAGTTTAACAAGTATTATACCATTTTGGAATCCTCACTAAATGCGCCAACTTTTGACAAACATGCCAAACTTGCGTGGTACATTTTTTTTTTTCAATACAGTCAGTTGAAACTAGGCAATTGTTTATTTTGAAATTTTTTTTCTGAGAAGCAAGCCCTATTTTCATGAAACCTAGAGCAGCTGGTATCCAAATTTTGATTGCAGTTTAGACAAGCATTATTCAAGGTTACACAGCAAAAAAAAAAGTTGGGAAAAGTTGATATTTGTGGCAACAGGAGCGAAAAGACTGTCACAGGGTGTGGATTTTGCGAGTTTTTTAAATGCCCATTATTTTAAAATCATGCAACTTAGATTTTTTTCTATATTTTTCTGACAACCAGCATTACTTTCCTTTTCACTCGGTTCCGGGTTGACGTCGAGTTTTGGGACACCCTGTATTATATTCGAAGGAGTTCAATTTTTTTGAGAAGAAATCAATTTTCTACATAGCGTGTATAGATTGTTTAAGGAATAAAACTGACTAAAATAAGCTAGGGTAGTCCAGATAAGACTGGCATCACTAAGACGCTATCAAATCTGAAAAACTTCTTATACAAATCTGAAATGCGATATATGGGTTTTGTGAGGATCGTCTTAAAAACTTAAAGCTTCGACGTTGTATTGATATTTCTGTGAAAGTTATTGACTCTGGAAAAGTCAAACTTACCAGATCTGATAATTCTTAGAATTCAGCCCGCGCCCCTGGCAATAAAACGTTTTTTCACACGACGATTCCCAATGGTAGAGGTTCCTACCACCGTAAAATATGAGTTTCGGATCCATTGTGATTAACTTAAACTTTGAAATTCACCCGTTGAATCGTTATCATTTTTGACAGAGTTCTCTTGCTCGAATTGCTATCGATCTCCTGACTAACGGAAGTGATTGATTGTTAAGATAACAATCCGATAGGAGCAATTATTTGCACTGATGAACTTTCGAGGAGCCGGTTTTCACAAAGTGTCTTCGAGGGGGGCATCCAAGATGTTCATGAATATTTTACATCTACACCATTTCCAAGTGTATTTCAGAAAGCGTCAATTGTATTTCAGAATAGTCAATTGTATTTCAGAAAGCGTCAATTGCATTTCAGATTAGTCAATTGTATTTCAGAAAGCGTCAATTGTATTTCAGATTAGTCAATTGAATTTCAGAAAGCGTCAATTGTATTTCAGATTATATCATATGTATTTCAGAAACCGTCATTTGTAATTCAGAAAGTAGGAATATCATTTTAATTTTCAAATATCACAGTTATCTCGATTTCAGTGTGGTCTCGGGACTGAGGAGGATAAACCGTATTTGAAATGAACATTTCTGCAATATGTAAATGTGTGTACCTATAAATTGAATTTCGAATGACCATTTCCGAATACAACTGACGATTTCTGAAATTGAATTGACTGATCTGAATTACAGTGATGTTTTTCTGAAATGCAATTGATGATTTCTGAAATACAATTGACTAATCTGAAATACAATTGACGCTTTCTGAAATGCATTGACGCTTTCTGAAATACACTTGGAAATGGTGTAGTTATTTGTTGCCGTAAAATTTTTGGTGATATACAGTGAGCAGGGGTAGTTCATATAAAATTTTTTCGGAATCAACCCCCCTTCTAAGATACAGCCTTTGGAGGCGATGACGAGTTGACAGTTTTTAATTTTTTTACGACTTCTTAAAAACACTGAGTCATAAAACTATACATAATATGAAGCACTAAGTAGATGTTACTCATAAAAATTTTTTAGATCTCATAACTTTATTATTAGGTGTTGAAAATAACAACCCTCTATGATTTTCGTTCGAAAATTGTGTTCGTGGGATAGATTTTCGAAAAATAAAATTCTGTTATGGTTTTCCATTCAATTCTGGAGAAAAAAAATCTGTTTCAAAATTTCGATACAGTCGATACCTTTCTCGGCAAAAATAAGAACTCACAGGCAGTTATGATCACTGTTCATTCCATTTCATCGTATAAGTGTTCCATAGAATGAAGATATTTCATGTCTATGACATGAGATGATGATGTTCTGTAATTCTTTCTGAAGGTTTAATTACTAATTTCCGGAAGAAAATTATATCCGTAATATTTCAATTTCACAAATAGAACTTTCTTTCGATCAATAAGCATAATTGACAAAATCAAATTTGAGCATAAACAATATCTTAGAATATTCATTCTATGGAACATACGATGAAATGGAATGAACAGTGATCATAACTGCTTGTTAGTTTTTAGTTTTTACGAGAAAATTATCGACTCTATCAAAATTTTGCAACAGACTTTTTTTCTCCATAATTGAATGGGAAACCATAAGAGAATTCCATTTTTCGAAAATCTATCCTACGAAAACAATTTTTAAAGGAAAATCATAAGGGGTTGTCATTTCCATCCACCAATAATAAAGTTATGGGTTCAAAATTTTTTTTAATATTCTCATGGAAAAATTTTCGATTGAAAAAGAAATCCATTTTGAGGATGTAAATTGGCGGAGTGAATGACGCAAATTTTCAAAAGGATTGTGAAATTAGAAAAATAGAATTTTGATATTTGTAGTCGATCGTTTTTTTACATATTTCATTCGTGGAATAATTTACAAAATATAATTCGGATCTTGCTAGGATTTTGCATTCATATAGTATCAATCTGAATTGAGTCCTATACGAAGTTTTGAGATGATAGCCTTAGTTTAGTTTAAAGAGGGGTTACAGTTCACTGCGACTTAAGGTCTATTGTGCTCCCTTACAGAAGCTGTTCTGGCCAAACCCTTCACAGCTCGCTTCCAGTTTCAAAGATCTAATGAAATCTAATAACTGTGAAGGCTTCAACGAGGCTAGTTCCCCTTAGGCTCGCAATGCCAAGGCATTCCGTGACTAGGTGAATGGGGGTTTCTTCCTCCTCCCCGCAGAACCTACACTCGTCAGTGTCCGATAATACCATCCTCAACAGGTGCTTCCTGAGGAGACAATGTCCTGAAAGAAAGCCAGTGAGGAGGTGTATAGTTGCTTCTTACCAGATATCTTTTGGATCCCGCTGTCTCAAAGTTCCGAAGGAACTCAGTGGAATGATCCATCCCTGGGAGATTCCGCCAGAGTTTTTCCCTCTCGGCTTTCTCCTTCTCCAAAAACTCCTTCTTACAGGTACATTTCCCTATGCCACAGAAGGGTCCTGGGCCAATGAGTGACATTCGTGCGCCCTCTTTGGCAAGTGTATTGGTCTATCGTTTCCGAGATGATAGCCTTATTGCTCCATCAATGAACGAGCGCTCAAGAGCACCTAACCAGGACTTTTTATACATTTTTGAATACCAGTTCCTATTTCTCAGGTATATTACAATTTTCTTTCGCTATATTTAACTTCCATCCGGAAACATCTTCAGTTAGAACCATTTATTAAATCTCGACTTGTCAACGGAAGCAATGAGGTGAAAACGAAGTTTATTGATCACTCGAGCTATCAACTGTGATATTACTGTTGGTAACTAATTCATCACAGTGATTTATGTCCTCAATATTCATATTTCACCCCTTGCGAGTTATCTTCAGAATCTTTCTGTCCGAAACTCAAAATGTCAACTCACGTAGCCACTGTATATGCAGTGAATAATTGAATTACAAACGCGATAATGACAGACATGAATTGCTTGATAGATAGTTGACGGCATACACTTCGGAGTTAATTGAATAGAATACAATAACTGAGTTAAATTATGGGGTTGAATAACTTGATTGATGTAGGTTGCTGTATACGGCAGGATACAGACAAGAAAAGGATTGTGTTAGATTTAGCGTTTCATTAATTTGATTACGACGGCATATGATGTGAAAAATTCTCCGTAATACTGATAAATTGATGTCTGAGTTCCTGAGGGATAAGGGAACGTTCGGGAATATCGAAGATTGTAAGGTCAGGTTAGCCGGCTGTTGTTTTGGCGTTCGTATCTTGCAAGGTCATTAATTGACAGATCGTGAGTAGGGATATAAATCACATCAGACTAAATTGTTATAAATAAAAAATTTAAGAAAAGCACTGAGAAGGTACTTCTTAGCGTTCGTTCATTGCCGGAGTAATAATGCTATTACCTCAAAATTTTGTACAGGACTCGAGATTCAGGCTAAGTATAGGTATGAATTCAACATTTCAGCACGATCGGAATTATAATCTGGAAATTATTGAAAAAATCAAATATGAAAAAAATCAATAATTAGAAAAAATTAAATTCAATGATTCTGAGGTCTCTCGAAATTTTTGCATGAACATTTAGTATGTCAATCTTTATTCACAAAATAAATTCCATTCTGATCATCTTATTATGAAAATATAAATATTCTTTTCAATATTCCAATTGAATTTTCTATGGTTCTGTCAACACTATGGACACAAAATTTTGCATGAGATTCATTATGAACATGCTGCATGTGGCCGCAAAATTTCATTTCGATTGGTTTCGTTCTGTCTGAGATATTGAGGTACAGAAATTTTGAACGGCCATTTTTTATGCTACACTCTATACGATTTGTCAGGTTAACGAACTCAACAGCGGTATTTGGGAGCCGAACTCAACCTGAAAATCTCAAGTCTTTAGGACAATCCTTTTAAAAGTTATTGTGTTTACGGCCGAACGGACGGCTTCACGGATAGAACTGAATTTGACCACGGGTTCCTTAATCAGGGAGATAAACAATATCGTTTCCATTTTCAAGCGACTAATAGTCTCGAACTATTAAAATATTTTGACCATTAGTCGCTGTCTTTAATAACCTGGTTGATTGAATAATTATTCCTATCCAAATAAATCAAATCAGCCTTAAAATTTCAATTTTTGAAGGTTCAAGATAATAATTTTCAAATCAAAATACAGTAGATACTCCATAATCCGGAGAACGATAATCCGGATATTTACTAGTCCGGATTGACGTCAAGATTGTATTATGTCCTTATAATCCGGATTGCAAGACTCACTAATCCGAATTTCCGATCGTTGCATACGTGGTTTACGGTTCTAACTTGTCGTAACTCAATTTCTATGACGACGATCGGGCGTTCTTTTGGTATATAATAGTGCACAATGGTATAAGACAAAAAAAGTCAGACAAGAATAATTAATTAGAGAAATGGAATGGAATGTTTCTACCTCCAAACCATACAGTTTTGATACAGCATATGGATCATAATGATATTAAATCAACAAAACTGAAATACCGAAAAGGCCTTTTAGCACATATTTTTTCGATCCTCGAAGACGGGGATAATGTTAGCAAATGCATTTAGAGCAATTCGATGCAGTCTGTTTATTCCATAACTCATGGCAATTACTGATATTTAGCTTCTGAAAGATACAGGAGAAAGCTATTGTTCAGCATTCTTTTTCCCTTACAGTAGAAAACGTAAAATATCTAATTATTCCAAATAATATATTTGTTTTATGGTTTCGATAATATAGCCTATATTTATTTTAACCGTTTTTTAAATTGCATCTTTACTAAATTGTGATCCGCTGTATTGCGGATTCCTCATTAATCCGGATCATCCCTTGCATTAATTGATCCGGATTATCGAGTCTCTACTGTATTTCGAAAATGTACATATTTTCGACTGTTTTCAAGAGTACCTTTTTGTGTAAGATAAAATGATGCTTATGTTCACTTGAAATTTTGGACAATAAATCTAATATTAAAAAAGTAATGTTCAATACTACTTGGTACGAACGGTGTAATCAAAGCCCTCTATCAGAATCAGGCATAAAAACAATTCATTGGATGTATCAGATCCCGAAACATATTCGTATAAAATTTTATTTCCATTTTGACAGTAGTTTCGGCAAAATCTTAAAAGATGTGTATAATTTTTTCTTCTTAAACTATTCAAGTTGAGATCGTCAGAAAAATCTTGTACCGGTAATATGGGGTAACTTGGCCGCCCCGGGGTAACTTGGTCACCTATGATTTAATTTTTGTTTCAGTTAATACTTTTCCTTCTGTTCTTTTTTAGTTCGATTTTCAGGTGCCCATCTTTTATTCCAGGTAACTAGTAACTAAAAATGGTGAGAAACTATCAGAGAACACCCGGGGCAAAGCCCTACCAAGACTACTCAGAAGAGAACATGCAAAAAGCCGTACAAGCTGTTAAGGAGGGGATGTCGAAGAAATTAGCTGCGCAAACGTATCAGGTACCTCGGACAACTTTGGGCCGTAAGATTCTTGGCAAAAATTCTGGAGCAGTGGGCCGCCCAAGAGTCCTTTCATCCGAGGAGAACGCAGTATATCTGAGACCCTCGGAGTTGTGGCTGATTGGGGTTTCCCGTTAACCAGGCTGGATGTGAGGACGGTCATCGCAAAATACCTAGACAAACAAGGGAAAACAGCCACGATCTTCAAAAAAAACACTCCAGGAGAAGATTTTCTTGATGCATTCATCCAAAGAAACAGGTTGTCCATTCGCCTAGCCTCGAACATAAAAAGGTCCAGATCATCCGTCGACCGTGAAGACATTTTAAATTTTTTCACCAATATCAATGAAGCCCTGAACGATGCAGATGATTTCAATATCTACAATTATGACGAGACAAATGTCACAGATGATCCTGGAGCAAAAAAGTGGTGGTCCCCAGAAACACAAAAAGGGTTGAAAGGGTACAGAACCACTCTCGCACCTCTATTAGCATTATGGCGGCCCTCCTGGAACGAAATATGCCAGTAGCCCCTCCGGTTGGTTTGATATGAACCTGTTCGAGACATGGTTTTTCAAAATCCTCCTCCCGCACATAACGGAAACACGAAAACCTGGTGCTACAACTCGTTTTATCAATTTCCAAACGAATTCGGGGTAACTTGGTCATGCGAACCATTAAAAACGTTCATTTCATTGAAATTAGCAAAAGTGACCAAGTTGCCCCAAACCCGGGGTAACTTGGACACCCCATATATAAATTTTTTTTCTTTTATATTAAACAAAAACATTACTTTTTACGAACTTCAGCTCTTTCATTATTAGTTGAAGTCGGTTTGGGGAAAAAATTTGGTCCACATGCGTCAAAATATAATGAAGATATTTGAAAAAGTCTGAAAAGAGTGACCAAGTTGCCCCGTTTTACGGTAATCAACTCGGTTATTAATCGAGCGACTAATGGCCTCTCCGCTCACGCGTTAAAATATCTTGACCATTAGTCGCTGTCTTTGATAACTCAGTTGATTAAATAACTATTAATAAATATACTTAGTAAAAGCACATACTGAGGCGACTTTCACACTCTGAACTATCACCCATCGTAAAGGGATTCACAAAAATTAAGTCTCACTCGATTCAAGTTCAGACATGTTTCGTTTCGACATGAAGGACCCTTTGAACACCTCCATCTTAGACCCGAAGATGCCGATCCACCCATAAACCGCACAAAACAGTCGATTCGACCGGACGTGGTCCGTTCGGTTTGTCGGTGATCCAATAATGAACACTGGCTAGAAAATTTTAGGAGAGTATCCGCCATAGCACGTTTCCTAGATCGATCATTAGGACCGTAAATTGGTTCAACTTCACGAAAAACTTGCCTTGCAGACAGCTGAGGTCTGTAATATAGCTCGATAATTTGGAGACTCAGTTCTGGTGTGAATCTTTACATAATACAGGGTGGACGAGAGATTGACATACACCATGTATGTCAGCGATTTTTGGAAGTTATCGAACGTTAGGTGAAATAAATTTAACAATTATTTTGGTTCTCAAAAATGTAAAGCTTCCTTAGAATTGCTAGTTGTAAAATACCTGTAACCTGTTTTGCGAAAGAAAATGAAAGGCACATAATACTGAAAATTTTGAGGTAATTACGGATCTCACACCTCTACATCTAGTGATTGATAGGTAGCCCATGACGCTATCCTCAGAATATCTAAGGAAGGTACAGGTAATGAGAGAAGAAAGAATTTGAGAGTCTGGTCCTCTCTGAAGAACTACATCTCATTTGCGAACCTCCCTAGTGATGTAATGATCAAGAAAGTAAGCACTGATAAAAACTTCAGGACAGTGCTAAGTAAAATAGAGAAATGGGAACGGGAATACACCGACTATAAAATCAAAGGGTAATATGGTATACAAATGATTCCAAAACCTCTACAGGAGCTGGCGCTGTATAATAATAATAAATACGGGCCAGGTACCAAGTGTGCACAGTCGCTAGGCTCCTGTATGAGCGTCTTTCGAGCGGAAATCTTAGCTTTTGAAAGATGTCTAGATAAAATCTGGAAAGAATCTATCAGAAGTGCGATATAGTCATACGCTCAGATAGTCAAGCTGCTATTAAAGCACTGAACTCCTACGTCATCGATTCAAATATGATCTGGGAGTGCCGGAACAAACTCAATGAAGTAGGCAAGAAAAATAAGGTCTTTTAACCGGTTCCCAGCCATTCGGGAATCAAAGGAAACGAAGAGGCTAATACACTTGCCAAAGAAGGCGCACGAATGTCACTCATTGGCCAGAACCATTATGTGGTATAGGCAAATGTACCTATAGGAGTTTCTGGAGGAGAAAGCCGAGAGGGAAAAATTCTGGCGGAATCTCCCAGGGATGGATCATTCCATTAAGTTCCTTCGGAACTTTGATACAGCAAGATCCAAAAGATATCTAGATCTTGGTAAGAAAAAATTACACCTCCTCTTTGGCTATTTTACAGGACACTGTCGTCTAAGGAAGCACCTCTTGAGGATGAGATTGTCGGACACTGACGAGTGTAAGTTCTGTGGGGAGGAGGAAGAAACCCTCATTCACCTAGTCACTGAATTCTTTGGCATTACAAGCCTAAGGAGAGAATGCCTTGGGCGACAAACTTGTAACAGTGAGGAACTAACCTCGTTGAAGCCTTCGCAGATACTGGATTTCATTAGATCTCTGGAATTGGAAGGCGAGATGTGAAATATGTGGTCAGAACAGCTCTGTAAGGGGGCAAAGTAGAACTTGAGGTAGCAGTGAACTGTAACCCCTTTTCAAACTATCAACTATACTGAAAAATAACTATTCACTACTAAAATTTTCAAAATCCTTTCTTCATTTTGAATACATAATCGACAATAAAAAGTTACGTGTCAATTGCTCGAAACTACTCGAATATTCTTGTTTTATTTTCATTCCGGTCCTGAAAACTTTTGTCTCCATTCTGTTTCATTGTTGCTTCCCTACGCGTACACCAGCTCTTTATGAAATCCCCAAATAAAAAATCGATTCCAAAAAGATCTATTGTCATACAGGGCCGATCGAATTGAGAATGTATTTTAATCAAGAATTTATACACTATTCATGTTGAGATCGTCGGAAAAATCTTGTAAAAAACTCGGTTATTAATCGAGCGACTAATGGTCTCGAACTATTAACGCGTTCGCTCCGCTCACGCATTAAAATATCTTGACCATTAGTCGCTGTCTTTAATAACCTATTTTATTAATAACTATTAACGCGTGAGCGGAGCCAACGCGTTAATAGTTCGAGACCATTAGTCGCTCGATTAATAACCGAGTTTATTACAAAATTTTGCGACGATCTAAATATAAATCGTGTATGAATTCTCGATTGAAATACATTCTCATTTTGTACAGGACATACACTTGACATAATGAAATTTCTATGTATCTATGTTTCAGTAGAGTTTTGACATTTCTCGTAGTGCACCTGAATACTTTGTGAACGGTTGCCATGAAGATTACACATTAAAATAGCTGAAATTGAGCACTAAAATGGGTCATTAATGATCGATTTCATACACATTAAAATCACATTTACTTTGAGGTCGATCTAAATAATAAAATAAACAAGGTAACAATTAAAATTGTATCGGCCTGAATTTCACGAAGACAATGGTGGGATTTGTCTGATGGTTCGAAACCGATTAAAATCAAAACTGCAAGCTTTTCTTACCGCAAAGCATTTCCCCCTACAAATCTGGCAAATAGGACGTCTTTATTTCTCCGGTAAAGATAGGAAAACCTAATTCCCACCGTCATACTGTAAATCCTTTGGATCCTCCTCCTGTTGAATACACAGATCCAGAATCAGGAGACGAAAAGACATTAATTCTTAGTAGCAGAAAAAACATCAGTATGCCACCGATTCCGGCATTGTCGGGAAACCGCTGCCATTATTTAGGGATTGGAAAAATATTTTCCGCGCTCCCGAATATCCCGTTTTTCGTTTTTTCATCTGCTCCATCCGATTCTTATCCGGTTTCCAGTATGGAGGATATTGGTTTATTATTCCTCCGGAATGAATGGAAGAAGAATGATGTATTTTCGCGATCATTATGAGAGTTTTATTGCTTTTCCGTTAGCAGTGTTATCGGATTCGAAGGGAGCGTGTACAGTTAGATTTTCACGTGATTTATTGTTTCATTTATGGGACGTCAAAGATGAGTGAAAGCGGGAAAAAATTTATGGTGGAGCCCATCAGCATTTCTGAAATCCGCCGAAATGACCTGAAGTACGTTATTTGTGTGTTTTACTTTTTGAGCGCTCGTCCTACCCCTAGATAACGGGACTTGTTTCAACACACGTCATTGCGGGACTATCGTGAATTTTACGATGGTCGACAAAACATTCATTTTTGGGAAAATCTCCGAGAAAAACTCACGAAAAGTGCTGAAAATTCTAGATTGAAAAATGAAAAACCAAAATATAATAAAAAATTTCGAATTTCTATCCATCATCACTGCATTTTTTGCAAATGTACGGATGTCCACATTGTCCATATTAAGTTGTAGTCATCCACCAATATCTTGGTGGATATTTCGCCTAAAAGTTTGAGTCGATAATCTTCGTTTCATCCATGGCTCAGCAAGGCGACGACTCCAATCTATCATATACTTGTATCGTGAGAGAGGTTTTCCTCCCCTCCTCAAAGTATTTGTTGAATAAAACACAAAGGAGTTAATGCTGGCCATACTTATATTTACATTTTTTATCTTCCTCCATAATTTTTCGAATTTCTTGTTCTAATTCTGCCTGAGATAATGGCCGTTTTGAAGCCGTTCTGCTGAAACGACATATCTTCAAATTGTTACACGTAAAATAATAACTTACATTTCTCCTAATTACAAAACTAATGTTCACAAATTTAAAACCAGAAAAAAGCTCGCGCGAAAACTAACTAACGTAAATACGGGACTATCGTAAAACTGACGAATAGTGGACCAAAATCTTCAATTCAACTGAAAATAATGCGATTTTTTTGTACACTAGAGCCTAGCTAGCAACAAAATAGGAAGGTACTGAGAGTTTCACCCCGTTGCGGTATCCGGAAGCAAACGAAATATCAAGACAAATAATAATTTTACGAATGTTCGTTATCTAGGGTTAAACGAATGCTACATAGTTTTGCCCAAATGTCTGTAAATTTCGAATTTTGAACCAATGATGGTTTCAAACGATAAGGTTCGACTCCATGAGGAAGAATTCGTGGTCAAATTCAATACTGTCCGTGGGGCCGTTTGGTCGTTAGCACAATAACTTTCGAAGGGATCCTAGAGACTTGAACTTTTCAGGGTGAGTTCGGGTCCAAAATGCCTCGGTTGAGTTCGTTAACCAACTAAATCGTACAGGGTGTTCCATAGAATATGGCCATTCGAAATTTTTCTTCCTGAATAAAAAAAAAAGAAGACCAATCTAATGAAATCTAAATCTAAATGAAGAGTTTTCCGATGAGGTCAAATATCTGGGGGTCACCTTGCATAAGAAACTCAATTGGAACTCTCACTTAACAAAGTGATTGCCAAATCTACAAAAGGCGTTCTGGATATGCCGCAAGTTATTTGGCAAAACTTTGGGGTCTGCAGCCTCGTATGATCCACTGGATCTATACGACGGTGGAAGACCTGTTATCACATATGCCTCTTTAGTTTGGTGGACTAAAACTGAAGAAAAGACAAGCCAGCAGAGGCTGAATAAGCTTCAAAGACTGGCCTGTCTAGGCATTACAGGAGCTGCGTATACAACTCCTACAGCTGCAGTAGAGGTAATACTGGATCTCACCCCGCTGTACATTTATGTTAAGAAAGAAGGTCACATGAGTGCCCTAAGAATGGACCAAATAGGGCCTGGCAAGGGACACGGAAATATTTTAAGATCACTCGGTGGTGAACTCCCTTTACTACCGAGGGATTCCATGCCAATCGAGTATGACCTTGACGCCAACTACGAAGTGATCATAGGTGATCGCCAAGAAAGTGTAGAAGGTTTGTCTCGACTTCGTAAAAACCATCTAATCTGGTACACAGATGGGTCCCTAAGGGAACGAGGAGCAGGCATAGGCATATACGGTCCCAAATACAGGGAATCGGAGCCTTTGGGAAAGCCAATAACAACGCTCAAAACTGAAATTCTGGCCATAGAAAGATGCGCCCAAGTCTGTCTCTCCAGACAGTACAAGGGAGCCAGAATTTGCATTGCCTCTGATAGTCAGATGGCACTGAGGCAGCTTATGGCCGTTGATTGTAGATCAAGGACCATTTGGAGCTGCAAAACAGTCCCTCAAAATACTGGCGGAGTACAACAAGCTAGTTTTAGCTTGGGTACCTGCCCGCCAGAACATTGAGGGAAATGAAAGAGCTGATGCCCTTGCAAAAAGAGGAGCAAACACACCCTTCACCGGACCCGTGCCCTCCTGTTGGGTATCACCTACACTGATTAGGGCAGAGGTCGGCGTTTGGGAAAAAAGGGAGAAACACTCTTACTGGATAAACACATCCGGTCAAAGACAAGCAAAGAGACTAATCGAACCTTCCAAAGAGAAGGCTCAACAAGCTCTATCGTTGTCAAAAAACGAGTTAAGGCTGCTAATCGGCCTTCTCACAGGGCATTGTCCCGTGAGATATCACCTACACAAGATCGGTAAAGAAAACTCCGACATTTGTAGGTTATGTGAATCGGCCACTGAAACCACCGAGCACACACTATGCCAATGCACTGCGCTGGCGCAAACCAGACTTACTCTACTAGGTGGCGCGTTATTAACGCCAGCCGACATAAGAGCGAAGTCTCCTAAGGAAGTAACCAGCCTTGCTAAGGAGGTTAGATTCCTGGGAAAAACGTAGTTTTAGCATGGTAACGCACAAAAGACCTTATTGTTCGCAGTGCAGAAGGGTAATCAACGTGCGGATCAACCACTATCTAATCTAATCTAAAATGAAATGTTGCGGCCAAATTCAAGATGCTTATAGTAAGTCTGACGCAAAACTTTGTGGCTATAGTATGAACAGAAACATAGAAAATTCAATTGAAATATTAAAATGAGGAAATTTCATATTTGCATAAAAAAATATCCGATTCGAGTTAAACTTTTTTGTGAATGAAAACTAATTATATGCTATAAGAAAGATAAATGGAAAAAGGAATACAATACTCAAGACTTTAAAGAGTTGATATCGTCAAATGGTCCTTAAGCCATGATAGTGTAGGTACACGGGTCAAGAACGAAGTATACAGGGTGGGCAAAAATCGTTGTCTACTGAAGGGATCTCGAGAACCATAACAGCTAGAAGAAAACTGATGACACATTGTCGGACTCTTTTTTGCTGGATAACTGAAGTCTGAATAGATTTAACCTATCTTCTATAGATTTTGAGTTATGAACGAAAATTGAGATTTTGACATTTTCATTGATGCTAAATAACTCGCTCGTTTGGCACTTAATAGTAATTCAAATTCTGGAGAAATGACAAGGAACATTGATTTTTAAAATGTAAACTATGGTCTAATATTTTTTATCTGACTGCAAAATTTTTGCTGAGTTAAAAATGTATCCCTTTTCCCTATTCATATGAATATTACACGAGAAAAAAAATTTTATAAATTTTTTTGCTTCTCGATTCATTTTTTAATAATAATGAGTAGGGTGGCCTTAACATAACCATTGAATATGCTTCATAGTTCTTGAACTACACACAATTATATGTGAACTCAACCTTCTGTGATAGGAGTTGGAAGAAGACTTTTCTTGCGACTCGACTATTTTCATTCGATTGAATGTAGCATACCAACATATCGAATTTTTCGTAATTTTTATTATTATTATTATTATATTTATTCATACATGTTACAAAATTTACATGTATAAATACTTGCCATTAAAATATTATATGGCCTGTCAAAACAAATAGATACAAAACACATATTCAAGTAAAAACATACAGCTACACATACAAAATAGATAATGTATACAACATAAGCACATTAATAACTACGTCAAAGAATTTGAAATACTTCGGTCCATTAGGAAGAATGAACAGGTTACCTATTTTTAATTTCAATAACAAACGATGACAAATTATCCACAGAGTTAATTATTCAGCAATCGATGATTCCAATCATAGACTTTTAGGTCCAGAAAAGATAATACACTTCCAACGGTCACTTTGTAACGCGAGCCTACATATAATCAATAACAGATCTTGAGATTTTCTCAATTAACCGAAATATGTAAATGCACAGAAGAAGTTGAAACCTCTATCTGAAAGATTTCAATTCATTCACCATAAACTTTCTTGAATTAAATTAAACAGAAACCCCTTCACATACCTAAAATATTTCAATTTCTTGCAGATCTCCCTGAGGGAAACATAAACCAGTTAGAAGTGGCTGGATCGAGCACCACAAGTCTAGAAGCAGAAAGTTTGGCAAGATGTCAAGTACAAGCCCTTGTTTTAACGAACAATAAACTTCAACACATAGCGGATAGAGCTTTCAGGTAAAACAATTTAAGTATATGTACATGATCCGATACAATTTCGTTTTGTCTGCACTTCGCTCCAAGAAATATTTCCACAAAATGGAGTTGTGAAGTGGAAGAAAATATTTGTTAACTCATACAAGGTAGCGTATCTGAGCAATGCATAGTTTTGTTGAACTTGTTTCTGTGCTTCCTTCTAGAAAATAGATGTTATAATTTTTCGGATTCGAAGCTGAAGGTCAAATTCAATTTTGTCCGTGGGACGGTCCGTCCCTTAATACGATAACTCTCGAAAGAATTGTCCTAGAGACTTGAAATTTTCAGGGTAGGTTCGGTTTCTACAGCCTCGGATAAGTTGGATAACCAGTAAAATTGTAAAAACCGTAAAGGTTTTTCCATAAAATATAGCCAATCAAAACTCATCAATATCCCAGGCAGAACAAAACAGATCGAAAGGAAATTCTGGGGCCATAAGCAAGATTCTCATAGAAAGCCTCAAACGAAATTTTGTGACCATAGTATAAACAGATCCATAGAAAACTGATCGGAATATTGAAAAAGCAACTCTCTATTTCCACAACAAAATATCCGATTCGAGAGAAATTGTTGAGGGTGTAGATTCTTATATACTGAATGTTCATGCGAAATTTCAAGAAGATCGGAAAATAAAAATCATAGAATTCAACTTTTTTCAAATAATTCATTTTCCGAATAATTCAGAATTTGTCAATTCGTCCATGCTGAAAATTTTCAAACACACTGAGATAAAATAGACTATTTATCTTACATATTCAATAGTAGGGTACCTATTTGAAAGCAGTAAGCAAAAATTTTTGGTATAGTCCGCTCACAAAAGTTTGAGCCGTATACTATACGTATACACTGTATATATGTAAATTTTAGGTTATGTTGTTATTTTCTTGTCAGATTGATACGCAATATTGTCAATATTGCATAGAGTTCTCTGATAAGTCGCAAGCTCGTCGGACGAGGCCGGGTACATTCGGCAACGTTGACTTTATTTTACGTTATGACACTAGATACTGCCAACTTCAGATAAATAAACAAACGCCTACTATGCGTTCTCCAAAGAGGTGACCGCGCGGGCACTAAGTTCTACTTCGACGAACCCTACAGGGTAATTGTTCCCGACAGAGACCTATGGTCTTCATCAAACAGGCTTCTTAGTCCGGAGGATCCCACCTGGTTCACTGATGGCTCTGTCACAGCAACAGGGTCTGGTGCCGGAATCGTGGGTCTTCACTTCAATAAGGCTATCCCTCTGGGGAAGGATTGTTCCATTGTGCAGGCTGAGCTATTTGCGGTTCTTGCATGCGCACTAGAAAATATTCGCAGGGGATACTCTGGCCAGCACATTTACATATGTTGCGACAGCCAGGGAACTCTGAAATCTCTATCCGATGTTAGAGTTGATTCTCTTTTGGTAGAAGAATGCAGGAAAGCTCTGCGTGGGCTGGGCTCTGATAACTTTTTGAAAGTAATCTGGTGTCCGGCTCACGCGGATATACCTGGTAACGTTAAGGCAGATGAACTGGCTAGGCGGGGAGCCGGATTAGCATTTGTTGGTCCGGATCCTGCGCTGCCAATCTGTCGCACATATGTCAGAAGTTTCTTCAGGAACTGGCTGAACAGGGAATTTTCCTCGGAATAGAGCGCAGGGGTGGGTCTGAGGTGGTCGAGGATTCTCATTGAGAGACCGTCCTCGCGATCTGAGGTCAATAGGCTTCTGTTGCTGGAGGAAACAACTGATGAAACGGTTGAGCATATTTTGTTCAACTGTGGGAACCTTAATGAGTTAAGGTCAACACACCTAGGAAATCCAACACCTTCTATCCCTATGGTGAGAGGGACCACTCCTGGCAGGCTCGCGACATTTCTGTCTTCGTGTCTGAGGAGCTGAGTCTCTATAGAACGATGCGGGTGAACAATGGGCCACTAGGCCTCAGTTCGGCCGGAAAGGCACCGCACAGAGAAGAAGAAGAAGATGCGCTCGAACTCTCGTGAACGGACTATAGTTGCGTTAATACAGCCATTGAATTTCTATTGTTATATAGAAAACAAATAATATTCTTTTGAAAAAACTTTCGATTGATATGAAATCTCGAAGTAAATTGGCGCAGTGACTGATCATTCCAGTTTTCGAAAGGATTGTGAAATCAGAACCATAAAAGTTTAATATATTTACTTAACAATTTTACATATGTATTTCATGTTTTGAAAAATTTCCAAAATATAATTTCCGAGATATCACATTCATCTATTCCGTATCTAACTGGAGTTCTATACTAAATTCCGATGTAGACAGTAGCCCTATTGATCCAGCAATGACGTATAAAAGAAAGCTCGAAAGCATTTGCTCAGGGCTTTTCTTTATTTTTTTGCGATAGCACTAAGGTAAAGCATTTTAAAACCGAAAGTTGTGTTGGTTAGTAGCCCACGGTTCCACGAAAATAATTAACAAAAATTTAAAGAATAGAAAAAAATTATTCACGTATCAGTCTTCACTAGGGTTGAAACATGTGACTTTAATTTGGGACTATCGTTCAACCACTAGAAATAACTTGAACCATAATAGTTTGATAACATTCAAATTTCTACTATCCTTTACCTGATATGAACAATTGCCTTCCAAAATGATGTCCGTGATTGTAAAATTTAACTCTTGAAACGATCGTGTTCGTGCTTAAAGCAGTCTCAAAACATTTGAACTACTTTTTACGAAAAATTCAAGAATTATAGTCTCTGAAAAATTACTGCATAATTCACTTGAATAAGGGCACAAAACTCATTCCGATTGCGATACGAATGATTGAAATTTTCCCAACAGAGTATTCAAATACTCCCCACCTTTTACTGAATTGAGTATTTTACCCTCTTCTCTACCTATCAGCTGACACCCGAATAATGCATTTAGCGTAAAAAAACGGATGTAACGTCATGAAGACTCGTTTAAATATTTTCTTTTAATTTCCAGCCCAACCTCTCAGCCTCTGCATCGAATCGATTCGACTGATAAGCTCGGAAAGCATCTATGGTTGATCTACTTTGCGTTTTTCATTTGATTTTTAAATTTTTGTTGCTGGTACGATATTTCTGGGTTAAGGAAGATAAGGGCGCTGCGCGAAACTACATAATAGAATACAACTTTATTAGTGCACCCCAGGACAAAAACACTCGGCACCTTAAATTTTGCTGAAGATTCTTGTGCAAGAACTTTCGCAATTAGTCATCGATTTCAATTGTTCCACGCCTAATTGTAGACCAATTGGGTAAATATCCAGTTTGCCACCTAGTTACCGATTTTCAAAATATTTGGCATATCGTTCGTTATGATGTTGTGATGCCACAGTTTCAATTCGAGCACCGGCAAATCCATATTTCCCAAGAAATCGAATAAGAAATCTCTATAAATCGTTCATAATTCAGGTGCCATTTGTCTTAATACGATCCAGATCTTTGTTTTTTTTTTTTCAGAAAAATGAGTGATTTTGGGTGATTCCCACTGTTATAGATACTTGGTACTGTTACTGTGCCTACCTTAGCTAACCTAACCTAACCTAAGCTAATAGGTTAGCTTCAGTAAAGTTAGGTTAGGTTAGGTTAGGAACAGTGCCAAGTATTTATAAAAATTGTTGTTGTTCCTATCTTAGCTAACCTAAAAACTCAAGCTAAACTATTAGGTTAGATTAGATTAACTAGAATGGAACAGTGTCAATTATTTATAAGATTAGGAATAGCCCAAACAACACTTCACTAAAAAACAAAGGTCTCGCTCGTATTAGACAAATGGCACCTAAATTATGAACGATTAATAGAATTTCTTATTCGATTTTCTCAGGAAATATAATTTACCGGTGCTCAAATTGAAACTGTGGTATCACAACATCATATCAAAACGTTATACCAAAGATTTTGAAAATCGGTAACCGAGCGGTAAACTAGATATTTACCATAAATTGATTGGAATTAGAACAAACTTCAGGATAGTTTTCTTGATAGCAATTTATACATACATAACTGAATTGCATGAAGACACAAACTGCGAAAAGAATATACGTAGGTTAACTTCACCGCTAAATATGCAAAGATCTATTAAAATATTTCCAGTCTAATGAAATATTATTCATCTTGTGTATCTATGAATTGAATTATATCTTTCGAATATGATTCTATGAACCGGCTGATACAAATTCACTCTACACTATACTTAGACGAAATGAAAGGTTACAATAATGACAATATTAAAATGATTGATTCGTAATTTCAGATGAAAAACTACTCACCTTGACATACTTTCTAGCAAACTTGGATGATTACGTCTATTTCACAGATAGTTGAAAGTTTTTTAGAACACTTTTTCACCATCTCACTCGCGGTTGCCAGAAAATGATATTGTTACAACGAGATGATCATGGAGATCTATAGTTTTTCACAATTCGAACGAATTTATGGCTTTCAGAAAAAAGTTAACAAGAAACCAACGGAATAAGTATTTACCTGCTACGAAGCGTCGAACTTCAAGTGACAGCACATGATGCGCACGCAATAAAATTCCGATTATCATTTGACATCGCACAAACTTGATTCATCATAGTTGAGTTGATATCGATCTAACCACATGATAAATAATAAAGGATGATAAAAGTTGAGATATTCTATGAAAAACTTAGGCAATAAAATGGAAACTTTTATGAATTTATGATTTCAACTTTGCTATCCAAATCTTTAACTTAAGCCCTGAAAAATTATAGGCTTTATTTAAAGTTACAGAATAAAATGAGGAAAAATAAAAAAATATGTATTCAGTATCAAATTTTCATTTTATTTGTAATATCATTCGTCGTTTTGATTCGGCACAAATAGTAAAATAATTGTGGATTATTTGTGCAATTTCCATCATATTTGCTTTTTTGAGCTCGTTTTTCTTGAATGAGTGCTATATCGTTTTGCCCAAAGGTCTGTAATTTTCCAATTTTGATCTGAGAATGGTCTCAAATGATAGGGTTCGACTATCTGATGACAAATCCGTGGTCAAATTCAATTTTGTCCGTCCGGCCGACCGTGAGCTGGAGGATTTTCGGAGGTATCATCCTGAAGAACCGAGATTCTGCAGCCAAATGCAAAATGCCTTTGATGAGTCTCATGCAGAATTTGTAGCCATAGTCTTAACAGAACCATAGAAAACTCAATTGGAATATTGAAAAGAAGAAACTTTATACCTACCTATTTCTAAAACAGGATATCCGATTTGAGTGAAATTGATGTTTTGAATGAAGATTGATATATTGAAAATTCATGCAAAATTTCCAGAGAACCGCATCCTCAGAACCGTAGAAATTTTTTCAATATTGATTTTTCACATATTTCATTGTTTAAATAGTTTCAAGAATATGATTCCGATTGTGCTGAGATTCCGCATTCCTATACTCAGCATGAATCTCATTCGCGCGAAATGTCTGTAATTTTAGAATTTTGAGCCGAAAATGTTCTCGAACGATAGGGTTCGATTCCCTGATGAGGAATCCGTGGTTCAATTCAATTCTGTCCCTGGGCCTTTCAGTCAGCCGTCAGAATGATAACTTTCGCAGAGATTGTCCTAGAGACTTGAGACCTTGGTGAGTTAGTCTCC
Source organism: Propylea japonica (assembly GCA_013421045.1). Lineage (NCBI taxonomy): Eukaryota > Metazoa > Arthropoda > Insecta > Coleoptera > Coccinellidae > Propylea > Propylea japonica. The sequence goes on from CM024239.1 coordinate 97,166,064, forward strand.
AAATGCCACGGTTAAATTAGTTAACCAGCCGAATCGTACAGATTGCCCAAAAAAAAACACTGAGAACATCAGCATCAGAATACCGATTTTGCATCTATGCGCGAAATAAATCACAACGTTTCCAGACTTTTTAAACACCCAGTGTACCTATAGTCCGTTCACGAAAGTTTGAGTCGTCGGTTGGCCATGACAATTTGACATAATATTCCACTGTGAATTTGAAATTTTTGGTTATGTTGGTTTTTTCTTGTCAGATTGATACGCAGTGTTGTCAATACAGCATAGAGTTTTCTGATAACTCGCAAGCTCGTTGGACGAGGCCGGTTACATACGGCAACGTTGACATTATTTTACGTTATGCCATCTTCAGATAAATAAACAAACGCCCATTATGCGCTCAAACTTTCGTGAACGGACTATATCTTATGGTTCAATCATTACATGGAGTAGTGCAGAGTGAAAAGCTATCAGAAAATGTTAGTCTGAAAATTCCGTTAGAGGAAATCAGTACCTCGTGGAAATTGAACTAAACAGAAACGGGTTTCCGTCCCATCGAATCCCACAAGTATGGAATGGAAAAGCAATTCCATTCTATTTACTAGGATAAATCTGTTTCGCTCGGCAAAGTGAGTAACAATTCTTCTATTCAACTTTGCCTAAACTTCCGCATTGAATAATAAATTGAGAACAAGCGTGCTTTGAAATAGGCGCCGTTTCTATTAGGACTTTTTCCGAGTTCTATTTTCCGGGTAAATTGCCGAGTTTGCACGGCATCCAGCTTGCAGGTATTCAATGACTTGGAGAATTCGCTGGATTCTTTTTCCACCGGAAAACGATATTTTCCGAGATATTCAGCAACCGGATTAGTTCGTCATTCGGTATTGACGAATGGACGAAATGTTTTTCACTGAAAATAAAGTTCGTTTGATGTACAGGGTCTGCATAAATGATTATAACAACGAAGTTGGCGTTGGACTATTAAAATATTCATATTCTGATGTAAACTTTAATTTAAACAAACGATACTCCGAGATAAAGCTGGCCATTCCGAAAGAAATTGAATAATGTACTGGAATTATAAAGGACCCCGCACATTTTGTATGAGAATTGGCTCCCGGTGGATTTGGCTGAAAATTTGATATGATGTTCTACTAATCTTTCTGATCAAATGTCTCTACAGTCACGAAGCTGAAAAATGCACTTCTAGGAGTTTTTAGCGATTTTGTGTATCCATTATGGCTTCGTATTACAGTTCACACAGAAATGTTTGAGAATATTCGTGATTATTGAAAGCAGATTCTGTCAATTCGAAATATTTTCAAACATTTCTGTGTGAACGGTAATACGTAAGCCATAATGGATACAAAAAATTGCTAAAAACTCCTAGAAGTATGAATTTTTCAGCTTCGTGACTGTGGAGACATTTGATCAGAAGGATTAGTAGAACATCATATCAAATTTTCAGCCAAATCCACCGGGAGTCAATTCCCATAATACGAAAGCCATAATGGATACAAAAAATCGCTAAAAACTCCTAGAAGTATGCATTTGTCAGCTTCGTGACTGGTTAGACATTTGATCAGAAGGATTAGTAGAACATCATATCAAATTTTCAGCCAAATCCACCGGGAGCCATTCCCATACAAAAAGTGCGGGGTCCTTTGTAGACTTTGCATAAGAAAAGATTTGATAAGAAAATTCCAAAGCAACCTACTATGCTACAATCATTTATAAAGACCCCGTACTTTGGTATGAACCACAGCCGTCTATAGAGACTTTAGACTTTAGACGGCTGTGCATGAACAATTGAAGTAGAAAATAAAAATTGCAATGAGGTAACCATGCTGGACAATTTGATAGGGTGTTCATTCTCATAGAAATTCGGAGAGCAACAGAAAATTTGCCTGTGTTATCTGTGCAAAATTGACTTTACATTAGGGCCTCCTTTAGTTTTCACAGGTTACGCAGGCAAATATCTCTTGCCCTTTGAATTTTTGTCATATACAGGGTGTCCCATTACTCGACGTCAACCCGCAACCGGGTGAAAAGGCAAGCAATGCTGGTTGTCAGAAAAATATAAAAAAAAATCTAAGTTGCATGATTTTGAAATAATGCGCATTTAAAAAAACAGGCAAAATTCCACACCCTGTGACAGTCTTTTCGCTCCTGTTGCCACAAATATCAACTTTTTCCAACTTTTTTCTTTGCTGTGTAACTTTGAATAATGCTTGTCTAAACTGTTATCAAAATTTTGATACCAGCTGATCTAGGTTTCATAAAAATAAGGCTTACTTCTCAGAAAAAAATTCGAAATAAACAATTGCCTAGTTTCAACTGACTGTATTGAAAAAAAATGTACTTCGTAGGTTTGGCATGTTTTTTCAAAAGTTGGCGCATTTAGTGATGATTCAAAATGGTATAATACTGGTTCAATTGTAGCTGCCGTAGTTCAAATTTATTTTCGATTGACTTTGAATACACTTTTTCGTTAACTGCTTCCCAGTAATAGAGTCCAATGGATTCAAGTCCGGTGAACGGGCCGGCCACGAGATTGGACCAGAACATTTTTTCCCGGAAGATGAATTGGACGTTCTTGTCCAATCTCGTGGCCGGCCCGTTCACCGGACTTGAATCCATTGGGCTTTATTACTGGGAAGCAGTTAACAAAAAAGTGTATTCCAAGGCAATCGAAAATAAATTTGAACTACGGCAGCTACAATTAAACAAGTATTATACCATTATGGAATCCTTACTAAATGCGCCAACTTTTGAAAAAACATGCCAAACCTACGTAGTACATTTTTTTTTCAATACAGTCAGTTGAAATTAGGCAATTGTTTATTTCGAATTTTTTTCTGAGGAGTAAGCCCTATTTTTATGAAACTAGAACAACTGGTGTCAAAATTTGATTACAGTTTAGACAAGCATTATTCAAGGTTACACAGCAAAGAAAAAAGTTGGAAAAAGATGATATTTGTGGCAACAGGAGCGAAAAGACTGTCACAGGTGTGGAATTTTTCGTGTTTTTTTAAATGCGCATTATTTTAAAACCATGCAACTTAGATTTTTTTTATATTTTTCTGACAACCAGCATTACTTGCCTTTTCACCCGGTTCCGGGTTGACGTCGAGAAATGGGACACCTGTAGAGGGTTTTCCAACGAGAGGTGTTATTTTGATATTTGAAGAAAAATGCCATTTTTCAATAAAACGATCGGATGTTTATTTCATTATGAAGAAGAAACTATGCCGTTAATAGTGGAAAATAACATCAGGCAAATGACCACCGCGACCACACTTACAGGACCATATCTTTCAATGAAATTTTATATAACCAAGTCGCTAAGTGGCTGTCCTATGTCCTCGAAAGCTTCACGAATTTCATATTTGGGGTCTTGAATCGACGCTGGGCTATTGGCGTAGACCTTCTCTTTCACGTGGCCCCAAAGGAAGAAGTCGCAAGGTGTTAAATCACAAGATCTCGGTGGCCAATTGTGATCACCTCTTCGAGGGATAACACGGTCCGGAAACTTTTTCCGCAAAAGATCAATGGTTTCGTTGCTTGTGTGGCACGCAGCACCGTCTTGTTGAAAGTAACGTTGTCCATAGAAAAACATTTATCATCTCTCGATAGCGCAATCCATTCACTGTAACTGTTGCTCCACTTTCGGCTACACCAGCAATATTCTCGGCTGTTCTTGAGCGACGTGCACGGGTTTTATTCTTCACATCACGAACTTGTTTCAACAGCTCGAATTTTTCCACCAATTTCTTTATTGCGGTCCGACGAGGTATTCATAAAAAGAAGCCTTTCCTTTTACTTTCAAATAATGGAGCATTACCCTGCAAGGAAAAGGTAGAGACTATGAATTCGTGTTGAAAAAAAACTGTAAACTTCTATTTTCTACTTCTACCCTTTACTCAAAAGTAAATGCTTCATTTTTATGAATACGGACTAATGTTAACAATAATTTCATTCAAACCCATTATGTTTCAGAAATGTCGTAAAAGTCTTACCCCTTAACTATTATCCGCAACTCAGAAGAGCCATTTTCATACAAACGAGAATTCCAAAGAAACAGCGAAAAGACAATTAGAATGTGTCGACATTATGTATACTTCTTTCTTGAGTTCTTCCATTTGGTAACAGGCCAAGAAGAACAAAATTCCAACCGCGTCGCAGATTGCACATAATTATCTGATCTGTTAAGTCATGTGACACATTGCGGAAATGGGCAATTAGACAGTCCTCCTCTTCGTAGTTCTTCCAGAAAGATCGGCCTTATGTAGGAAACTTATCCAAGCACCAGTCGTAACGTATATCTTCCAACTTTCTAGAAGCGAGTGTTGAGAAAAAGGATTTCGACACTTGTCCAACTTAAATATTTGGATTGTCTCGTGTTGGTTGATAGTTAGAGAATCCCTTTTACTGAAACATTTGACTGGAGTTGTCATTATAAATGGTTTCCCAATATTTTGGATAGCCCTCGGTAGATGTCACCTTGGAAGCTGTCAATTTTTGACATTTGGCAAATAGAAACCATGCCATTAATAAAAATGGAACGATACACGCTTCAAGAACGCATTGAAATAATTAAAATTCACTATAAAATGTGTGAAAATTTGGCAGAGAGTCGGTTCGTAACTCGAAAATGTTTGGGTCGTCAGACCGCAATAAAGAAATTGGTGGATTGTTGGGACAAGTTAGAGATATGAAGAATAAAACCCGTGCACGTCGCACAAGAACAGCCGAGAATATTACTGATGTAGCCGAAAGTGTTGAAGAAAACCCAAGTTTGTCCATTCCTCGTCGTTCTTCGGAATTAGGCATTCCACAAACGTCATTACACCGTATTTTGCATAAAGATGTGGGTCTTAAGGCTCATAAAGTTCAGTGCTACGCTACGTGCCACACAAGCAACAAAACCATTGGTCTTTTGCGGGAAAAGTTTTCCGATACGGGCCTATCAGCGTGCTCGTGGTGGTCATTTGCCTGATGTTATTTTTCACTATTAACAACATAGCTTCTTCATTATAATGAAATAAACATCCAATTATTTATATTGAAAAATGACATTTTTCTTTGAATATTGAAATAACACCTTTTATTGGGAAGACCTTCATTATTTTTAATTGATTATTCTCAATTGTCATAGGGATTCACCGAATACTCTGTCGTAAGCTTTACAGTATTTTACGATTAGTACAGTCAAATTGTGCTTTTAGCAGAAAAGTTTTAGGGTAGTTTTGATTTCTCCCATTTTTTATGTTTTTTTGGGGTGCTGAATTTGAATCTGAGGTTTGCTCACAAAATTTCGTACGGAACATAGAAAAAAATGCTGAAAAAAAAAGAAAAATCTCATTTTTGGTCAGTCTTCTGCATATCACTCGAAAACTATCAACTTTTTCGGAAACCACACAAAATGAAAGTACATAAAATTTCCTACAAATTACAATATTAAGGTTGTCTCTGCGATAAACCGTTCTGGCTCAAAGTGTAGTTGAAGATAGGCATATTTTCTATGACCCTACGACAACCAACTTTTTTCACTCTAAATCTATAGTTTATTGTTGAAGGCCATCAATCAGTGAATTCCTTCCAATTTTTTTCACATACTTCATTTCAATCAAATTTGTGAAGAAACGGGTAATTAAAAAAAAGATAAATCCGAAATGTAACAAATTCAATCACATGAATATACTTACAATATTCATGTTATTTTCCATACAAAATTTACTGGACTAGATATAATTTTCATTCGAGACATGTTTGTCGAAATAAATGTAACTTTAGATTATTTTAGGAATTGTATTATTCAATTATTCTAAATGGTTACTATTGAAAGCTGGCTTTGTGAAACACTGCATTATTATTTACAGTTTATTCACACACCAACTCGAAGCAAATAAAACGGTTACACATTTACTGCGCATTCCAGATGCACTTCTCGTCTCTTTAAAATTTTTAGACTCTTTCACTGAACTTCGACCTATTTCTATCTCTCGACTAACTTAAGTCGAGGGTGAACAACTCTCCTTAAATCCCTACCTAACCTGATCTCATTGGTCTACCCTCACAACGATTCAAGTAGTATTTTGTACACTTAGGAATCGCCTTGTGAAATATCGTCATCATTGCCAGGCAAGGAGTGAACTCTAAAAAAGATCAGATCTGGTAAAATTCACTTCCCAAGAGCCAATAACTCTTGCAATAGTGTCAACCCAAAGTCGAATCTCTAATTACTTAACACAACCCTGTTTTCTTGAAAACATCTGCAAAGGGGCCATCCATAAAGTACGTCACACTAATTTCAAGAGTTTTTGAGGCCCCCCCCGTCCTTGTCACAGGTGGTCACATTTCTGAGACCCCCCTCCCTAGTGTGACGTCACATGTTTTGCAATTCAAAATCGAAAAATTATTAAATTGAAGCAGCAGTTCTGAAATTAGTTTCATTTCCATTTAAATTAAGTAATTTTTTATGATATCAACATAATATCAAATATTTGAAACAATAACAAAATAAACTAATGAATAATGAATTAACTTCTTCCTGTATATGCTGTTTTTTTATCAGCGTAAGTCGCACTTTATATTTCGTATAATCAACGGTAAATATTACCTAAATCTATCTTTGTGTTCATTTTGAACTTGATTTATTGAATTACACTACTGGAAAAAATTAAAGAATCAAAAAAAAATTCCAAATTTGGTCAATTTTCAACATGCCGTAACTTTGAGAGAAATAGTAGTACAAAGAATTTAAAAGAGGAAGTTGTAGCCCCAAGTGTCTAGTTTTTGGATTAGAACTTCAAAAATTTAAAGTTTCAGTGGTTTTCGAGTAATGATAGAAAAATCAGCAACAAAAAAAATCTCAAAATTTTACCACTTATTTTTTTCTTGTCTACGAGCGTGAAAATTTTATTTTTGCATAATCGTTGTAATGATGAGATACTTTATTAATTCAGCTTTAGTTTATGTTTTTATTGACCTCAATACGTTCACCTCTCGCCGAGATATCGGTCTTCAAATGGAAAAGGATCCATTTGTCTTTGATTATCGATTTCTCAGCAACCAATGATCGCACAGAAAATTGAAGGAGGGTTTCAAGACCTCAAATGAACTCCCATTATTGAACAACCATTGCTTATTCATATTTTTTTTCTTCATGTCACATCAATATAAAAATTTAACAAAAAAAGGGTTTTTGGTGGTTTCTTGGAAAATCTACCGCTGGATCGAAAATGTTGAGGAAACCAATACTGTTAAGTGTGACTTTCACAGTTCATTTGCAGATAGTATATAAATTTCAAAAAAAGAAAGATAAAATAAAATAAAAAATAAAATTTTTAATAATTTAATAACGGGTATTGCCACCCCTGTTTTCAATAACGGCTCTCAAACGTTCAGCCATGTTTATGGATCCTTTTAAATTTGAAGACCGATATCTCGGCGAGAAGTGGACGTATTGAGCTGAATTAACAAAGTATCCCATCATTTTAACGATTCTGCAAAAATAAAATTTCCATGCTCGTAGACAAGAAAAAAATAAGTGGTAAAATTTTGAGAATTTTTTTGTTGCTGATTTTTCTATCATTACTCGAAAACCACTGAAACTTAAAATTTTTGAAGTTCTAATCCAAAAACTAGACACTTGGAGCTACAATTTCATTTTTTTAAATTCCTTGTTCGACCATTCCTCTCAAAGTTACGGCATGTTGAAAATTGCCAAAAAATTTGGAATTTTTTTCTGATCCTTTAATTTTTTCCAGTAGTGTATGTTTATATGCACAAAATAGCACAACTAAAAAAACGACGTCGTTCACTCAGCGAAAGCAAATTGTCGAATGAAAATATAGAAACAAAAACATTACCTACGCGAGGTTTGGCGGCATTAGTCAAAGGGCTCGTCGGCGATCGGCACGTGTCAGAAGCGGCTATGAACTTGTCAACAAAACAATTTAAACCGTATTGCCCTAAAGATAGAGTTGGACATATTTTTTAGTTTAATTAATATTTCAAATTACGCGATTAGTACCTCTAGATTTTGAAATGTGATGTCACGAAACTTAGGACCCCTCAAACCCCTTGTCACACCATGTCACACTTTGTCGACCCCTCCCCCCCCCCTTTACGTGTGACGTACTTATGGATGGCCCCAAAGAAGATACAAAGACCTGGCCAAAAAGTACCACATGAGTACATGACCCTCTTTCCCTATTCAAAAAATTTAGAGGGTTGATGGGAATAGCACAGAGTTCAACGAAAATCCTTCAAAAATGCATAAAAATTGGTAGAAGTAAAACAAAAAATTGACCTGTTACAGGATAATGTAGCCAAATATTTTCTTGTGAGAAAATGAATATGTTTCATAATCTTGACGTTCAATAAATGTATAAGTGCCCTCAATCGTATTAGTGCCCTTAATGGAGAATTAAACACCGAACTAAACCTTTCAAAATAAATCATGATTAGTTGATATTTCAAGTATAACGCCTCTGTACACACTGCGTCAACTATTTCTGTTGCATCCCTTATTCTTCAGTTATAAGTTATTCATTTACTCGCACATTCCTTATGTACCGCACAAGAGGATATAACGTCACGTTTCAAGCTAGGCTCATTCAGTACCTTTGTTTATGTTTTATTTAATCAACATTCTAAATTCTACCCTCTCAACTGTTTTTACGATAGAGAGAAAGAACATTTCCCTTTTTTGTTTTCGTATGATACGAACTTGTTTTCCCTTTAGGGTGGTTCTTTCACAGTATATCGTTCAGAGAGATGAATTTGAATTCATACATGGGAGTAATTGATTTCAATGAAGTACTTCTTAATTCTACCCTCAGAGTAAGAAGTAAACCTAAAGATGCCTTTATAGTCCAGTCAATTGTGCTCAAAAGAACCCCTAGCAGGAAAGTTCTGGGGTAGTTTTGATTTTTTCGATTTTTTATGTTTTTTGGGGTGCTGAATCCGAGTCTGAGGTTTGCTAACAAAATTTCGTGAGGGAACATTGAAAAAAATGGAAAAAAGAGACAAAGTCTCATTCTTTGGCAGTTTTCTGCTTATAACTCGGAAACTATCAACTTTTCGTGAAAAACCTTTCCATACAAAATGAAAGTACGTGAAATTTCCTACAAATTGTATCACCACAGCTTGTTCTGCGACAACCCGTTCTGGCTCAAATTATAGTTGAAAATGAGGTATTTTCTATGACTCAATAAATGAAATAAATTAAATTCCGTGGTTCCGATAATGCGAACGTCTTGAAATTTTGCATGAACATTCAGTATATCAGTCTTGATTCACAAAAAAAATTAACTCGAATCGAATATCTTGTGATGGAAATATAAAGATTCTTCTTTTCAATATTCCAATTCAATTTTCTATGGTTCTCTTCACACTATCGTCACACAATTTTGCATAAGGCTTATTATAAGCATGTTGCATTTGGCCGCATCATTTCATTTCGATTGGTTTAGTTTAATCTGGGATATTGAGGAACAGAAATTTTGAATGGCCATGTTTTTGAAACATAGATATGGCCATTCAAAGTTTTTGTTCCCCAATACATATCTCAGACAAAACGAACCCATCGGAATGAAATGTTGCGACCATATGCAAGATGCTCATAAGAAGCTTCATGCAAAATTTGGTGGCCATAGTGTGAACAAAACCATAGAAAATTGAATTGGAATATGGAAGAGAAGAATATTTATATTTCCATAACAAGATATCCGATTCGAGTTAAATTTTTTTTTTGTGAATCGAGAGTGCTATACTGAATGTTCATGCAAAATTTTAAGACGTTTGCGTTATCGGAACCACGGAATTTAATTATTTTCATTTATTGAGTCATAGAAAATACCTCATTTTCAACTATAATTTAAGCCAGAACGGGTTGTCGCAGAACAAGCTGTGGTAATACAATTTGTAGGAAATTTCATGTTCTTTCATTTTGTATAAAGGTTTTTCACGAAAAGTTGATAGTTTCCGAGTTATAAGCAGAAAACTGCCAAAGAATGAGATTTTTTCTCTTTTAAGTATTTTTTTCAATGTTCCCTCACGAAATTTTGTTAGCAAACCTCAGATTCGGATTCAGCACCCCAAAAAACATAAAAAACCGAAAAAATCAAAACTACCCCAAAACTTTCCTGCTAAAACCCTATTTGACTGTACTATTATGCAATTGTTGACGAAATCAAGTAGAATCTGTTTATGACCGCGAACAACATTCGGCGTTGCGAACTTGTGCCGTATATTTATTCCGTATTGGAATCACTGGTTTACAGCTCGCCTACTATAATCCATGTCCATTGCCTACGGGTATCTTTCCGTGATAGCCAAGCTGCTCTTAAAGGTCTTCTTGCTCTTTAATTTGAGGCCGACTTGGCACCGATCTTCGGACAACTCTGCCAGGAAAGGGTGGTGGTACCATTGCAATGTAATGTCAAAAAAAGTAGCTTACAAAAGATCTGAAACGGATAGTTTATTGATGAACACCAACAAAACAAAATTCGAGGTCTCAAGTCTGTTTCCTGAAGAGGGCTGGTGACTGCTGGCTGAAACGTGGAAAAGCAGATGCAAGAAGCACAGACAACATTTCGAGAAATAGTGAAAGCAGAGAATAATATTAATCGATTGAAATCAACCAATATTAGCCAAAATGCAAGGAAGTGGTATCAAACAGAGCACCGCATCAGCACAGGATTGCTCTGAATGATACGAAGTGTTTCTTCGAACTTACAGCGAAATGGCATCTTCCTCAAGGTATAATAAACCGAAGACGCTATCTCTAATTCCATACGAAAACCTTCTTCCGTAGCATGAACCTTGAACGAAGTCCTAATACGGACGTAGTGGCCATCCATAGGTGCTCTGTTTGATACCACTTCCTTGCATTTTGTCTTGAACGAGGACGAAATTAGCTCCGAAGTATGAGTTTAATATTGGTTGATTTCAATCGATTAATATTATTCTCTGCTTTCACTATTTTGATATCCATGGCGATGTTTCGCATTACACCTCTGCTTATTATTTCAAGAAATTTTCCATCATAGTCAAATATGAATTTCCCATGAATTGTTGAATAATTTCATTAATCCTCATTATTATTATTTCATACCTTGTCTGTTTGAGTTTCCTAGAGACGTATTTCATAATTCGCTGTGCACATACGAAAATTTGAAGTGTTTATATCTAAGGGTCGACCCAAAACTCGAAGCCCAACATCAAAATTCGATTTGTGAAAATCGACAACACTCGCTTAATATTGACTTTATCGAATAACTAATCCCAAGGCGAGCGTATTTTACTCACGATATCATTATTGACACAATGTTCGATGAAAGATAACAAACTATTACTTCTTCAATATTCTACTGAAATGATCAATTTACAGGCTGTTTTCGAAGGCTAGTTATTTCATGAAGATAACGCATCTAGATAAACCTCATCATTAATTTAATATCCAGTTAGAAAAAACTAGAATGTAATTGATACCGCTCGATAAAAAGGGCAAATATTTTTTTATCCACAACTATCGTGTAATCCTCCCATTATACGTCTGTTTGCTCGGCCATAATAATACCCATTCATCTCAAGTGAATAATGAATTATTATTCACTGTTGTCAGATGCTTCATAGATTCAGCTCTAAACAATTCTTTAAATTGATATTTCTTCAGTATTCTAAAGTACTCCAACTAACAAATATGGTTTTACCTTGTCGATCGAGGACCTAATCTACTTTTATTACATAAATTGAAGCATTTTTTTCACAAAATATAGGTACAATGACAAATTCTCCAAAAATTTCTCATGGGTCATCTTGACTTTTTCCAAACTAGCAATAGAAGGGTCTTGTCACGGTCGCCAAAATGTTAAATTCTTCAAGAAATATATTCAGTAGTCGTGGATAAAGTATAGTATGCTACTCGCGCATAATGGTTGTTATTCACTCGGTGATTTGGGCCATTAGCCAACGGCTCGTAACCATAACTTCACCTCGGGAATAATAGCAATCATTATATGCTCGTTGCATAATATACTTTTATCTCGTGATAATATAAGCTTCCGATCCATTAGCAGATACAATAAGTATTTTTGTGCGCTTATTTCCAGGAGAACAGAGTGCCATTATTAAGACCAATTGAAGAGTAGAAATTCAAAAGGATCCAAGTGCCACTTTCATAAAATTTTAGATTTCATTCTAAATGGGGTCTATGTGCCAAGGCCAATAGCGTACAAAACGGTCTATGTACCACCCGCTACAGACAGTCATCATTTCTGATGAACAACACTGTGAATGTTCTATGCGCCATCATCTCTTTTACGTTAAAAGGGTCCCAAATCTCAGTTTAAATTTTTGGCACTTAGACCCTTTTGAATTTCCACTCTTCAATTGTCTGTAATTTTCGAATTTTGGTCCAGAAGGGGCTTAAAACAACACGGTAGGGCTTACCGATGAATAATTCGAAGTCAAAAATGGTCATTTTTGAAAATACGTCAATTAAAATAATAACTCTCATAAGCGGTTGAGGTAAGCCTACCGCCGACTTAAACACGATAACTTTCGAAAGGAACAACTTATAATAGGAAAGTTGACTTCATTAATCAATAAAATTGAACCAAGAATCATCCCGATGTTCAAAAATTTTAATTATCGTTCTTTCACTATAAATAAACGGTTTTTCCGATTAATTTTAATTTTTTTCATCAAGATTTTATCAGGAAAACAGGTGCAGCAATTTATGACTCATTATATCTCGGATTATCAAAGTTTTTAGTGAACAACTATTTTTCGCAAAAAATGAAGGCCATCTCAATTAACAAGCACCCCGTAGGTACTTCAACTGCTCAAATACATAATTACATTTCTGGAAAACTTTTTTGGGTTTTCACCAGTCTCTGAAACAGAATCAATTAAAAAATTTTTCCGCCGACTTCGAAATAAAAGTTGATTTTAATGTGTACGAAATTGAACATTAATGATGCACTTTAATGCTCAATTTATGCTATTTTAATGTGCAATCCTCATGGCAACCGTAGGTATTACATAAAGTATTCAGAATCATTCCGAGAAATGTCAAAACTTTACTGGAACATAAAAACATAGAAATTCCATTATGTCAAATGTATGTCTCGTGCAAAATGAGAATAGTTTCCAATCAAGAATTTATACACAATAATGTTGATATCGTCGGAAAAATTTTGTAATCGACTCGGTTATTAATCTATAGGTCTCGAACTATTAACGCGTTCGTTCCGCTCACGCGTTAAAATATCTTGACCATTTGTCGCTGTCGTTAATAACATTGTTGATTAAATAATTACCAATTAAGGTGAAATACTCCTGCGTAAATCCTTGCACTAAGTTGTCAGGAGCAAATTGGTTTTGAAAAAATTGTTACCCAACTGTAAAACTAAAAAAGGAAATAAATTAAATGGATAACGTAACGTTTCGGTGTATCAGACCCCATCTTCAGACCAAGAAATGCAGAATCCTTGTAGTTTATGTTTCAATCGATACATAATTACATGATTAGCATTATTAATAAGTACTGATCAAATGAAGAGAACATTACAATTATTCAATTGGAATCTAAAATTCAGTTCCGTGGTCCAATCAAATGAATTAAATAAATAATAATGAATTGAATTGAATTAACCTTTACATTTTCAAACAAAAAATGCTCTAAACATATAATTACTTAATGTGATTGCATCAATCAAATTTGGTAGAAACACGAGACTACCAAGAAGTTTGAAATGTCCATACGTTATTTGTGAACATTTCGAAATATTGAATTTAAAAGTCAGTAACAAAGCAGTTTAATGTTTTGTGGAAGTCATACCTGTACCTATAAATGAAACAATCAATTTGAGCTCTTTATATCGTCTCTTTATGACCAATTATTAAGGTCTAATGTTTTTTTCATTATTGCCATGAATACTTTATTTATTTCCATCAATGTGATACCATAATATTCGATAAAAATCGTGCATTTGAATAATTGCATGTTTTTCTCTGCGGGGATAGTGGTAAATAAATATGCTGATGTGAATTGTATGTTTCGGACAGATTCAACGATATGAAAACCATTATTTCATTCAACTGATTTGGATTATATGTATATTATTACAGTAACTTAAGTTGACATGTAACATTTTTGTAGAAGAGAACAGGAGAAAATAACCTAAATTTAAACAGAATGTCTCCAAATTAACAGAGCCGGAACTAGGATTCTAACGCCTGTGGCAAACTTTCAAAATGCGCCCTTGAAGAAATTCATTTTTCAATGAATACATGTTTTTCATAATTGACATTTATTGATTATTATTTGAAGAATTTTTTATTCACAATAATCTTAATCCAGTCGAATTGTGCTTTTAGCTGGAAAGTTTTGGGGTAGTTTTGATTTCTTTCATTTTTTATGTTTTTGATGGGGTGCTGAATCCGAATTTGAGGTTTACTAACAGAATTTCGTGACGGAACATAAAAAAAACCAAAACAAGTATAAAAATCTCATTGTTGGTCAGTTTTTTGCTCATTACTCGGAAACTTTTCGTGTAAAACCTTTCCATACGAAATGAAAAAAATTTTACAAATTGTACTACCACAGCTTGTTCTGCGACAACCCGTTCTGACTCAAATTAAAGTTAAGGTATTTTTTATGGCTCAATAAATGAGAAAAATTAAATTTTATGGTTCCGATGATGCGATCCTCTTGAAATTTTGCTTTAACATTCAGTACAATTCACAAAAAAATTTCACTCCAATCGGATATCTTGTTATGGAAATATTCCAATTGAATTTTCTATGGTTCCGTTCACACTATGGTCACACAATTTTGCATAAGGCTTATTATGAGCATTTTGCATTTGGCATTTTGGCTGCAATATTTCATTTCGATTGGTTTCGTTTTGTCTGAAATATTGAGAAACAAAAATTTTTAATGGTTTAATTTTATGGAATACCCTGTATCGTGTCGACAGCACACAATTGCGTTCATGCAAAATTTCAAGAGGATCGCATCATCGGAACCATAGAGAATTCAATTTTTTTTCATTTATTGAGTCATAGAAAATACCTCATTTTCAACTATAATTTGAGCCAGAAAGGGTTGTCGCAGCGCAGAACAAGCTGTGGTAGTACAATTTTTAGGAGATTTTATATATAATCCATTCACGAAAGGTTGAGCCGTCGGTTGGCCATGGAAATCTGACATATTCCACTGTGTATACTAAAATTTTAGGTTATGTTCTTTATTTTTCTGTCAGATTGATACGCAATGTTGTCAATATTGCATAGAGTTGTCTGATAACTCGCAAGCTCGTCGGACGAGGCCGGGTACATTCGGCAACGTTGACTTTATTTTACGTTATGACAGCAAATACTGCCAACTTCAGATAAATGAAGAAACGCCTACTATGTGCTCAACCTTTCGTGAACGGACTATACTTTCATTTCGTATGGAAAGGTTTTTCACGAAAAGTTGATAGTTTCCGAGTAATAAGCAAAAAACTGACCAAAAATGAGATTTTTCATTTTTTTTGTATTTTTTTTCTATGTACTGACAAGAAATAATGTAGGCAAACCTAAGAATAGGATTCAGCACCCCAAAAAACATAAAAAATGGAAGGTATTAAAACTACCCCAAATTTTTCCTGCTCTGGGTTCTTTTAAGCACAAATATTCTACTATAACTGTACTATCTCCAATATTTCCTGAAAAGTAATGAACAAAATTTTAATCTACAAAATGAATAGAAAACGATAAAAAAATTGTCATTTCATATTTTGCGCCCCCAGGTCGTTTGCGCCCGTGGCAAATGCCTCCTTCGCCACGCCCACGGTCCGGCTCTGCAAATTAATGCAACAAAATGTGGTCACAAATTCTCTTGAAGAAATTAGGAGACCCTGTTTTGTACTTCTTCTAGATGAAAGAATTCAACTTTCGTATTTTCATCTTTTTTTTGTTTGACTTAAATTAAAAAGTATTTTTATTCTCAATTCAAAATTAACACATCAAAACATAAGCGTTTTTGAGAAAGTCTAAGGAAATTTCGTTTGTTAAAATCTCTTATACTCAAATTATAAGATATTATTAGGGTGAATGTTCTCCGGAAATACAGAGAACTCTGCTACAACTGTGAAACTGGATGTTGCATTTTGAAAGTTTTTTTTTTACTTGGGCACCTTATATATTTTCCACATTTCGATAGAGCCTGAAATAACAATTCCAAATATATAGTCCGAGAGCTGGCACGAATTTTAGGGTAGGTATTTGAGGCAAGCTGAAAACTTGTCAGATACCTCTCCTATTATATCCCAACTCGGGTTTGCAGACCTGGCTGGTGAGTAGCGGGGCTACTCACAAGACATACATTTGACATAATAAAATTCCTATGTATCTTTGTTCCAGTAGAGTTTTGACATTTCTCGTAGTGCTTCTGAATACTTTGTGTACGGTTGCCATGGGGATAGCACATTAAAATGGCTAAAAAAATTGAGCATTAAAGTGGGCCATTAATGCTCAATTTAGTACACATTAAAATCAACTCTTATTTCGAGAACGGCGGAAATATTAATTTTTTGTACAACGGTCAAAAAAACTTGACTTTTCTTCATTACTATGGATGCGTAAATGATTACTTTTTTTCACAAAAGAAATACAGTTCAAAACTGTTCAGAAAAGTCTTTTATTAACGGTGAAAAAAAGTAAAGACTGTATGCATAGAAATATTACATTGGAAGCATTGTCTCAATCATTTTATATTTCCGACGATGTAAATTCACATTCACAGTTGTACAAAAAATGTTGTTTGTATTTCGTGCGTATAAAATTCTTGTTTTCATGACACATTCGAGTGAATTAACACTAATATGCCATGAAAAAACACTTATTTTACGCACTTCATACAAAAATAACTATTTTCATTTCAAGAACGATATTGTTTTAATCAGAAAAAAACTATAGATTACAACACGAGAAATATGAATACATATTCCTCGGCTTCGCCCTCGGGATGTAACGATGACAACCTTGGGAAATATACTATTCATATTCCTCTAGTTGTAATAATAGCTATTTTGTTTCAAGTTTATAGCACAAACAGGAACGGAGATAATGACCGAAGTTAAAATTGCTGAAATGTCAATTTCGGCTTACCACTCGAAATCAAAACAGCCATGCGGTTGACGAAAAAATGATTTTCTCGAAAGAAGATGACAGCAATATTCCTCTCATTATTCTCTATCACTTAAGTATGAAAAGTTGTTGTTCAGGGATCAGGAATCGCCAATTTTAACCACGCTGTAGAATCAAAATATACGGTGTGTTTGGTCATGACGATAATTTAAGGGCATCAAATATACCTAATTTTATCGACAAAAACACCCACATGGTGGAGTTTACCCCCTCAGTTTTGGGGTGGCCCCCATTTTGAATTTACTTTTTATTTTAGTTGACCCTTCCAAATAATATCGATTTCTTTGGACATAAAGTTCTTACAGATGTGAAAAAATGTTTTTTGAAAGATGATACTACCACCTTTTATTGAAGTGGAACAATATGAAAACATTTAACAAAAAAATTCTTTAAAAAAATTTTTGTAAAAAATGTACTGATTTTCTTAGTGAATCTGCAATAGTACGAGAACTAGAACATTGAAGTACGAGTATATTTTTTTCAATGATTTAACACGCTAGGATATTAGCTACAAAACGATACCGACATAATTTCTTCAAGTTACATAATTAGAAAGTAATTGCTGTTCGACTCTTATGAAAATTGATAAAATAAAATGAAACTCAGTACTGTACTTTCGATAATTTTTAATGATCGAACAAACAAATTTATTATAAAAATTGCTCAAAATAGCCGCCCCTGCTTTGTAAACAAACAGTGGCCCTCTTGACGACCTGTAGCAAAAAAAGTTTGGGGCGCTCGTGTAGTGGTCATGTTCGAACAGCAATAACTCTCAAATACGTTACTTACAGAATTGATGTAGGTGTTGTTTGTGGCTAATATCCTGCGTGTTAAATCTTACTTCAAGTGCTAGCTCTGTGTACTATTGCGGATTTACTGAGAAAATCAGTATATTTTTATACTAACATTTTTATGGCATTTTCAAGTTAAATGTTTCATATTGTTCTACTTTAATGAAAGGTTGTATTATCATCTTTGAAAAAAAAATTTTTTCACATCTGTAGCACCTTTATGTCCAAAGAAATCGATACTATTTGGAAGGGTCAACTAAAATGAAAACGGAAATTTAAAATGGAGGCTACTCCGAAAACTAAGGGATATTGATGCCCTCAAATTATCGTTAAGTTATGACCAAACACACTGCATATACGAGAAAAACTAAAGAATGTAAATCTTTCTAGATAATAGTGTCTCATAAACCTGATTTTTATTATTTTCGTTCTAGCTCTTTATGGAAAACACTCAGCTCCTTAGATTTGAGCTACAACCAGTTAGACGCCATTCCTTTTGCAACGTTTAAGGAACTCCGCAGTCTACAGTGGATTAATCTTCACGGGTAAGTGAAAATATATATTCCAGCTAGATTCTGACTTGAGCAATTCATTCGAAGAATAAGGTGGGTAATTTCTTTCGGTGAATAACGTCCTCTTAGATATAGTGCCTTCAACCATGTAACTTATGAATGAAATAAGCATTCATTGACAGGGTTATTTCGTATTCGTATGGATTTCAGCATTGTCCATTCTTGGAAGAAATGGTTCAGTTAAAAACAATATCGATTGATCGATAATGGAAATTTAACTTTAATTTCTAAGGAGAGAAAGAACGAAAAATTTGAATTGCGTGCTATTTTTGAATGTTAAGATGTCACATGATTATGACGTAAATGATCCGATTTTAACAGATGGGAGTTAGTGAACGGGAGCATTACACGGTAGACAAACGCATTCTTGTCAAAAATTATTTTAGAAATGGTAAAAGTTCAATTGTCACCACTTAATAGTACATGATAGGACGTCACGAAGGTAAAAAGGGGATGTTTCTATTCAAACCTAACGATTATTTCATATACAGTGTCTCTCAATGATATTATGAGGAAAAGGGTCATATCAGAAAGAAATTTCATAAGAACATTTTCATTTGAACGCTCGTTCTTGTAGTAGTCCGAGTGAAATATCAGGTGCCCTATCAATCACGTCTCAGGAAAGATCCATCGGGAATGAACAAGAAAGATGATCTTGAATAGAAGAATATTAGACTTGACTTTTGTGTTATCTTCTTGGCCCGTCAGTGTTTAGTTCAGTTCCTAAAAACATCTACTATACATCTCGTATCCTGCTTTAATTGTACATGACAGTCCCAGAGGAGAGGTCAAAAGGTAAAAAAGGGGATGTTTTTATTCGAACGTAAAGTCCGTTCACGAAAGTTTAAGCCATCAGTTGGCCATGACAATTTGGCATATTCTACTGTGTATATTAAAATTTTAGTTTATGTTGTTCATTTCTTGTCAGATTGATAAGCAATGTTGTCAGTATTGCATAGGCCATAGAGTCTCGTCGGCCGAGGCCGGGTACATTCGGCAACGTTGACTTTATTTTACGTTATGACAACATATACTTCAGATAGGTAAATAAACAAACGCCTACTATGCGCTCAAACTTCCGTGGACGGACTTTAAAGATTTTTCAATATACAGGGTGTCTTTTAATGATAAGATATAGGGGATATTCCAATCGAGCATGACCTTGGCACCAACTACAAAGTGATAATAGGTGATCGCCAAAAAGTATCGAAAGATGGGCTTGACCTCATAAAAATCATCTCAACTGGTTTAAAAATGGGTTCTTTAGGGAGCAAGTAGCAAGCATGGCCATACGCGGCCCTAAATACAGAAAATCAATGCCTTTCGGAAACAATAACAACGCTTTCAACTGAAATTGTGGCCAAAGAAAGATGTCTGTGCAGACAGAAGGCAGCCAGAATTTGCCTTGTCTCTGATTGTCAGATAGCACTTAGGCAACTGATCGCCGTTGATTGTAAATGAAGGATCATTTGGATCATCAGTATCCTCTCGATACTGACGAAGTAAAGCAAGCTAGTTCTAGTTATCTACCCACCAGAACATGTGGAACATGAGATGTTGACGCCCTTGCAAAAAAGCAAGTATTCCCTTCACCCTGCCCATGCCCTCATCTGAGTAAAACACACACTGATTAGGGCGGTCGATGATTTTGAAGACATAGAGAAACACTATAACCTCAAAGAAAATACCTCCAAAATGGTTTGTTCAAATGGTCCCAAACCTCTACAGGAGCTGGCGCTGGGATATACGGGCCAAGTACCAAGTGTGCACTGTCGCTAGGCTCCTGTATGTCTTTCAAGCAGAAAATCTTAGCTATTGAAAAATTTCTAGATATAAATCTAGAAAGAAACTATCAGAAGTGCGATATAGCCATACATTCAGATAGTCAAGCTGCTATTAAAGCACTGAGGTTCTACGTCATCGACTCAAAGATGATCTGGGAGTGCCGGACTAAACTCAATGGGGTAGGCAAATAATAATATTTTTAATCTGTGCTACTGGCCATTCGGGAAATAAAAGAAAACGAAGAGGCCAATACACTTGCCAAAGAGGGCGCATTGGCCCAGAACCCTTCTGTGTTATAGGGGAAAGCCGAGAAGAAAAACTCTGGCAGAATCTCCCAAGGATGGATCATTCCACTAAGCTCCTTCGGAACTTTGAAACAGCAAGATCCAAAAGATATCTGAATCTTGGTAAGAAACAATTACACCTCCTCACTGGCTTTTTTACAGGACACTGTAGCCCCAGGAAGCACCTGTTGAGGATGGGATTATTTTTAAACAAAGGGATTATCGGACACAGAATGCCTTGCCATCGCGAGCCTAAGGAGAGAATGCCTTGGGCGAGTAACTTGTAAGAAGAGGAACTAGCCTCGTTGAAGCCTTGACAGATATTGGATTTCATCAGATCTCTGGAACTGGAAGGCGAGCAGTAAATAGTATGGCCAGAACAGCTCTGTAAGGGGGCACAATATACCTTGAGTCGCAGTGAACTGTAGCCTCTTTTTAACTATAACAATAGAGAAACACTCCCACTAGACTAACTAGACAAGTGAAGAGACTGATTGCACCTTCAAAAGGGAAGGCTCATAAGCTCTATCGTTGTCACCGTTTCGTGAGATGTCACCTGAACAAGATCGATACAGAAACACTGATATCTGTAGGTTTTATGAATCGATCACAGAAACTTATAATGGAATCGATATTAGCATAAGTTTTTATTAAATTAAATTTCCAAATCAGCAAAACATTCTAAACCACCTGTATTACGTTCGTGAATCAATAATTCGAACAAGTCCGCTGTGTATATCCGTCACCAATCGACATGCATCGAAAACACTCCCATTTGCAATGTTGGTTTCGGCTTTCACGAAAACATAGGTTTCGTAGAACTTTGGCACTCCAAGTTAGTTATTAACAATTAAAATGTTCTGAAGAGGAACCTTCACTTGTTCCGTCATACCGCCATATCCAAGCAAGGTTCAAGCTGTTGTATCAGGCAACTCCCATAACAAGGAGTAACCTCAAGTGTGACGGATTATTATTTCATGAAGCATACATATTTTCGACTCTCTTCAACGATTAATTCACTCCTGCCCCTAAGTTTATCGAGTCGAACTTCTCCTCGAGGATAAGACTACAGGGTGTTTCAAAAAAACGTGAGTGAAATATTTAGGGTTTGCCGCAGTAAAAAATCTCTCTGTATAGAGATTGAAGGATTTGAAAAAAACTTTATACATTATACAGATTTTTCATGATTTTGCCGAAACCACTGACAATTTGCAATGAAATTTTATAATAAGGAGTTTCGTTTGCTGGATACAACCATTAATTTTTTCATTTGACTCTCATAGAGGGCACTGGTTACACACGTTCGCACATCAAAGCTCGATACACTCCATAGAGATAGAATAGAGAAGAGACGCTATAACATACAATTGTGAAGGAAAATGGAACCACTGGCGGGGCTTATATATTACCAATATGGCTGAAAGTTTAGGGTTGAATTTAGTTGCCAGTTTTTTCTGTTTACGAATTTCACCAAAAAATTACGACGTGTTGGGGCTTAGGAATCCTGTTCAAATAAGGTCAATTGAATATCAAATAAACAATTTTTCTTTAGGCGATAATATGCACATATAAAAAGATATCAGATTACCGAAACATACTAGCAAAAATTTCGAATGCGGATCTGTTCAGTACTCATCCCTACCTGTGATATGTTTTTCTTCTAATTTTCTTATATGTCCCTTCTCTGCTTGTAAAAAGCCATACAGCACACGATACCATTTTATATTTGTATTAAGCACAAGAATCTCAATTTAACTTGAAAAATGTACAAAAATCACTATTTTTAGAAAAATTCAATGATTGTCAAAATTCGACGTATCGCAGTAATATGGCTGATCTGATCCAACTTCATTTTATTGATAGCAACTCTTACTATTCTATCTCTATGATACACTCACTGTGAGGTGTGAGTGTATCGTTCTCAGAGTAAGAAATTAACATATAGTCCGTTCACGAAAGGTTGAGCCGTCGGTTGGCCATGAAAATTGGCACTGCGTATATTTAAAATTTTAGGTTATGTTCTTTATTTTCTTGTCAGATTGATACGCAATGTTGTCAATATTGCATAGAGTTCTCAAATAACTCGTAAGGTCGTCGGACGAGGCCAGATACATTCGGCAACGTTGTCTTCATTTTACGTTATGACAGTAAATACTACCAACTTCAGATAAATAAACAAACGCCTACTATGCGCTCAAACTTTCGTGAACGGACTATAGACATGCCCCTTCGCGTGAATTTTGTAATCAACCAAGCATTAGAGTGAAATGTAAAGCATTTCAGTGCCGCACTGGGGTGAAGTAAAAAATGGGTTGGATTTTAAATTTTTATTTCCTGAAAAATATACAACATTTTCGTAAGTTTACATTAGCTATAATTACCGAATAGCCTTAAGCAACAATAACTGCCACAAAAGCAGTTAAATAATTCAGTTTATGAACGTCAAATCGAAATGAAAATGTAAACACAACGAGCAAGATACTTAACAGTAACAGTCGATGTTGCCAAACTCACAGAATTGTCTGTAACAGAGTAGGGAAGCGGTAGTCCCTATAATTTATATATTTATCCCTATAAAATTCACTTCGATTGGTTTCGTTTTGTCTAAGATAGCGAGGAACAAATTTTAAATTTCCATATTTTATGGAACCCCCTGTATGATTTGGCTGGCTAGCGAACCTAACTGCTACATTCGGGACCGAACTCACCCTGAAAATCTCAAGTCTCTAGGTTCTAGGTCAATCCATCGAAAGTTCAATGTTCAATTTGACTTGGTACAAACCATGTTATGGGAGTCAAATTCATAATTTTTTCTTCAAAGCCTTCTATCTTGAATACGTATGGCATTACAGACATTTTCCAAACAAACCCCAAATGTTTTTCAGTTTTCTATCTATCCTAAAGACACTTTTTTTAAACACCCGGTATTATCGACACTCTCAAATGATTAATTCACTCCTGTCCCCAAAGTTTATCGAGTCGAAGTTCTCCTCTAGGCCAAGACTATAATTAAAACATCATCTGCTCAATCCAGATTACAACAGTGAATATTTAAAAGAGAAATGCAAATGCATCCTGAAACTTTTATCGCTATCTGAAATACCTTCTAGCTTTTCCTAATGTTATTATTAAAATTTCCCCATTTTTAATGATCCCCATCGGGGCTTAGGAAAAGTCTGGGAAAATTTCGAGGTCGCGTTTCGATATCTTTTCGAGATTTCTGTTGAAACTCGAGATCCAATTGGGGGAATTTGAGCTACTACAACAAACTTTTATAATCGATCAAGAAAGTTATAACGAGTCTGGTCATCCAGGTTCGATGCCATACTTCTCTTTCGATTTGAAAACAGACAATGTTTCTGTCCGAAAAATATCCTGTTGCATTATGACACTGATAGTCTTGACGAACAAGAAAATGAACCTTCTGAAACATTTTTATGGCTGGAATATGGATTTTTCAATGTGACATATAGACACTGTTCAATGTACGTTTAGACATTATTTTTAAATATTAAAACTGTTATTTCTGTTGCATGTATCTAGTATTACGTTTTTTTTGTTTGTTTGACACATAGCTCTGTCTAAATAAATGGTTGAAAATTAAAACTAGGTCTTTGGATTATCCGTGTTTTCGATTATCCGGCGAAGGCTTGGTCCCGACTGGCACGGATAATCGGGGTTCTACTGTATAACAATATAAAAACATTCAACTTGATAACGCCAAAAAAATTCTTTAAAAAAGTTCATAGTAAAAATATGTACTGATTTTCTTAGTAAATCCGCAATAGTACAAGAACTAGCACATTGAAGTATAATTTTTTTTCAATGATTTAACACGCAAGGGTATTAGCTACAAAACAACACTCACATCATATCTGTAAGTTACATAATTTGAGAGTTATTGCTGTTCGAACATGATCACTACGCGAGCAAAAGACACAAGACAGGTCGTCATGAAGGCCACTGCCTGTCTACAGAGCAGACGCGGCCATTTTGAGCAATTTTTATGATTAATTTGTTTGTTTGATCATTGAGAATTATCGAAACTGAGGTTTTTTATTTTACCAATTTTCATAAGGGTCATGTTCGAATAGCAATAACTCTCAAATTATGTAACTACAGAAATAATGTGAGTGTTGTTTTGTAGCTTGTGTCCTTGCGTGTTAAATCATTGAAAAAAAATTATACTTCAATGTGCTAGTTCTTGTACTATTGCGGATTTACTGAAAAATCAGTACATATTTTCACTATGAACTTATTCAAAGAATTTTTTTATGGTGTTATCAATTTGAATGTTTTTATATTTTTATACTTCAATGAAAGGTGGTAGTATCATCTTATCACTTGAATAGAAAAGAGAAACTAAAATAGTAATTTAATCAACTTGGTTATTGAAGACAGCAACAAATGGTTAAGATATTCTTATAGTTCGAGACCATTGGTCACTAGATTGAAGACCGAGTTGATTACAAGATTTTTCCAACGACCTTTATATCAATTGTGTATGAATTCTTGATTGAAATACATTCTCATTTTGCACAAGACATTCATTTGACATAATGAAATTTCTATGTTTTTATGTTCCAGAGTTTTGACATTTCTTGTAGTGCTTCTGAATACTTTGTGTACGGTTGCCATGAGGATTGCACATTAAAACAGCATAAATTGAGCATTAAAATGGGTCATTAATGTTCAATTTCGTACACATTAAAATCCCCCTTCATTTTGAATTCGATGAAAATAGTTATTTAATCAACTAAGTTATTGAAGACAGCAACTAATGGTCAAGATATTCGCTCCGCTCACTATTCGAAACCATAATTCGCTCGATTACCAACCGAGTTGATTACAACAATTTTCCGACGACCTTAATATGAATTGTGTATAAATCTTTACTGAAATACATTCTCATTTTGCACAAGACATACATTTGACATAATAAAATTTCTATGTATAGTCCGTTCACGAAAGGTTGAGAGCATAGTAGGCGTTTCTTTATTTATCTGAAGTTGGCAGTATTTACTGTCATAAAGTAAAATAAAGTCAACGTTGCCGAATGTACTCGGAATCGTCCGACGAGCTTACGAGTTATCAGACAACTCTATGCAATATTGACAACATTGCATATCAATCTGACAAGAAAATAAAGAACATAACCTAAAATTTTAATATACACAGTGGAATATGCCAAATTTCCATGGCCAACCGACCGCTCAACCTTTCGTGAACGGAGTATACCTATGTTTTGAATTTTGACATTTCTCGTAGTGCTTGTGAATACTTTGTGTGTAGTTGCCACGAGGATTGCACATTAAAAAAGCATAACTTGGTCATTAAAATGGGCCATTAATGTCAATTTAGTACACATAATAATCATCTTTCATTTTGAGGTCGATGGAGAACATTAAGCCGGGTTTAGACGAAGCGCACCTACTCGCGCACCAGCCTCGCTCCGCTCCCTCGCATCGTGTAAACATGCTCCTCGCCGTGAGGCCCCTCGTCCTCGGGGCGAGCCGTCGCCGGTCGGTTTTCAGTCGCGCATCAAAGAAACCTCACTCTGTCGTTTGAACAAGAATTTGGAGCTAGTCGAGACTAGCGAGTGCGCCGGCTTTAGTATTCTATTTACGCAGGGAAAATGGACCAAGCGAAGTGCCTGAAACTTATCGAACTATACAGGGTGTTCCTTAATTGAACGTACAAACGAAAAGGGGAGATTCCTTAAGTGAGTTTAAGAAAAAAAAGTCCCATAAACATGGGGTAGCAAACGTTTTGTTTTCGAGATACAGGGTGTTAAAGTTTGAATCGAAAACATGTGTTGATTATACGAGTTTATCGAATCCTTATGAATCATCGCTACAGATCAGGAAAATTTCCATAAAAACTGACACTGAATTCGTTCACCACAGCTTGCAAAGTGGCCTTTTCATCATAATTGGATTTTCACGAGGATTTCAGAGGATCGTTCAAATTTTTTTTCTCAAAATCGTTGGTAGATCGACAAAACTACAAGAGACCGAAAAGTTTAGTATAAGAACAAAGTTTCTTTTTACATTTTTTCAAATTAACAGTTGCTCACAAAAAATATCACCCTGTAGATCTTCTATCGAAATTGCCATGTCACGTGGGGGAACTCTCAAATGTAATATCTATGCAAATTTCAGTTGAAATCTTGTGAAGTGTAGATACTATGAGAAAAAAACTTGAAAAAAATTCTAACTTCAACACTCTGTATCTCGAAAACGAAACGTTTGCGACCCCATGTTTATGGGACTTTTGTACCACAACAAAAATAAAAGACAGGATGCATGGAATGAGGTAAGTTCTGTTCTGTCAATTCCGATTCCTGCATTAAGGGCAAAGATGAAAGGGTTGATGATTTGTGTCCATTTTTGCAATTTTCGGCGAAATAACATCTAGCAGGTGTTCAAAATCTTCAAACGTCATACGCAGGAAATTTTTTATGGTTTCTTCAGCAGGGGTACCACCATATCGGCCATCAATCTGCAACCATACTGCAATCGCCGGCGAAATAATTCCTTAGCCCACCACCGACGCTCCTTCCTATTTTTTTTCAATCTCATTTTCTTTAAGTGACACATTGCTAGGAAAGCAAACGACGCGGTAATTGAAGGTGTAGCCATGCTGAACTGTACGACTCTATACGAGGCTGATTACTACCTCGCCTTCTCATCCTGGCTCGCCTTCCAGGCGAATCCAGCGCGTCGTGTAAACACTAGCGCGAGGATGAGTTTTGGTGCGCGAGTAGGTGGCGAGGTTTGACTCGCGAGTGGGTGCGCTTCGTCTAAACCCAGCTTAAGACCGGAGCGTTGTCCGGAGACCTGTTGACCCAGAATAACATTAGCAAGAGAACCATTATACCGCACCTTTACTAGAAGGAATCGAAAAGTATATGTAAGCCGGAATAGACGAAGCGCACCTACTCGCGCACCAGACTCGCTTCCGCTCCCTCGCATAGTGTAAACATGCTCCTCGCCATGAGGCCCCTCGTTCTCGGGTTGAGCCATTGCCAGTCGGTTTTCAGTCGCGCATCAAAAAGCCTCGCTGTGTCGTTTGAATAAGCTTCTGGGGCTAGTCGAGTCTGGTCGAGTCCCAGACTCTATACGAGGCTGATTACTACCTCGCCTTCTGATCCTGGCTCACCCTTTCAGACGAATCCAGTGCGTAGTGTAAACACTGGCGCGAGGATGAGTTTTGGTGCGCGAGTAGGTGGCGAGGTTTGACTCGCGAGTAGGTGCGCTTCGTCTATTCCCGACTTAACAACCCTTCGAATGATATGAAATCATTTTTGACAATTTGACAATGTGCAGTGTATTTTAATTCACACCTAATAAATCAAACGTACTGGGTGTCCTATATTCGTTGTCTAGTGAGGGCATCTCAGAAACCCGATGAGATAGAACAAAATGAGTGGCACATTTTGGGCTCCATTTTGAGAAAATTTATTTGGTGAAAACCGCAACCTTTTAAGTCAAACATAAAACTAAAACATTATACAGACATTTTTTTCTTTAGAATTAATTGAAGCAATTTTTATTTATTACATTTTGTTCTAAATCATCAGGTTTCGGAGATCCCCTCACTTAACAACGAATTTAGGACACCCAGTACATGTTGAGTTCACCTACGTGATGAAATGAGTCTAAAACAATCGATAATAGACATAAATTTCTCCCTGGCTGAATAAGAGGGTGTTTACAATGAATTTAGCAAATTGGCGAGACAACTTCGAGTAAGAAATTCCTTCGCGCTAAAATCCTCGAGAGCTTCGGTGTCCATATTTCATTCGTTCCCTTCGATGTCGCGTTTGCGAAACAAACAAATCAAGATGCGTCAAGCTGAGAAGGGGAAACAAGTAACCCTATCTCTAGAAACATTTCGAACAGCAATAGGGGCCATTGAAGATACACAATTCGTTTCGGTAATTTACTGTCCTTCCGTCCGATTTCTTGCCTGTAGACGTGTCCGAGAAATAAGGGGAAAATCTTGGATTTATCACCTGGATTTTCTGCTTTCTCTCGATTATAACTTTAGCACTACCTGAGGGAGATATGTCTCCAAAAGTTCAAGTATAAGACTATCGATGGAGCAATGTCAGTGATATAATGCCTGTTTGTGATACATAGGCAGCATCTTCGGATTGCACTTAGATTAGAAGAGATTGGGATAGGGTTGATCATCTGTAGGTTGAAATTTGAACCCCAGGTTATTTCGAATCATCTGAACTCAATATGGAACCCAAGAACAACAAGTTCTGGTTTTCTGGTCACTCACGTATCAAAGGAAATTATGAGTCTCAATACACTTTCCAGGAAGGGAGCACAAACGCCACTATAGTAAAGTAAAAAAAAATTAGAGATGGAAGAAACTGGAAGAAGCAATCTAGAGGAATCATCCGGGAATGGATCATCCCAAAAAGTTCTTTCGGAACTTCAAAACTGTAAGGCCCAAAAATAATTTGAACCTCAGCTAGAATAAGTTACGCTTTCTAACAGGTCATTTTCACATTGGAAAGCATATGATGTCAATTTGGCTCAACAGAAACTGACGAGTGTAGATTCTGTAGGGAGGCCACTAAGTTACAGAATGCCTCGCGATTGCGGGTCTGCGCAAAGGATATATTGGACAAGAAAATTATGGGGGAAATACAGCTCTTGCCTCTTTGTAGCCTTTTCAGATAGTATAACCCTATCTCTAGAAACATTTAGAACAGCAATAGGGGCCATTGAAAATACACAATTCGTTTCGGAAATTTACTGTCCTTCCGTTCGATTTCTTGCCTGTAGACGTGTCCGAGAAATAAGAGAAAAATCTTGGATTTATCACCTGGATTTTCTGCTTTCTCTCGATTATAACTTTAGCACTACCTGAGAAAGATATGTCTCCAAACTTCCTCGTAAAAGACTATCGATGAACCGATGTCACTGTGCTCCTTCGAATTCTACTTAGACTCGATTACCTGAGCCTTTCTGTAGGCTTTAAAAAAACAAATTACGTCACCTGTCCAGCAATGGGGGTTGAATAACATAATAACCCTATGAAAAAACAACTCTAAACTTACTTAGACCAAAAAATTCGTGATGAAAGAAGAGAAACATTTCGAACAGCAATAGGAGCCATTGAAGATACACAATTCGTTTCGGTAATTTACTGTCCTTCCGTCCGATTTCTTGCCTGTAGACGTGTCCGAGAAATAAGGGGAAAATCTTGGATTTATCACCTTGATTTTCTGCTTTCTCTCGATTATAACTTTAGCACTACCTGAAAAAGAAATGTCTCCAAACTTCCTCGTAAAAGACTATCGATGAACTGATGTCACTGAGCTTCTTCGAATTCTACTTAGATGAGATTACGTGAGCCTTTCTGTAGGCTTTAAAAAGACCAATATAAGTCAGCGGTCCAGCAATGGGAGTATAGAGAAACAACTCTTAACTTACTTAGACCAAAAAAATTCGTGATGAAAGAAGAGAAGCATTTCGAACAGCCATAGGAGCCATTGAAGATACACAATTCGTTTAGGAAATTTACTGTCCTTCCGTTCGATTTCTTGCCTGTAGACGTGTCCGAGAAATAAGAGAAAAATCTTGGATTTATCTCCTGGATTCTCTGCTTTCCCTCGATTATAACTTTAGCACTACCTGTTCGAGAGATATGTCTCCAAAATTTGTACTATCGATGAACCGATGTCACTTATATCATGCCTTTTTGTGATACATTAGGAGCACCTTGGTATTGTAGGTACTTAGATTAGATGAGATTCAAGATAGGTACCTATACAAAAGATGAGCCATCTATCGGTAAAAATTCGAAATCCGGTTATTTCGAATCATCTGAATTCGATGAAGAAGTCAAGCACAACATCGAAAAAGTATTTCCTCTCGGGCTTTTCGACAGGACATTGTTTTCTTGGGAAGTGGTTAAACGGAAACTGACAATTGAAAATTCTGAGAGAATTTAAGAGAAGCAAGAAACTAAAGAGAAGCACTCCAGAGGAATCTTTTAGGACTGGGTCATTTCAAAAACTTTTTTTGGAACTTTAAAACTGTCCAAAAAGTATTTGGATCTCATTAGGAATACGTTTCGTCTCCTCAGTGGCTTTCTAGCATGACATTATCGCCTTGAAAAGAATATGATGAGAATTGGCTTAATTGAAACTGAGGAGTTGTGTTCAGTACGTTCGAAGACACCTTATTTCGATCCAACAACAAGGATGGTGAGGCGGGATACGAGATCTGTCTGCACAGACAGACTTGGGCGCATCTTTCTTCAGCCACAATTTCAGTTTGAAGTGTTGTTATTGGTTTTCCGAAAGGCATTGATTTCTTGTATTTAGAGCCGTGTATGCCCATGTTTGCTCCTTGCTCCCTAGAGAACCCAATTGTAAACCAGTTGAGATGGTTTTTACGAGATCAAACCTACCTTTCGACACCTTTTGGCGAACACCTATAATCACTTCGTAACTGGTGCCAAGGACATGCTCGGTTGAAAAAATCCCTATATCTCATCATTGAGAGACCCCGTATATTGAATAATCGTTACGTTCGAATAAAAAGATCCATTTTTCATCTTTGTAACCTCTCCATATTCGCAGGGGATACTCTGGCCAGCACATTTACATATGTTGCGACAGCCTGGGAACTCTGAAATCTCTATCTGATGTTAGGGTTGACTCTCTTTTGGTAGAAGAATGCAGGAAATCTCTGCGTAGGTTGTGCTCTGATAACTTTTTGAAAGTAATCTGGTGTCCGGCTCATGCGGATATACCTAGTAACGTCAAGGCAGATGAACTGGCTAGGCGGGGAGCAAGATTAGCATTTGTTGGTCCGGAGCCAGAAGTTTCTTCAGGAGCTGGTTGAACAGGGAATTTTCCTCGGAATGGAGCGCGGGGGTGGGCCTGAGGTGGTCGAGGATTCTCATTGAGAGACCGTCCTCGCGACCTGAGGTCAATAGACTTCTGTTGCTGGAGAGGAAACAACTCGGTCTGGTGACTGGTGCATTGACTGGTCCCCTGTTTAACAAACATTTGAAGAGAATGGGATTGACGAGCTGCTCCCTATGCCGGTGGTGCAGGAGTAGTGATGAAACGGTTGAGCATATTTTGTTCAACTGTGGTAACCTCACTGAGTGAAGGTCAACACACCTAGGAAATCCAACACCTTCTATTCCTATGGTGAGAGGGACCACTCCTGGTAGACTCGCGACATTTCTGTCTGAGGAGCTGAGTCTCTATAGAACGATGCCGGTGAACAATGGGCCACTAGGCCTCAGTTCGGCCGGAAAGGCACCGCACAAAGAAGACGAAAGAAGAACCTCTCCTCATGGACTGTCATCTACTATTAAGGCAGGATACGAGATGTAAAGTGGAAGTTTTTAGAAACCTAACAAAACACTGACAGTCCGAGAAGATGATACAAAGATTAATTCATATATTCTTCTATTCAAGATCGTCTTACTTGTTCATACCCGATGGATCTTTCCTGAGACGTGATTGATAGGGCACCTGATATTTCACTCGAACTATCCCGAGAACGAGCTTTCAAAATGAAAATGTTTTTATGAAATTTCTTTCTGATATGAAGCTTTCACTCATAATATTATTAAGAGACACCCAGTACATAAAATAATCGTTAGTTTCGAATACAAACATCCCCTTTTTACCTTCGTCTTCTCTCTACGAAGACTATCATGTACTATTAAGGCAGGATACTAGATGTAAACTAGCTCTTGCGTTTTTAGGAACTGAACTAAACACTGACGGGCCAAGAAGATAACTCAAAAGTCAATTTTAATATTTTTCTATTCAAATTCATCTTTCTTGTTCATCCTCGATGGATCTTTCCAGAGACCTGATTGATAGGGCACCTTATATTTCACTACGACTACCCCGAGAACGAGCGTTCAAAATGAAAATGTCGTATGAAATTTCTTTCTGATATGAAGCTTTTCCCCATGATTTCATTAAGAGACAATCTGTATATAAAATAATCGTTACGTTCGAATAAAAACATCCCTTTTTTACCTTCTTGACCTCTCCTCAGGGACCATCATGTACTATTAAGACAGGATACGAAATGTAAAGTGGAAGTTTTTAGGAACCTTACAAAACACTGACGGGCCAAGAAGAAAACTCAAAAGTCAGTTCTAATATTCTTCTATTCAAGATCATCTTTCTTATCCATTCCCGATGAATCTCTCCTGAGACGTGATTGATAGGGCACCTGATATTTCACTTGGACTGCACCGAGAACGAGCGTTCAAAATGAAAATGTTCGTATGAAAGTTCTTTCTGATATGACCATTTCCCTCATAATATCATTAAGATATACGCTGTATATGAAATAATCGTTACGTTCGAATAAAAACATTCCCTTTTTACCTTCGTGAACTCTCCTCAGGGACTATCATGTACTATTAAGGCAGGATACTAGATGTAAAGTGGATGTTTTTAGGAAGCGAACAAAACTCTGACGGGCCAAGAGGATAACACAAAAGTCAAGTCTAATATTCTTCTATTCAAGATCATCTTTCTTGTTCATCCCCGATGGATCTTTCCTGAGACGTGATTGATAGGGCACCTGATATTTCACTCGGACTACCCCGAGGACGAGGGTTCAAAATGAAAATGGAGTGTTTCAGGCCGTAACTTTTTCCGAGGAGAGGATATTTCCCTATCTCTTGAATATTCCGTTGGATATCATAAAACGAAATAGATATTTTCAATATCGGCCTATTTCCCTTCTACAATGGCACACGTCGATCCTCTGTAGGTCCTCAACCCTTTCCGTCGAGATCTCGAAACTTGGGGTAACTTTCGGATAACAATTTCAGTATTATTGATATTGGCCAGACGGAATGGGGGAAAGTAATAAAACTTGTTGAAAAGTTTGATCCTGAGCCGAGCGTGACTGCGACTGCACACTTTTCGTTGTACACACAGTAAACCCTTAAAAAAGTTAGGATTATACGCCCGGTTCTTCTGAGAAAACCTAATCGAGATTCATAGTTCATTTTGTCTGCTATTGAGAGTATCGAACTTTTTCGTTTAATTTCGAATCAACTTTTGCGATGAAAATTCTCCAGGGTGAAAAATTTCTCTCAATATTCATTGATATTTTTCCTTCTTGAAAAAGTTCCAGGGATATTGAATTTGATTGGAAGGTAAGCCAGACGTTACAACATGAAAAAAGTTTGCACAAAATGCTTTCACATCTTGGAAAACAGACTCATAGTTATAGTTATAGTAATAATGAAAGGGGTTACAGTTCACTGCTACCTCAAGGTCTATTTTGACAGACACATTCTCACGATATTCAAATGTTGAATTATCGTCATTTTGACATAAAAAACAATCCAATCTTCTATAGAACAATACTCACACACGTTAAAAGGTTTGACAAAGAATTTATTCAGAGAGCAAAAAAAACGAAAATTATGGAGAACTACTGACTTAAAGTAGAAATCTATTGCGCGTTTCTTCATATTGGAGAAAATCTTCTTGTAAATTTAAATATTCCGATAATAATTGGTTTCATTCTACTCCAACTTTTTTATTCTTAACCTATAAGTTGAATACCAGATTTTGAATATCTTCGAAATTCCAAACCCTCATACACCTACTACTCCTTAGAAAACTTTTGCGGTAGTGTCAATAAGTGTATATGTAAGAGTTTACTCAAGAATCGACTGCATACATTGTGTATATTTTCCGATTTTTTGTTTCATATTCGTTAGAAGTTTTTTATTGTTTGGAAGGTTCCAAGGAATTAAATATTCCTTGGAACCTTGATGTATGTAAACCTTTCAATGATTATGATATTATCATTTTGAAATATGGAGACACGGATGAAAAACCCTAGATAGCACCAATAGTTTATTACATCGGTATATACAGGGTGTCCCGTATTAGACCGACAAACTTCTAGTGGACATTAAAGATAGTATTTTAGACAGATTCGACCCAAATCATATAATGCAAAATTGCTTCGTTAAGGAGCTAGCACCCTTTGAAGATGACGTCCTGTCCACACTTTTTGCCACATATTCGCAAAACGGAGTCACATAAAGTGCTGAAAGTTTACACATTGGCTCATAGATTTATAATACTAACTAGATGGCGAACCTGTCAAAAAATTGAGGCAAACGGCGGCCATTTGCAGTTTGGAGTGAACCACAAATATTTTGAGAGATGTCACTCTTTCTATGAATTTAAATATTAGAATTATCAATATTCCTTTATTTATTTTATTTCAACGAATCAAAATGATAGGATTACCAATATTGTTTAATAACTAATCACAAGAATCGACAATATTTATAATTTTAATAGACCGAATGTCAGAGTTCACAGAACACTAATAAAAGAGTTCGTTTTTCTTCACTTCTTTCAAGGAACGTCTATGTTTCAATCAAAATTCGAGCACAGATGGCATAAAAGATCAAAATATTGTGGTTCACTCCAAACTGCAAATGGCCGCCATTTGCCTCACTTTTTTCTACGTGACAGTAAGGAAGTTCGACGTCCAGTTAGTATTATAGGTCCATGCATTGGCTAATATCAAAAATACGCATCGATTAGATTGAGTGCATTCCTTTCATGTCAAGCACAATCGTATCATTTGGGGGGGGGGCGAAGGGTATTTTTAGTTGAAACTTTTTTAACTTTCATTATTTCGCGAGATTTACATCATATTCATAAACTCTGATGTTTTTTCTTGAAAAAAGATGCTCTTGTATAATAACGCCCAGATGCACCATTTCTGAAAAAAATAGATTTGAAATTTTCTCTCTTTTCACTAAGTACTCAATCTTCACATAATAAAAATAAAAAAATGCTGCATCTGGGCGTTATTATACAAGAGCATCTTTTTCAAGAAAAACATCAGAATTTATAATTATGATGTAAATCTCGCGAAATAATGAAAGTTAAAAAAGTTTCAACTAAAAATAATGTGTTGAGGTATAATTTCGAATTTTTGGTTGTATTGCTCAATACCGCCGTATATGATATGAATAACATGAACTTTTTTTCAGGAACCAAATATCCACAATCAACGGGGAATGGTATCATGTGAAAAACACCGCAGCAACCCTGTTCCTAGGGGAAAACGACCTAACAGAAATTCCTGCAGAGACCAACGAGTTGGCCTCCAAAAATGGTCACGGCCTCCGACAATTCAAATCTCTGATTTGGGTCAACTTAGACGGAAACAAAATTTATAAAATTCACAAATATTCTCTGCCCATCACGCTCCAAACTGTCAGCATATCGCATAATTTGATAGAGACTTTCCTGTAGATATTATAGCCACTCTTCCTAATCTTCAATGGTTATACCTAAGAGGCAATCACATCAAAAGCATACCAGATCACACCTTCCCCAAGAAGTTATGGTTAGAAAAAATTGACCTTGGAGAAAACCATCTCAGCGAGTTACCCAAAGCTATGTTCAACAACTCCATCAATATTAGAGATTTAAATTTAGCATTCAACGATTTCAAATCCCTTCAAGCAGGAGGTTTCCAAGGACTCAAATGTGGAAGAATAATGCTGTCTTACAACCAGTTGACAGATACAGATGAAGAAACTTTCTCTGGGTTGGAGGACTCGTTAGAATATCTCGACTTCGATCATAACAACTTTCAACAGGTACCTGCGGCACTGTATTCGCTCAGATCTCTGAAATACCTATACCTCTCGTCTAATTCTCTGATGGAAATACCGGAGCTTGCGTTCAGAAATTTCTGTCACAGTTTGAAAGCAGTTAGTTTCAGCGGGAACAGGTTATCGAAGATTCCAAAAGACACACTGAGCAACTGCAGTAAAATTTCTCATTTCAATGCAGCTTTCAACGAAATTCAAGAGATAAATGATGAGGATTTCACTCAGTGGGGTGGTAATATAAAAAGCCTCATCTTGGGCAATAACAGAATCTCCATATTGAAGAGTCAGGTGTTTGCCGATCTACGACAACTGAGAGAGTTGAGTTTAAGTTTTAACCCTCTGAGACAAGTGGATACTGACGCTTTTGTTGGTCTGGAAGGGCTAGAAAACTTGGAAATATCATTTGGTTTAGATCGAGATGAACTGCCATATGAAATATTCAGACCGTTGCAAAATTTGAAATGGTTGGCTATTGACAACAACAATTTCCACAGCATTTCCGAAGACAGCTTAGATTTTCTACGAGAACTGAAGTATTTGAATCTGGAATCTAATAACATCCAAGTGGTACCAACCAATCTCTTCAAGTCATCATTTCATTCCAAACTAACAGACATCAGATTATCACACAATAAAATATCAGTTGTATACCCGAACACGTTTCAATCTCTACCAAACTTAGAGACCATAGTGATGTTCAACAACGCCATTAAAACATTGCAGTCGAACAGCTTCAATGATCTTCCCCTTCTCAAAAAAGTGATATTATCCGATAATCAAATTAGCGAAATCGGAGAGGGTGCTTTTTCGAATTTACCCGCCCTTACCAGGTTAGATTTGCAGAACAACATGTTAGTTGAATTCTCCATGAAAATTTTCTCCAATTTATCGAATCCGATTAGAATGAACTTAAGTAGGAATCATATCTCGTCCTGTGACGCTGAAAACAGAATTCTCAACGTGGAAATTTTGGATTTCAGACATAATAAGTTCAGGAGAATACCGAAGTGTTTGGAGAATGTTGCTCTGTTAAAGCAGCTGTTTTTCGATAATAACCTGATTGATGCTTTGAACCACAACGTGTTTATGCATTTGACATCGTTGGAACATTTGAGCTTGAGGAGAACCAGATAAGTATTGTGAGTAGAAGAGCGTTTGTGGGATTGCAGAATCTTCAAGTTCTGGATTTGTCGAATAATCTGATTAATACACTGCATTATAGTCAGTTTTCTGATATGCCGAAACTGAGGATACTCGATTTGAGTTCGAACCATTTAAACCACCATCTGCCGAAGGATATTTTCGAAAAGACCCGTCTGGAAATGTTGGATTTAAATTACAATTCTTTCTCAACCGTTCCAAGTGGAAGTTTGTCCAGTATCGGGCTGACTTTAAGACGGCTATCGATGCGAAATAACAACATCGAACACATCGATAGCATGACATTCCTGGATGTTTCTTCCCTTTTGTTTCTCGATCTCAGCAGCAATAAATTAACTTCTTTACCGGACAACGTCTTTTCTAGTTTGGGTCACTTGCAGAGTCTGGATATTAGTTCGAATCCTCTCCATGCCAACTTTAAGGAGTTGTTCCACTACGCCCAAAGTTTGAAACATCTGAACTTGGCCAATACGGGGATCAGTTTGGCGCCGCATCTGCCTCTTCCCAATTTGATACACCTTAATCTCTCACATAATCATATCGAAACTACGAAGAAGAACTCTATGCAGGAACTTTTCAGGTTGAAACTGCTGGACTTGAGCCATAACAGACTGGGCCACGTGCCTGCCCATCTGTGGTCTAATTTGAATTCGTTGAAAGTGCTCGATTTATCTCACAATCCAATCAAGGAAATTGCAGCTGAGCATTTCTACGGCCTCAATAACCTTCAAATCCTCAACCTTAGAGGATTGAGGGACCTGAATAAATTCGATAGTGAATCCATAACGCAATTGAAAATAATCACGTCGTTAACCATAGATACATGGCCTAAAATAGAGAATTTCGATGAGGAATTCTGTAAACTATTGAGAAATTTACGTCAATTAAGGATTTTGAAAGTTCGTTTCTTCGAAACCACACTGGATATGCAGCTTTCGTGCATTGACAACAAAAACTTAGACATTTAGAAATAACTGGTGATAATTTGAAAACCGTGGAAAGAGACGCGTTCAGCAAATTCACTAATAATCCGGATCTGGTGCTTAAGATATCTGGAACTCAAATTGAAGAACTGCCTGCTGGATTGTTCTCAAACATGTACAAAATTTCCTACCTGATGCTGGATTTGAGAAACAACAAATTGACTCATATAGATCCAGAGATTTTCTATGGAAATTACACGACGTGGAAAAATGTTGGAACTACTTTGATATCAGGTACGTTTTTCAGCTTTTAGTTTTTACGTAGCATCAAAGTGGGGTTCAATTCTAAAGAATATTTCATGAAATTTGATATTTCCTTTTTCATTCAAGCTACATTGAAATCCATACTATAATATTATAAATGCGAAAGTAACTCTGTCTGTCTGTCTGTCTGTTACTCTTTCACGCCCAAACGGCTGAACGGATTTTGATGAAATTTGGTATGGTGATAGATGATTACCTAGAAATGATCATAGGCTATAAATAATCACGCCATCGTTCTTAGGGGTAGGCAGTAGGCAGATAACTAAATTGAGTTAGTGATTTTTAGTCGTTCTTGTTGGAACTTTTGCTCTTTCACGTCTAAACGGCTGAACAGATTTTGATGAAATTTAGTAAGGTAATAGATGGTTACCTAAAAACGGATATACCTAAGATCAAAACGATCACGTCATCGTACTTAGGGGGTAGAAAGTAGGCAGAAAACTGAATTGAGGAAGTAATTTTTTTTATGGTTTTTGCTGAGAGTTTTGCTCTATCATGCCTAAACGGCTGAACGGATTTTGATGAAATTTAGTTGGGTGGTAGATAGTAACTCAGAAAAGGATATGGGCTATTAATATTCATGCTATCGTACTTAAGGCGTAGGTAGTAGGCAGAAAACTAATTAAGTTAGTGATTTTTAATCGTTTGTTTCAAAAGTTTACCTCATTCACGCCTTAACGTCTGAACGGATTTTTATAAGACTTGGTTAATATGAAGATAGGATCCTAGGCACGGACACAGGATACTTTTCACGGAGGGAAAATACCTCATTCCCGCGGAAATCTAGCGTGATCATGTCAAGAAGCGCATGACGCCATAGCTACTGAAATGATTTTGATGTTTTTTTTTAACTGAGTGTTACTAAGACTTCAAGTTAGTATTTGATCCCTTCTCTAACTTAGAGGGTCGGTAGGCGCCATAATTTAGGGAATTTATGATAAAATTTTGATGCAACTGTCTTTATTTAACAGTTTTACTTGGATCGAAACTTAGCGACATTCCATCACACTACTTAACTTATAGGGTAGGAAGGTACCGAAATTCAGAGTATTCAGACGTATGATTTAAGTGAATATTTTCAAAGATATTACCGTGCGAAGCCGGGGCGGGTCGCTAGTTCTTCATAAATGCTTAGTTTACTTTCATCAAGTTCCTTGTTAGAATTTATTGTGTATTTTTAATTGAAATCGATAGTGGGTTTATTCATATCAGCAATGAACGTTTATCTGTTATGATATTCAGTCCGAGAGTATTTTAGAGTAGATTGTAGATTTTTGAGGTGATTACATTCCAGTGCGAACATAAAGTCTACTGAGCCCCCCAATAAATTTGTTTATGTGTTCGTCCACCGCGATTATGTATACACTCCGCAACAGGTCTTAGTATCGATACAGTAAGATGGTCTATTTCTTCTTGAGGGATACTATCCCAAGCTATCCGTGGGGGCTAGGATAAATTTCCAAGCCTTCTACATGCTCATGGTCAATGGGTGAAATATCGGGGGATCTGGGCGGCCATGGCGAAAGATTCACATGGGTGGTTTCAAATAAGTTTAAACTAACTCAGGTATAACATTATACGGGCACTTATGTAGCATCCTGTGTTGTGGTCTACTTTTTTAGCAAAAATAAATCAAGCCACTGAATTCTTATCGAAAAAGTGTTTGTAATAGAAAAGGTTTTACGCGTAACATGATTGATACCACTTCCTTGCATTTTGCCTCGAACGAGGACGAAATTAGCTCCGATGTATGAGTTTAATATTGGTAGATTTCTATCGATTAATATTATTCTCTGCTTTCACTTTACTTTAAAAAAGTGTTTGTATAATGTTTTTGTTTCAAGTTTATAGCACAAACATAAACAGAGATAATGGGCAAAGTTGAAATTGCCGAAATGTCAATGTTTGTTTACTTTGAAAACAAAAGGATATAAAGCAAAAAGATGACCGCATCTGAAAATAAGAATGCAGTGCCACGGCAGGCATTCGTTCCTGTTGAGGAAATTGAGGAAAACAATTTTGTTTTTTGAACAGTTGAATCAACTTCGTTTTATTATATTCAAACAGTACTTTTTCTTTTCACAATAACATTCTTCAGTGGGTTTTTCTTTATTTGGACTTCCTTGTCTCAACCTTTCAGTTCTTCTACTAGAACTAGAACATTCCGGTTGTTTCTCCTTTCTGGTGAAATCCAACAGGAAGATTTCTGGTAGGCACAGCACTATTTTTCGAAAACTACCTCTGTTATGAACTGGGATCTGTAAACTATTAACCCCATGAATCTAATCTGACCTAAAAGTTTTATGTAATCCGTACTTACCCCGATAAAAATGATCGTCATCTACAAAATGCAAGAAGCAAACTTTCATATTTCCTGTGACTGGTTTACCGATTTTAAGTTTCAGTTGCCAGGCTTTTCGTCGATCCATCAACACTTTGTCACTTTACTCCTCGATTTCCCTTCTACCCAAACATGAAATTTATCCCTATCTTGAAGAAAGGTATGGAAATGTATATTTTTTAGAATTCTTTTTTTCTCAGGAAGAACACTGAGGAACTGAACAATAGCGATTTGAATGAATTATACTTAAAAAATGATTTATAATGTTAAATATTCACAGAAATCACGACAACACAATGCAAAATGAAAAAATTGAAGGTTACTCAGATCGTCACCAGAGGGCGTATCGCCTAGCTTGATTTGCCTATACGAATTTTACTTGAACTCATGAAATGCATTACGCAAGCCTGTTCTTGGCCTGGTGCACAATGTAACCGATTGAAACTGTCCTGTTAAACTGATCAGCTGCCACACAAATCGTGTACATCGTTTTTCGTCTCTGCCAGAGATACATTGCCCTGCTTTCTGCATGCCACTGGAATTAGTTATTATACTCAATTAACCGTAGATTAATTATCCCGGAGATCCTACATGTTAATTGATACATAAATGTTTTTAAAATTAATAGAGTAGATATTTCGATGGTACCATTCAGTGGCGCAGCCAGGATTTTGTTTTGGGGAGGGCTGCAGCCCCAAAGCTCCCCCCTAGCTGCGCCAGTGGTACCATTAGTTGAAAATTCATCAATAATGAATTAAGCCTCTGAACTGAAATATTTCCGAAATCATAAACCTCCACATAAAAGGCCTTCAAAAAAAGGTGATAGTTTTCGGGGAATGTGTACCGGGTGTCCTAAATTCGTTGCCAATGGCTCTATCTGCTCTATCTATATTGATCTTTTTCAATCTCATAGAAAATTTCAGATCCAGCAGGATTAATCTTGATGCACTTTTCGCTAATTCACCGGCTTTATGATTTCGTTCAACACCATACAATGCCCTGGAAATCATAGAAGAGTCACTTCATTGCCTCTAGCCAGTTGCTTTATGGTGTTATGACACTCTAAGGTCAGCAAAGACTGGGTAAATTAAAACACAATGGTTAATAGAAAAGCGGTTTATAACAATAAAGTGAAAGCAGAGAATAATTAATCGATATAAATAAACCAATATTAAACTTATACTTCGGAGCTAATTTCGACTTCGCTCGAGACAAAATGCAAGGAAGTGGTATCAATCAGAGCACCTATGGATGGCCATTTCGTCCTTATTAGGACTCATCAGCACAGGATAGCTCTGAATGATACAAGGTATTTCTTGGAACTCACAGCGAAACGGCATCTTCTTTAAGGTATTATCCCACACAGCAATATCATACCAGTACTTATATACTGAAAGACATTGGATGAGTGCCAAAATACCGAAAACGCCATCTCTTGTTCCATACGAAAACTTTCTTCCATAGCATGAACCCCGAACGAAGTAGCGAAATATTTACCATTTGTTGCCTTGACTGAAGCGTTTTTGCATATCGCAAAATTTTCCGTATTCAGTCCACATCCACAACGCCGAGCGGTAACGTCAGGTGACTAGTAGTAAATAAT
Organism: Propylea japonica; assembly: GCA_013421045.1. NCBI lineage: Eukaryota > Metazoa > Arthropoda > Insecta > Coleoptera > Coccinellidae > Propylea > Propylea japonica. Next base: position 97,208,734 of record CM024239.1, read on the forward strand.
AGAACAGAGGTTTAACAATAAAATGAAAGCAGAGAATAATATTAATCGATATAAATCAACCAATATTAAACTTATACTTCGGATGGTTTAAGTTTGTAGCACTTGTGAGGCTTCTGTTGAAGACTGAGGGTCACCAAGTTCTTAACTTGACGTCAGTGCTTCTGAAAAAGACTAACCCTATTCTCAAATGTTTCATTACAATAGAAATAAAAGAATCAATTTTCTAGGAGGCATCATGATATCTAACAATCCCTTCCGGTGTGGTTGTCACCTAGCGTGGTTCGGAAGGTGGCTCCGAAGATGGACGCGAGAAAGCCTCCAGGCCCACAACGCCCCAGTGGAGACGGCACTGCGAATGCACGAGATCGTCAAAGAAGCAATGTGTACTGATCCTGTCAACGGCGTCAAGATGCCGATTGTCCAGCTTCCCCCAGAAGACATGAGCTGTCAGGCTAGCGCCTTAAGCCACACGCCAAATTTGAGTAATACTCCTGTGATCACTATTTTTCTTTTGTACATTTTGTTTAAAATTAGGTTACTATGAAGTATTGTGTAATATAAAGTATTGAAGGAAGTTCTCACTCGAAACAAAGTATGTAGGACTCGGAGTAATGAATATAGGTTGAGGGAATTTTCGTTCTGTCTGCAACATGGACCTATAATACTAACTGGACGTCGAACTTCCTAAGTGTCACGTAGAAAAAAAGTGAGGCAAGGGCCGCCATTTGCAGTTTGGGATGAAACTCGAACATTTTGATGTTCTATGCCATCTGTGCTCGAATTTTTTTCGTTGAAAATTGACACCTCTCAAGTAAAACCCAATATGCAAATAGCCGCCGTTTGCCTCAAAATGTGTGACATATTCGCTATCCAGTTAGTAGGGGCGTCCGGCATCGACATCAGACGTGTCGGATCGATCTGAACCGTTTGTTTATTACATCCGGATTGAGGGGCGTAGACATCTGGAGCATTCGTCATAAAAATCTGAGCGATCGGACGTCGATCTTTTCGCTCGGTCTATTTCGACGGAGCAAAGCTATTTTATCCATAGAGTTTTATGTTTTTTATATATTTTTATGTTTTATGTTGAGTTTCCTGATCTGACAACCGATAGATTGAACAATTCTAACACTTTTATTCTTCTGTTTTCATGTATTCATTAAGAACTTAATTATTTCATTAAAATTTTTCGATATAGCTATCGTAGTTATGAATGGGCAGGATGAGATATTGCTTTCTCGTTTCTTTTTCGTGTAATTAATTAATTAATTAGGATCTTTCGGTACAGAAATTGCATTTCTCGTTCCCTTTGCATTCAGTGCCTCTGTACCTAATTATTTAATTGAGATTTTACTGAAGAGCTACGAAAAGGGTGAAAGTATCGTTAAAAGATGAGCATATTCCCAAAATAGTGATTTTTGAAATCTCATAATCTATAAAAGTAGAACAGAGCATTATGTTCTGTGGCAGATGCTCTGTACCGTTCGTTTATTCCCAGATATTACAGATGAATCTGTACGATCTGTGGTCACGTGACTAAAAAATCCGTCTGCTCGCGGAGGTCAATGCCGAACGGGCTTAGTATTATAAATCTATGGTCTGCAATAGGTGATGTCAAATTTCATAGTTTCAGTGGCTTCAATACTAAGCCCGTTCGGCATTGACCTCTGCGAGCAGACGGATTTTTTAGTCACGTGACCACAGATCGTACAGATTCATCTGTAATATCTGCGATTTCTGCGAATAAACGAACGGTACAGAGCATCTGCCACAGAACATACTGCTCTGTTCTACTTTAATAGATAATGAGATTTCAAAGATCACTATTTTGGGTAATATGCTCATCTTTTAACGATACTTTCACCCTTTTTTGTAGATCTACCGTAAAATCTCAATTAAATATGATTAGGTGCAGAGGTACTGAATGCAAAGGAAACGAGGGATGCAATATGCCCTTCTGGTCGTTCACTACGGCGATAGTTGTATCGAAATATCCTAATTAATTAATTAATTACACGAAAAAGGAACGAGACAGCAACATCTCCTCCTGCCCATTCATAACAACGATAGCTATATCGAAAGATTTTAATGAATTGATTAAGTTTTTAATGAGTAAATGAAAACAGAAGAATGAAAGTGTTGATAAGTATATGAATTTTTGATCTATCGGTTGTCGGATCAAGAAACTCAACAAAAACAAAAAAATATATAAAAAACTTAAACTCTATGGATAAAATCGCTTTGATCCGTCGAAATTGACCGAGCGAAAAGATCGACATCCGATTGCTCAGATTTTTATGCCAAACGGTCCAGATGTGTACTCCCCTCAATCTGTATGTAATAAACGAACGATCAGCCCCTATTATCAATTGATAATAGGGGGCGTTCGGCAATTACCTCCGACTGGTCGGACCGATCTGAACCGTTCGTTTATTACATCCGGATTGAGAGGAGTACACATCTCCAAATTTATCGATAGAGTTTGCGCCTTTTTATGTTTTTTATATATTTTCTTTTATTTTATGTGAGATTCCTGATCCGACAAACCGATAGATTGAAAATTTGTTATACTTATCAACACTCTTATTCTTCTGTTAATTTATCCATTAATAACCTGATTAATTCATTAAGATTTTTCGACACAGCTATCGTAGTTATGAACCGACAGAAGGAGGTATTGCTTCCTTGTTTCTTTTGAGTGTAATCAATTAATTAATCAGGATCTTTCAGTGCAAATATCGCCGTAGTGAACGACCCGAAGGGGATATTTTATTCCTCGTTTCCTTGGCATTCAGTATCTTTACACCTAGTTATTCAATTAAAATTTGTCGGTAGAGCTACGAAAAGGGTGAAAGTATCGTTAAAAATTGAGCAAAGTCCCCAAAATACTGCTCTTTGAAATCTAATAATCTGTACGATCTGTGGCCACGTGACTAAAAAATCCGTCTGCTCTCGGAGGTCATTGCCGAACGGGCTTAGTATATTATGCAACGAGCGTAGAATGATAGCTATTATTCACAAGTTGAAGTTAGAATAAATCACTGGGCGAATAACAGCCATTATACGCGAGTAGCATACTATATTATTCACGACTACTGAATATATTTCTTGGAGATTTTAACATTCGGCAGTTTATAGTTGTTGAACCATAATTATGCCACATAGAAGAATTCAGAGAATAACCAGTGACAGATTGGGTGCTCAATGCATAGACATAGAGAATGGACTGAACAATAACCGCCTGAAGTGTCACTAATCAGATAAAAAGAAAGGATGCGATATCTCTGCCATTAACTGTCTCCTTTTTGTGGATCTGTGATGACATAGAAAAAAACTATTGGTCGCGAATTTGTTTGATCTCTGTTTGAGCTGAATAGGGATTACTCAGTATATTTCTCTATGTATATGGCTCAATGCCACTTCAATGTCAAATCTATAGAAATTCAGCAGATGTATAGTGAAAATATTTTCTTACCAAAATTTTCAATAATGATGAATATCTTAAGATAGATGATATATGTATATTTGATTCGATAGATTTCTCCAAAAAATATACAATTAAAACATGCATCATTGTGCATTTTATTATACATCAGAAGCTGAATTCATCGACAACCATGTTGCAGACTCTTGAAAATTTTCAAACTTCCTCTTTCTATATTTATTACTTTGAGGTATAGAAGGAGCATTAAAAAGTATTTAACAAAACTGAAATGAACTAAGTATAAGAAAAGGGCAAGCAGACATATAAAACTTGATAGAAAATCATCCCAATTGAAGGAAAACTTTGGTATCCCTCAATGAGCGCTACAACAACGAGTGCCAGATCGTTTTTCCAAAATATCTGTTATTTTTTTTGTGAGCCAAAAATGGTCTCAAATGATAAGGTTCGACTTACTGATGACGAACCCGTCTGTAAACACGAGAACTTTCCGAAAGATTGTCCTAGAGACTTGAGTTTTTCAGGGTGAGTTCGGTTTCCAAATGCCCCGGTTAAGTTCGTTAACCAGCCAAATCAGGGTGTTCCATAAAATATGGCCATTCAAAACTGATCGAAATTCTGATGCCACATGCAAGATACTCATAGAAAGCCTCCTGCGAAATTTTATGGTCATAGTATAAACAGAATCATAGAAAATTGATCAGGTATTGAAAAAAAAATTTCTTTATTTCCACAACAAAATATCCGATTGTGAAATTTTTTTAGGGTGAATAATCTTGAACTGAATGTTCATGCGAAATTTGAAGAGTATCGCATAATCATAATCATACGATTAAATTTTTTTAAATTATCCGATTTTTCGAATAATTCAGAAATTTTCAATTCTATTGGGCTGAAATTTTGCAGTTGAAAGTTAAATACTAATTCAAAGCAGTACACAAAAATTTTTGGAAGTTGCTTTAGTACGGCCATAGAAAATCATACCGTGATATCCAAAAAACTTTTGATATCCCATCAAATTCGATTGAAATTAAATCGAGTTGGAGGACGTAAATTGGTGTGAAGTGAATGATCATCCAATTTTCAAAAGGATTGTGGAATCAGAACCATAAAGTTTTGATATTTTGAGTAATCGCTTTTTCACATATTTCCTTTTTTGAATAATTTCCAGAATATAATTCCTATCGTGCTAAGATTTTGCAATCATATTTTCAGTAACAATCAGGAGTCCTATACAAATTGAATAATTGTTTTCGAGTTATTAAAAAAAATATTCCATCCTTTCGTTATGACTGCAAAAAAGCTAAATCCTCAGAGTGAAAGGCAATGTTTATTTCTTACTCTGAGGCTAAATCGCTCTGTACATAACATCAGTGCTCATTAAGGCGTTCTTCTAGAAGCGCCAACTCGAGAGATTATAACGAATTCCCGTAGGAGACTTATCAGCAGTTTGAAGCCGATTTGCCTGATTTGGTTGTTTCAGTCTATCGAGCTTCACATTTTCCCCGTCTCATACGAACGTGAACGTGAAAATTTTGGCACGGAACGTGTAGATTTAAGTCTTAAGGTAGACTTAGGATATCGGCGTTCATAGTGAAGTGCTCAGATCAATAAGAGAATATAGATAAGCCCTGTCAGATGTAGACAGAGGCAAAAATGAGGATAAGATCTCTATGTTTATATTCCCCACTGCATAGATTTATGAATAATACCAACTAGATGGCGAACCTGTCAAAAATTTGAGGCAAACGGCGGCCATCTGCAGTTGGGTTGGATTTGAGAGGTGTCGCTTTTTCTATGAATTGAAATATTAGAATTACCAATATTCCTTTATTTACTTTATTTCAACGAATTAAAATTATAGGAAAAACTGTATTATCTACAAGAAAATTGAAAAACATGATTGATCACGAAAAGCAGCATTCGAGAGTTCGTACAGTAGAGTGGGTTGATTATTTTTCTCTTTTCTGAAAAACTATAATGATCGTGAAATTTTTGGCACGAAACGTGTAGATTTAAGCCTTATGCTGGATTCACAATGGACCGTAACCATAAAACTCCCGTAACGTAAACGAAAAACGCAAAGTTGAACCAATGCAAATGATATGGAACTGTTCACAATAGGCTTTGTAATTTTTACGTTTACGTTGAGCTTATGGTAATCCGTAATTTAACTTTTAATCATAGAAATTTGTTCACATTCTGTGAGTTTAAACCAACTTATAATATATTTTTGTCTTTGAGACTCACACGTCGTTTTTTCTCCTTTTAGAATTTGCTCTTCAATTTCTTTTCTTTTTTCCAAACATTGTCTCAATAAAAACAGACTAAACCTTCATACATGACATTAATGACAACACTTCACAATAATCAATTGTCAAAAATTCATAGAACACTTATTATAAAGTACAGAAACATCTTCTCAATCTACAAAAACGTCTATAATTTCTACTGCGCCCAAAGTCCATTGTGAACACCATTACGTTTACGGCCTAAGTACGTTTACGTGTTCGTTATGGTTACGTCCATGTGAATCAGCACTTAAGGTAGACTTAGGATATCGGCGTTTATGGTGAAGTGCTCAGATCAATAAGAGAACATAGATAGGCCCTGTCAGATGTAGACAGAGGCAAAAATGAGGATAAGATCTCTATGTTTATATTCCCCCCATTTTGCTGTTATAAACGTCAACCTAACATTGGTTATTCTTGAAATTTTCGAAATATTCACGCCATTTTCGTGATTCTACCTTTAACTGTACCTTGCAGTGATATTGAACATCATTCACTTCAGAAAAACACCGAAAAACTATATTATCTGCAAGAAAATTGAAAAACATTATTGTTCACGAAAAGCAGCATTCGAGAGTTGCGTACAGTAGAATGGGTTGATTATTTTTCTCTTTTCTGAAAAACTATAATGATCGTGAAATTTTTGGCACAAACGTGTAGATTTAAGCCTTAAGGTAGACTTAGGATATCGGCGTTTATGGTGAAGCGCTCAGATCAATAAGAGAACATAGATAAGCCCTGTCAAATGTAAACAGAGGCAAAAATGATGACAAGATCTCTATGTGTATATTCCCCCACTTTTGCTGTTTATAAACGTCAACCTAACTTTGGTTATTCGTGAAATTTTCAAGATATTTGCGCCAATTTTCGTGATTCTACATTTAAATGTACCTTGCAGTGATATTGAACATCATTCACTTCAGAAAACACCGAAAAACTGTATTATCTGCAAGAAAATTGAAAAACATGATTGTTCACGAAAAGCAGCATTCGAGAGTTGCGTACAGTAGAGTGGGTTGATTATTTTTCTCTTTTTCTGAAAAACTATAATGAGTTGAATAATGTAACATCGCTAATAACCAGCTGGATACGACTCACTTCTTGGATCAATTCCTAATGATCTCAGTTTGTCCTAAGTTTTATTTATTTCGTTTCAGTGCCCCTATAAGAAGCACGACTCTGTCTTTGAACTGTCAAAGTTTAAACAAAAACAAACATTTGGTTCGTGTATCTTGACCTCAAATTCATTCCATTGATATCGTGTTTGGAGCCTACCTATGTTTTTTTATTAATCTGAGATTCGTCAGCTTTTTCGACGCGACAGGAACACAGTGCCTCAAAAATAAAAAAATTATTGATGAAGCAATAAGGCTTACACCTCAAAATTTTAGGACTAAATATACGAGTATGAGTGCAAAATTTTAGCAAGATCGGAATTATATTCTGAAAAGGATTTGAAACATTGAAGATATGTAAAAATCAATAACTGAAAATACCAAAATTCCTTGCTTCTGATTTCACAATCCTTCAAAAAAATTGCATGACCATTCACTTAGCCAATTTTTTTCCTCAAATGAATTTAATTTCAATCGAAAGTTTTTTCTTGGGAATATCAGACTGTTTTTTCGATATTACGATAGACCTTTCTATGGTTGTATTAACGCAATTCCTACAATTTTTTGCGTATCTACTGCTCTGAATTGGTATTGAACATTTTACTGCAAAATTTCAAAACGATCGAATCGACAAAATCTGAATTATTCGAAAAAATGGTTGATTTAGAAAAAAATTTAACTCAATGGTTCTGATTACGGGATCATCTTGAAATTTGGTATGAACATTCAGTATAACGATATTCACCCACAAAATAAATTCCACTTGAATCATATATCTTGTTGTGGAAATATAATGATTTATCCTTTCAATATTACGATTGAACTTGTTATGTTTTGTTAAAACTACGACTACAAAATTTCGTAGAAGGCTCCCTACAATGTGTTTGGTCATAACTTAGCAATAATTTGAGGGCATCAAATATAACTAATTTCATCGACAAAAACACCGACATTGGAGAGTTTAAGCCTTCAGTTTTGGGGTGGCCCCCATTTTAAATTTACTTTTTTATTTTCGTTGACTCTTCCAAATGATATAAATTTCTCCGGACATAAAGGTCCTACAGATGTGAAAAAATGTTTTTAGAAAGATGATTACAACAACCTCTCATTAAAGTAGAACAATGTGAAAGCATTCAACTTGAAAATGCCATAAAAAATTTTTTTTTTAAAATTTCAGTAAAAAAATGTAGGTACGTATTTTCTTAGTAAATTCGCAATAGTACAAGGACTAGCACATTGAAGTATAATTTTTTTTCAAGATTTAACACGCATGGATATTAGCTACGAAACAACACCTACATAATTTCTGTAAGTTACATAATTACCTAGAAAGTAATTGCTGTTCGAACATGACCCTCATGAAAATTGATAAAATAAAATAAAACTCAGTACTGTACTTTCGATCATTTTTAATGATCAAACAAACAAATTCACCATTAAAATTGCTCAAAATGGCTGCCTCTGCTTTGTAGACAGCCAGTGGCCCTCATGAGGACCTGAAGCAACAAAAAAGTTTGGGGCGCTCGCGTAGTGGTCATGTTCGAACAGCAATAACTCTCAAATTATGTAACTTACAGAAAAGATGTAGGTGTTGTTTCGTAGCTTATATAATTGCGTATTAAACCATTGAAAAAAATATACTTCAATGTTCTAGTTCTTTTACTATTGCGAATTAACTAAGAAAATCAGTACATTTTTTACTGAAATTTTTTTAAAGAATTAAAATCTCTAGGACAATCCGAGAGTTATCGTGTTTACGGACAGATGTGAGTCAGACACAATCGTTTCAGATCATTTTCGTTCGGCTTGAAATTACAGACATAGGGTAAAACGATATAGCACTCGTTCAAGTAAAACGAGCGCTCAAAAAGATGTTTGTGCAAGGAGAACTTATGCTTTTGCTACGTTCAATACCACAATTTAAATCCTCAGTTCTAGTATCTGGTTATCAAAAATTTACTTCAAACATCTAAGCTGCAAACTGTGAATGTAATATTTGCCATGGTTAAAATAGATGTCATTCTAAATGAAAATTATCCTAGTCAAAACATCTTTCAGAAAAATCATTCATTCTTTTTATGCTCCTTCTACAATTGAGAGACTTAACATAATCATCTTCAATCCATTGTAACTAGATAAAGACTTCAGTTATCTGAAAATATATTTTTTGATTGTGTAGTTAATACTTGTAAGTATTAGTTAAGTTACCTATGGATAGCATCATTTCCATTATGAAATCAACACCAGTCAGGATTTTGTTGAGAAAAAAAAGAAATCTAGACATCATGTTCATGCCAGATCCGCCATCACAGTAAGAATTCATCAATGATTTTATGTTGAGCTATTTTAAAAGCATTATTTGTTGTTCAAAATATCATTTTTAAGTTTCACATTATCATGCCTGCACTAGATTAATTTTATGATATGAAATGATGATTGAAATGAACATTATCATTTCAAAGAATCTTTTGTTCACACAATTTATTGTGGGGTTACTTTAAGATATACAGGACTTTGCATTTCAGACCAGCCATTCCGCATATTTCTTAACCCCTCTCAACCTTCTGAGAACAAAAAATAAAGGCAACACCACAGGCCCCCCTAGATTTTTTCTGTCCCCCCTGAAATCTGGCCTAAGCTAAGCGAAGCTGTTTCAATTCATTCATTAGCCCCTACTGAAAAATCGTGGTCCTTCCCCTGTCACCCCTGTTTTCAAAAGCTGGTGTTACCACTGGGCAACACAAGGAGATGTTTTTTTCTTATTACTTGAGAAGAAATTGCAATTCAACACTTTTGAGATTACCGAAATATTCAAGGTGGCGCATTTGAGCTAAAAAAAAATTGATTTTTGGCATTGTTAAAAGGGTTACAAGACCTTTCAAATGAAGTATCATCCAGCCCTTCTTTCTTATTCAATTTTGAGGGTTTAAAGCGCCCTCTCTTAAGGCCTCTATTGTATATAAAATGTAATACAAATGGCTCGTCTGAGATGGGACATGGTACAGAATATAACGTAGTGTCATATTTCCTTTATCGAAGTTGGTTCTATTTCTTCCGAATTTTAATTATTTTCAACAGTAAAAACACAAGAGCTTTTTTTATCGGATAAATTTCTCTTTGCAACGAAACAGTTTGCCAATCACTAATTTTACGAGAAAAACTGACATGATAAAATCGCGACCGAAGGTGGAGCGATTTTATCTGATGTCAGTTTTTCGAGCAAATTTAGTGATTGGCAAAACTTTGAGTTGAAGAGAAATTTATCTGATAAAAGGAAAGCTCGAGTGTTTTTTGGCAAGATAAATTAACGACAGAATATATGGATGAACAACAACAATAATTATCTTTATTAATACAATAAAATTTAATATTGTATTCACAGAAATATTTTCTTGTACATCTTCGCAGTCAAATTCAAATTGCTTTACCGCATATTCTTTATAATCATCTCCATTTTTCTTTTTCATATTTTAGGCCCAATCCTTTAATATATTTGCTACTTCATGTAATGGAATTATTTCGGACAATTCATACTTTCGAACTTGACAAAACTCCATAAATTGTCTCCAGATTGAAGCTTTTGTGTTTTTTGATATTAATATTGAAGTTAATTATCAAATTAAATTTCGGAATTTTACTTCTGAACGTATTTCACATTGCATGAAATATATACTTTTGACAAATTCAACTGCAAGAAAAGTGGGGTCGGGTACATTTGGCAACGTTGACTTTGTTCATCGTAAAATGACAGCAAATACTGCCAATCTCAGATGAATAAACAAACGCCCACTTTGCTCTCAATAATATATGAACGGACTATATAAGCGTTTTATGTATACTCCGTTTGCATATTATTGAGCGCAAAGTAGGCCTTTTTGCATTTATCATAGGTTGGCAGTATTTACTGTCATAACGTAAAAAAAAGTCAACGTTGCCGAATGTACCCGGTCTCGTCTGACGAGCTTGCTAGTTATCAGAGAACTCTATGACAACATTGTGTATCAATTTGACAAGAAAATAAACAACATAACCTAAATATATACACAATGGAATATGCCAAATTTCCATGGCCAACCGACAGCCCAAAATTACGAGAACGGACTATAGAATACTAAGCGGTAAGGAAGTCTTGACTTTTTCTTTGAGAAAATTTGTCTCGAATATCGAAAATTCCTGACGGTTTGGGACAGAATTCATTTTTTCCAATCACAATTTATTGAGGAAGATATTAACTGCCATGAAAATAACATAATGTTCAAAGTAACCCCACAATTAGTTACAATGCATTTGGTCAAAAACAACTGTAGGTATCCAAAATATTTTTTTCGAGAATGTAGAAATATCATACTCGAAAGGACTTCTGACTTTATTTAACAATATGAAGAAGTTTTGTTGAAAATCTAGCGCTTTAGAATTTATTTGGGTATTTAATTTCGTTGTGTTCAGTAAAACCCATCAAGTTGTTCGAATTTTTACTGTGACGACGATCAAAACACTGAAAAATTAGATTGATCGTCCTGATCAAGATTTATGAAACCCTTCATTAGTCTTATAAATTCATAACGCAATAATATAAGTCAATATGTACATAAGGGATTGAATATTGTTTTCTTCATTATTCATGTATGTCTTTCCATTATTGTGAAGAACAATGGACAGTGTTTTCCAGAGAGTCCGCACTTTTATGCAAAAAAATTATGCTTCGAGAATGAATTTGAACCATAGAAAACTTGATCAACCGCAATTTTGAAAGTTTCCGTTTTTTCGAAATATTTTGAATTTTTCGTGATGTTGCCAATTTCAAACTTCTCAAGAATGATTCTTATCCCATGTGCCATAAAATCAGTTCATTCTTGCTCCATTTTATTCATTTGCCTACAACTCAATTCTTCCCAATCTCAGAATATGGATTGCGACATGAGTCTAGTTTGGTGCAAACTTGTTATTCTGAAGCAATTAAAGTAGAAGAATAATTTCAGATATTTTGAATGCAGGTTTTGGTTATTTCATTTTGCAAAATGTGGAATCACTGTATGATGTAATGAATTTAGGAAAAACTGAACACTCTCTTTTTAAATTGCTTCAGAATAACAAGTTTGTACCAAACAAGTCTCATATCGCAGACTGCATTTTGAGATTGGAAAACAAGATAGAAGAAAAATGAAAAATTCAATCAGAATAAATTTATTTTACGAGATATGTGATGAACATCATGTTTGAGAAGTTTGAAAAAGCCCAATTTAAGAAAAATTCAACTATCTCTGAAAAAGGGTAATATTCAATATATATTTTACCTACCGAATTTCGATTCTAAAATTATGCATATTGACTAAAAATGTGATTTCGAATTTTTTTTTCTTCAGCATTTTTTAAAGTTCACGTTTTCACTATGTTTTGTCTAACCTAACAGCTTTGAAGCAACTTCTGCAGACCAAATTTTCCATGGTACACTTCCATTTTTTCAGGAGTCTCAATTGAAAAAAAAAGTTTTCTTTGGTTTCGACTTTCTGAGAAACATTGTATGTATTTCCATATTTATGAAGAAAAATTGAGAAGTCAATCACCTATTTATTCTCAATTTTTCGTATTGGTAAAACTTGAAGCCTCGTATACAGGGTATCCCAGTAAGAATACAGATTTTTTCAAAGGAAGAGATTTGAAAGAAAAAAATATTCAGTCCCACAATAAACTTCAGTTGTAGCTATTTTTGTGAATATTTTATGATCGAACCAGTAGCTGAAATAGTAGACAGAAGAACTATTGGTTTGTTCCTCCAGAAGAACCATGATCATAAAACTATCAATTGATAGGTGAAACCTTCTCTTAATAACTACCTTTTATGCAATAATTATGCCATCATAATGAACTGATATGATTCAAGTCTACTTTTCCTTCTGAAGGTGGCAATTTTTGTTCTCGTATTTCAGTGTATGCGGTATAGAACAAAAATTTTCTTCCAACGTATGCCCTAAAATGCACCATTTTAGAGACACATGGTGTTGAAATTGAATAAGAATCAGTTTTGTGAATATCTCCAACTTTCGTATGCATTTTCTGATCATAATAAGCTATTTTTGTACAACTGTCAAAAAAACTTCATTATCTTTAATAATTATATTTCAGACGATTCACAGTTGTACAATAGTTATGTTTGTATCTAGTGCGTGAAATGCTACATAGTGATCGAGAACTGATTTTTTTAACGAGGCGCAGCCGAGTTTAAAAAAAATAGTCGAGATCACCAAAGTATTTCGCTCATGAGATGCAAACAAAATTTTTTCTACAAACGCTTAGCTTAATATGAAAAAAAATATTGAACTGGTTTGAACTGTTTTTCCAAATCAAGTAATTAGGTATTATAACTATGGGCAATATATTCTATATTGAAAGCAACACTCAATGTTGAAGAAAACGTGGATTTCAAGAAATTTACCAAGTTAAAATATAAAAATCCCATATAGTTTACATGCAGTGTGCGAAGTAAGTATTTCGCACACTACTTCACGCACGGTGTCATAGTAACAAAGGAATATGAAAAAAAGGGTCACTTCGCATATTCTTGCCAATGCGCGAACCTTGTCATTTTTTGACGTTTGTAGAAAAAATATTTTATTTGTATTTCGTGCGTATAATACACTCATTTCTCATTTTTTCTGGTTTCATTGGTGAAGGTTCTGAAGAATGTTCTTCTCCACAACAAGTTGAATTTTCTTGAATACGGTCGAGCATGTGACTAAGAAAATTCTTTTTTTGTGTGGAAAATATTTGCGATTCTAATGGGCGCCGCAAAAATTTCAGCTTTTTTATCAGCGTAGAAGTTTGTGAGACTTCGAAACCTTCACCAAATATGACAAAGAACATTCAGCCCAATAAATGCTTGTGAAATTGTTTGGTGATGTTACATGAAAAGTTCCGGAGATATTGGCAAAACAGTTATTTTTGCATTAACTGCGTAAAATTAGTGTTTTTTTCATGGCACATGAAAGTGTCAATCAATACATCGACATTTGTTCAAATGCTTTAAAATTTCACCAATTGTTTTGAAATTTTTCCAACTGATCAACATTAGGCCGATCCCTGTACTCCATGGAAAGGACCCCGCACATTTTGTATGGGAATTGGCTCCCGGTGGATTTGGCTGAAAATTTGATATGATGTTCTACTAATCCTTCTGATCAAATGTCTAAACAGTCACGAAGCTGAAAAATGCATACTTCTAGGAGTTTTTAGCGATTTTTTGTATCCATTATGGCTTACGTATTATGGTAATTGGCTCCCGGTGGATTTGGCTGAAAATTGGATATGATGTTCTACTAATCCTTCTGATCAAATGTCTCCACAGTCACGAAGCTGAAAAATGCATACTTCTAGGAGTTTTTAGCGATTTTTTGTATCCATTATGGCTTACGTATTACCGTTTACACAGAAATGTTTGAAAATATTTCGAATTGACAGGATCTGCTTTCAATAATCACGAAATATTCTCAAACATTTCTGTGTGAACGGTAATATGTAAGCCATAATGGATGCAAAAAATCGCTTAAAACTCTCCAAAAATATGCATTTTTCAGCTTCGTGACTGTGGAGACATTTGATCAGAAGGATTAGTAGAACATCATATCAAATTTTCAGCCAAATCCACCGGGAGCCAATTCTCATACAAAATGTGCGGTGTCCTTTGTCAAACTGATTTCAAATTTTGTAAACTATTTTGAGAATTTTTCCAACCGTTTCAAGAATTTGCTAACTCTGATTAATATTAAGCGCGCCCTTAGACCAACTCCATTTACATTTGCCCAACTGTTTCCATAATTTTTCCGAATGCTTCGAAAAGCTACCAACTGCTTTGAAAAATGGCCAACTCTGGTCAACCTGTATCAACTCCATTGAAAATTTTCCAATTATTCTAAAATTTTTCCAACTGCTTTGACAATTTTTCCAACTGTTTGGAAAATTTACCATATTTGTCCTTAAAATTTTGCCAACTCTGTTCAACATTGAGGGGGAGTCGTACCACCCAATCCCCCCCTTGGGCCTGTCCCTGGATAGTCTTGTTAAATACCATATGGGCATCTATTTTTTTCTGTGTATTAAATAGAAAAAAAACAATGCAAAGTAATATTTGTTATTGTTAGGAAAAGCACAGTTGAGCAATACTCATGCTTCTTGTATTATTTAGCAACGTGTTTTTATTTTTCGGAAAAATCAGATGCCCTTATGATATCACTTACGGAAATCTTACTGTATTAGGTACTGACTCCAAAAGAATCAGACAATTTTCAAATACTGTCACATAGTTATCGAAAGTTTTTCATTATTCTTTTAATTTCTTTATTTTTGATGACCGTATTTAAAAATGTTCTCAATCTTTTTTATTGAGAAGTAAAAGCGATCTTCTGACTGTTGATTGTAAATGTAAAATTTTATTTACTCCCTTTAACTCCGCATGTCTGAAATTAGAATTGATATCGTAAGACACAATCTCATAAAAACAAAAATGAAGATATTATAATGTATTTTAACGAAGCAAAATAATTTCTATCATTATTTGGTTTCGTTCAATTGAAGTTGACGGAAATCGGAATTCTTATCTCCGCGCTGAAGATGTACGGCAAATAGATCGCGATTTCTCGATACCGCACACGTGGGGGGGCGGAGTCAACTGTTACCGGCCACAGTGTCCGAAAGGTTTAAAATGCGGGAATTTTCCGCTGAATAAATGAGTCGAATTAAAATCAACGTCCCGACCACTACTCCAGAAGTACTAGCCGACCAGTCCGTCCAGAAGTAAGTGCCACCAGAGGGTTCTGCAGGGGCAAGTTCAGTTTAGGTATGATTGTTTTAATTCTTATTTGCTGGCTTTGATTTATAATGTATTTCTCCTGTTGTATTTTCCCGTCCTTCCGCCGCTCGAATTCGCAGAGGTTGTGTAGTAGCTTCAAACGGCCTGCATGACTTGTGAGAATTCTGAGATTGCGAGATGGTGTATGCTAGCTTGAAACGGCGCATATATTGTCTTGTATTGTCCTCTCTAGCGTTACTCGAGTTCCTGGACGTTGTGTAGTAGCTTCAAAAGGCCTGCATGAAGTTCTGAAACTCTGAGTTGACAAGGGTGTATGTAGCTTGAAACGGCATATACACTGTCTTGTTGTGCCCTTCCGACACCGTTCGAATTCAGGGGGGTTGTGTAGTAGCTTGAAACGGCCTGCATGATGCCCTGCAATTCCGAATCGGCAAGAGGGTGTATGTTAGTTGAAACGGCACATACGCTGTCTTGTTATGCCCTTCCGCCACCGTCCGAGTTTCTGGGGGTTGTGTAGTAGCTTGAAACGGCCTGCATGACGCCCTGAATTCTGAACCTTCAAGAGGTTGTATGTTAGCTTGAAACGGCCCATACACCGTCTTGTTGTACCCTTCTGGCATCATTTGAGCTCCCGGAGGTTGTGTAGTAGCTTGAAACGGCCTGCATGACATCCCGGAGTTCCGATGTGCAAGAACGCGTATGTTAGCTTGAAACGGCCCATATGCAGTCTTGTAAATGCCTCCCTTTATCCTCCCTCACCGTGTGACGCTCCGGAATATCGAGGTGCATGCCCTAGCTTCAAAAGGCGTGCATGGGCCTCGTGGTTCAGAGCATTAGGGTGGGTGTATGCTAGCTTGAAACGGGCATATGCTTTCCCTGGTACCGCACTAATTTCCTTTTACCGCCTGTCCGTAAACCGATTGTTGTTAATATAGCCTGTAGATGTGAACCGAGGTATGCCAGTAAATAAGGATGTCATTTTTGGGAATTTGTTTGTTAGGAACTTGCTCATGTTAGAACTTCGCTTCCGTACCGTTACTTACTAGCTTTTTAATACCGCTTGTAAATATTGCATTGCTTATTTTCTGAGAGCTCTCACCGCCGACATAATGCTGCATGTTACATCCCGTTTCAACCTTCTCACCGCCCGCTCACCTTCTTTCCTCACATTGTATTTATGATATCATGGTATATTTTGATGACTGCCGTTTTTACCGTTTACCGAATAAAGATGTTATTATAATTGTGTGTTTTCTTTTCCTAAGGAATATTTGAGTATTTTTCAGAGTTGGGGAATATTAGTTAGGTATAAACAACTGACCCCTGGACATAACCTTCTCTGGCTAGTAGCTCCCGGACCCCATGGGACACCGCCGATGGGTACCCTAGTGTCCTCAACACTTAAACTAGAGGTGGCGCCCGAGATCTCTACTTCCGAGGTAACGATGGCACCGCAGTTTGGTAGAGACGGGGAGCACGTCACAAAATGGCGCCCGAGCAGGGCGGGAGTGAACATCGAGCCAGTGCAGTGTTGAGGACACTAGGGTACCCATAGGCGGTGTCCTATGAGGTCGGGAGCTACTAGCCAGAGAAGGTTACGTCCAGGGGTCAGTTGTTTGTACCTAACTAAATATTCCCTAACTCTGAAAAATACTCAAATATTTCTTAGGAAAAGAAAACACACAATTATAATAACATCTTTATTCGGTAACGGTAAATAACGGCAGTCATCAAAATAAACCATAATATAAATACATGTGAGGAAAGAGGGTGAGCGGGCGGTGAGAAGGTTGAAGCGGGATGTAACATGCAGCATTATGTCGGCGCGTGAGAGCTCTCAGAAAAATAAGCAATAGAATAAATACAAGCGGTATTAAAAAGCGGTAAAGATAGTCGAATGAGAGTACAAGCGGAAAATTAATCAAGCACTAGAAGTAACGGTACGGAAGCGAAGGTTCTAACATGAGCAAGTTCCTAACAAACAAATCCCAAAAAATGACATCCTTATTTACTGGCATACCTCGGTTTACATCTACAGGCTATATTAACAACAATCGGTTTTACGGACAGGCGGTGAAAGAAATTAGTATGCCCGGTACCAGGGAAAGCATATGCGCCGTTTCAAGCTAGCATACACCCACCCTAATGCTCTATGAACCACGAGGCCCATGCACGCCTTTTGAAGCTAGGGCATGCACCTCGATATTCCGGAGCGGCACACGGTGGGGGAGGATAAAGGGAGGCATTTACAAGACTGCATATGGGCCGTTTCAAGCTAACATACGCGTTCTTGCACATCGGAGCTCTAGGATGTCATGCAGGCCGTTTCAAGCTACTACACAACCTCCGGGGGCTCAAATGATGCCAGAAGGGTACAACAAGACGGTGTATGGGCCGTTTCAAGCTAACATACAACCCTTGAAGGTTCAGAATTTCAGGGCGTCATGCAGGCCGTTTCAAGCTACTACACAACCCCCTGAAATTCGAACGGTGTCGGAAGGGCACAACAAGACAGCGTATGTGCCGTTTAAGCTAACATACACCCTCTTGTCGACTCAGAGTTTCAGAACTTCATGCAGGCCTTTTGAAGCTACTACACAACGTCCAGGAACTCGAGTAACACTAGAGAGGATAATACAAGACAATATATGCGCCGTTTCAAGCTAGCATACACCATCTCGCAATCTCAGAATTCTCACAAATCATGCAGGCCGTTTGAAGCTACTACACACCTCTGCGAATTCGAGCGGGCGTAAGGACGGGGAAAAATACAACAGGAGAAATACATTATAAATATCAAGGCCAGCAAATAAGAATTAAAACAATCATACCTAAACTGAACTTGCCCCTGCAGAACCCTCTGGTGGCACTTACTTCTAGACGGACTGGTCGGCTAGTACTCTGGAGTAGTGGTCAGGAAATTGATTTTAATTCGACTCATTTATTCAGCGGAAACTCCCGCATTTTAAACCTTTCGGACAGTGTGGGCCGGTAACAGTTGACTCCGCCCCACGTGTGCGGTATCGAGAAATTCGCGATCTATTTGCCGTACATCTTCAGCGCGGAGAAAGAATTCCTTCCGTCAACTTCAATTGAACGAAACCAAATAATGATAGAAATTATTTTGCTTCGTTACAGTATTTATAGAAACAAATGGTTCTGTGTATTTCATAACAATTTTAGGAACAGCAGAAGATATTTTCAGCCATGCAAAGAAAAAGGGAAAATCGGCATACAACTCTAATCCTCAAGACTCAATGTCGTCTACGCTGCTTATAAACTGAAATATGACAGAATAAAAAATTGAACTTTCGAAGGAAACTTGGACGTCTATCACTTGTCCTTAAGAATTTAGCACAACTGACATTTTTGTAAGAGCCTTAAATATTTGAAACTTTCATCCACAAAAAATTAAAGTCGTATTTTTCTGAAGGTTTTGTACGCTAGACAAGAAAACATTCACAGTTGCGTTTGGTTGGTAGTACATAGCTATTCTCAGCCAAAAATTGCAATAAACTATGTAAAATCAACATGTGTTCATTCTAGGTATCTAGCAGGCCATATTATACATACGAATACATTTTTCTCCTAAACATAATCAGTTTATATTTCACAGTTTATTCAGAAATCTGACACGTGTTTCGGTATTACAACCATCCTCAGACTTCTGAATGAATCAGATTTCTGAATAAAGTGTGAAATATAAACTGAGTGTACTTTGAATTTAAATGTTACAATGTTTCACCTAGAACCAAGCGCAAACTCAATTCTTCTTAATAAGATCAAGATGTTGGTTACAGTGAATTCTTGAGAACAATTAAATATTCTTTTCGATAAATTATTTTCTTTCAGGGAAAGGGAATCAATATGACGAATTAGATGCTTTTAATTTCATTTTGTAGGTGACATTTTACGAATTTCATGTTCGATATGTAAATTTTGTGAATAAAAAAACTACTTAATACATATCATGTCCTTCGGTGTTTGAGTTATTCGTAAACGAAAGAATGCTCAAATTGGATAGTTATGTCAAAATTGATGGAGAGAAGCACAGAAATTGTTCATAATTCAATTATAGTTAATTATTAGACTAGTGTTTTGTAATGAATGAAAAATATATACATTGTTTTAATAACACAGTGTTAATTATTACCCATGATATCCTGAATGAATTGCAGCATAAAGGCTTTTATCGACTCAATCAAATATTTGATCTGAACTATCACACGTACCGGGTTTTTCACTATAATTTGACCCCCCCCTTTAACTTTGTTTCTAAGAGAGATACAGAAAAATGTTTCATACAAAAATTTCACGAAATCGACTGAGGTTTTACAAAATGAATTCCCATAATGGAATATATACAGGGTGGCCAACATATTGATGGCAACTTTATTTTTGTGAACGGAATACCCTGTATATTTTTCCACATTGGTTAGCTCTTTTCCCTGATTTCGAATATGTAACATATGTGGTCTATTTTTTTTATTCTGAGAACCACAGAGTTTCAAATCTTAAGAACACCTGCTGCAAGATCTGTAATCATTTTAAGTGGCAGAGTGCGTTTACTGGAAATGCTCATTTTGGAGTTATAATAACGTCAATGGGAAGGATATCCAGGGTGAACAACATTGAATGCAACATTTTTTTCAAATGGGACACCCTGTCCTGTATACTCTTCCTTTTTTTGATAGGCTATTTCCTTCTGATCTCGAATATACGAATACGAATATACGAATATGCGTATGTGGGTGGTCTCTTCAATTTTCAGAGTTTCAAAGTTTTTGAAATGATGACACCGAATAAAAAAATATGTGAAATACCTACGAAATTCTTTATATCAAAACAATCTACTTAAAAGTATTATTTTAGAATGAATACTTAACAATTAATCAACCAATGAAAAATGATAAACTATGGTAAGAATAACATCAACTAAAGAAATTGCTCAAAATGACCACCTTCATTCAATACACATCAGTGGCGCAGCCTGGATTTTTTTTTGGGGGGGGCTGAACTGAAAAATTCTTGATGATCAACACAAAAGTTGAAAGTTCCAAAAAAATTAAGAAGAAAGGAATAACGAAGAAATTAATCTTTGGGGGGGCTGCAGTCCCAAAGCCCCCCCCCTGGCTGTGCCAGTGATACACATAGTTCATATAGTTGTCTCAAGTTGTTTAGACTATTTTTGATAGCATTATTATGGCTCTGATTCAAGTCAGAAATGAAAACGTCAAAATTTGTTTTTAATCATTACAATATTATCATTATTCCTTGTGCGTTGACGGGATTAGTTCCGAATTATGGGTTGAATATAGGTTGATTTCATATCATTAATATTATTCTCCGCTTTCATTGATTGTCATTATTGCTGAAGTAATTTTTTTTTTCCTTCAGGAGCGCCTATAAAAACGTGTTCAAGGGTGTTAAATCAGGACTATTTGGTGGCCATAAAATGGGTGCGCCATTACCAATCCAAAGATTAATTGACCACTTAAATATTCACGAACTTCCAAAACGCTACCCCATATGGTTATTGAAATTTGAAACTCTGTGGTGCTCAGAATAAGAAAGATAGACCACATTTGTTACATATTCGAAATCAGGGGAAAAAGAGCTAACCAAATGTGAAAATATACAGGGTGTTCCATTTGAAAAAATGAAGTTGCCATCAATATGTGGGTCACCCTGTATATATTTCAGTTTCTGGTTTCATATAAAAAAACCTCAGTTGATTTCGTGAAACTTTTATACGAAACATTTTTTGTATCTCCTTTAGTAACAAAGTTAAAGGGGGGGTCAAATTAAAGTGAAAAACCCGGTACAGGGTGGGCCAAATTCAATACTTGAATGGCATGTCCTATTTTATGAAAAACTAGGATATTTGCCTTTGGGACCCTTCATTCGTGATACTTGGCTTGCGTTAGACTACTTGGCAAGCAACGCATCGGTAGGTACTTAACCTGTTGATCATAAGCTTTGATAGATACTTTTCCGTGACGAAACCGCTTACTTATAGAGCCGGAAGGACAACCAAAAGGGCCATTATGATGATTGCGTAAGTCTGATTTAATTTTATTCTATACTAGCGGACCCAACAGACGTTGTTCTGCATACACAAATTCAATTCGATCCAGCCGTTTAGTTGCTGAACAGATTAATAACATAGATAACGACTACAGCGCCATCTGTTGATCGGATTTGTAATCATAAACATACGGGCATCACGCAATCCAAAATACATTCATACATCCTGAGTTTAAAATTTGTAAAATATGGCATAAGTAAAAAATTGTTGTATAATATGTTAGTTCATACGTCATTTCTGATTATAATTTTGAATTTTCGATTCACTCCATGTAACTTCACACACTCCAATGTCAAAATCATTATAACCTATAAATATGACTGCTTGATTGGTCGTAAGAAAAAGGAAAACGTTTCATTTTTTTTCTGAACAATTTTTTGGGCATATTTTGTTGTTAAAACCTTGCCCTAGCAATTATGAACACAACAAAAAAAGAATTATCCAATTTGGTGCAGCCGTTTGGAAGATATTGCATTTTGACATAACCGTAGATCCTGTTTTATTAATATAGACACAGGCCCGCCGTGAGCGGGCGTACACTGCACAAGGGCGGCAAATCGCTTGAACCGCTTCAAATAGCATTTTATTTTTTATACCAAAATGTATTCATCGGAGGTGAAAAACTACCTTTCTTACTGTGAATTATGTGGTGATTACGAAATGCAGAATCCTCCCAGAATATATTTCAATCGATTACGAAAATAACTTTTTAATTTGGAAAAAAGTATTGGCGTACCAGTTTTTTCACCAAATTTATTCGGATAGAAATATCTACGGACGCCTCTGGTGAAAATTAGAAATAACTATGAACTAGAAAAAAATTTAAGATAAAGAAAAATGACAAACAAAAATTCTTTGCCTTTAAGGAGGCTAACCTAACAAATTTTTGAAACTCGGAGAAACTTGCATGAAGGCCCTGATGTAGGACCACTAACATGGCTAACATCTCAAAGAGTGAAGAGGAAGTAATCAGTGCTTTCAGCATGCGATCTGTGATGATTGAACTCCTCATTTTGACACTACTCATTACTGGATGTCACCATCTGTAGGATAATACTCGATAGAGTCTTACAAGTGGTCTTAAATGTAGAAGTGTTTCAATAGGATGTTGTCTCTGAGGGATATGGGACTGACGAGGCCTAATAAGGCAGAAACCGGTCTGTCTCTTCTCTCATTGACAACATCTTGAATAAATCATCCCAGTCCGCATGAAGAAGGTTCTGTGAGCCTCTAAATTGAAGATTGTATTCATTTCGATGATACTATTTTCAATTTATCTATGTTTTAGAAAAAATTGTTTCAATTCGTATCCATAACCTACAAAAACTCAAAGAAAAATCGTCGTGTACAGTGTAGAAAATATTTTCAAAGAACCAATTTATCCTTCAAATTTCAACAATCCGTATCTCAGAATTAATGGTCGCATTCAGCGGACGAGAGCGCAAAGCGCTACCGCTACCTATCGGTAGCGGTATCGTCGAGATCATGTTGAGCGTTCGCTGGCAAGCCGAGATGGGTTATGGCGGCTAACGATCAGCTGATTGTCTGCAAAAACTTTTGGACAGATGTAAACAAACCGGTTTTTAAGTCTTAACAAATGCTTTTTGTTTTCTTTACTCCAAATTTTGCTGGATCTGTCTGTTTTTGTGAAGAATTATTAAGTTTATCTTGTATCCATCGCTCAACATCATACCTACGTATGCTCTACCGCTACCTAGCACAAATGAAATACGCTCCAAAACATGGCGTCCGCTCCAGAACGTGTTGAGTTGGTAGCGCATGTGCTACCGAATGTTTCCGCTAGGGTTGCCCAACTGTTACGTCCGCTGAATGCGACCAATGCGTTTCCGAAAACCATAATAGGAACTTTATACCATAACATATTTCAGCGATAGAAGGCAAATAGTGGTTTTGAGTATGAACGAAGCGAAGTATAACTAACTAGCGGACCCAACAGATGTCTGCATACACTAAAATTCATTCAATTCGATCCAGCCGCAGAATAGATGAATAACCTAGATAACGACTACAGCGCTATCTGTTGATCTGACTTGTGATCATAAACATACGGGTATCAGGCGATCCAAAATACTTTCATACATCATAGGTTTAATATTTGTAAAATATGGCATAAGTAAAAAATTTTAGTATAATATGTTAGTTCATACGTTATTCCTGATTAAAATTTTAAATTTTCCATTCACTCTATGTTACTTCACTTTTTGTCCAAATGTCAAAATCATTATAACCTATAAATATGTATTCTATGACTGCTTGATTGGTCGTAAGAAAAAGGAAAGCCTTTTATTTTTTTCGGAACAATTGTTTTGGAAATATTTTGTTGTATGAACCTTGCCCTAGCAATTATGAACACAACAAAAAAGAGTTATCCAATTTGGTGCAGCCGTTTGAAATATTTTTACATTTTGACGGTAACCATATAGATCCTGTTTTATTAATATAGATTTATCTGGCGTCCCACAGGGCACTTATGGAGAACCCATCCTATTTATTGTCAATGTTAACGATCTCCTGGTGCTTTGGACAACAAGCCTAGTTCATTTCAAGGAACAGAAATCATTGATTTGGAAATGAGCGCCTACACCTACGCTAATGAGTAATGATACCATGTAATTGTGTCCTCTAATGCAGTGATTTTCAACCTGTGGTCCGCGAACGGTTTTCATGTGATCCGCGAAATGAACAGTCATAAAATAATCAATTTAAATCTTGGCTCCCTTTTTAGCTACCACGATAATAATCTGTCTATTCAGGACAATGAACAGCTTATTGAAATTTCATCGATGATCATTTAAAAATGATAAAATCTCACTGCGAAAATGTTGCAGATTTTTGGATAGGGTTACTTGATGAAAGTCCACTGCTAAGTGAAAAAGCTTTGGAATCTTCTTCCTTTTCATTCCACTTATCTCTGTGAGGTAGCATTCTCAACATTAATGCTCAGTTGCAGGAACGTCCATTAAAATTTAAAGATCCATTAAACCCTTAATCCTCCATTAGTTCCTTGTAATAATGGAGGATTAAGAGTTTAACGGACCTTTAAATTTTAATGGACGTTCCTGCAACTGACACTATGTGTCATCAACAATAAACACAGAAATAGGTTGCTAAATTTGAATGCTCCTATTACACTGGCGTTAACTTTCAAGTGAGACGCAAGACCAAGGGAATCATTAACGTCTTTATTTGGAGTTACTCATGACTTTTCATTTTGTTTTTTATATTTCTTTTGTCTTTCACTATGTATTTTCTTTTTTATTCTGTAAATAATAAATTCATTAGGAAAACTTCAGTGTTCATCTCATTTTACCTATTATTGGTAGTGGCGGCTTGTCCTATGAGGCAGGTGAGGGAGTGCCTCACCAAAGAAATTACGGAAATCACAAATATCAAGCGAATTAATCCAATATTTTATTAATCAATTTCATCATCCCATTATGTTCTTCAGTGTCAATTTTTCATACGATACTGCACTGGGTCTCGTCTTCCATAATGTCCGAGCCTTAGACAACGTTACAGACGTTACGATGAATGCACAAAAATCGGACCGTAATGTTACATATTAAGGTCCGATTTTGTACCTACTTTCATCTCACTTCCTCTTCAAGTAAACGTCGATGAGGCTAGCCTCACGCGCTTCCTTGCCTAGCGACCTTTGAATTTGAATAAATTTTTCTCCGTCCACGGGAATGATTAGGAACATTTATATATTATTAATTATTATGTTTGGACCTTTTTTACCAAATTTCAGCTTCTTGGGACTTTATGTAACTTTTCCCTCATTTTCTGGTTTGGATTGACCAGACTATCTACCCTTCTCCGCGATCGTTTTGTTTCGTTTTATCGGCAAACATATTCGGGTTGATCGAAAAGCGGAAAATAGCGAAATTTCACTTTGTTTTTGGTTTATTGGGTTTGTGCCGTTAGTGGTACCACGTTTGCTGGTAGGTTTGATTCCTTGGTAGTGTTGTGCGAATTCTTTTCACATGAATTTTCATTTTGTTCATTGGCTTTGGTTATGATTACCAGAAGGCGAAATGGCTTCAGCAGAACAAGTGATTCGTCTCAAATTCCCAAAACAAATGCAGTACTCGTGATATTACAGATTTTCCAATAAATCAGTAACAGTTTTCGAGTCATTCTTATGAGTATAAATTATGTACAATTTTAGAAGTTATACGACCTGTTCCAAATTGTGACTATCGGTGCGCTAGGAAAATCGATTCGGAGGTTTCAAAATGAGAGTACTAAGTACTACTGGCTTACACTGGCAGTGTAACTTAAATCAAATTATTTTTCGGCAGTGTTAATAATACGTATTCCGATAGGGTTTGGTGAAGAATTTGGTTGAAGCGACTTTAAAAACTTATATCAGGGCAATTACCAAACAATAAAAATTGCATTGAAGCATTAATACCGAAGGATTTTTTATGTGAAGATAAAATTAAAAGTGTCAGTATAATAGCCATAATAAGATGAAGATTTGTATTGGATTCAAAAATCCAAATAATCAGGAATGATTTTTTCATAATAATATGCAGCTCTGGCAGTGTAGATTTATTATTAGTTGATGTTTTCGTTGTAATAAAATTTTTTTCTGATGTGCATCCCCATTTCATTCCGTCACAAGCCGCCACTGATTATTGGTGAATATTAATAATAATATCTAAGTGGTCCACCAAGAATTCTGAAAGGTACAAGTGGTCCTCAGTGGTGAAAAGGTTGAGAACCACTGCTCTAATGAACTAGAGCCCGTGACGATCGGCCAAATAAAAGCTTCATCGAAAATCACTCAATGGTGTACCCCCAATTCTTTAAATCCCAACTCTGATAGGACAAATATCATGTTCTTTTCCAGCAACCGGACTAAGATATCTTTTCCTGAGCGCCTCAACTTTAATGATCATCAAATACCTACTAATTCGAGTACAAAGCTTCTGGTGCCGTATTCTCGACAAGTGATAGTCCAAAACGTATACGAACTTCATTGCGCGAGTCCCTGTTTTACCTGCAAAAATGCACACCGCGCTATGAAGTTCGTATACGTTTTGGACACTTGTCGAGAATACGGCACCTGGGCATTACAGTTGACAAGCACCTAAACTGGGAACAATATTACAACCTACTAATATCAAGGTTAAACTAGGTAGTTTATACACTTAGGGCCTCAGAGTAAAAAGTAAACCTAGAGTTGCCTTCACGCATTTGTTTTGCAGCCAAGTAGAATCTGTTTTTGCTCTGATACTAACGGCTTGCGTCTGTTAAGAGATAATTATGTCAGTTTGGCAACATTGTCTATTAGTGTTTAGTTTCTTGATGCGATGTGTTTACATTTTCATTTCGGTTTGTCGTTCATAAAGGGAATTAATCCAATGATTTGCGGGCAGTTTATTGTTGATTAAGGCTATTCCGTTAATTATAGCAGGGACAAAATTACGAAAATGGTGTATTATATTCAGGAATTGGAGGAATGCAAATCTGACAAATTATTTACCTCACCCCAGTGTGGCAGTGAAATGCTTTCCATCTCACTCTGATGCAGTACTATTCAAGGGTAGGGTAAGGCTGCCATACGTCCCGGTACGCCGGGACATGTCCCGGTTTGAAGCATTGAGTCCCGGTGTCCCCGTCAGTTATTCAATTATCCCGGTCAGTAATTTTATATAATAATTTTTATATATGAAATAAGTCATATACAGGGTCTGTAAACAAATGCGAGGGACTTTGGGAGATAATTCTCGATGAAAATGAGCAGGGATAGTTCATATAAATTTTTTTCGAAATCTACCCCCTTCCAAGATACAGCCTTTGGAAGGCGATGACGAGTTGACAGTTTTGATTTTTTTCACAGTTTTCGAAAACACTGAGTCATAAAACTAACATAATATAAAGCATGAAGCACTAAGTAGATGTAGTTCACACACATTCTTAGAACTCATAATTTTATTATTAGGGATTGAAATAACAACCCCCTATGGTTTTTGTTCAAAAATTGTTCTCGTGGGATAGATTTTCGAAAAATAAAATTCTCTTATGATTTCCCATTCATTTCTGGAGAAAAAAAGTCTCTTGCAAAATTTCGTTACAGTCGATACTTTTTTCGGAAGAAATAAAAACTTACATGCAATTATGATCGTATAAGTATTCCATGGAATGAATATTCTAAGATATTCTATGTATATGACCGGAGATAAAGATGTTCTATAAATCTTTCTGAAGGTTTAATTAGCAATTTCAGGAAGAAAATTATATCCGTAATATTTTAATTTTACAAATAGAACTCTTTTTTCGATTAATAAGCATAACAATAATTTAAAAATTCATTGTATGGAACATACGATGAAATGGAATGAAGAAGTGATCATATCTGCTTGTAAGTTTTTATTTTTTTCGAGAAAAGTATCGACCGTATCGAAATTTTGCAATTTTCCAGAATTGAATGGGAAACCATAAGAGAATTTCATTTTTCGAAAATCTCTCCCACGAAAACAATTTTTGAAAGAAAATCATAAAGGGTTGTTACTTTCAAATCCTAATAATAAAGTTATGTTATAAAAAAAATGTGGGAGTAACATCTCCTAAACGAATCATATAATGTATAGTTTTATGACTCAGTCTTTTTTAGGACTCCTAAAAAAATTGAAAACTTGGAAGGGAGGTCGATTTCGAAACAAAATATATGAACTACCCCTGCTTATTTTCATTCAGGAATCATCTCCCTAAGTCCCTCGCATTTGTTTACAAACATCCTGTACATATAGCTTTTTTTTTACGGTATTTCAAACTTTTTTTGTGCCACTTGTCCCGGTAGATGCTCCAACATTTATGGCAGCCCTAGGGTAGGGGCATCTCTATGTTAATTTCTTACTCTGAGCTTGGGACAATCCCAAATGAAGTTTATGTCACTACTATGAAAACTATCTAATTAGCTAATCTTCAGTCTTCAGTCTCTTCTTTCTCAATGGAGCGTATTTTTGTGGTACAAAGGTTGGCAGTTAGGACAATGTTCTGTTTAAGATTCAAGACATCTTGTAGAAATCATTTCAAAACAAACAATATATTTACTGTTTCTGTTCTGTATTTCTGTATTGTTATCCTTGAGAAAACATCAATGTTATTTTGAATGCCATAAAAATAAAAAACTAACGACAAGACTGATTTAGGAATACTTCTTTACAGTACGTAAATTCACAAACACTGAAGACAGTTTACTGTATATGGGAATTAAGCTATCTAATATACTGTCAAAAAATATTCGAGATACATCAGAATACAATAAATGAAGGGTTTTATACAGGGTTGGGATAAAGTTCGGCACCAAATTAATATCTTTAAAACGGAACGGACGATAATTTTGAAATTTGGCAGCTGAGTGTAATGGTCCACAATGCATTTGATGAGCATATTTTCATTAATGAGATACTTCCGTTTTAACCGGAAATGACCAAATTTTTTTTTATTTAAATGGGACACCCTGTATATTTCTGCAGATTCTGAAAGAGCACTTTGTTTCGGATCTGTCCATACCAGGTTCCATGTAAAAATTATCTGTAAAAAGAAGAATTGAGACAATGGATTCTTGATGAATGTGCATTAATACATAGAGAAGTCTTGAGAAAAAATACTCAAGAATTTGTTAATCGACTGGCATATTGTCAGGAGGTGAACGGCAAGTACTTCGAACAATTAGAATGTTTTTTTTTTAATTATTTTCAATAAATTTTTTCTACTAGTAAAGTAATTTCTTCCTTTTATGGATTTTCATAAAAATAAAATACGTCATGAAAAGCAGAAAGAGTTATCTACTACAAAGTATTTCGTTTTATTTCTCACTATTGATACTAATAACAACGATTTATTTATTTGAATGGATTTTTTCTCAAACGTACAAAAAGACATTTACAGAGAATTTTTACATAGAACCCGATATGGACAGATCCGAAACGAGGTGTACTTTCAGAATCTGCAGAAATATACAGGGTGTCCCATTTAAATAAAAAAAATTTAGTCATTTCCGGTTAAACCGGAAGTATCTCATTAGTGAAAATATGCTCATCAGATGCATTGTGGTCCATTACACTCAGCTGCCAAATTTCAAAAATATCGCCCGTTTCGTTTTAAAGATATTAATTTGGTGCCGAACTTTATCCCAACCCTGTATGTTCACTCTAAGTTCTAAACCAAATTCTTTCAGAGAGTTCAAAGACTGTTGTTTTAGTTTTTAAATTGCATTGTTTCATTAATTATCTGCAATACTGTATTAATTCTTGTCTTGACCTCTTTCCACTTTGTTGTCTTTGTAATTCTAGAAATAAACATTATTTTTATTATTATGATTATTATTATCCTCTGTAAAGATTGCGAATTGACGGAGCCTCATTCTGAAATACCCTGTACAATAAGATGAAATATTCTTCTTCTAGTACAACCGGAAAGTCTTTTAATTATGACACTATAACATGTGTATAAAGAGTCTCCAGTTCAACGGTGAAGTTATTAGGAAGTGAGTTCAAACCATCTTCATAGGCCCTGTCTGTGGACTGCTTCAACAAATCAAATCTGTTTTCACTGAAAATAAGGGTTTCGTCAGTAAAGTCTCACTAAAAATGAACTAAAAGAAAAATATGTTTTTGTACAACTGCCATTAAAAGCGACACTTTTAATGACAGCAAACAATGTTAAAATTGATTGTTCACGTGGAAGCGTGTTAATAGTTATTTAATCAACTAGGTTATTAAAGACAGCGACTAATGGTCGAGATATTTTAATGCGTGAGCGATGCGAACGCGTTAATAGTTCGAGACCATTAGTTGCTCGATTAATAACAGAATTGATTACAAGATTTTTTCCGACGATATCAACATGGATAGTATGTACATTCTTGGTGGAAATACATTCTCATTTTGCACAAGACATACTTTTGACAGAATGGAATTTCTATGTATCTATGTTCCAGTAGAGTTTTGACATTTCTCGTAGTGCTTTTGAATACTTTGTGTACGGTTGTCATGAGGATTGCACATTAAAATGGCTAAAAAAATTAGCATTAAAATGGGACATTAATGCTTAATTTCGTACACATTAAAATCCCCTTTTATTTCGAGGTCGGCGGAAAAAAATATTTCAAAGTTACTTTTAGCACTCATATCATTTTGAAGTTTATTGTCATTGCAAATTCGCCCATTTCATTATCAAAATAGTTGTACAGTTGTACAAAAAACATTGTATGGTGTTTGTGTCAAAAGTGATTTTATTCTGTTCGTGAAATTGTTCAATTCGCTCCGCTCATTTCACAGACTTTTTCACTCACAAAATGAAACGTCACTTTTAACACTCATATCATAAATATAAAATATAGCTATTTCCCTGGACCTCAATATAAAAGCTCAGTTCAACGTTCACGAAATTGATCAATAATTACTCATTTTAATGCATGATTTATCATACAGTAGGGACTCGATGATCCGGATTAATAAGGAATCCGGAATATCGCGTCTTACAATGTAGTAGAGATGCAATTTAAAAATTCAAGAAAAGCCCTGAGCAGAAGCTTTTAAGGGCAATAAGACCTCAAAATGTTATATGGGACTTGAGGTTGAAACCAAATATATAAACGCAGAATCTCAGCAAAATCGGAATTATATTCTGGAAATTATTAAGAAAATGGAGTATGTAAAAAATATAAATTAAAAAAAATTAAATTCTATGGTTCTGATGATGCGATCCTCTTGAAATTTTGCATGAACATTCAGTATGTTAGTTTTCATTCACAAATGAATTTCACTTGAATCAGATATTCTGTTATGGATATAGATTCTTCTTTTCAATATTCCAACTGAATTTTCTGTTAACACTATGGCCACGAAATTTTGGATGAACATTCAGTATATCGATCTCCATTCACAAAATAAATTTCACTCGAATCGAATATCTTCTTGTGGAAATTTGGACAAAACGATATAGCACTCGTTAAAAACGCTCAAAAACGGTTAAAATAAATATAGACTTTATTCTCTGAACCATGAAGCAAATACATATATAATTTGTAATAATCAGATATTTCACGTTATTATTTAATTGTAAGGGAGAAAGAATGCTTAAAGATAGCTTTTTCCTGTAGGTAAACATACAGGGTTTTCCTTTTAAGTTGGCCTATTAGACGTTATTGGAGAATTATAGTCCGTTCACGAAAGGTTGAGGACATAGCAGGCGTTTCTTAATT
Source organism: Propylea japonica (assembly GCA_013421045.1). NCBI lineage: Eukaryota > Metazoa > Arthropoda > Insecta > Coleoptera > Coccinellidae > Propylea > Propylea japonica. Next base: position 97,240,716 of record CM024239.1, read on the forward strand.
TATCTGAAGTTGGCAGTATTTACTGTCATAAAGTAAAATGAAGTCAACGTTGCCGAATGTACCCGGTCTCGTCCGACGAGCTTGCGAGTTATCAGAGAACTCTATGCAATATTGACAACATTGCGTATCAATTTGACAAGAAAATAAAGAACATAATCTAAAATTTCAATATACACAGTGGAATATGCCAAATTTCCATGGCCAACCGACGGCTCAACCTTTCGTGAACGGACTATAGTGAGTATTTCGTTCTGAAATTTTAGGTGAAGCCTCGTGGATGAAGGAACTCCTCGCCTAAAATATTTTCAAGTCGACAGTGTTGCCACCTCTATCTCAAACACATATCCTCTTTCTTATGTCAAATGGAACTACCTATATTTTTATTTATGTATCGATTCTATGCCAAATTTGCTGTATAACCTACTGAAAAAAAATTTCTCTGCCTTGCACTGTTGCCTAGTTATGCACAAATTCTTGAAATTTTTGACATCTGCATTGCCAGTTTAGAAATGCAATATCGCGCGATCAGCAGTCACATAGTAGAGAATCCATGCATTCATGTGGTATATTCAGTATTTTGATAAATCGTAAGGTTCTTCCACAATTTTGACCCCAAAGTGTGGAACTCAAAATTGAAATATTTCGAGATTTTCAAATGGCAACCCTATATCTATTTTACAAAATTCCATTTGAAATAAAAAATTAATGGCAGTCTCCTTTTACAATAATCATTTATTTTGGATAGTTTTCGAATGAGATGAAAAATACTGAAATTCTTCAGTATTTAGAGTCGTGCTCTATGGTTATGAAGTAAATTACTGAAGAAGATTCTATGACTGGAATCATAAAAAGTGTTCGATGATCACGAATGTCATAAAAAAAAGTTTACCCCAGTTATTCGAACATGATTCTGGTTGTTTCACAATTTACGGGGAATACCAAAAAATTATTGCAAGGACCTGTAGGACCTTCAACAATCATTATTCACATTTAGCAAAAATGACTGGAAATGAATTCCGAAAACTGTTTTGGCCGTCAGTTATCCTGGCCCAATGTCCATGACTCCAACTATATAATTAATTCCGATATTTCACCGTGTAATCACACAGTATTATGCCCATAGAGCATGACTATAAATACTGAAGAATTTCAGTATTTTTCATCTCATTCGAAAACTATCCAAAATGATTAAATGATTAGTGTTAAAGGAGACTGCCATTAATTTTTTATTTCAAATGGAATTTTGTAAAATGAATATGGGGTTGCCATTTGAAAATCTAGAGAAATTTTAATTTTGAGTTTCACATTTTCGGGTCAAAATTTTGGAAAAACCTTAGGATGTATCAAAATACTTAATATACCACATGAATGCATGGATTCTCTACTATGTGACTGCTGAGTCTGGTTCCGTTCGCATAGAAAAAAATCGAGATATTGCATTTCTGAACTGGCAATGCAGATGTCAAAAATTTCAAGAATTTGTGCATAACTTGGCAACAGTGCAAGGCAGAGAATTTTTTTAGTAGGTTATACAGCAAATTTGGCATAGAATCGATACATAAATAAAAATATATTTTTCGTTGTTTAGTTTTCTTGTGCTATTCAATTATAAATTGTTGATTGAAGTTTCTTGGGTATTTTAGCACTAAGTTTTACCAGTAAAAAGTTATTTACTTTTGATAAAATATATTGATTCCGACATATGTTTCGGCCTTATTTTGGCCTTTTTCAAGGATAGTACAACCATCAATAATTCTATTTTCGTCAAAATATTACATTTTCAGTTAAAAATATAAACACAATTACACATTTTCACAGATATGACACAAACAAACATTGGTAAAGTTATGAACGTCAAATTAAATTTTCAAAAATATAGGTAGTTCCATTTGAAATAAGAAAGAGGATATGTGTTTGAGATAGAGGTGGCAACACTGTCGACTCGAAAATATTTTAGGCGAAAAGTTCCTTCATTCTCAAGGCTTCACCTAAAATTTCAGAACGAAATATTCACTAGTTCTTCAAGAACGTCTAATAGGCTAACTAAAAAGGAAAACCCTGTATATTTCAGGAGCTGAATATCAGTAATTGCCATGATTTTTGGATTAAATAAAATGCATCTAATTGATTCATGCCCTAAATGCATTTGCCAACATCATCTCCATCTTCGAGTATCAAAAGAATATGTGCTAAAAAGCCTTATGTTTATCATTTGTAGTAAGGCTCTAAAAAGGGGAGTATACCAGACAGCCATGCTGGGTCCAACCACAGACTCGAAAATTACAGAACAATTCGAATGAAATGAAATCTGTAATCGAATAAATGAAATATGTAATCAAATGAGGTTTTAATCCTGTAATTTATTGTTTATGTTGGTACATAACCCCGATAGATGGCGATGAAAATTTGCGAGTGATCTGTAATTTTCGAGTCTATGGTTGGACCCAGTCAGCCTGTCTGGCATACCTATCTTTCTATTTCTCTCTATTTGTAGTATCACAGAACAGTTCTGTGGTAGTATTGACCGAAGCCTACTTGCAGTTCGCAAATTTTTCATCTTCAGTCAACGACGAGGAACTCTCGGGGTAACGTCAGTTAAACGCCGTTGTACATAATAGAAAGAGGTTTAAAATGTAGCATCGCCAGGAATTCATAAATAATGTGAGCAGAGAAAAATATTGATCGATTAAAATCAACCAATATTGAACTCTTGCTTTTGAATACGGGTAATGTCACAACTCTACTGTGGAACATAGAAATCTATATTAATAAAACACCATCTATGGTTACCGTCAAAATGCAATATCTTTCAAACGGCTACACCAAATTGGATAATTCTTTTTTTGTTGTGTTCATAATTGCTAGGGCAAGGTTTATACAACCATTATACAAAATATTCCAAAAAAAAATTGTTCAGAAAAAAATAAAAGGCTTTCCTTTTTCTTACGACCAATCAAGCAGACATAGAATACATATTTATAGGTTATAATGATTTCGTCATTTGAACAAAAAGTGGAGTTACATCGAGTGAATCGAAAATTTAAAATTTTAATCAGAAATAACGTATGAACTAACATACACTACTGGAAAAAATTAAAGGATCAAAAAAAATTCCAATTTTTTCGGCCATTTTCAACATGCCGTAACTTTGAGAGGAATGGTCGTACAAGGAATTTAAAAAAAGGAAATTGTAGCTCCAAGTGTAGTTTTTGGATTAGAACTTCAACAATTTTGTTTCAGTTGTTTTCGAGTAATGATAGAAAAATCAGCAACAAAAAAATTCTCGAAATTTTACCACTTTTTTTTTCTTGTCTACGAGCGTGGAAATTTTATTTTTGCATAATCGTTATAATGATGGGATACTTTGTTAATTCAGCTTCAATTTATTTTTTCATTGACCTCAATACGTCCACTTCTCGCCGAGATATCGGTCTTCAAATGGAAAAGGATCCATTTGTCTTTGATTATCGATTTCTCAGCAACCAATGATCGCACAGGAAATTAAAGGAGAGTTTCAAGACCTTAAATGAACTCCGATTAATGAACAACCATTGCTTATTCATAGAAATTTTTTTTCTTCATGTCGCATCAATATAAAAATTTAACAAAAAAGGGCTTTTGGTGGTTTCTTGGAAAATCTACCGCTGGATCGAAAATTTTCAGGAAACCAATAATGTTAAGTGTGACTTTCACAGTTCAATATCTTGATAAAATCCTTAAGAAGAGTCAACTCAATCCATCGAGCCGTTTTTTTGTTTGACTCGATTGAATTCTTGAAATTTTCAAGAATTTTTCAAGTTGAAAAAAATAAGGATCACGTTTTTTTGCTCTGAAAAGCTCATAATCTTCAAAAAAGGAAAAAAGAATTTTCTCGAGCTTTTTCCACATTTTAATTGCAGATAGTATCGGGTGTCCCGAATTCGTGTCTAGTGAGGGGATCTCAGAAACCCTGGAGCTAGAAGGAAATGAATGGCACATTTTCGGGCTCGATTTTTGAGAGATTTAATTTGGTGAAAACCGTAACCTTGTAAGTTCAACCGTTTTCGAGATATTAGCGAAAATGGAATATGGCGTGAAATGAAAAGTTCTCATAACTTCTTCATTACTGGCGCTATGAACATGAAACGAAAACATTATACAGGCACTTTTTTTCGTAGAATTCTTTGATTTAATCAAATTTTTTTTATTGCTTTTTTTTCGAAGTTATAATACAAACTTGTGTTTTTTTAAATGTGAACCATGAGCATTTGAATAACAGATGAAACCGTCTTTTTTTCCCTTTTCAAAAATATATAACTTAATCTATAAATTACTTATTAAACTGTAAAAAACATCAAAAGTTTTATTTATACATGAAAAATCAAATGGTTGTATGATAATCTGTGAACATCAAATGATTAATAGATAAGAACAGATAACAAATTTTTTATAAATATTGTGCGAAGTGAAGTCCATTTTGGTCAATGCAAAGTTCACACCTCACAATGTCAGAAGAAGGTGTGAGCTCTGCATTGACAAAAATGGACTTCACTTCGCACAATATTTATAAAAAAATTTGTTATCTGTTCTTATCTATTAATCATTTGATGTTCACAGATTATCATACAACATTTGATTTTTCATGTATAAATAAAACTTTTGATGTTCACACCTCACAATGTCAGAGAAGTGGGTGTGAGCCTGCATTGACCAAAATGGACTTCACTTCGCACAATATTTATAAAAATTTGTTATCTGTTCTTATCTATTAATCATTTGATGTTCACAGATTATCATACAACCATTTGATTTTTCATGTATAAATAAAACTTTTGATGTTTTTTACAGTTAATAAGTAATTTATAGATTAATTTATATATTTTTGAAAAGGGAAAAAAAGACGGTTTCATCTGTTATTCAAATGCTCAAATGTTCACATTTAAAAAAACACAAGTTTGTATTATAACTTCGAAAAAAAAAGCAATAAAAAAAATTTGATTACATCAAAGAATTCTACGAAAAAAAGTGCCTTGTATAATGTTTTCGTTTCATGTTTCATAGCGCCAGTAATGAAGAAGTTATGAGAACTTTTCATTTCACGCCATATTCCAATTTTCGCTATATCTCGAAAACGGTTGAACTTACAAGGTTACGGTTTTCACCAAATTAAATCTCTCAAAAATCGAGCCCGAAAATGTGCCATTCATTTCCTTCTAGCTCCAAGGGTTTCTGAGATCCCCTCACTAGACAACGAATTCGGGACACCCGATACATAAATTTCAAAAAAAGAAAAATAAAATAAACTAACAAATAAAATTTTATTAATTTAATAACGGATAAAACATGGATCATTTCCATTTGAAGACCGATACCTCGGCGAGAAGTGGACGTATTGAGGTCAATAAAAGAATAAATAAAAGCTGAATTAACAAAGTATCCTATCATTATAACGATTATGCAAAAATAAGCTTTCCACGCTCGTAGACAAGAAAAAAAGTGGTAAAATTTTGAGAATTTTTCTGTTGCTGATTTTTCTATCATTACTCGGAAACCACTGAAACTTGAAATTTTCGAAGTTATAATCCAAAAACTAGACACTTGGAGCTACAATTTCCTTTTTTTAAATTTCTCCTACGACCATTCCTCTCAAAGTTACGGCATGTCGAAAATAGCCGAAAAATTTGGAATTTTTTTTGATCCTTTAATTTTTTCCAGTAGTGTATTATAGAACAATTTTTTACTTATGCCACATTTTACAAATTTAAAACCTATGATGTATGAATGTATTTCGGATTGCCTGATGCCTGTATGTTCATGATCACAAATCAGATCATTAGATGGCGCTGTAGTCGTTATCTAGGTTATTCATCTATTCTGCAACTAAACGGCTGGAGCAAATTGAATGAATTTTTGTGTATGCAGAACGACTGTTGCGTCCGCTAGTTTATATTATAATTGGTACTTTTTCTTTTTTTCAATATATTTTATTTTATTGAAACGTTTTTATTCTGAAGTATATTCAATGAACGTTTATAGAATGAACAAATCATTCAACTTCTAACGTTCATAAAATATTCCTAGACTTTAGGAGAAATATCACATCAATCTTCTATGAATGTACTTTAAAAGTCCTTATGAATATTTGAAGAACATTCAAAGAATATGGAACTCGGGCACTTTCAATGTCCATAGAATGTACCCAAAATATATTCTGGGAATATTCTGAGAACATTCAAACAATCCATCAAGTAATTTTACGAATATTCCATGAATGTTCTTGTGGTATCTGGGATGAGTTACATATTATGACAATTTACCTTGTGATCCTATTCTTCTTGTGAATTAACATTGTGTAAGTGCTGATAGTTGGACAAAAGCGAAACGGTGTCAAATTAGACCGTTCTAACCTCCTGTAAAAAAAAATTTGATGAGAATATGTCAAATTAGTTGCATCGTTCACATGGGCGCCCGCAGGGGGGGGCCAGTGGAGGCCGTGGCCCCCCCTGAGATTTTGATCGCCTTTTCGTACTTCAGCACCCTCAAGATTATTTCCTTAATCCAAAGGACAAGGAAAACGGGAGTATTGGATTCACAAAAATTTTCCAGTTTTCAATGGAATTATACAATCCATAATCGTAAGAGATATTTATTGAAAAGAAAATTTCATTAGGTGCACTTTTTGGGTGAATAAAAATCATCATCTTCACCGAACGCTTTCCATGAGTGTCGGCATTCTCTTTCAACGTCACCAGATGATCGATTTATAGATGGCTTGTTATGAGGCGGCTTGCTTTAAGGCGGCTACTTTGATATGAGATTTTTCGTGCGGCTTCTCTCATATTGCAATAATTATATTTTAATTCTATTCCCCAAATCGCCAATCAAATATTCTTTCCGATAAGGCCCAGAAGGGATAAAATGCAGAATCTTTTCAATTGTATTCCTATTGTGATGAAAACAAGTACATACCTATTCGAATTAGAAAAGCCATTGATAGTGTGTTCAGAGTTGAGAGAGTGTTTTTAGTGTCTTTAAATTGTGTTTTTGAAGGAAAGCTCTATAATTAATTACGTAGCTGATTTTTCTGTTTGGCACCTCTCGTATTTTGATTTGAAATGAAAACTTTTCACACTTTGTGTGAACAAAAATCATCGCGTTATCATCACCGAGAGCTTTTTATGAGCTCTAACAACTATGTATAGATATTGCATTATCCTGAGTATGTATATAGGTACTTAGTTCCTGAGATATCCATATTCTAAGACAAAATAAGGATCCTTTTCATTTGAAGACTCAACAATATGTGGACATAATATAAAGGCCTATAGAGCAGAATGAACAAAGTATCCACATAGTGGTTGAGCAAAAAAAAAACAAAAAAAAATAAAAATAAATTTTTGTTGAAGTTCTAGTCCAAAAATAAGACAATTGGTGCTACAATTCCCTTTTTTTTCTTTGTACGACCATTTCTCTTGAAGTTACGGTCTGTTGAAAATCGCCCTGAAATTAGGATTTTTTTTGATCTTTCAATTTATTCCAGAAGTTTATATTAATGACCAATCTATACTTTAATCCTTGTTAATAAACACTTCTTGATGATAACATAAAGAAAAAATTACAAAAAAAAAATTTGCCTTTAAGGAGGCTAACCTAACAAATTTTGAAGCGTAGATAAATTGAAAATAGTAATCATCAGAGACAACTCTGGTAATCATCGAAATGAATACAATCTTCAATTTAAAGGCTCACAGTAACTTCTTCAGGCGAACTGGGATGATTATTCAAGATGTTGTCAATGAGGGAAGAGAGAGACCGGTTTCGGCCTCATTAGGCCTCGTCAGTGTCCCATATCCCTCAGAGACAACATCCTATTGAAAAACTTCTTCATTTAAGACTACTTGTAAGAAGCTATCGAATAGCAAATTACAGATGGTGACATCTAGTAGTGTCAAATGAGAAGTTCAATCATCACAGATCGCATGCTGAAAGCACTGATTACTTCCTATTCACTCTTTAAGATGTAAGCAGTGGCCCTAAATCAGGCCTTCATGAAAGTTTCTCCGAGTGATGGAAACACCCAATTTTGAAACATAGATAAATTGAAAATAGTAATCATCGAAATGAATACAATCTTCAATTTATAGGCTCACAGACGAATTTTGTAAGAGTAACAGAAGGCTGATTTTTAGTTTGGAATAAAATAGACCTATACTCTGTGTAATTAATAAGGTTTTTATGTGTTATGTCTTTTTCAATTTATAATTTGTTAATTTTTATAATATATTTGTTGTTTTTATTATCTGGAGCAATCCTCTGTCATTTCGTTTTTATTTCATTCCGTTTTCCATATTTTGTATATATATTTTATATCGTAAATACATATTATTGTTTCATGGAATGTGATTTATTTGTTTTCGAAAGGAGTTATCGTATTTTTCTACATCACCTTATGTTATCTTCGAATTGAATTCGATATCTACCCCCCGCTTTTTCACTCAAGATCAGGTCACTCGCTAAACTTGCCACTGGCCCCCCCTGAGAAAAATTTCTTCGGGCGCCCATGATCGTTCATTCATAGCTGGATCATTGTGGCCATAGAGATAGGATAGTATAGAGTTGCATTCATTGAAATGAACGTAGTAAAACTTCCAAATTTGAAATCATTCGATCGAATAGTTTAAAAGTTAAAAAACTATGAAATTTCAGCCATCAGATGAATATCACCCTGTATATTCCAAACGAAGGCCCTCAAACGATTAAAACCTCTTTTTGCGAGTCCTCCTTGATGTACTCGATTCATGGTATCCGTTTGTCGCATTCTTCCCGGGACACCCTGTATATGAATGCAGAATCTCAGCACAATCGGAATAATATACAGGGTGTTTCCTAAGCATGTGGCAAAAATTCAGGGGATTGTTCCTTGGACTATTCTAAGAATATTTTGTTTTTTGATAATTTTTGAAAAACCTCTTTGTTTCGAAGATACAGGGGAAACAAAATTTTAGATAATAACATTTTATTATGAAAAATTACATGAAAATTTAACTTAACCTACAAAAACTGTTTGATATAGCGATTCATAATAGTCAAAGATAAAATGTAATTGCTAATACATTACAAAACGAATTCAAATGAAAACCGTGTTTAATCTGTATTCCTTTACCATCGGAACTTCAAATCAATTTTATGTCAAAAAACTGGCCGTTTTTAGTAATTGGAATGTTGTTAAACAAATTTAAAAATAAATTGTACCTACTTAGTAAACACAGTGCGTTGCGCATTTTTATTTAAACTATTATTAATTTCAAAAATATGAAAAATGTTGTTCGCCCTGTATCTTCGAAACAAAGAGGTTTTTCAAAATTCATCAAAAGACAAAATATGCTTAAAATAGTCCAAGGAACAACCCCCTGAATTTTTGCCGCATGTTTAGGAAACACCCTGTATATTCCGGGAATTATTCAGAACATGAGATATGTGAAAAATAAATAATACAAAAATTATATTGTAGGGTTCTGATGATGAAATGTTGCATGTATATTCAGTATATCAGTCTTCATTCACAAAATACATTTCACTCTAATAGGATTAGGATTTCCTGTTATGAGAATGAGAGATTCTTCATTCCAATTGAAGTTTCCATGGTTCTGTTGAAACTACGCCAACTACGGTCACTAAATTTTGCATGAGGTTTATTATGAGCATCTTGGAAAATTTCATTTCGATTGGTTTCGTTTTGTCAATTTTGTCTGAAAGTAACAAAAAATTTTAATGGCCATATTTAATACAACAATGTTATGTTGTCTGTGCACAGAAGACATTATTCTGTGGTATTATTCTATGTTCTGTGGTATTATTTTATGTTCTGTGGTTGTGCTCTTGTTTTGTTGCCGTTCGTTATATTTATATATATATTTTATATGTTCTGTGGACCGTTCTGGGTTTCCCCATTCATAGTAGAAAGATTAAAGAAGTATCTAAATTAGACGACTCCATCGAACTATCCATATCCAACTATCTTGCGTGAAAAAAAGGTAGCTAATATTTGTGTACTGTGGTCTGAACTTGCTGTCTTCCTAACCTAACAAACGTTCAACAATTTTTTCAGCTTGAAAGAAATGGACATGTTCAAAGACATTTTATTCAACCCTTTCCATGAAAATAGAGATTTCAAATGTGATATTTGCAACAAGTACCTTTCCATAGCGCCTATACTGTTTCATAAATCTGTTGGTAAAGTATGTGGACGATGCTTCGAAAGAGGAGAAACGACAAAATACCCAGATGTGACTTTTGAGACTCAAACAGTTTATGAAAAAATAGCGAAGCATATTATATTTCCTTGCTCCTTCCAAGCGAAAGGTTGCAAAAAGAAGCTGGAATGGGATCAAGTCAGTAAACATGAAGATGAATGTGATTACAAAGAAAACAAGTGTCCCTTTGGTCAAGATGCTTTAATATTTGAGGGGAAAAAGTGCGATTGGATTGGAGATAACAAAAACCTTATTTGCCATTTGAAAGAAACACATAGTGAATATTTCAATGATTCAATTAAAATGAATTTACAAATTCCTAATAGAACCAAAAGCAAAATTTTGATATCTGATTTCATGGATATTACTGTTGTTGCGATATTATTCATTAGCGAAGCTCCAAACGTTGCTGAAGAGTCACGTAATATTTATTTCCATTTGTTTATGGATACTGTTTCCGATGATTACACTTATGATCTAGAAGTATCTGATGAAAAAGGCAAACATAAAATGGTATTTCCAGAAAATAGGATAGATCCATTATGTGAAAGAGTTTTTACTGCTTATGGTTTGAAATATGGCTTCAACTTAGATATAGCAGGACTTGAAGCCTTGCTTCGAAGTGACAGCTTGAATTTCTGGTTCAAAATAAAATCAAAGCAATCATGTTTATTTGGAGAGGAATTAGGAGTTAATCCAAAACAACAGATTATTTTCAAGCATAGATGTGTAATTTGCAAACAAATTTTAATTGCTCCTATTTATGTCTGTTATAATGGTCACAATAATTGTGAGTCTTGTCATAGGCGGAAAAAATGCAAGTGTGACGCGCATATAGAAAATGGTGAGTAGCTTATTCCTTGTATAAATTGTTTGAGTAGAGTGACTTGAAGGTGAAGGATTTTTGGAACTTTGTTGTCCCTTATCTTCTGAACCAAGACAGACCGCATTCTGGTGGCTTTACTGATATTGTTCGGGGGGCTAAAAAAATACAATGATACCAACATCTCATCGATATCTATTAATCCCCGAAATTTAAATATTCATCAAGAAAATTGAATCAAATTAGACAAATTTAATGAATTTATAAATTGATAATTAAGAAGTTTTATCATTAGTTGAAAGATTATTTGGGCTGTTTTCATTATCTTGGATTGTTTTATCCAACGTTTCGGCAAGCATTCGCCAGCTGTCTTCAGGGAAATCGCAAAATTAAACTTAAAAGGACCCCGCACATTTCTTATGGGAATTGGGTCCTGGTGGATTTGGCTGAAAATTTGATATGATGTTCTACTAATCCTTCTGATCAAATGTCTCCACAGTCACAAAGCTGAAAAATGCATACTTCTAGGAGTTTTTAGCGATGTTTGTATCCATTATGTCTTACGTATTACTGTACACAGAAATGTTCGAAAATATTTCGTGATTGACAAAATCTGCTTCCAATAATCACGGAATATTTTCAAACATTTCTGTGTGAATGGTAATACGTAAGCCATAATGGATACAAAAATCGCTAAAAACTCCTAGAAGTATGCATTTTTCAGCTTCGTGACTGTGGAGACATTTGATCAGAAGGATTAGTAGAACATCATATCAAATTCTCAGCCAAATCCACCGGGACCCAATTCCCATAAGAAATGTGCGGGGTCCTTATAAGTTTAATTTTGCGATTTCCCTGAAGACAGCTGGCGAATGCTTGCCCAAACGTTGGATAGAATAATCCAAGATAATGGAAACAGCCCAAATAATCTTTCAACAAATGTGCTATTATCAAGAATCTCCTGTTCACAAGTTTTAACATTTTTTTTTCTAGATCGCAATTGGTTCTTGGAAAATGTATCATACATGTCACTTTATGAATGTGAAAATAAGGATCAGGGATGTTCAGAACTTGTGCTTCACAAGAATTACGAGTTTCATAAAGAAAATTGCAAACTGACTGATAAAAAATGTATAATAGCCTATGAAGACTGTAAATGGGTTGGAAATAATGTTGGGATGCTGTATCATTTAACGGAAGACCATTCTGCAAATAAGATAAACCTGAATGAGGATTATTTGTTTCCTGCAAAAAAAAGGACACAAAAATTCTTCACTGTGTTCAATGGAATCATTTTTGTTATATCCATTAATATTGATGCTGATGCAAATGTATCAGTGAGAGTACATTATTTCAATTCTGAAACCAGCAGCTATAGATATGAATTTTCGATAACGACTGGAAAACTGAAACTTAGTTGCAGTCAATATTGTATACAATGGACAGAGGCAAGAGATAATCTATGGCGATATCCATATATTTATTATCCATTGGATTTTTTGAAAGAGTTCCTCGAAGACCGAAGTGAATTCAACTTCAGAGTCAATATTTTTCCTTAAATACAGAGTTTAAGTAGTTGATAAGAAATTTTGTTATGAGTGAAAGTCTTTTTATCTACATTTTTGTGATAAGAATGTTTTTTCATTTTATCTTTGTGATAAGAAAGGAGATATTTTATGTGTTAAGCATAATAATAATAATAAATATTTTTATTCATCCATCACACACTGTTGCTTCACCATAATAATACCCCTTAATCACTAGTGAATAATGAGTTATTATTCACTGCTGTCAGAGGCTTCATAGATTTAGCCTTATTATATTCTTTAAATTAATGTTTTTTGAGTATTTTGAAGTACTTCAACTAACAAATATAGGTATAGCTTCTCAATCGAGGTCCAAATATACTTTTTTTCCGCTTCGCGTCGGGAGACAACATAACCTCGAACTAAAATCTAATATTTTTTCCCTTTATAATAAATAAACTATTATTACATCAATTAAAGCAATTTTCATAGCAAAAATACAATGACAAGTTCTCCCATTTCTCTTTAATCATCTTGACTTTTTCCACGCTTGTAATAAAAGGTCTTGTCACGGTCGCCAAATGTTGAAACCTTCTAGAAATATATTCAGTAGTCGTGGATAAAATATAGTACCTTTATAAAGTGCGATCGATAAACATTCACTTCAATGAATCTGTACTTTACAGGAAATATTTCAAATTCTATAGTTTTATCACCCTCCCTGGTTGCCTTTCTCAATTTTTTTTTCAAATTGAAAAACCAAACCTGACTAGCAAAATTTAAGACTGTTTCCTGAGATTTCGAATCAGCCTGTGTGTAACATTACGATTTTTATGACTGAAAAAGAATACTAATGTTTAAGTCAAGTGTTCACTATAATGAAACTGATTAATTCGAAGAAAACTTTCAACCAACAAACTGAATAATGAATAAAAAGGAAAACAACAAAAATATTATATTATTCTTTCTTAAAAACAAATGAATGGAAAAAGTTTCAGTACAGGAATGTCTTGAAGGTATCCTTCCATTTCAATACATTTTTGAGCACTTTGATGCAGTTGTCCGTCAATTTGAGGCAGACTTAAAGAGTGACAAAACTGAAAAATTAGAAGTAATTTTTCCGATAAGATCAAGATTTATTGAACTATGATATTTCACTCATGAAGTAATGTTTCTAGATCACTTATTGATCACCCAGTATGACAGTGCCAAGCAGAGATTTAAAATTTTTTTCATTAATTGATTTTTTGTGATTACGAAAATGAAAATGAAACATAATGTTCACGTACAAGGTGATCCAATATTAACGAGAATAGAAAACGAATGAAATTTTTCCCGGCTCTGATTTATTCAATTTCAGAAATATTGAAAGATGGCAATCTTAAAAGGTCACAAAACTTCCAAATTTGAAATCATTCGATTGAATGGTTTAAGAGTTATCGAACTTTCAAATTTCACTCATGAGATAATGTTTCTTGAAAAAGCCAGCAATTATTTTCAATCCGGGTCTGATTTATTCAATTTCTGAAATATCGGAAGATGGCAATCGTAAAGGGTGATAAAACTTCCTAATTTGAAATCATTCGGTTGAATGGTTCAAGAGTTATCAAAATTTTAAATTTCAGCCCTGTATATTCCAAACGAAGGCCCTCAAACGATGAAAACCTCTTGTTGCTAGTCCTTCCTGATGTACTTGATTAATGGTATCCGTTTGTGGCATTCTTCCCGGGACACCCTGTATATGAATGCAGAATCTCCGAACAAACGGAATAATATATATTCGGGAAATTATTCAGAACATGAGATATGTAAAAAATAAATAATAAAAAAAATATATTGTAGGGTTCTGATGATGAAATGTTGCATGCACATTCAGTATATCAGTCTTCATTCACAAAATACATTTCACTCTAATAAGATGTAGGATGCTGACTAGTTTCAACACAGAGTTCTTCGATGTCGATGTTTTCAATGTGTCCTTTATTCGTTTAATTGTTTCAAGCGCTGTTTGAGGCATGGGTTAGCTACACGTTCCATTTCTTAGTTGCATTTTTTTATTATATTCTTTAGTTGCATATTATGTTTACACATGTATACAGCTTTGGAAATTCACATCTGAAGTACCGATTGGAAATTCACATCGAAAACATACGATATGCAATGCATCAGACAGAGAATTCTTCCCCCAGTTGCACAGATGAATAGACGAGATAATCAAGTGCGATAACTGAATGAATTCAACTGTCTTACTGCAATAATCTAGTCTTGTCTCTCTTTATCACAGTATGGTAGGGAACCCGCACTTCACGTATAGAATTTTTAATTTGTCAGGCTGCCCGTAATACTCGATTCAAGTATTTACGTTGCCTACCATACTGAATAAATTACGTTCCCCTCAACGATAAGAGAGAGACAAGGCTAGAATAATGAGTAAGACAACTGAATTCAGTGTGTTACAGCAAGTGATTGTCTCGACTATTCATCTGTGCAACTGGAGGGAAGAATTCTCGTCTGATGCATTGTATATCGTTGTTTCAGATGTTAATTTCCAAACCTGTATACGATATACAATGCATCGACAGAGAATTCTTCCCTCCAGTGCACAGATGAATAGTCGAGACAATCACTTGCTGTACACACTGATTCAGTTGTCTTACTTCATTATTCTAGTTCTTGTCTCTCTCTTATCGTTAGTTAGAGGAGCGTAATTCTTTAGTATGGTAGGCAACAGTAAATACTTGAATCGAGTATTACGGGCAGCCTGACAAATTAAAAATTCTATACGTGTAGTGCGGGTTCCCTACCATACTGCGATAATAAGAGAGAGACAAGACTAGATTATTGCAGTAAGACAGTTGAATTCATTCAGTTATCGCACTTGATTATCTCGCCTATTCATCTGTGCAACTGGAGGGAATAATTCTCTGTCTGATGCCTTGTATTTCGTATGTTTTCGATGTGAATGTCCAAATCGGTATCTGCCTTCATAGACAAAATACATTTCACTCTAATAGGATATCCTGTTATGGGAAAATATTAGAGAGATTCTTCTCTCCAACATTCCAATTGAATTTTCCATGGTTCTGTTGAAACTAGTGCCACTAAATTTTGCATGAGGCTTATTAAGAGCATCTTGCAAAATTTCATTTCGATTGGTTTCGTTGTGTCAATTTTGTCTGAAAGTAACAAAAATTTTTAATGGCCATATTTTATACAACAATGTCTGTGCACAGAAGACATTATATTCTGTGGTATTATTCTATGTTCTGTGGTGTGCTTATATGTTCTGTGGGCCCTTCTGGGATTCCCCATCCCCATTCATAGTAGAAAGAAGTATTCATAGTAGAAAGAAGTATCTATGGAAGTATCTAAATTAGACGACTCCATCGAGATCGAACTATCCATATCCAACTATCTTCTGCCGTTCTGCGTGAAATAAAGGTAGCAATCACTCTGAATATTTGTGTGCTGTGGTCTGAACTTGCTGTCTTCCTAACCTAACAAAGATTCAACAATTTTTTCAGCGTGAAAGAAATGGACATGTTCAGAGACATTTTATTCAACCCTTTCCATGAAAATAGAGAGTTCAAATGTGATATTTGCAACAAGTACCTTTCCATAGCGCCTATACTCTTTCATAAATCTGTTGGTAAAGTATGTGGACGATGCTTTGAAAGAGGAGAAACGACAAAATACCCAGATGCGACTTTTGAGACTCAAACAGTTTATGAAAAAATAGCGAAGCATATTATATTTCCTTGCTCCTTCCAAGCGAAAGGTTGCAAAAAGAAGCTGGAATGGGATCAAGTCAGTAAACATGAAGATGAATGTAAATACAAAGAAAACAAGTGTCCCTTTGGTCAAGATGCTTTAATATTTGAGGGGAAAAAGTGCGATTGGATTGGAGATAACAAAAACCTTATTTGCCATTTGAAAGGAACACATAGTGAATATTTCAATGATTCAATTAAAATGAATTTACAAATCCCTAATAGAACCAGAAGCAAAATATTGATATCTGATTTCATGGATATTACTGTTGTTGCGATATTATTCATTAGCGAAGCTCCAATTGTTGCTGAAGAGTCTAGTAATATTTATTTCCATTTGTTTATGGATACTGTTTCCGATGATTACACTTATGATCTAGAAATATCTGATGAAAAAGGCAAACATAAAATGGTATTTCCAAGAAAATAGATAGATATATTATGTGAAAGAGTATATACTGCTTATGGTTTGAAGTATGGCTTCAACTTAGATATAGCAGCACTTGAAGCCTTGCTTCGAAGTGACAGCTTGAATTTCTGGTTCAAAATAAAATCAAAGCAATCATGTTTATACGTAGAGGAATTAGGAGTTCCAAAACAACAGACTATTTTCAAGCATAGATGTGTAACTTGTGAAAACATTTTAATTGATGATATTTATATCTGTGATAAAGGTCACAATAATTGTAAATATTGTTATAACAGAAGGTGCAAGTGTGGAGAGTATTTTAGCAGTGGTGAGTAGCTTATTCCTTGTATGAATTGTTACAACAAATTCTTTTTTTTCTGCTATAGAAGTATAGCAGAGTGGCTTGAAGATGAAGCATTTTTAGAACTTTGTTGTCCCTTATTTTCTAAACCAAGACAGACCACATTCTGGTGGTTTTACTAATATTGTTCAGGGTACTAATAAAATACAATGACACCAACATCTGATCGATATCTATTAAACCCCAAAATTTGAATATTCATCAACAAAATTAAATCAAATTAGACATATTTAATGAATTTATAAGTTGATAATTATGAAATTTTACCATTATTTCTTCTAGATCGCAATGAGTTATTGGAAAATCTATCGGAAATGTCACTTTATGAATGTGAAAATAAGGATCTGGGATGTTCAGAACTTGTGCCCCACAAGAATTACGAGTTTCACAAACAAAATTGCACAACTGACTGATAAAAAATGTATAATAGGCTATGAAGACTGTAAATGGGTTGGAAATAATGTTGGGATGCTGTATCATTTAACCGAAGACCATTCTGCAAATAAGATAAACCTGAATGAGGATTATTTGTTTACTGCAATAAAAGGGACACAAAAATTCTTCACTGTGTTCAATGGAATTATTTTTGTTATATTCATTTATATTGATGCTGATGCAAATTTATCAGTGAGAGTACTTTATTTCAATTCTGAAACCAGCATCTATAGATATGAATTTTCGATAACGACTGGGAAAACTGAAACTTAGATGTAGTCAATATTGTATACAATGGATAGAGGAAACAGTTAATCTATTGCGATCTCCATATATTTATTATCCATTGGATTTTTTGAAGAGTTCCTCGAAGACCAAAGTGAATTCCACTTCAGAGTCAATATTTTCCTTAAATACAGAGTTTAAGTAGTTGATAGAAATTTTGTTATGAATGAAAGTCTTTTTATCTATATTTTTGTGATAAGAATGTTTTTTCATTTTTATCTTTGTGATAAGAAAGGAGATATTTTATGTGTTAAGCATATAATAATAATAAATATTTTATTCTTCCATTAAACGTCTGTTTGCTTCACCTTAATAATACCCCTTAATCACTAGTGAATAATGAGTTATTATTCACTGCAGTCAGAAGCTTCATAGATTTAGCCTCATTATATTCTTTAAATTAATGTTTTTTAAGTATTTTGAAGTACTTCAACTAACAAATATAGGATAGCTTCTCAATCGAGGTCCAATATACTTTTTTCTTGCTTGCGTCGGGAGACAACATAACCTCGAAATAAAATCTAATATTTTTTTCCCTTATAATAAATAACTACATATTATTACATCCATTAAAGCAATTTTCATAACAAAATATACAATGACAAGTTCTCCAAATATTTCTCTTTAGTCAACTTGACTTTTTCCACACTTGTAATAAAGGGGTCTTGTCACGATCGCCAAATGTTGAAACCTTCTAGAAATATATTCAGTAGTCGTGGATAAAATATAGTACCTTTATACAGTGCGATCAATAAACATTCACTTCAATGAATCTGTACTTTACAGGAAATATTATTTCAAATTCTATAGTTTTATCACCTTTCCTGGTTGCCTTTCTCAATTTTTTCTCAAATTAAAAAACAGAACCGGACTAGCAAAATTTAAGGCTTTTTCCTGTGATATCGAATCATCCTGTGTGTAACATTACGATTTTTATGACTGAAAAAGAATACTAATGTTTAAGTCGAGAGTTCAGATTGAGAAATCAAATAATAGGAAGGGTTTTCAGTAATGAAACTGATTTATTCGAAGAAAACTTTCAACCAACAAACTGAATAATGAATAAAAAGAAAAACAACAAAAAAATCGATATTATTCTTTCTTAAAAACAAATTGAATGGAAAAAGTTTCAGTACAGGAATGGCTCGAAGGTATCCTTCCATTTCAATACATTTTTGAGCACGTTGATGCAGTTGTCCGTCAATTTGAGGCAGACTTAAAGAGTGACAAAAATGAAAAATTCGAAGTAATTTTTCCGATGAGATCAACATTAATTGAACTATGAAATTTCACTCATGAAGTAATGTTTCTTGATCACCCTGTATGACAGTGCCAAGCAGAGATTTAAAATTTTTTTCATTAATTGATTTTTTGTGCTTATGAAAATGAAACTTAATGTTCACGTACAAGGTGATCCAATATTAACAAAAATAGAAAACGCCCGAAATTCTTCTAGTCCGGTTCTGATTTATTCAATTTCAGAAATATTGAAAGATGGTTAACGTAAAAGGTGACAAAACTTTCAAATTTGAAATCATTCGATTGAATGGTTTAAGAGTTATCGAACTTTCAAATTTCACTCATGAGATAATGTTTCTTGATTATGGAAAAAGCCAGCAATTTTTTTTATTCCGGATCTGATTTATACAATTTCTGAAATATCGGAAGATGGCAATCGTAAAGGGTGATAAAACTTCCAAACGTGACATCATTCGGTTGAATAGTTCAAGAGTTATCAAAATTTACAGGATTTCCTGTTATGAGAATATACAGAGATTCTACTTTCCAACATTCCAATTGAATTTTCCATGGTTCTGTTGAAACTACAGCCACTAAATTTTGCTTGAGGCTTATTATGAGCATCTTGCAAAATTTCATTTCGATTAGTTTCGTTTTGTCAATTTTGTCTGAAAGTAACAAAAATTTTTAATGGCCATATTTTATACAATGTTATGTTGTCTGTGCACAGAAGACATTATATTATTCTGTGGTATCATTCTATATTCTGTGGAACTGCTTATATTTTCTATGGCCTTTCTGGGATTCCCCAATCCCCATTTATAGTAGAAAAGTCGAATTTTGGCGAGCTGTGGTTACATGTAACTATCTAACTATCACGTGATCATTTGACAGTTAATACACGTTTTCTGTCAAATGATCACGTGATAGTTAGATAGTACTTGTAACAACAGCTCGCCAAAATTCGACTAAAGAAGTGTCTCTGGAAGTATCTAAAATCAATTTCAAGCGGCTAACCGGTCATAATTTCGGTTAACCTATTGCATTCAATTGAATGGAATTGGTTAACCGAAACAATAATCGGTTAGCCGCTTGAAATTGATTTAAATTTGACGACTCCATCGAACTATCCATATCCAAAGTCGAATTTTGGCGATGTAACTACAGCTTACCATAGTTACATAGTTGACAGTTAATACACGTATTTTCTGTCAAATGATCACGTGATAGTTAGATAGTTACATGTAACCACAGCTCGCCAAAATTCGACTCAATTATCTTCTGCGTGAAATATCACTCTGAATATTTGCGTGCTGTGGTCTGATCTGAACCATATATTTATCTATGGTCTGAACTTGCCTTTGAATATAAAAACATATTTTTATATTCAAACATGATTCAAACAAAGGAACTTGCTGTCTTCCCATAGAATTTATAACTTACAATGAAGCGGCGAGGGAGAGAGAACTGTTATGCCAAGACAGAGATAGAGCTAGAACAGGCAAAAAGCGCCCAAAAGCTTTGATTACGAGTAATTACGAGATTTTAGGAGCATTTTAGTATAGGATTCGAGGTTTTAAGAGTTTTTCGAGGGGTTTTCAGATCATTTGAAATGGTTGGTTCTTGTGCGGCAATACACTGTACTAACAGGAGATAGGAATAAAATGATGTACAAATGCCTTTTATTGATGAAAGTTTCACTATATATATGGTAATGGTGGACGCTAGTGGGTTCAGAGATACTAGGTAAAAGGCTTAAATATTAAAACTAATTACAATGAAATTTCCTATACATAAATATATATTTTTCTTATCTGGTTTTCTTTACCTGTATTATTATCTTATTTATATTTTACAATTTGTTTGAGTTATGATGACGCCTGCTGTCATTTCTAGATCTTCAAAGGATGAAATTCTTAGAAAAAAATGGTTGCAGGCTGTTCGAAGAGAAAATTTCATTCCAATGAACACCTCTCTAATTTGCAGCAGGCATTTTTGCTGAAGAAGATTATTTTATGAATGTTCATGGAAATAAATATTTGAAAGTAGGATCAGTGCCGTCCATATTTGACTTCTCTGAAAGAACAGAAAAATCGCAGAAATATATCGCATTTTTATTGTAAAATATCATAATGAAAGGAATAATAGGCATTCATTACGATTTTATTTATTAAAAAAATATAGATTTTCAAATTATTCATGACAGAAACGATCTCGAAAGATAATTCCCTGTTTTCTTTCAGGGAATATTCCTTTTTTATATACATATTAATTTTGTAACTATTAAGGAAATAACCTATTAGGCCATGTGATCATTGATTATAAATATATATAGTTCGTTTCAAAATGATTGTCATCAGAGCAAGCCATGAAAGTCCAGTCGGGGCTTTATTTCTAGTTACTAAAAAGTCACTAAATATTTCTGTGGGTTCATCAGTCAGAGAAGGGAAATAAATAAACATAACCTAAAAATATATTTAATACAATATTTTTATTTTCCAAAGCAAATTTCTGAGCTTGAGAATGTTCCTGATTCTTAAATAACATTAGGATTGTGTAAATCTCTAAACCTCAGCAGTATATAATTTCTGACACTGTATTGACAAATTTTCGTATTTACCATCATTTGCAGCTAAAGAGCGAGGAAAGAATAGGTATAGCCCCTAAGCTTGTGAATATCATGAAAAATAAACACAGTCATTTATATTTCAGTCCAGTTCAATCAATGGGATTCAGGTTTTATTACTATGTCGCTGCCTCAATAAACAAAAACTATAAACTATCAAAGTACTCTAATGAGATATCATTCATATAATTCACCGATGAAGATTGAGACTCTATTGAAGATAATTGAGATATATTTCTTTTTGTCTGACAAATTTATTTGTAATTATAACTTAAAATGAGTGTGTTCAACTCAAATTCAACTGAGATAGCCAAACTGGTGAAACGAAACAAAAAGAACTTGTTGATACTTTGAAAGGTGTGGACCAATTTGTCATACATAATAAGACAAAAACACAAATAAAGATTTATTCAGTATGTACGTTAATTGTATAACCTTAATAAACTCATCACCGATTCTGTCTGTTTTAGTAAGAGAAATATTTCATTGAATAGCCAAAATATGAACCAAGTGTGTGTGGCAAAGGTGTTAAAATTAAATTGCACAGATAAATAATGATTTCATTCATTCATATGCTTGGTTACGTTTGATATGAATAATTGAGTATTTGTTTGTTGATTTAACATATCCATTATATTAATTAAGTACTATTTCTTCAGATCCCCAATAGATGACACACAGTTTTCCCTAAGTCTAGAATAGAGAAATGGTGAATATTTTGGCTTTTATTGGAAACGATTGTCAATTTAGCTTTTGTAGGTCTTGTCGGTGTCATTTTAGATAAAAGTTGATTAAGTTCCTTTGAGTGTTTGGAATTCAGAGAAAGCAAAAGTTAAAATTTTGTTTCAATCCTTACCGCATGGGTAAGGAACACACTTAACATTGCTTAAAACTGACAATTTACAGTGAAAAACTAAAATAAGCTTCTGTACAAAATTGAGAAAATTCATTCAGAACATTATTCAAAAATTTTATTGTTAATTGGAGACAGAAATATTATATGCAATCATAGATTCATGAAAATAATTATTAAAAGTACAGTGGAATACTTATAGACTTATACATTTTACTATTTATTAAATATTAGAATTATCTTCTGAATGCAGTGCTCCGAAGCGAACATAGCGAACATATGTAAAATAACTGTTAGAGTAAACATCAAAATTATATAACAATTCAACTTTCTATAAAATCCAACAAAGGATTCAAGTATTTTAAGTTTATCAATTATAGGAAACTTATGTTCTTGTAGCCATTGCGGAATTACTTTTTATGAGAAGCAGTCGTAGGTATTTAATCAACTCTGATTGAATGATATGGTGCATTACCCATGATAATGACACACTTTGTATCAAATAACTGCAGAGAAGGTATTATTTTTAAGTAATCCATTAATGAAATAGTCCCCATTCATTGTTTTATGGTAATCCGTAACACTGTCAAGAATTAGATCACATCCAGGTAAAAATCCATCAAACTGTGTACCTCCTGCCTTCACCTATGAATTTTTGGCAAACCTTTAGGATTACTTTCTAATGTCCACTGGCGAATTTGACTACCATTTTCAAATATCCATGTTTCATCTAAATAAACAAATTTTACATTTTCTCTTAAGTATTCAAGATATTCACCACAAAACCGTACTCTATTCACAATATGTTTATCAATAAGAATTTTCCTTCGATCAACTTTCTTGTACTTGTAACCACTTTTTGATTATTCTATAAAGTGTTGACTTGAAATGATCGCAATCCAGGTGCTTTTTAGCCAGTTCAAAAATGATATCCAAACTGATACACTCATTGTTTTTGATTTTAGAAAAAATAAAGTCGTTAATGTCTCTTTGAAGGTATAATCATGTGGAATAGGTTCCTTCCAGTGCTAACCCTGGCTCTAGCAACTTGCCTTCTACTTTTTCTCCGAAATTCTTCGGACAGTTCTAGGAGAAATCTGAAATTTTAAAACTACTCAATCAGAAAACACATTGTACATCATCGTTTACCTGAAAAACGAGCGCAATGCCATTAATACTAGCAGAAATATCTGCTGAATCCTTAAGAACTCGCAGTAACACCGATACACTGCCTGGCGTTCCCTTGCAGTAAAATGAGAGGAATCTGGTTGTATTCCGGCCGTTTTCAATTCAGTAATCAAATCAAAGTAGATTTAAGAGATATTAAATCCACTTGTCGATTAAATCAAGAATATTCACAAAAAATTCGAAATATCTTCAATAGGTTAACTCAAACTGGAAAAAGTCAAAGTCAGTGATATTTTCAACACCAACCTAAAATCGGCAAATCGAAATTCACCGAACGGACCGATACCAACATATTTTCGATTTCTCACAGCCACCCGAGATGCCAATCATTTTGAAATGAACTATATTCATATTTTCCCCAAAAAATTTCAATAAAACGCACTGATAAGGGATTTTCATACGTATTCAACGCCTTTTAAAGGGATTTCGCGGGCTCTTTGCCTTGACTAGCTCTATCTCTGTTTTGGCATCACACCGTTCCAACGGCGGCGAGTGACAGGCCTGATCCATGATTAGTAAATCTATGTGTTAGTCGGCCCCGTGGTGCGGCGGTAGCACTTTGGCCTGGGATGCCAGGGGTCCCGGGTTCGAATCCCGGCTAGGACATGGACGTTGTGTGTCTCGAGTAAAGTTTTCAATAAAACACAACCATGATCGGGTACATGCCCTAGAAGGCGAGCCCAATAAAAAAGAGGTCTTTAAATCTTTTTTTAAATCTATGTGTCTTCCTAACCTAACAAAGATTCAACAATTTTTTCAGCGTAAAAGAAATGGACATCTTCAAAGACATTTTATTCAACCCTTTCGATGGAAATAGAGATTTCAAATGTGATATTTGCAAAAAGTACCTTTCCATAGCGCCTATACTTTTTCATCAATCTGTTGGTAAAGTATGTGGACAATGCTTCGAAAGAGGAGAAACGACAAAATACCCAGATGTGACTTTTGAGGCTCAAACAGTTTATGAAAAAATAGCGAAGCATATTATATTTCCTTGCTCTTCCAAGCGAAAGGTTGCATAAAGAAGCTGGAATGGGATCAAGTCAGTAAACATGAAGATGAATGTGATTACAAAGAAAACAGTGTCCCTTTGGTCAAGATGCTTTAATATTTGAGGGGAAAAAGTGCGATTGGATTGGAGATAACAAAAACCTTATTTGCCATTTGAAAGAAACACATAGTGAATATTTCAATGATTCAATTAGAATGAATTTACAAATCCATAATAAAACCAGAAGCAAAATATTGATATCTGATTTCATGGATATTACTGTTGTTGCGATATTATTCATTAGCGAAGCTCCAAACGTTGCTGAAGAGTCAAGTAATATTTATTTCCATTTGTTTATGGATACTGTTTCTGATGATTACACTTATGATCTAGAAGTATCTGATGAAAAAGGCAAACATAAAATGGTATTTCCAGAAAATAGGATAGATCCATTATGTGAAAGAGTTTTTACTGCTTCTGGTTTGAAATATGGCTTCAACTTAGATATAGCAGGACTTGAAGCCTTGCTTCGAAGTGACAGCTTGAATTTCTGGTTCAAAATAAAATCAAAGCAATCATGTTTATTCGGAGAGGAATTAGGAGTTAATCCAAAACAACAGACTATTTTCGAGCATAGATGTGTAACTTGCAAACAATTTTTAATTGATCCTATTTATGTCTGTTATAATGGTCACAATAATTGTAAGCCTTGTCATCAGAAGAAAAAATGCAAGTGTGAAGCGAATATAGAAAATGGTGAGTAGCTTATTCCTTGTATAAATTGTACAACAAATTCTTCTTTTTCTGCTATAGAAATATAGTAGAGTGACTTGAAGATGAAGCATTTTTGGAACTTTGTTGTCCCTTATCTTCTAAACCAAGACAGACCGCATTCTGGTGGCTTTACTAATATTGTTCAGGGGGCTAAAAAAATACAATGATACCAACATCTCATCGATATCTATTAAACCCCGAAATTTAAATATTCATCAAGAAAATTGAATCAAATTAGACAAATTTAATGAATTTATTTATAAATTGATAATTATGAAGTTTTGTCATTTGTTGTTGAAAGATTATTTGGGCTGTTTTCATTATCTTGGATTGTTCTATCCAACGTTTCGGCAAGCATTCGCCAGCTGTCTTCAGGGAAATCGCAAAATTAAACTTAAAAGGACCCCGCACATTTCTTATGGGAGTTGGGTCCACAGTCACAAAGCTGAAAAATGCATACTTCTAGGAGTTTTTAGCGATGTTTGTATCCATTATGTCTTACGTATTACTGTACACAGAATGTTCGAAAATATTTCGTGATTGACAAAATCTGCTTCGCAATAATCACGGAATATTTTCAAACATTTCTGTGTGAACGGTAATACGTAAGCCATAATGGATACAAAAATCGCTAAAACTCCTAGAAGTATGCATTTTTCAGCTTCTTGACTGTGGAGACATTTGATCAGAAGGATTAGTAGAACATCATATCAAATTTTCAGCCAAATCCACCGGACGCAATTCCCATAAGAAATGTGCAGGTCCTTATAAGTTCAATTTTGCGATTTCCCTGAAGACAGCTGGCGCGAATGCTTGCCCAAACGTTGGATAGAACTATCCAAGATAATGGAAACAGCCCAATAATCTTTCAAAAAATGAGCCATTATAAAGAATCTCCTGTTCACAAGTTTTACCATTTTTTTTTCTAGATCGCAATCAGTTCTTGGAAAATCTATCGAAAATGTCACTTTATGAATGTGAAAATAAGGATCAGGGATGTTCAGAACTTGTGCTTCACAAGAATTTCAAGTTTCACAAAAAAATTGCAAACTGACTAATACAAAATGTATAATGGCCAATTTCGACTGTGAATGGGTTGGAAATAATGTTGAGATGCTGTATCATTTAACCAAAGACCATTCTACAGATAAGATAAACCTGAATGAGGATTATTGGATAAAGACACGAGAATCCTACTTTCTCTTCACTGTGTTCAATGGAATTCCTTTTGTTATATCCATTGCATGTGATGCAAATGTATCAGTGAGAGTACATTATCTCAATTCTGAAACCAGCATTTATAGATATGAATTTTCGATAACGACTGGAAAACTGAAACTGACATGTTGTCAATATTGTCAACAATGGATAAATGGAATGGATATTCTAAAGCAACCTCCATCTATTAATTATCCATTCGATTTTTTGAAACAGTTTCTCGTAGACCAAAGTAAATTCCACTTCAGAGTCAATATTTTTTCTTAAATACTGAGTTCAAGTAGTTGATAAGAAATTTTGTTATGAGTGAAAGTCTTTTTATCTATATCTTTGTGATAAGAAAGTTTTTTCATTTTTATCTTTGTGATAAGAATCTCTTTTTATTTTCATATATCTTTGTGATGAGAAAGGAGATTTTTTGAAACAGTTCTCGTAAACCAAAGTGATTTCCACTTCAGAGTCAATATTTTTTCTTAAATACAGAGTTTAAGTAGTTGAAAAAAAAAGTTGTCATGAGTGGAAGTCTTTTTATCTATATCTTTGTGATAAGAAAGTTTTTTCATTTTTATCTTTGTGATAAGAAATTATTTTTATTTTCATATATCTTTGTGATGAGAAAGGAGATTTTTTTGAAACAGTTCCTCGTAAACCAAAGTGATTTCCACTTTAGAGTCAATATTTTTTCTTAAATACAGAGTTTAAGTATTTAATAAAAAATTTTGTCATGAGTGGAAGTCTTTTTATATATATCTTTGTGATAAGAAAGTTTTTTCATTTTTATCTTTGTGATAAGAAATTCTTTTTATTTTTATATATCTTTGTGATAAGAAAGGAGATATTTTATGTGTTGTTGAAAGCATAATTATAATAATAAATACCTTATTCCTCCATTATACGTCTGTTTGCTTCACCATAATAATACCCCTTAATCACTAGTGAATAATGAGTTATTATTCACTGCTGTCAGAGGCTTCATAGATTTAGCCTTATTATATTCTTTAAATTAATGTTTTTAAGTATTTTAAAGTACTTGAACTAACAAATATAGGTATAGCTTCTTAATCGAGATATCGATTAAAATATATTCTGGGAGGATTCTGCATTTCTTAGAAACTTTATAGGTTTTCACTCAATCGAGGTCCAAATATACTTTTTTTCCGCTTCGCGTCGGGAGACAACATAACCTCGAACTAAAATCTAATACTTTTTTCCCTTGTATAATAAATAACTATTATTACATCAGTTAAAGCAATTTTCATAACAAAATATACAATGACAAGTTCTCCAAATATTTCTCTTGAGTCGACTCGACTTTTTCCACACTTGTAATAAAAGGGTCTTGCCCCGGTCGCCAAATGTTGAAACATTCAAGAATATATTCAGTAGCCGTGGATAAAATATAGTACTCCACTCGCCTATAATGGCTGTTATTGCAAATCTTCAGCACAAGCATTAATCAGAAACGTCATTTTGACGTAAGTTTGTCACACGTTTTATATCATTATTCCGAAATTGAATTCGATATTTAGGATGAAATACCACTATTTAAATCTATGGGAGATGATTACCCTTCAATAGGGTCCTGTAGCGGTCTTAGAAGAACAGAAGATTCGAAAAATCATCACTTGGAACTTGGAATGCAGACCTGATTTAAAACACCCTCCTGGCCCAAGAGCATGTATTAAGTTGTTTGTATTTAAATATTGAAGGTATATTCGAATAGTTTCAATTTTGTAAAAACGGCGAGACAGGGTTTTTCTACTGAGGTTTTTCCCTCTGCTCTGGTATCACACGCCAGAATAGTATGGTACCCCGTTTTGCACCAACCTCAGCTAGGGACTTTTTTGTTTCATGTATTGTATTTTGTTAGCTCTCAATTCGAAAGAATATATGTATTTATATAGTACAGAGGTTTAACGCGTACATCGCCATGAATAACAATAAAGTGGAAGCAGAGAATAATATCAATCGATATAAATCAACCAATATTAAACTCATACTTCGGAGCTAATTTCGACTTTGCTCAAGACAAAATGCTAGGAAGTGGTAGGTATCAATCAGAGCACCTATGGATGGCCATCTCGTCCTTATTAGGACTCATCAGCACTGGATAGCTCTGAATAATACAAGGTATTTCTTGGAACTTACAGCGAAACGGCATCCTCTTCAAGGTATTATCCCACACAGCAATGTCATACCAGTAATACTGAAAGACACTGAATGCATGTTAAAACACCGAAAACGCCATCTCTTGTTCCATACGAAAACCTTCCTCCATAGCATCAATCTCGACAGGGGACAGAGGATGCCGTTTCGCTGTAAGTTCCAAGAAATACCTTGTATCATTCAGAGCTATCCTGTGCTGATGAGTCCTAGTAAGGATATTTGTAGCAGTCCATTTCAACCATTTTATTTCAGACTTACCGATAAAAATCATCATCCTCTCCACCCCACCCTTCGAACAAGTTGGACATTCCATTAATAGCTTCATATTGTTCAGACAAAATGGAAGCTGCACCACCAAACAGGGTTAAATAAGGTAAATTGTACCTGAAATTATTGAAAGTTTAACTTCGTCACTTTCCCGATGAATAACAATTTTGGCTCCTTCGTACATACCTAAATGTGTCAAGACTAGAGGACATATGTCTAGGGTACTTTGAACATGCGTAAAAATTGCCATAATTCAGAGGAATCAAATCAAGATCGTGCAATATCAAGCAGGGAAATCTATCAGACATGGCTAATTTTGCTCCAATATTCAGTAGTTTTGCTCGATTAAAGGGCAGATCATTTTTTTGATCTACTATATAAATCTTATAGTGAATCTTCTGCTTTTGCAAAAAGTGGTGTATAAAATTCAAGAACACCCTTAACTGCTCCTCACGATTTCTATATGGCACAATTATTGCAGAACTGATCATCGGTCTACAGTCCTTGGGTGCATATTCCCCTCCTGAAACATATTTGCAATCGCTGTTACACACATTTTTAGGGTCACTGTTCTGAAATTCTACCGTGCATAAAATCAGAGAGAGAAATTTGAGAACGTTCTATATTCTATGCTCTGTAATAATGTTGGTATCCTTGAGCAGTTGACATTAGAAATAATAATAAACAACTAATGTCATCAAATGAAAACAATACAAAAATTTCTGTATTCACCTGGAATAGGTTCTAAGAATTCCTTATTTTGTGTGATGCCATGAATCGGAATATTATTATTTGGGGCAGATAATATACTATTGTATGTACAATTTTTGAGGTTAACATTTTGTAAATTTGTTTGGAGATGTAGGCTCTCTAAGACATCATCCTTTTTCACACACTCATAATGTCTAGCATGTCTTGTTGGAAAATATATTCCTATCAAAATTGCAATAGTTATAACTAATAACCAAACTTTTTTTATGGATTTAAAAGCGAATAACATTTCGAATCGAACTCATTTTGAATCACAGAATACAGTACAATTAATATAGAGCTTCTTCTTGAACTATGTAATCTGTGTTATGAAGTATGGTGAAGAGAAAATTCAGAACTTGAAATTTACAGGAAAAAATTTGTACGATAGTAATTGTGCAGTTACTTCCATCTTGTTCCTTTATTATCGAACTTCAAAAGGTTTTTATAGCAATACAACCTTGCGAAGCAG
The DNA here is from genome assembly GCA_013421045.1 of Propylea japonica. Lineage (NCBI taxonomy): Eukaryota > Metazoa > Arthropoda > Insecta > Coleoptera > Coccinellidae > Propylea > Propylea japonica. The sequence continues at coordinate 97,271,101 of CM024239.1, forward strand.
TACTCTGTACTCCTAAAATATCGTGGTCATCATGTTCATTAGAAAACATACAGATGGCACTAGGTAGATAGGTTAGCATAAAAATATTTATACAGTGTGTTTGGTCATGACTTAGCGATAATTTAAGGGCATCAAATATATCTAATTTTATCGACAAAAACACCCATATTGGGGAGTTTACCCCCTCAGTTTTGGAGAAGCTGCCTTTTTAAATTTACTTTTTCATTTTAGTTGACCCTTCCTAATAATATCGATATCTTCGGATATAAAGGTCCTACACATGTCAAAAAAAATGTTACTACCGCCTCTTATTAAAGTGGAACAATATAAAAACGTATACCTTAAAAATGTTATAAAAAAATTCTTTAAAAAAATTTTATTAAAAAAATGTACTTACTGATTTTCCTAGTAAATTCGCAATAGTACAAGAACTAGCACATAAGTATAATTTTTTCTCAATGAGCTAACACGCAAGGATATTAGCTACAAAACGATACCAACATAATTTCTGTAAGTTGAATATTTAGGAAGTAATTGCTGTTCGAACATGACCCTTATGAAAATTGATGAAATAAAAAAACATCAGTACTGTACTTTCAATGATTTTTAAACAAACAAATTAATCATAAAAATTGCTCAAAATGGTCGCCTCTGCTCTGTAGACAGGCAGTGGCCTTCATGACGACCTGTCTTGTGTCTTTTGTTCGCGTAGTGATCATTTTCGAACAGCAATAACTCTCAAATTATGTAACTTACAGAAATTATGTAAGTGTTGTTTTGTAGCTAATATCCTTGCGTGTTGAATAATTGAAAAAAAATATACTTCAATGTGCTAGTTCTTGTACTATTGCGGATTTACTAAGAAAATCAGTACATATTTTCACTATGAACTTTTTTAAAGAATTTTTTATGGCGTTTACAAGTTAAATGTTTTTATATTGTTATACTTCAATAAAAGGTGTTAGTTTCATCATTCAAAAAACATTTTTTTCACATCTTTACGACCTTTATGTCTAAAGAAATCGATATTATTTGGAAGGGTCAACGATAATAAAAAAGTATAAATTTGAAATGGGGGCTACTCCAAAACTAATGGGGTAAACTTCCAAATTTGGGTGTTTTTGTCGATAATATTAGGTATATTTGATGCCCATAAATTATCGCTAAGTCATGACCAAACACACTGTATATTATAGGTGGTACATAAAAACTCTTTGAGTATCTGAAATAAGAATTGAAAATAAATCCTAACCCGTTCACATTCAATCAGTAAAGAGAAGAATAAAAATTGCGCTGCGCATAAGGAGATAGTTCATTAACAAACGAGTTCATTACAAGATTTTTCCGTCGATCACATAATGAATTTAGAATTACCTAATTCTTGATTAAAATACCGCTCACATTGCACGTGAGATTCATTTGACATAATAAGAATTTCTACGTTTCAGTAGAGTTGCGACAACTCGTATTGCTCCCCAATACTTTGTGTACGGTTGGTCATAACAATTGCACATTAAAAATAGTATGAATTGCAGGTTAAAATGGATCATTATTGTTCAATTCCGTGTACGTTGAACCCACCTTTTATTTTGAAGTCGGCTGAAATTGTGATCTAATCATCTAAATAATTAATGACAGTGATCGATGTTTGAGATATTTTAACGCGTGCGCTTGATACCATTTATCCCTAGGTTGATGCATTTTTTGATTGATGAATGACTTCATCACATGATTTTTACGTTGACCGCATTATGCATTGAGTATAAATTCATGATTGAAATAAATTTCATTTGGCATAAGAAAGACATTTGACATAATTTAAATTTCTATGTTTCAGTAGAGTTATAACGTTACTAGTATTGCCCTTGAATACTTCGTGTTCGGTCGCCCTTGACAATTACACATTAATATGCATTTAATCAACTAGGTTATTGAAGACAGCGAAAAAGGCCAGATCCAAATGAAACAAGGTATGAATATCGTTTTTGAATACTTTTATAACGTTTATTACTGAAAATATTTGTTCCAGGAACGATGAAATTAGAAGGATGAATGAAATTAGAAGCAAGTAAGTACGTGACAACTGTCAGTGAGTTTACAGGTCAAAAAACCTCTAGGATATTTGCAATTTTGAAATGGAAAACAAATAGATACGAATAAAACAAGGTACGAATATCGTTTTTGAATAGTTTGAGAACGTTTATTGAGAAATACATTTGTTCCAGGAACTCTGAAATTAGAAGGATGAATGAAATTAGAAGCAAGTACTTGACAACTGTCAATGTTAATAATACTACTAACTTGTAAAAAATTTACTTAACTGTCAGTTTTACAAGTTAGTGACTTGGTAAAATAAATTTTCTTGATTAATATTGTGTTTTTGGAAACTGACGTTTACAAATGAGAAACAAATAAAAGATGTATAAGTATCATGTTATGTAATTTTGTTGTGAGAATATTTACACGATACTCAAAACAACTATTCAGTTCAACAGAACTAAACGGTCCCTGTTAAAATATTTACATGACAGAAAGGTATTCATGGGGCACTATTACAACAATTAAAAAGCCAAATTGTCTTATAACAAAAAAATTATAGTACAATTTTGCTAGTTGGAAAGATATGTTAACGCGTGTGCGGAGCTAACGCGTTTATAGTGCGAGACCATTAGTCGCTAGATCAATAACCGAGTTGATTACAAGATTTTTTCGAAGACCTCAATATGAATTCTTGATTGAAATACATTCTCATTTTGCACAAGACTTACATTTGACATAATAAAAGAGTAGAGTGGAGTTTTGACATTTCTCGTAGAGCTTCTGAATACTTTGTGAACGATTGCCATGAGGATTGCACATTAAAATAGCAGAAATTGACAATTAAGGTGGGTCATTAATGACCGATTTAGTACACATTAAAATGAACTTTTATTTTGAGATCGACGGAAAATTAATGAAAAATTGCAATGGGGCATTATTGTTCAATTTCGTAAAGGTTAAACTCAGCTCAATATTTCGAGACCATTAGTCGCTAAATCAATAAACAAGTAGAAAACAAGATTTTTCCGTTGACCTCATCATGAATTGAGAACGAATTCTTGATTGAAGTACATTCTTAGTTTGCACAAGACATACATCATTGCTCAATAAAATAAAATGTCACATTTTTTTCCCGTCACAGAAAAAAAGACTTTTGTCGGTTTTAAACGGTATTTATATTTTTTCACCGTTAAAAAAAGTCTTTTTTAACGAAGAAAAAAGTAAATACAATGAAAAAAAGTAAAGACTGTATGCATAGAAATATTACATTGGAAGTCTCAATCATTTTATATTTCAGACGATGTTAATTCACATTCACAGTTGTACAAAAAATGTTGTTTGTATTTTGTGCGTATAAAATTCGTGTTCTCATGGCACATTCGAGTGAATTTTTGGGCTCGACCTGCGGTCTCGTCCCAAAATTAACACTCTCATATACCATGAAAAAAACACTCATTCTAAGCACTTAATACAAAAATAACTATTTAGTTTGAAATATCTCAGTGGCGTACCACTTTTTCAGTCAGTTTTTAAGTAAAACTTCAACAGCCTGTATCTTGGAAACAATGCATTTCCGGAACTACATTTATGGGAACTTTCTTTCATAAACTAATCTAAGGAACTTCCGTCTTAAAATCTTTCGCATCAATTCAGAAACACCCTGTATATGCGCATATTGCTGGCTCAAAGAAGAAGTTGAAATTTATTTGATACGTATATTTCTGATTTTTGCTATTCAGACTGCAGTCCCTTGACGTTCCGTCCTGAGACTTCGAACGTGATGTTAGCGGCCGGCCTTAGGGATTTGTTCATGCATCTTTTCGACCTAGCAATCTACTTCACCTTCATCGCTTCATCCAACAGACTTTTTCACTCGAATTTAATCAAATATTGTGTATAATGAAGTCACACTAGGATGAATAATTGTGGTAGAGGAATATACAGGGTGTTTCAGGTAATTCGGGATCTTCATCCTTAGACGATTTTAAGACATAAAGTTCCTATGAACTATGGGTCTCTGACGCATTGTTTCTGAGATACAGGGTGTTGAAATGTAACCCTAGATAACGGGATATTCGTGAAATTTAGGTTTTCAATATTTGTCGTGATATTTCGTTTGCTTCCGGATACAGCAATGGGGCGAAACTCTCAGTACCTTCCTATTAGTTGCTAGCTAAACTCTAGTGAAAAAAAATCGCATTATTTTCAGTTGAATTGCTGATTTTGGCCCAGTATTCGTCAATTTTACGATAGTCCCATATTTACGTTGGTTAGTTTTCGCGCGATTGTTTTTTGGTTTCATATTTGTGAATATCAATTTTGTAATTAAGAGAAATGTAAGTTATTATTTATAATTTTTTTCGTTTAACATTTTGAAGATATGTCGTTTCAGCAGAATGGCTTTAAAACTGCCAATATCTCAGACAAAATTAGAACAAGACATTCGAAAAATTATGGAGGGAGATAAATATAAATATGTATATAAAAAAAAATTTAAAAGTATGGTCTGCATCAACTCCCTTGCGTTTTAATCAACAAATACTTTGTTTGAAGAGGGGAGGGAAACCTCTTTCACGATACCAGTATATACAGTGCTCAAAAAAGTAACCCACATTATAGAAATCTCAAATTAATTCTACAACTGGAGGTGTTCTCAATGATAATTATTTTTATCAGAATTATGCATGCATATGTTATCCACTTTCAACGTTTTTTTTCAATACAGATGTTTTTTTCCCAGCAGGAATAAAAAAAGATGAGACCTCAGAGTAAGAAATAATTATTTCTTACTCTAAAGATGAGATTATCACATTTTGAATGAATTGGCTCCATTCTGAAATCAGTTGCTCCCGATCAATTCTAGTGATCGATAGTTTTTCTTTCGTTTTATTTTCTACACTCGATCGCTATGCAACGCGAAACACGCAATTTGACCATAGAGGAATGTGTCCAAGTGGGAGTTTTGTGAGAAGAAGTGTGGACATATATACACAAGAATTGCATAAAGGTTTGGAGTTTCCCATACAAGTGTGTCCAGAATGCTGCAGCGATTCAGGGAGACAGGTATGAATGTCCGAAGACCAGGACAGAGTAAACCACGGGTAACAACTGCCATTCAATAACGTTACTTGAGAGTTTCTTCGTTGAGACAACGGTTTGCAACCGCTCGCCTCCTTCAAAATCAGCTTCAGCAAACTCATGGCGTGCAAATTAGCACTCAGACAAAAAGAAATCACCTCAGAGAATAGGATTTAAGGCAAGAGGCCGAGCTCTTACCACAGCCCATGGAAGGGCGCGTTTGGATTTTGCGAAAGAGCATATCCATCGGGAAGAGGCTGATTGGGAAAAGGTTCTCTTCACAGATGAGTCTAGATTCTGCCTCTACCATTGTGATCGACATTCCCTGGTATACAGACGTCTACATGAAAGATATGCTGAGTGCAATTTCCCGAATACTACTGGTTTTGCGGGAGGATCGATTATGGTATGGGTGGAATATCTTTGACTGCACGCACAGACCTAGTGGTCGTTGATAATGGAGCTATGAATGCTGATAGGTATATAAGGAACATTCTTGAAGAGCATGTAGTACCATTTGCCCCATACATGGGTGAAAATTTCATTTTTATGGACGCTAATGCCAGACCCTATCGTGCGCGCATCGTTCAGGAGTACCTTGAAGAGGTTGAAGTATCTCGAATGGAATGGCCAGCAAGAAGTCCAGATCCCAATCCGATTGAGCAGGTTTGGGACAATCTCAATAGAAGGCTGTGATTCGGTGAAATCCTGAAGTTTTCTTCCATTTAATGTGTCTTGTTTCGTTCAAAACGTTCCCGAGAGAACATAAAAAATAAGTTATAAAGTCAATGTAGAGTTAACTTTCCTTAAAATTGAGATTTTCAGAATGTGCGTTAATTTTTTTGCGCAGTGTATTTGAGTCGTCGCCTAGCTGAGCCATGGATGAGACGAAGACTATCGACTCCAACTTTGAGGCAAAATATTCGCCGAGATATTGTTCTAATTCTGAATATTTAAAAACTGCAATTCCTCAAAAAAAGAAGCGCAAAACTTGTTTCTACCGCATAGTAAAAAAAGAAGGATGACTATAGGTACAACTTATTGTGGACATCGTATATGTTGGCATCACCGCGGAGACATTGGCAAAAAATGCAGCGATGATTTTGGTTTCTCAATTTCTAATAAAGAATTTATAGCACTTTTCGTAAGTTTTTCTCTAAAGATTTTTCGTTAACTGAATGTTTTCACGGCCGTCGTAAAACTCACGATAGTCCCGCACTGACGTGTTTTGAAACAATTCCCGTGATCTAGACTAAAAAAAAATGTTTTTTCGGAAATATTTTTCACACCCCACACGATTTCGTTTGTTTTTTGGTAGGTTATGAGTACCCATCGAAATGGAATTTTTCAATCTTAAATTATTTTCAATTTTCATCAGTGGCGTCCGTATATTCTATCCGAATAGAGGTATAATCAGACTTTTTTACTGAAATTCAATCAAATATTGGGTACAATGAAGGTACACACTCGGATGAAGGATTATGGTAGAGGAATATACAGGATGTTTTAGAATAAGGTGCCTAAAATTCGGGATCTTTATCCTTAGATGATTTTAAGACATAAAGTTCCTATAAACTATAGTTCATATTAAAGAAAAGAATAGTACATCTGAAACGAAAACCCTAAAGCATAAATGGAAGAGAAAATTTTCAAAAAAAGTCCTGAGCTGGCGTTTTTCAGCGCTCGTTCATTGGTGGAGCAATGAGGCTATTACCTCGAAATTTTGTATTCCTAGGACTTGAGATCAATACCAAGTTGATTACAAGATTATCCCGACTGAATACTGTGTGTACGGTTGCCACATTGAAATAGCAATGAGCATTAAAATGGGTCATAAGAGTTCAATTTGGTACACATTAACATCACCTTTCATTTTGAGGTCGACGGAAAAAATATATAAATACAGAATCTCAGCACAATCAGAATTATATTCTGGAAATTATTCAGAAAATGTAATGAGTAAAAAATACAAATTAAAAGAGAAAATACTATGGTTCTGATAATGAGATCCTCTTGAAATTTTGCATGGATATTCATTCTATCAGTTTTTATTCACCAAATAAATTTCACACGAATCGGATACTCTGTTATATAGAAATATGAAGATTTTCTTTTCCATATTCCAATTAATTTCTATGGTTGGTACTGTAATGGACTCATAATCATAGTTATTGTTCAAACGAAAAACATATTGAAATTCCTTAAAGTGCAATCCCCTTTTCACAGTACACATTATTCGAAATATGATAACCAATTATTCCACCTAGTTTGTTAATAAATTAAGCCATTGTCTTCTGTGTATTCACATACTGATGATACAACAAATTGTCAATAAGTAGGTCGATAGCATAGGTGAATGATTTTACTTGTAGAACAAGGAATCGAGAAATAGACTTAGTACAAGTAACACTGCTTATTTTATTCTCCTGAGATGGTTCTCCATCTATGTCCAATAAGAGCAAATTAAGTTAGAGACCCAAATAACACAGTTTATTACATGGCGATCCTGCCATTTCGAATCAAGGGAGATAAGAAGTAATATAAAAGTCCAAAATGGGAAAATCACAATCGAAGGGAAGGAAGAAGTGATAATAGCCCAAGCAGGCAACTCCGGGGGACAACTACAAAGACAGGCAGCGGAAATTTGTCGATGGGTGAAGTTTGCTCCATCGTTGCAATAGTTATTTCACTGGGGGTATTCATTACCTGATGATTCAATGGTTAAAGAAACTTATCCAAAAGAAGATCAGGACAGAAATCAGACGCAGCCAGGAACTGATCTAACTAAATCAGGAAGAAAAGTGACACTGCTGGTGTGGTAATAAAAAAAGTGCGTGAGTACAAAGTGGGCAAGTGTTTATACGCTACATTTTAATTCTAATTTAAATCTATTTATGTACTACATCCTGAACTCGTATTATTAAGGTTCTTTAAATGAGCAAATTCGAAAGTCTAAAAATTTTATATGACGAATTTTCCAAATTTCATACCAATTTAGGAAAAGATAATAAAGATAGGAGAGAGGATTCTAGAATAACAGAGAGATATTTAGGTAGGTTAGAGGATTTAAATACAAGATTTGAGGAAATTCGTAAAGAAGTCAATGAAAAATATCTAGAACCAGAGGATAAAGAAAAATTTCAGCGATTGATTGTTAGAATAGAACGACTTCAAACTGAGATATTTGTTATTTTAGAGAATAGGTTGAAATTGTCAAATTTGGCACATCATTCCAACGGCTCTAGTAGCAATAATTCAAGTCAAATTACAGGTGTCGCAACACAAATATCAACAATGAGTGAGACTTTTGATTTAAAAACTGCAACTAGCTTAATTCCATGCATGGATGGTTCGGAAAATGGCACTCGCCGATTGATAGACGCAATTGAATTGTACGAATCTCTATTAAACGATACAGGTAAGCAACTACTCATAAGGTTTGTTTTAAAAACTAAACTAACAGAAGCAGCCAAAATTCGATTAAATCCTGATTATCAGAGTGTTCAAGAACTTCTAAACGATATTTTTGTAAACATTTATTATCAAAAAAATCTGCATCAGCACTTTCTGCATCATTACACTCGGCAAGACAGAAACAAAAATCCATAAATGAATTCGGTCAAGAAATTGAAGAAATGATGTTGAATCTTACAATATCACAAGCTGACGGTGATAAAAATGCTCTGAAATGTCTTCCCCAAATTAATGAGAAATTAGCAATAACGGCTTTCGCAAACGGATTACGAGATCCGAATCTAAGAACCATTATTAAAGCACGTAACTATTCCTCGCTAAAAGATGCTATTAGCGGAGCTAAAGACGAAGAGATCCATAATAGAGCTGGTACTGGTACTTCTGAACAAATATTTCGATATTCAACTAGAAACAAACGCAGTACTAGAAACTTTCGCGGTTCAAGGCAATTCAATCAACGTGGAAATTATCCCCCTCGAGCAATTGATAATAACTCATCCAACAACAGAAACAACCCAACCAATTCTTATCACCAAACCTCTCGCGGTAGATTCAATAGGGGTCGTGGTTCTAATAGAGGATCTAGATACTTCAGAAATAATTATAATCAAAGGACTTTTTTCCTAGAAACTCAAGGACATTCAGAAACGCCGAACGCATCAACCGCAACCCAAGAAAATAACGATTTGTTTTTTCGTGAAAACAGACAAAATTAATGAAAAAAAAGTAACTATTTTGAGTATGAATGGTTTAAATTACGTATGTATGAGAAATGGGGCGAATGTTTTGAAATTCTTATTAGACACAGGTGCGACTGCTAGTGTGATTTTTGAATCAAGCTTGGATGGTAATTTCAGAGTAGATGGAAGAGAGAAAATTAAAGTACAGGGGTGTCGCAGGATACGTATTTTCCTTGGGTAACGTTGGTGTCAATCTTGAAATGAATGGTATAAAGCTATTTCATGAATTTATCGTAATGAAGCATTTTATAGAAAATGTAGATGGAGTGTTGGGATCAGATTTTTTCACAAAATTTTCAGCTGCAATTGATTATGAAGATTTCAAAATGAGTTTAAATGTTCGCGGTGAAAGAATCTGTTTACAACTTGAATCAGATTATGATGTAACTACTACAATTCCAGCTAGATGTGAAATAGTAAAATATTTAAAATGCGATATTGCCGAAGATTGTGTTGTCATACCAGACCAAATCTGCGAAGGAGTTTTTGTAGCCGGTTGCATTAGCAGACCAGTAGAAAATTATATTCCAATCAGGTTTTTAAATACGAACGAAAAAGAAATAAAAATAAGAAATTTCAAGCCATACGTCGAACCTCTGAATTTTTATTCGATTTGTGAATTCGATGAAAAACATATGACAGTAGATCGTATCGAGGAATTACTATATTCAATAAATGTATCTAATCTGAATAAAGAAGAGAAAACATCAATTCATAAAATTTGTGCGAAATACGCAGATATATTTCACCTCAAAAATGATAAACTGACGGTCACGAATATTTGTAAACAAAAGATTAAATTGCAGCCAGGTGCATCACCTGCCTACATTAAACCGTATCGATTACCGCACGCCCAGAAGACGGAAATAAATAAACAAATAGAAAAATTATTATCAGACAATATCATTGAACCGTCAAATTCGCAATGGTCAGCTCCATTACTAATTGTGCCAAAGAAAACTGGTCCTGACGGAAATAAAAAATGGAGAATTGTTATCGACTACCGACAATTGAATAAACGGATCGAAGATGATAAGTTCCCCTTGCCATGTATAGAAGAAATTTTGGATTCACTATCAGGAGCGACTTATTTCACACATTTGGATCTGTACCAAGGCTATTATCAACTAGAATTAGATCATGCTTCTAGACCTTATACTTCTTTTACCTCGGATCGGGGTCAATTTCAGATGACCAGAGCACCGATGGGTCTAAAAACTAGCCCTAGTTCTTTTTCAAGAGCTATGACTATAGCCATGTCAGGACTTAATTATGATATCTGTTTCATTTACTTAGATGATTTGATAGTATTTGGCGATAGTTTGGAAGATCATAATCAAAATTTGATCAAAGTATTCCAAAGACTTCGAGAAGTAAACTTGAAATTAAATCCCATCAAATGTGAATTTTGAAAAAAGAAATTTTTATTTTAGGCCACGTTATTACTTCAAGAGGAATTTCTCCAGATCCTGAAAAAATACGAGCTATGCAAAATTTTCCCCTCCCGAAAGATGGTAAGGAAGTTAAAAGATTTGTTGCATCTGCGAATTACTATCGGAAATTCATACCAAATTTTGCTACAATTGCTTCGCCATTAAATTTCTTAACGCGAAAAGGGGTTGTTTTTCAATGGACAGCCGCATGTCAAAATTCATTCGAAACATTGAAACAATGCCTTACATCACCTCCAATTTTACAATTTCCAGATTTTTCAGAAAATAAACAATTCATTTTAAAATGTGATGCTTCAGGAGTGGCTTTGGGGGCAATTTTGTGTAATGACAATGACAGGCCGGTTGCTTATGCAAGCAGATCATTAAATCCAGCTGAGAAAAATTATAGCACAATAGAAAAAGAGTTATTAGCTATTGTGTGGGCAGTCAAAAAATTTAGGCCTTACCTTTACGGCAGAAAATTTAAAATTTTCACAGATCACCGCCCCCTCATTTACTTATTTGGCATGAAAAACCCATCTAGTCGATTGACAAAATTCCGGTTAATATTAGAGGAATACGATTTTTCGGTCGAATATATCAAAGGAAAAAATAATATTTTGGCAGATTCATTATCAAGAATAACATTAGACTCACAGAATTTAAAAGACTTAGCAAACAATGACAAAGTGCTCGTTATGACTAGAGCAAAACTAAAAGCTACCGACAGTTCAAAGAATAACGTTGAAGACAATTCTAGTAAACTAGCACACGATTACAGGCCTGATCACCCCGGAATCGTGGAATTATTGAAAAAACCACTAGAATCCCTAGAATTAATACCGATAGGAGATAAATCCTTCATCAATAAGTTAAATAAAAGTCGCGACAATAATAAATATTTCAAACTAAATGACTTTGTATACGACATTTGAAAAAAAAAATTATTCATGAAACAAGATTCTGGATCAACGCTGATTGCCTCAGGGACTTCGTTGACAGACTTGAAATTCATTTTGAATAAATATGGAGTAGCAGAGATATTCATTACGAAAAACGAAGGTACCGAAAATTTAATAAAAGAGTTAGCTAACGCAAGGAAAGAAATTGAAGAGAACAATTTGAAAATTTGTATTATTAAGGACGTCCAGAAAATTGAAGATAATGACAGTAAACAATTAATACTAAATGACTTTCATATTCTTCCCACTGGAGGACATGCTGGGATCAATAGAATGTTCAACAATATCAGACGATATTATTTTTGGCCAGGCATAAAAAAAGACATAGTCAACTATGTCAAACGATGTCATTCTTGTCAAAAATATAAGCATTCAATTATAACGAAACAACCGCTTCAAATCACAACAACTGCAAGTTCAGCTTTTCAAAAGGTATTTCTAGATCTCGTGGGTCCACTTACAACCGATATATCTGAAAATAAGTATATTCTTACTACTCAGTGTGAATTAACAAAATTTGTAGGGTGTTATGCTTTACCAAGCAAAGAAACTAAATGTGTCGTAAGGCATTTGTTGAAAATTTTATACTACAGTATGGCATCCCAGAAGTCATTGCCACTGACCAGGGAACTGAGTTCATTTCCGGTATTTTCAAAAACATATGTGAACTACTCAAAGTCAAGCATATCAATTCGACAGCATATCATCATGAATCACTAGGCTCTATTGAAAATACTCATAAACACTTAGGTGCGTACTTGCGAATGCATTGTCAAAACCATCCAGATTCTTGGAGCTCTTGGATTCAATATTGGTGTTTCGCTTATAATAATACTGTTCACACTCATACAAAATACACCCCTTTCGAACTAGTATTTGGAAAAAGTTGCAAACTACCCTCCAATCTTTTGAACAGAGTGGATCCAATATATACATTTGAAAATACCCACTTGAATTGAAATATAGATTGCAAAGAGCATGGAATGATGCTTCAAATAATTTTTTAACCTCGAAAATTAAAAGAAAAGAAAAACTAGATCCATCTAGAAAGGAAATTAGTTTTAAAATAGTTGTAATACCTGGGAATATAAATATTATCCGCAGGTTGAGAAAACAGAATTTCGAAACATTTAAGTTTAGACTCGAGTTTAGAAGCCAGATGGCCCCATACATAGAACCTATTTCGTGTAACTTGATCCTGGGGTAAACAAATGGGTTCGTATTGTGAGACCCGTCGAACTGTTTACAGTACAGCCATTAGTCGATAATTTTATGTTCTGTGGTCGATACTTTGGTTTCAGCATATTTTGAAGGACCGATAATTAATAGGGTGATAATGTGCAGTTTTTTCGTGTTAAGTGGCCATGGGAACGCTTGGTTCCCAAGGAAGAAAATAGTTGATGTGGCGTTTTTCTATGGGTAGGTCAAAGTCCAAAATGTCGAGAAAGGGGAAATTTTCGAAGGAAGGGATGCTACGGAGCTTAGAAGGTTTTTGAAAAAGGTTTTAAGAGTCAGTTATCGTTAGCGGTACTCGGTTAAGGTTCCTCAGGGAGGAAGTCTTCGGTCAAGAGTTACGGTTAGGGGGCTCGTTGGAGGAGTCAGTTTAAGGTCAGTCAGTGACGGTTAGGAGGCTCATTGGAAGAGTCTCAGGGAGTTGTGGTCAGAGTTTGGGGTTTAGAGTCACGTCGGAAAAATCGGTGGTACTTGGGCGTTCGAGGAAAACGTCGAGCGGGGGCTTAGTTAAATTCGCGAATTGTGGTGTTCGGGAGTGTAAAAGCAGAGCATACGTTTGTGTTTGTTCCCAGGTCAATAAAAAATAGGACGGGAAAAGGTAGGACTGTCCCATATTGAACACTAGGTGTATTCCCAGGTAGAACGGCGAGTCTCCCATTTGTTAGCTTTAGTTCTTTTCCAAGATTCATAACTGATAACAGTTTATTTTCTTTTGGTGATTGTTCAGAACAGAGTCTTCTTCAATAGATTAGTTGTATATATTTATATGGGTGTTTTTTTTTATGTTTCCTAACTCCTCAGAAAAAGTTAACAGTAAGACTCCCTCTTCGTGCAGGGAGCACGGATCAACGTTTTCTTTCTGGCCTTAGGGTAGAAAAGAGAATTCCAATTATTTCAATTAGAAAAGTACATAGGTCGACTTGTACATCTGGTGACAGCGGTGGGATGTTACTTTTCTGAGGAGAAGGAATAGAGAATGGAATTGACGTTAAATTCGGTAATTTTGGTTTTTTTGAGCTAGTTTATTGAGCGAGATGCGAAAGTTTGAATTATAGGATAGTTTATTCGGAAATACTTCAAAAATCTTTTTTTTTTGTTAGAAAATTCATTGAGATAACCTCGAGGAATACACCTATTAATATAATATTTTTTTTTCCAGCTTGAATTAAATATTGATTTCGGTTTTTTGTGTGATTAATGATTTTTGTATGTCTTGTTTTAATCTGTTGTAGGGCAGTTGCTGAAATAATTTTTTGTTAGAGTTTGTTTGCCGAATAGGTTTCGTCATTCAATGTAAAATTGAAAATTTTGATTTCATTTCGTAGAGTTCAATTGATTTAACACAAATGGTTTAACTTAAGATCAAAGGGTAGCATGGGACATCGCCTCTTCAGTCCTCAGGAAATTTGAATCGGTTCCTGCTCAATGTAGATTCTAGGGGTTCATCACACCCGGTGAACCGTTATCTAAACCACCCCCTTCCCTTTTTATCATTCCTACATCCCTATTTTTTCTTGATTTTTTTTCTCAGTTTTTAAATTGAAATTCAGAAGAATTTTAGAGTCAAATGAATTCCATGAAAATTAAAGTTTCATGGAGATGAATGGACGGAATAAAAATTATCGTTTTGGTCTCTACTATAGTAAGGAGAGCACAACGTTTTGAAAACGCTATGTAGTTATGTTCCTCAGCGATAGGATAATTTAAAAGTTGATTTTGAAAACAGATACTTATGTTGCTAATTTAATTTTTGTGGATCAATTATTGATTTTTTTTTCCTATTTGTTGCATAATGTTTGTGGATTGTTGAATAAAATATTGTATATATTCGAACATAAATGAGGTTCTTTAAATATTTTTATATAGGTTATTTTAATTTCGGATTTAGAGACAATAATTATTTGACCCAGTTGTTTTGTTTGTGCGTTCATTCACCTCAGATGACTAGGTTACCAGATGCAGTCCCTAAGCCAGTCATCGTGCCATCAGCAAGGAACTAACCTTTGTTGTGACCGCCTAGATAGCACCCAATATCTATATTTCTCCCGTGAAAACCGATACAAGGGACTAAAGTATCCCATACACTGTCGGTCGAATTGGTGATGCCGTGCTAGTGCCCATAAACTAAACAGACTATAAATAGTGTATCGAACGAAGTCGAACGTTTACGGATATTATGAACTTTTGAGCCAAATGTGAAGTAAAATGATTTGTCGTAATAACAACTGAGTTAGGCAGTTCATAATTAACATTGCCTTGAGAAAAGCGCGAGATCCCAATTATGAAGACAAAAATGGAGCAAGGAAATAGTTACAGAAGGCAGCGAGAAGCGGAAAAGCGTTTTTTTTTATAGTAGAAGCAGTCTAAGAAGGATGACCAAATCAGTGGAGGAGTTGAGCATATTGGAAACAGAAGAAGAAACCTCAGACTGAAGAAAAAGAGGACATTGTGTTAAGAAATATAGATTGAATATAGAGATGAATCATACTCTGTTTAGACACAATACCAATATATGTATGTGGAAGGTTCGATTGGGAGATAATCTCCGCCAATCTCAGTTAGGTTACGCCACTGGTTCGAGAAGACGTTCGTGTTAAGACAATTATAAGTTCGGTGAAGTGCGACATGGGTGTATCAAATTTCCATTTGTGATAGACAAATACCTCGAATGGACATCGACTGAGCAGTGCCGTGCATATATCCCTCGAACTGATCGATAATAATGGACGATAAAATAAATGTTCGAAAACCCATCTGACGAAAAACCATGGGTTTTTTTTTAATATTGGGTTGCTATTAGAAGGTGGTTTACTAAAGGTTATTTCTATAATATGGTTTTACAATAGTAGGAAACGAGAAGGAACGAGATTCTACCAAGGAAGTGCGTGAAATTTTATGTGAAAGTCAATTGCGAAAAGTGTCGGTGTAAGATGAACACCCCTGTGGTTTCTGTATTGGTTTTGTAGAATATTGTATTAGTATATCTATGGGTAATGATAATCTGTTCATAGTTTGAATTGCATGATTTTGTTTTGAGTTTGGCGCTGAAGGAACATACCACTGTAGTTTGCGAAAATAGTAATGTGTAGTCATGTGTTTTTAATTGTTATTTTAGCATTTTGATTTTTTTTGTATATGTGTGTTGAGAGGAAAAGTATTGGCTCTGTAATGCCAAGACTTTTTCATTGGGGAGAGTGATGTAATACCTGGGAATATAAATATTATCCGCAGGTTGAGAAAACAGAATTTCGAACATTTAAGTTTAGACTCGAGTTTAGAAGCCAGATGGCCCCATACATAGAACCTATTTCGTGTAACTTGATCCTGGGGTAAACAAATGGGTTACGTTATGTGTGCGACCCGTCGAACTGTTTACAGTACAGCCACTTAGTCGATATATTTTATGTTCTGTGGTCGATACTTGGTTTCAGCATATTTTGAAGGACCGATAATTAATAGGGTGATAATGTGCAGTTTTTTCGTGTTAAGTGGCCATGGGAACGCTTGGTTCCCAAGGAAGAAAATAGTTGATGTGGCGTTTTTCTATTGGGTAGGTCAAAGTCCAAAATGTCGAGAAAGGGGAAATTTTCGAAGAAGGGGGACGCTACAGAGCTTAGAAGGTTTTTGAAAAAGGTTTTAAGAGTCAGTTATCGTTTAGCGGTACTCGGTTAAGGTTCCTCAGGGAGGAAGTCTTCGGTCAAGAGTTACGGTTAGGGGGCTCGTTGGAGGAGTCAGTTTTAGGTCAGTCAGTGACGGTTAGGAGGCTCATTGGAAGAGTCTCAGGGAGTTGTGGTCAGAGTTTGGGGTTAGAGTCACGTCGGAAAAATCGGTGGTACTTGGGCGTTCGAGGAAAACGTCGAGCGGGGGCTTAGTTAAATTCGCGAATTGTGGTGTTCGGGAGTGTAAAAGCAGAGCATACGTTGTGTGTTTGTTCCCAGGTCAATAAAAAATAGGACGGGAAAAGGTAGGACTGTCCCATATTGAACACTAGGTGTATTCCCAGGTAGAACGGCGAGTCTCCCATTTGTTAGCTTTAGTTCTTTTCCAAGATTCATAACTGATAACAGTTTATTTTCTTTTGGTGATTGTTCAGAACAGAGAGTCTTCTTCAATAGATTAGTTGTATATATTTATATGGGTGTTTTTTTTTATGTTTCCTAACTCCTCAGAAAAAGTTAACAGTAAGACTCTCTCTTCGTGCAGGGAGCACGGATCAACGTTTTCTTTCTGGCCTTAGGGTAGAAAAGAGAATTCCAATTATTGCAATTAGAAAAGTACATAGGTCGACTTGTACAAGGTGATAGTGTATTAATAAGAAATGATGCAGCGGGAAACAAGAATGATGAACTTTTTCAAAGGACCATTCGCTGTGTTAGAAGATAAGGGCCTAATTTAGTTATTAAAATAGGTAATAAGACTAGTGAAATTCATAAAAATAGGGTTAAGTTGTTTATTCAATAAAAATGTAATGAAAAGAAATATAGATATAATTATGTTTTATTAGTGAGTTAAGTGTGTTGAGGTTAACCAATTTTGTCAATATTGTTTTTTGAATTTTCCTTATCACTACTATAAAAAAAAACTTGTACTAGGGTAAAAATTTTTTTTAGTTAACCGGGGGAGGTGTAATGGACTCATAATCATAGTTATTGTTCAAACGAAAATACATATGAAATTCCTTAAAGTGCAATCCCTTTTCACAGTACACATTATTCGAAATATGATAACCAATTATTCCACCTAGTTTGTTAATAAATTAAGCCATTGTCTTCTGTGTATTCACATACTGATGATACAACAAATTGTCAATAAGTAGGTCGATAGCATAGGTGAATGATTTTACTTGTAGAACAAGGAATCGAGAAATAGACTTAGTACAAGTAACACTGTTTATTTTATTCTCCTGAGATGGTTCTCCATCTATGTCCAATAAGAGCAAATTAAGTTAGAGACCCAAATAACATAGTTTATTACAGTACACTTATTTAGGAACACTCAGCGACCCAGCTGTATCTTACCAAGTAAGTATTATCTTGAATGCATTTTCAATACCCTGAAGGTATATTGCTGGCATGACATGAAATTAAATTCAATTATAACATCAGTAATTCTCCGTGTTCCTTTACAATAGATTTGAGATTTCATAAGTGTACATTAATCTTGATATTCTATTCTTAATTGAGGATTACACAGAAGCTTTATTGTCCTCTTCCGTTCATAATATAATGGTTCTGTTATTCAGCTGGCATTGTGATAATCTGCTATGTTTCTGTACAAGACAGTTCACATTATCATTTAGATTAACCCTTAGTTCCAGCTTTGTTAAATATTTGAATTTCAGTGACCAGGAGATATCTACCAGATTTTGGTGTCATTGTATTCACTGAGTCTTCCTGAACAACATTTGTGAAACCAACAGGTGGCGGTCTGTCTTAGTTTAGAAAATATGGACTTCCAAAATGCCAAAAATTTTTCATCGTCACGTCTCTTTTTCCAGAGTAAAATCACTAATTCACTACTCCAATTTAATCTATAAATCACTTTCGAAATTTCAAATAACTATTCGATTAGTTCCATTCTAGGTATATTCAAATTCAATAATTAATGCAGAACAATGAAATTCTAGAGGCACCACAAATTCCAAGGAAAACCCGCCGTTTTTAATGGTTGATTTGGCACTGCAGCAGATTCATTCGCGCGAATATGATACGATGCATTCCCGTAAATCCGGCCATCATTTGATGTCACTCGCCGAAGGACGGCGCAGTGGTGCCAAACTTACCATGAAGAACGGCGGAGTTTCCTTAGAATTTGTGGAAATGTGATACCTCTAGAATTTCTATGTTTCTGCATTAATTATTGAATATACCTGAAATTAATCTAATCGAATAATTATTTGAAAATTGTAAGGTGATTCATAGATTAAATTGGAGCAGTGAATTTGTGGTTTTATAGTGAAAAAAGCGAAGTGAAGATGGAACATTTTTGGAACATTGGGGACCCATATTTTCTGAACTAAAACAGACCGCCACCTGTTTTTTTCAATAATGTTGTTCAGGAAGACTCAATGAATACAATGACTCCAAAATCTGGTCGATATCTGGTGGTCATCAAAATTCGATATTTACCCTAACCTTAGAACCTAACTTTATATGTATGCAGTATACACGTAGCTGAAAAATACAATTTTTTGCTGGTCTTGGGTCGAGTGACCTGACAATTCCCTGAATGTTATTCCCAACTCTTCTGATGTATGGGCACGAATAACGTATCGTCCTAATGTTTCCAGATTATTTTTGAATATACTGCAATAATTATTTGATCAATTAACTGGTAAACTAATGACAACCACTAATGAATTGATTGATTAGTGAACGATTTGATTACAAGATTTTTTCGTCGACCACATTATAAATTGAGTATTCGAGTTCTTGATTGAAATACATTAGGCGTTTTCGGAAACTTACTCAGGGTTACTAACTCGATCCATCGAGTCACGTGACGGATCTACTCGGGTCTCGGACCCGGGTTCAGTGTTTACGAACACATCAGGTTTAGGATTTGAAGTGACAGTCGTATCAATAACATAACCAAACAAATTAATGAATTTATTTTTTCGATCCCAGTCTATTCTCGGATTGTCTCTAGATATGCTTGCATTTATGAGCTTCTGTTGAATATTTCTTATAATTTCTCGTGTGCCCTTCCATGTTTAATTACATTTTTGACTACCTATGCTTGAGAAGTAGAGAATTTATTTTTTTAGTTCCAATTTCACTTATTTCCTTTAGCTTTGCAGGATTTATTGGCTTCTGTAAAATATTTCTTATAATTTCTGGTGTGCCCTCACTTGTTCAATGTTATCTTCGAGTACCTACCTATATTAAAGAAGTAAATAAGGCTTCAGCTTTTACGCAGAAAGATCTGCATACAAAGTTATGAAGAAGTTGTTGCACATTATTTTCTCGGCTCAAGTAACCACTCATTTTACAATGAGCCAAATTCTCTTCTTTCCATAATTTTGGGAATAGAATATATGAAATTATTTAGAAAGGAGTAGAAGACTTATTCCCGCTTTTTTCAAATACAAAATTGAACTGCAGTGCGCATGCGGTGCCTCCAGAACCCTACTCTCGAGTAGGGTTACGATAAATCAACCTGGGTCAGTGATCGAGTTAATAACCCCGTACTTTCCGAACACGGGTTGGATGTTCGGGGTAGGTAAACGAACGCCAAGGTTAGGGATCGAGTAACCCGAGTAAGTATCCGAAAACGCCTATTCTTATTCTGCAGGAGACATACATTTGTTATAATGTATAGTCCTTTCACGAAAGTTTGAGCCGTCGCGTCGGTTGACAATGGAAATTTGGCATATTCCACTGTACCTATATTAAAATTATAGGTAATATTGTTTACTTTCGTGTCAGATTGATACGCAATGATGTCAGTATTGCATAGAGTTCTCACATAACTCGCAAGCTCGTCGGACGAGGCTGGTTACATTCGACAACATTGACTTTATTTTCCTCATGACAGCAAATACTGCCAACATCAGATAAATAAACAAACGCCAACTGTGCGCTCAAACTTTCGTGAACGGACTATAAGTTTCTATGTTTCTATTCTCCAGTAGAGTTATGACATTACTCTTATTGCTTCTGAATATACATGACAATTGCACATTGACATAGCATAAATTTCATGTCTTTAAAATCAGTAGTTTTGCCGTTATTGAATAAAATTCTAATTTCACGACTAGAGATAGGTTTTCTTGTCTAATCATAGGTTTATTATTATTTTGAAGCCGGTAGTCCTGGGTTTGAATCCCGGCGAGGGCATGGATTGTTGTGCGTGTCCATCTGTGAGGGTCTCGAATGAATTTCTCAAAATAAACTTCTATCTGGGTACATAGCCTGAGGAAATCTGTCAGATAAAGTGGCCCCTCGTTCTCCATACCTAACACATCTTAATTTTTTTTTGGGTGGATACCAAGTCTTCATAAATTATTGAAACAGCGCAGTTAGCTTTGAATGATTTCCATTTTGCTGCTTCTTATGCAAACTCAACACATTTATCAAATCTCTCTTTATATTTATTTCTATGTTTTTGACATTGATAATTCTAGCCACATAATTCAACACCCTTACCTGTGTAACAGAGTTATATAAATAAATAAATAATCCAAAGCCAACTACGCTGTTACATTCATTTAACAAATAAAATAAAATTATATCAAGGAAAGAGCACCAATGAATAAGCGCTCGTTCTACTTATACGAGTGCTATATCGTTTTGCCCAAATGTCTCTAATTTTCAAATTTTAAGCCGAAAATGGTCTCAAACGATAGGGTAAGACTCACTTATGACGAATTTGTGATCAAATTCAATACTATCCGAGGGCCGTCCGGTCGTATGCACGATAACTTTCGAAGGGATTTTCAGTGTCAGTTCCCAAATGCTACGGTTAAGCCAAATTGTACAGCGCGTTCCATTAACAATGGCCATTAAAAATTTTTGTTCCCCAATATCTCAGACAAAACGAAACCAATCGCAATGAAATTTTGCGCCCACATGCGAGACACTCATAATAAGCTTCTTGCAAAATTTTGTGGCCATAATGTTAACAGAACCATAGAAAATTGAATTGGAATATTGAAAAGAAGAATCTTTATATTTCCATAACAAGATAATACGCTTCGAGTGAAATTTATTTTATGAATGAAGATTGATAAACTGAATGTTCATGCAAAATTTGAAGAGGATTGCATCATCTGAACCATAGAATTAAAATCTTTCATTGATTTTTTAAATATGTATTTCATTTTTTGAATAATTTATAGAATATAATTCAGATCTTGCTGAGATTTTGCATTAATATAGGTAATTAGCATAAATCCCAAGTCCTCTACAAAATTTTGAAGTATAGCATTATTGCTCCACCAATGAACGAGGGCTAAAAAGCACCTTCTAAAGGCTTTCCTTAATTTTTTTATTTTATAATAGTTGTATTTTCCGCTCTTGATGGGAAAATAACCATTTTCGGCAACCGTCCGGGAAGTACCCACTTTCCGGACGCTTTTCTTTGAGAAAGAAGCCTTTCCCGGCCTAGTCCGGGAAGTACGTACTTCCCGGACTAGGCCGGGAAAGGCTTCTTTCTCAAAGAAAAAGCGTCCGGAAATTGAATCCCTTCAATATCAGTAATTGCTCGAATTTTAATATAATATTAATATAAATAAGAATGAGAATGTTTCTGTTAATATGTGATATTTTCTGTTCTGTTTAATTTAAATAAGAATTAAATATATAAAAAAGAAATGTGTCGTCTCATTGATTTGTTATTCTAGACGGTTGCCGAAAAAATATTGTACGCACACGCCCGAAAATGGTTTTTTTGGACTCATAGACTTCTAGGACTCGCTTGCGCTCGTCCTAGAATTTTGTCTATTCGTCCAAAAAAACCCTATTTTCCGGACTTGTTACGTAAATTACTATTTCCCAATTCGAACAAGCTCGCGAAAGCTTTCAGAATTCACTTTAGGCTTTTTACTTCTTTCAAACGACTTTCCACATTTCCTTTTCAAGAAATGGTCTTTGAAATGTAAATCATTTCGTTCCAAATTAAAGAAAAATTAGTGGTCCTAACAATGAGTTAACAGTTTCGTGGACCTAGCGCATTTTCCGGAGGATAAATCAAACTTGAAATGTTGAATAGCGAAGAAATGCAGAATGGAAAATCGAGAGGGCCTGCGTGGAAAGCGAACAAACTAGGTGGATTCTGCTAAACTTCCACATAGTTCGGCGCGCTGTAGACCTGGAAGGGAAGGACCTTTTTCCCTCCTTTTGCGAACTTGAGAGCGCGACTTTCCGTGTGGAACACTCTTCAGGGGAAAGTGAGGGAGTCTGCTTACGTTTCGTGTAAGTTTACTTATAATTTATTATATTTAGAGACCGGATTTATGCATTTGTAGGGGAAGGGTGTACAAAATGACATACATTTTGAAAAACTTTGAAAATTTCAATGAAAAAATAGTTATTTTTGTGTTAAGTGCGTAAAATGAGTGTTTTTTTCATGGCACATAAGAGTGTCAAAAATTCACTCGAATGTGCCATGAAAACACGAATTTTACACGAACGAAATACAAACAACATTTTTTGTACAACTGTGAATGTGAATTTACTTCGTCTGAAATACGTATAACTATTGAAGATAATGCTTCCAGTACAATATTTAAATGAATCCAGTGATCTTTCTGTGTCGTAACTATTGAAACAGTTTGTTGAAACTGTTTGAATCTTTGACAGTATATTCTCGTAGTTGCTTCAATTTCGAATTATTTTAAAGAAGATGGATGTTGAACATGCTAGTGGTAGTGATACCCCGCAGAAATGGCTGAAGAAGCAAATACAATTGTATCTAATATGTTACCAGCCAAATCAAAGCTAATGTATGAGAAAACATATGCCCAATTCCGAGAATGGTGCAACAAGAACAACGTAAAACGGTTTATGAAAATGTGCTCACATGCTATTTCGAGGAAAAATAAAAAAATTCGAACCTTCTACATTATGCAGCTCAATGTTAAAAAAAACATTGAATGTCAAGGAAAATATTGATATAAGGAATTTTTCAAAATTGGTCCTGCTTATTAAGAACAAAAGCGTCGGATACCGAGGAAAGAAATCTAAAATGTTATCGAGGGATGATATCAATAAATTTCTTAGAGATGCGGATGACGAAACTAATTTACTTTATAAGGTACAGATAGGTACAGTCATAATTTTGTGAAAGTAGTTGTAATCAAAATATTCATTTTTTGTAGGTTGACCTACTTTTGGGTATCAGCGTGAAAAAAAAACTTTTTTTAACGGTGAAAATAAGACTTTCTTTAACGGTGAAAAAAAGTATATTTTACGCATCCATAGTGAAAAAGAAAAGTCAAGTTTTTCGACAGTTGTACAAAAACGTACTTTTGTAAAAAATGTCGAACAAAAACATGGCCATATTTTCAGCTATAATATAAACAAGACATTTTCGACATAAAACAAAATATTGTTTTCAGTTGATGATAACGAAAATGGAGAGAATAAATTCATTTTATCCCATTTTGACGTTTAAAGACGACAATATTCAACCCATGGTAACAAGGGTAAGTTGACGTTTATCCACTGAGTGATTTAAATTTTTTTTTATTCACTAGTGGAATAAAATGTTCACCACTCACTTTGCTACGTATCCCCTGGAATGTTGCTTCAAAAAGGCGGTGACTTGCTGAAATCTGCCAATGTCTATTTTTTCTTTCAGAGCCAACATTTTCTTAAGTTGTGAATAGTAGGACCATAAAGACGACGACTTAACTTTCTTGGATTGTTCGGAAATATACGCCAAAATTATTTTTTCGTTCACACCTTTGGCATTTTTATTATTTCTCCAGGCCCAAAATACCGTATATTGCTTTTCGTACAATATTTTTGATTTTAATGGAATAACTGCTTCTGCTGCCTCATTTGCTTCTTGTATAATGCACTCAGGAACTACAACCTCGTCGTCACCGCTTTCTTTCTTGACTGTTCTATAATTTTCATTGACACTTGCAAACAATTAATTACATAGTGCCCTAGCAACCATCGATCGAAGGGAAATCTCGTTATGAATTTGAATTATTATACCTAACATTTCCTCTAAAAAGTATTCATTATTTGAATTTTCGTCAAAATGGGATAAAATTTTGTATACGACACGTGAGTTAAAAATGTTTATTCACTCGAAGAAATTATCCCACTCGCCCTACGGGCTCGTGGCTTAAACTTTCTTCTCATGAATAAACATTCATTTAACTCACTTGTTGTATAAATAACTATTACCCCATACCAGGTGGGTAAAATGACACATTATACATTTTCATCTATACCGGCTTCCAAGTCATGTGCTTTCTACCCATATAAATAGCATTCTAGCCTTAATTCCCCCTTTTTAGATAATTTGTATAGTTTTGAACAATATATGCACGTAAAAATTTCTTCTCTCTCGTCCGAAGATAAGAGTTTCTTTCTTCATCTGTTTCCAATTTTGTGGGAATCTTTCTTGTTACTTTTTTTTCTCTACTGAAATATTCATTTTTCATTTATTTTTTTCCTAAGCCTCTGCGAAATCTGGAGTTGAGTGTTTTGAACTGGACATATGGTATGTCAATTTGCCCTCTCAGACCTATGTCTTTCACCTCACTTTGTCACTCGCAAATCAAAACGCAATTTGAAAAAAAAACGACAACTTATTTATAAGATCTGAAGGGTATAATTTCAAAACCCTCAGTAAGGTAAATGATTAAAAAAATTTCAAATCTACTTCTCAAGATACTCTAAAGTTATAGCAGATTTCATTGTGTCATTTCGAGAACTTTTCGATATCTAAAAGACAATTATCTGTCGTGTAAATCATGCAATGGATTTATCAATACTGAATGATAATAACAAAATCTTAGACACCTTTTGCAACAGTATATTCATTTTTGGTCGCAAATGTACGTGTATAAGGACGCAAGGACGTTAATTTGAACATTTATTATGAATTAATGTTCGATATGAATAATGAACTTATTGTTTTATTTTGCATTCTTCATTCATTTCCAATGAATAGTAATTTGGTAATAGTGTTGAAGTTCTTTGAGAGATTCATACTTTTGCTATTGAACAATAACCATAAGGTTAAACAAATCAGAATAGCTAGGTATAATCATACATTTACATTAACACATGAGCTCAGAATAACGATTACAACAAAAACAGTTTTTCGAAATTTCTCGACTATTTGGTAATCAAGTAGTTACGAGAATGAAAAACTGCAGAATGCCTAGGCTTATGATACCTTTTTGGAATCTGCAATAACTGAGCAAGTTTTTAAGATGATGTCTACCAGGGGCGTCCTACATTTTTTTTACACTGTAGCTCATCAAACTTGAAGAAAATTTCATTTAGTTTTCAATTTTTCTTTGTAATTCACGAGTTTCTAACTTTTTACACTAGTTTGATGAATTTAAGTCTTTGTTTCCGATAGCTGAACTATCTCATGTGAAATTAAAAAAAACCATATCGAAATACCTCTCCATTTGTAGAAATGGCACTAGAAAAACTAATCGCACTTGGAAATTTTCTAAAAATACGAAAATCATGAATATCTCCGAAACCGTGGAATTTTCATTAAGGTCAAAATTTGGAATAAGTTAGACCACGACAGTGTCTATCTATAGTTTCAGGCTTACCCATTGTTTTCGGGACACCCTGTATATGTACACAGTGTCAATCACTATCGGGATGTCAATAACTGAACCTATCACCCTAGTAATTTTTTTATTTCTGTCGAGTTCAGTTTCTCGTTGAATGTTTTCATAACTATGAATTCGTTTGGGTAAAATATCCCCATCAAATATAAATTTTGATCAACATTCATTACCATCATGCATCTGAATATTCAAACGAAAAATGTTTGAAGGGGAGAATTGACACAGACAATGTTAAAGTCAGAATTCCTCTAATTCAAAACAATTTGAAATTTAATTTCGGTCGGGTTCGAGCTTACGCTGTAACAATGAATAAAGCACCAGAGCAAACTTGCCTAGATTCTGGTTGATTTTCACACGTTCGTTATACGTGACTCTTTCGCGTATTAGCAATCTGAATAATTTATAGTCTCACATTGCCGGACAATGTTCTTTTAATACTACGAAGTTTCATTACAGGCTAGCAATCACGTATTGTTTCTCAGACCTACCTACCTATATAGCATTATAGCCATTCTGTCCAGTGAAAGCATTTTAGTCCAATCAATTTGTGCTCAAAAGATTCCTAGCAGGGAAGTTCTGGGGTAGTTTTGATTTTTCAACAAAATTTCGTGAGGGAACATTGAAAAAAATACAAAAAAAGAGAAAAAATCTCATTCTTTGGCAGTTTTCTGCTTATAACTCGGAAACTATCAACTTTTCGTGAAAAACCTCTCAATACAAAATGAAAGAACATAAAATTTCCTACAAATTGTACTACCACAGCTTGTTCTGCGACCACCTGTTCTAGCTCAAATTATAGTTTTAAATGAGGTATTTTCTATGACTCAATAAATGGAAAAAACTTAAATTCTATGGTTCCGATGATGCGATTCTCTTGAAATTTTGCATGAACATTCACATATCAGTCTCGATTCATAAAAAAATTAACTTGAATCAGATATCTTGTTATGCAAATATAAAGATTCTTCTTTTCAATATTCCAATTGAATTTTCTATGGTTCTGCTCACACTATGGTCACACAATTTTGCATGAAGCTTATTATGACCATCTTGCATATTGCCGCAACATTTCATTTCGACTGGTTTCATTTTGTCTGAGATATCGAGAAACAAACATTTTGAATGGCCGTATTTTGTTTCATAAAACAAGGCCATTCTAAATTTTTGTTCCTCAATATCTCAGACAAAACGAGACCAATCGAAATGAAATGTTGCGGCCAAATGCAAGATGCTCATAATAAGCCTTATGCAAAATTGTGTGACCATAGTGTGAACAGAACCATAGAAAATTCAATTGGAATATTGAAAAGAAGAATCTTTATATTTCCATAACAAAATGTCCGATTCGATTAAATTTTTTTTTGTGAATCGCGACTGATATACTGAATGTTCATGCACAATTTCAAGAGGATCGCATCATCGGAACCATAGAATTAATTTTTTTTTCATTTATTGAGTCATAGAAAATACCTCATTTTCAACTATTATTTGAACGAGAACGGTTTGTCGCAAAACAAGCTGTGGTAGTACAATTTGTAGGAAATTTTATGTACTTTCATTTTGTTGGAAAGGTATTTTAGGAAAAATTGATAATGTCAGAGTTATATGCAAAAAACTGAATAAGAATGAGATTTTCATTCTTTTTTTGTATTTTTTTCTATGTTCCGTCTGGAAATTTTGTTAGCAAACCTCAAATTCGGATTCAGCACCTCAAAAAACATAAAAATGAAATAAATCTAAACTACCCCAAAACTTTCCTGCTAAAAGCACAATTCGACTGTATTATTTCCAAAACGAGGTGTTATTTTGATTCAAAGAAAAATGCCATTTCTCAATAAAAAGGATCGGATATTTATTTTATTATAAAGAAGAAGCTAGGCCGTTAATAGTGGAAAATAACATCAAGCAAATGACCTCCACGACCATGCCCACAGGCTATATCCTTTTAATTAAATTTTCAATAACCAAGTTGCAAAGTTGCTCCCCTATGTCCTCGATAGCCTCACGAATTCCATCTTTCAGGTCTTGAATTGACGCTGGGCTACTGGCGGAGACCTTCTCTTTCACGTGGCCCCAAAGGAAGAAGTCGCAAGGTGTTAGATCACAAGATCTCGGTAGCCAATTGTGAACACCTCTTCGAGAGATAACACGGTCCGGAAACTTTTCCCGCAAAAGATCAATGGTTTCGTTGCTGATGTGGTCTTGTTGAAAGTAATCGTTATCTACATCAATACTATCCAATTTCGGCCATAAAAATCATTAATCATCTCTCGATAACGCAATCCATTCACCGTAACTGTTGCTCCAGCCTCATTTTCGCAAAAGTAAGGTCCAATGACTCCGCCGGGCCATAAACCGCACCAAACAGTCACACGATGAAGATAGAGAGGTTTTTCAACAATAACTCTTGGGTTTTCTCAGATGCGACAATTTTGCTTGTTGACGAAACCACGAGGTGGAAATGGGCCCCATCACACAAGATGATTTTTCGATGGAATTCCGGATCATTTTCAGCATTTCAACGACCCAATCAGTAACGACACGACGTTGTTGATGAACGGTTGGCTTGAGTTCTGTGTTAACTGAACTTTATAAGCCTTAAGACCCAAATCTTTATGCTGGATTCACAATGGACGTAACCATAAAACTCCCGAAACGTAAACGAAAAACGCAAAGTTGAACCAATGCAAATCATATGGAACTGTTCACAATAGGCTCTGTAATTTTGACGTTTACGTTGAGCTTATGGTAGTCCGTAATTCTAACGTTTAATTATAGAAATTTGTTCACATTCTGTGAGTTAACCCAACTTATAATATATTTTTGTCTTTGAGACTGGGTACATGACCAACGGTCGAGCCCAATACGTCAAAATGACGTAAAGAGACAATATAAGACATAATATCTGTCAAAAAATTCATAAAGAACACTCATTATGAAGGTACAGAACATCTTCTTACTCTACAAAAACGTCTATAATTTGCTTCTGCGCCCAAAGTCCATTCTCGAACACCATTACGTTCACGGACAAAGTAGGTTTACGTGTTCGTTATGGTTACGTCCATTGTGAATCAGCACTTATGCAAATACGGTGTAATAAAGTTTGTGGAATGCCCACTTCCAAAGAACGACAAAGAATGGACAGACCTGGGTTTTCTTCAATACTTTAGGCTACAACAGCAATGTTCTCGGCTGTTCTTGAGCGACGTGCACGGGTTTTATTCTTCGCATCACTAACTTGTCCCAACAGCTCGAATTTTTCCACCGATTTCTTCATTACAACCTTCGAATAAAGAAAGACTTTCTTAGTCTAAAGTGTACAACTTTCCGCTCTGGATAAGAAAATATCTATTTCATCAATATCTGACACAATTTTTCAGCTGCACTCATGAGATCGAGAATCGATCTGCCCTCATTGTTCCTTAGACGCAAGCGTGGAGATGTAATATTTTCTCTAAGTTGATTTGTGGGGCACTAAACTGCCCTGATCTGCTTGAGCTTTTCAGCTTTCTGGTTCCTCCCAGGCGGACCAGAGGTAGAACTCTTCTTCATATCCACGGTTATAAATTTAATTATTAAAAAAAACTCTCCTGTTCCAAGGATTAGCAATCACGTCAACGTTGTATCTGTCTCGGGAATTGACTTTTTAATCGGTCTTTGTCGGGGTTGAGGGAGGAGATATGTCGGGCGATTGTGGCGTGAACTTTGTTCTTGAATTTTTGAAACTTTTTTCCTTTCTTTCTTTCTTTTTTCATTTCGAGCTTCGCCTCAGTTTGAATTTAAGTTAAAATTTGATATTAACATGTTGTCTACTATTATGAAATGCTTTTCGTTGTCAATATGCTTGTACTGGAATTTGTAAATCTTGTCCACTTCATTGTGTTGCACACAGTTATTCGTGTTATTTGTTACATATTGTATTAAAGGGTGTATCCCGTTTATTTCTTTAAATAAATAAATAAATAAACTTAGTACCTATCTATTGAAATATCAAATCAATTTTTTTATTTGGGTTAAAATTTTCCAGTTTGAAAAAGCAATTAATAAATAAGAATCAATAAATCGATCCATTTCCTCTGCAAACCCCTGCGACCAGATGAAGGGTCTACCATTCGTATATATACACGAGATTCTGAACGTTTTCCTTTGGGCATTTACTGACCGTGATTATTGTGGAAGGATAATAATGGAACAGGTCTGGAAGCTGTTTGCTTTCAAAACACGAAATTTCAGCCTTTTCCGAACGATTAGATACATGAGCACTACACTAATTAGATACTCGAGATGTTACGTAGCGGAACAAATGGCGGAACAGTGCAAATAAGACTGTCCCTTCTTTTGTAGAATAATTAACCGTTATGTCCTTGTTTCCCAGCTTTTATTTACTTTGTTCGTTAACATTTATGGGGGTCAATCCATGCTCCATATGATGACACACGGTGAGACTAAATACAGATTTAGGTGATTTTTTACAGACCTACGATTCACTCACAGAATCATTGTTTGGAAAAGTTGAAGGGTTTTCCAATAAGCGGTGTTATTTTGATATTCGAAAAAATGCCATTTTTCAATATAAATGATCGGATGTTTATTTCATTGTAAAGAAGAAGCTTTGCCGTTAATAGTGGAAAATAACATCAGGCTAATGACCACCACGACCACGCTTACATCCTTTTAATGAAATTTTCCATAACCAAATCTCAAAGTGGTAGCCCTATGTCCTCCATAGCCTCAGGAATTCCATCTTTGAGGTCTTGAATCGACTCTGGGCTATTGGTGTAGACCTCCTCTTTCGCGTGTCCCCAAAGGAAGAAGTTGCAAGGTGTTTAATCACAAGATCTTGGTGGTCAATTGTAATCACCTCTTCGAAACTTTTCCCGCAAAATATCAGCGGTTTCGTTGCTTGTGTGGCACGAAGGCTTGAATTATTGTGTTAACTGAACTTTATAAGCCTTAAGACCCAAATCTTTATGCAAAATACGGTGTAATGATGTTTTTGGAATACCTTATTCCAGAGAATCACGAGGAATGGACAAATCTGTGTTTTCTTCAACACTTCCGGCTACAGCAGCTTTATTCTCTGTTCTTGAGCGACGTGCACGGGTTTTATTCTTCGCATCACTAACTTGTCCCAACAACTCGAATTTTTCCACCAATTGCTTTATTGCGGTCCGACAAGGTTCTTCACGGCGATCCAAAAATGTTCGACTTTTACGAACCGTCTCTGCCAAGTTTTCACCATTTTATGGTGAATTTTAATCATTTCAATGCGTTCTTGAAGGGTGTATCGTTCCATTTTCATTAATGGCGTAGCTTCTACAACAGAACATAAAGTTTTTACTTGTCAAATGTCAAAAAATGACAGCTTCAAACGTGACATCTACCGAAATAGCGGGCTATTCAAAATAACCTCCCTTATTGGAAAACCCTTCATGATGGACTTAATCGATTCCCCAGGAGAAATCACTCTCCAGTATCAGTATAACTCCGACTTTGAATTTACATTCAAACTAAGAAGCTCCATTGAATTATTTATTGTATTTGTCAAGCTGAAAATCTTTATAATAATTCTTGCAAACTTTATGGGGTGACTTTATCAAATAATGTTATTCGAGTTCCATTCTCATTCATGATTTATAGAAAAACAAACGACGCAGGAAATTCAGATCAATTCAGTAGAAAGTAGGCGTGTTACATTATTGGTTGTTGGTTTGCGTGCTAACACTTTTCACGAACCATACTCAATTCCATTGTGGAATTATTGTGTTATCATTCCGAGAAATCTCTCTATGTTTTAGTATTACAGCTAATAGAATATTCAACTGGTTGTTCACATTTCAGATCCGCCGATCTTTCCTTTTCATTTTAGCTACTGGCACATTCAAACCATCGAAAGGAATGAAACCATAGATTATGGGGTATACTATATAATCTTTGCATGAAACTTCTTACTGAAAGATTCTCAGTATAATTGACAATTGGACTGCAAATGAAATAACCATAGAGATAGGACAGTATAGAGCACTGGCGTACCCAGGGGGGGTTATTGGGGATACAACCCCCCCCCATTGGTGAAAAAGAAAAAAAAATCAAAGTAAAATTTATATTTTTTTACTTTCATTACCAGTAAACTAGCAAGGTAACCCCCCCCCATGAGTCGGCTCTAGTTACGCTAATGGTATAGAGTTGCCATCATTGAAATAAACGTGGTATGTATCAGATGCACCATATTACTACCACCTAAGGTCGAAATTGACAATCGTTGAATTTTCTGAAGGAATTGTGATTCTTGCGCCTGTTCTAGTTGAATTGTGATTCTTTCTGCTTAATAATATACAATAAAATGGTATCGTGCACTGTAAGGCTTTCTTCAAGCAGAGGAGAGACAGATAAGAAAAAAATTAGAGGAAAAACATATCACAGGTAGGGATGAGTACTGAACAGATCCGCATTCGAAATTTTTGCTAGTCTGTCTTGGTATTCTGATATCTTTTTATATGTGTATATTATCGCCTGAAGAAAAATTGTTTATTTGATATTCAATTGATTTTATTTGAACAGGATTCCTAAAGACCCAACACGTCGTATTTTTTGGGTGAAATTTGTAAACAGAAAAAACTGGCAACTTAATTCAACCCTGAACTTTCCGCCATATTGGTCCCCGACTTAGCTCCGCCCAGTGGTACTATTTTTCCTTACTCAATTGTATGTCATAGCGTCTCTTCTCTATTATATCTCGATGGAAAAAACACACAATTCCGAATATTTTATAAGTTTGTCTGAAGAAGGTGTCTGATATAGACACCGAAACGTTACATTATCCTTTTCATTTATTTCCTTTTTTTAGTCTTACTGTTAGGCAACAATTTTTTCATAACCAATTTGCTCCTGACAAATAAGTGCAAAGATGTTCGCAGGAGAACTTCATCTTAATTGAAAACATTTTCTAGTTATTTTTGTTTTGAGACTGAAAACCTATAAAGTTTTTAGAAATGCAGAATCCTTCCAGATTATATATCAATCAATATCAGTATACAGGTTTGGAAAATTCACTCGGGAACATAGGAATCGACGTACTTATCTCAGTTTCCCATTCAATTCTGGGGAAAAAAAGTCTCTTGCAAAATTTCGATATTCGGAAAGAATAAAAACTTACAAGCAGTTATGATCAATATTCATTCCATTTCATCGTATGTTCCATAGAATGAATATTCTAAGATATGGTTTATGCTCAAAATGGTTTTGACAGAAAATAAAGATTTTCTATGATTCTTTCTACAATTGTCAGTTTTAAAAGAGATAAGTATCGACTGTATCGAAATATTGCAGGAGACTTTTTTCTCCAGAATCGAATGGAAAACCATAAGAGAATTTTATTTTTCGAAAATCTATCCCACGAAAACAATTTTTGAACGAAAATTTGTTGTTATTTTCAACCCCTAGTAATGAAGTTATGAGATCGAAAAAATTTGTGTGAGTAACATCTACTTAGTGCTTCATATTTTGTATAGTTTTAAGACTCAGTGTTTCTAAAAAACCATAAAAAATTATTAAAAACTGTCATATCGTCATCGCCTTCCAAGGGCTGTATCTTGGAAGGAAGGTCGATTTCGAAAAAAAATTATATGAACTACCCCACTTATTTTCATCGAGGAATGACCTCTCAAAGTCCCTCGCATTTGTTTAAAGACACCCTTTATATTGAACGCCCCAGTGCCCCCAGTACTTGTAATGTACTACTCTACTGAAATAGAGAAATTCATATTATGTCAAATGCATCTCTAATGCAAATAAAAGGTGATTTTAATGTATACGAAATTGATCATTAATGACCCATTTTAATGCTCAATTTTTTGGCTATTTCAATGTGCAATCCTCATGGCAACCGTTCACAAAGTAGGTATTCAGAAGCACTACGAGCAATGTCAAAACTCCACTGGAACATAGATACAGAGAAATTTTATTATATCAAATGTAAGTCTTGTGCAAAATGAGAATGTATTACAATCAAGAAATCGTACACAACTGATCGTCGGAAAAATCTTGTAATAACTCGTTTATTAATCGATCGACTAATGGTCTCACGTTGAAATATCTGAATAACTATTAATCTAGACTTTATTTTGAATTTTTCAATAGGTCGAGGGCCAAATATTATAACCAACTGTTCATTATTAACTGTAAAGGGTATAGCCGGTTTCAATGGTAAATCTGCCCCGGTGGCCTTTTCGATTCATATTGGAGGGATCGATTAGGCATTGAATGAAAATAATTCAGCCAACTTTTCAGCTTTTCATCTTTACCAATTTTGAGATTTCTGTAAAAAAACACTTTTTTCGTTTTAATTTTTTTTCTCTGTGAAATCCAAAATTTTCGAATGTTTATTTTTCTGTTGATTCTTTGCTATTAAAGGAATAGACGTGTAATTTTTTATGAATTTCAGCTCAAAAATCTATTTTTAGAAAAAAAAACAAAATTATAGTCATTGGAATTTAGGTGTTCTTCAAAAGTGTCCACCACCATTTGTGACATAAAATGTCTTCTTTGGTCCTCTATACCCTGGAATTTTTTCACATTTTAAAATTGGTGGAACATTTTGAAAAAAATTAAAACTGGTTGAATTTAGGATTCAACAGATATCCATCAAATTTTTGTGCAGTTGTATTCATATTAGCTCCCTGAACAATATTAGTGAAAAAACAATTGGCGATCTGTCTCCGTTTGGAAGATATCGGCCCCCAAAGTCCGAAAAATATTTCATTTGAAAGTCACTACAAAAACACTGAATTACAGCTCTATTAAGTTTGAATCCTCTCTGAATATTTTAACATGAAAAGTGACTTTCAGGTGAAATGTTTTTCGAACATTGGGGGCCCATATCTTCCAAACTAAGACAAATGGCCAATTGTTTTTTTACTTATTTGTTCAGGGAGCCAATATGAATACAACAGCACCAAAATTTGATGGATATCTGTTGAATCCTGAAATTCAAACAGTTTCAATTTTTTTTCAAAATGTTCCACCAATTTTAAATATGTGAAAAAATTCCAGGGTATAAAGGACCAAAGAGAACATTTTATGTCAAGAAATGGCGGTGGACACTTTTGAAGAACACCTAAATTCCAATGACTATAATTTTGTTTTTTTTTCTAAAAATAGACTCTTCAGCTGAAATCATGGAAAAAATTATAGGTCTATTCCTTTTAAACAGAAAAAAACACCAGTCAAAAGTTTTGGATTAAAGAGAAAAAAAAATAAAAACGAAAAAAGTGTTTTTCACAGAAAACTCAAAAATGGCTTGAGATAAAAGCTGAAAAGTTGGCTGAATTATCTTCATTCAATGCCTAATCGATCCCCTCAATATGAATCGAAAAGGTCGCGAGGGCAGATTTACCATTGAAACCCGGCTATACCCTTTGAGTTTGTTTTATGAACTCCAGGTTTTAGAAAATTCGATAAATATCCATAAACTTTAGTCGTGCAGCGCTAAAAACTCACCTCGCACAAGAAACCCTAATAACATAAATGGAATTGTTAATAGATCGACCATGAAAGGAAGGTTACTTTTTCGGAACCCTATTCGAGCTTTTAATATTATGATTCCCCATTTAACCACACCCTCTGGATATAACCAGATGATAATAATAATTGAGAACTTGATTTTTATCGTCATCCCAACTGATACACTTTCAAGCTCCATTTAGTATCAGCATGGTAGTCGGCTCTCAAATTCAATATCGGCCATTTCATTGGTGAATTTCAGAGCACTCATAGATCCGTGAATTTCACTTGCTGCCATAAAGTTTCATCATTAATTCCATTTAATGCACCATAAAGTGGTTTTCATCATACTCGTGAGGACTCGTGGTGTATTCGGATTGAAACTCTACGTACGCTGGAAGGCCAGTTCTATTTGCTGAGCTTTGATACGAGGGTTGCCTTAAAACTTTCGGGATTAGAGAATTAAAATATGAGGAAACCTCTGAGCAGGTGCTTTTGAGCTCTCGTTCATTGGTGGAGCGATAAGGCTATTACTCAAAATTTTTGTATAAGAGCAAGGCTAATCTCAGCTCAATAAATAATTTGATAGATCCATTTTCACGATTCTTTCATTCTGAGACGAAATAAATCAACTCCAGCACTTGAAAAACTCCAAAATATATAGTGGAAACCAATTCGGATATGTTTGTTTATTTATTTACAACACGAGTTATGGTAGATCTCCTGTCACTCTGTTCGCTGTTCCTACTGTTCCTTCTACGGATCAGGAACAGTAGGAATTGGTTTCGTGGACGTTTGACAACTGACAGCACATCGGAGGTATAACAACCCCACTTTTCCTATGTAAATCATAGCAATACAACGAGAGATTTTGGTTTTTCTCAAGTGTTTCAGTTGATTTATTTCTTCTTTGGACTGAAAAATCGTGAAAATGGACCTATCAAATTGTTTATTAAGTTCAGATCATATTAATCGAGGACGATATGTAGAAAAATATCAGTTTTGTGTATTCACCCTTGTCAACTGTAGAAGGAAGATATTTATCCATCTACCTTGGCTCTTTTCAGAAATAAAATGTATCCTGATATTATCAGTTATTCAGTGGAAACATAGAATGCTGCTGCAGTGAATCATATGATATTTATAATATTTATTCTTCAATAAATGGAAAGGAGAAAAATTATCATTTTTGTTTATTGAAAAGAAAGCCCATGAATTCCATGATGATTTTATTGAAAAAATGAAGGACTTTATCAATATTAACAACTAAATTTCAATTATTCACAACGTAGAAAACGATTTCTATTAAATACAATTTGAAAAAATAAATAAATATTTTGTCGAAAGTGAAGCAGTCATCATTTAATACGAACCAACAAATTTATAGACCCTTGTATAAATAAAAACTTGATTATCTAATAAGAAATTGTAAAAATTTTTAAATACAGAGTGAGAAGTAAGTATGTTTATGCTATATTCTATAAAATAGTGAAAAGCGGAGATAGCAGTTACCTTTTACTTGTCTCATATAAAAAACAAAAGATATACTGAAAACTAAAGAACACCCAGATGAGTTTTAATCCAGTGATATGATTTCAGGGCATATATTTATAAAAACTCAAGTTATCAAAACAATTTTGTCTCTTAACAAGTACTCTTCATCTCCTTTCTTTAACGGGTGAATTGGAAATACATCCAATAATGTTCTATATTTCCTCCTTGTTCAAATATGAATCCTGAAACTGGCTAATATCTTTGTCTTCTTGATTTGATGGATAATAATATCAGGATAAATTTTATCATCGGAATAAGGCACATTAGATAGATAAATCTTCTGCAGTAGATAAGAGTGAATGCCCAAAACTGATATTTTTCTACATATCGTCCTCGATGAATATGATCTGAACTTATTAAACAATTTGATAGGTCCATTTTCACGATTTTTCAGTTCAAAGAAACTATAAATCAACTGAAACACTTGAGAAAAACAAAAATCTCTCGTTGTTTTGCTATGATTTACCTACATAGGAAAAGTGGGGTTGTTATACCTCCGATGTGCTGTCAGTTGTCAAACGTCCACGAAACCAATAGTACCGAACAGTTCCGAACTGGAGTGTTCCGACGACGCGAACGTCAAGGGATTTCATGCGAAGCGAACGGGTGGGAACAGAAAAGTACAGTTCCGAACTACGAAGCGAACAAAGCTTATGGTTACGCAATTTCGTATGAGGTGAGTATCTTGCATGTGACCGCAAAATTCCATTTCGATCGGTTTTCTTCTGTCTGAGATATTGAGGAACAAAATCCTTAATAGCCTTATTTCATGAAACACCATCTACGATTTTGTTGGTTAAAGAACCATTCAACATTCGGAAACCGGAAACTTACCTTGAAAATTTCAAGTCTCTAGGAAATTTTGTAAAGCTATATCTCGAAAAAAAACATAAATCGAGAGTTTCCCAATTCCCTAACAATAATTGATTTGAAACGATTTTTCGAGATAGCTTTTACTTCGATTATTTCCGCCAAACCATCGATGAACATTGGTCCATGAGGGAGCTTAATCGAAAATATTCACGGTTTGATAACAGTTTTTAGGCCGAAATGAAATTTTTACGTTCACTGCCTTTGCACCGTATTATTTAATTGAGATTTTACGGTATAGCTACGAAAAGGATGAAAGTATCGTTAAAAGATGAGCATATTTCCCAAAATAGTGATCTTTGAAGTCTCATAATCTATGAAAGTAAAACAGAGCAGTATGTTCTGTGGCAGATGCTCTGTTACCGTTCGTTTATTCCCATATATTACAGATGAATCTGTACGATCTGTGGTCACGTCACTAAAAAATCCGTCTGGTCGCGGAGGTCAATGCCGAACGGGAGCAAAGATATTACTGAGATTGTGTCCATAGTTTTCATGAGCTGAGCACGAAAGAGAAAGTGTGTAAGTGATTACCTCCAAATGTTAAAATTTAACGACAGACCTGTCGGTTGCCAGAGTTCTTAAAGTAGTCTAATCCCGGAATATAAAAGGCAACCCTCGTACTTTTCGAATCGGCACTGAAACTTGCCTTTGTATGTTGAAACCGTTTCCAGAAAGAATAACAAGAAATAAAAATGTTTATTTCACTTCTTTCCCATTCGTGCCAGCCGATTATATGGATGTAACTAGAAATTTACATTTTTCTGATATTTCCCTGGGATGCTGCATATTCGCATTTCGGATACGTTCTCATGTTCACACTTGAAACATAATGCGAAAAACAGGCCATGTAATATCAAGAATTGCCGGTAAAAAAATAATTTGGAAGGTATGGTGTTTTTGTGTTGTGTTGATATGGGAACAATATTCCATCGTTGGATGTTATGATCGTATGTTGTGGAAATTTTTATGAAAATTCTTAGAATTTCCTGTTGTCCAATTCTCATTAGATTATTATTGACTAGCTTTTACCCGCGACTTCGTCCGCATAAGTTTTTTGTTTTCTCCCGGCTGTAAGTCCCCCTGCAACAATGTCACACTATCGTGTTCCACTGTTAAATAAAGACAGTTGCATGAAAATTTTATCATAAATTCCCTAAATTATGACGCCTACCGACCCTCTAAGTTAGAAAAGTGATCAAATACTAACTTGAAGTCTTAGTAACACTCAGTTAAAAAAAAAATCATTTCTGTAGCTATGGCGTCATGCGCTTCTTGAACGATCACGCTAGATTTTCTTGGGAATGAGGTATTTTCCCGCCGTAAAAAGTAGCCTATGTCTGTGCCTAGGATCCTATCTTTATATTAACCAAGTCTTATAAAAATCCGTTCAGAGGTTAAGGCGTGAATGAGGTAAAACAAACGATTAAAAACCACTAACTCAATTAGTTTTCTGCCTACGCCTTAAGTACGATAGCATGAATATTAATAGCCCATATCCTTTTCTAGGTTACTATCTATCACCTAACTAAATTTCATCAAAATCCGTTCTGCCGTTTAGGTATGATAGAGCAAAACTACCCAGCAAAAACCATAAAAAAACTCAATTCAGTTTTCTGCCTACTTCCTATCCCCTAAGTACGATGACGTGATCATTTTGATCTCATATCCATTTTGGGTAACCATCTATGGCATCTATTACCTTACTAAATTTCATCAAAATCTGTTCAGCCGTTTAGACGTGAAAGAGCAAAAGTCCCAACAAAAACGACTAAAAATCACTAACTCAATTTAGTTATCTGCCTACTGCCTACCCCCTAAGAACGATGGCGTGATTATTTATAGCCTATGATCATTTCTAGGTTATCATCTATCACCAAACCAAATTTCATCAAAATCCGTTCAGCCGTTTAGGCGTGAAAGAGTAACAGACAGACAGAGTTACTTTCGCATCTATAATATTAGTATGGATATTCTAAGATATTATTCGATATTCTTGGTGCATAATAATTATCAAAATGGAGAATAAATTAACAGCAAAAGTTTCCAATAGAGAAATTACAATTTGAAAATAAAAAAAATTGATGATTTATTGAAAGAGACAGAAAACTTTTGATGCAATTAGAAGGTAACGTCATGTCAGTATGTATGAAAAATATCATCATTCACGATGACCACCATGACTTTTTCCTGTCGAAAAATAATACACAGTATTGCCATTTATCCATTTTCAATCGTATCATCTCTTTTGTAAAGCCCTTTATTTATTCAGAGACACTTATCGAGATATAATAGAGAAGAGACGCTATGACATACAATTGAGTAAGGAAAAAGTAGTACCACTGGGCGGGGCTAAGTCGGGGACCAATGTGGCGGAAAGTTCAGGGTTGCATTAAGTTGCCAGTTTTTTCTGTTTACAAATTTCACCCAAAATGTACGACGTATTGGATCTTTAGGAATCCTGTTCAAATGAGGTCAATTGAATATCAAATAAACAATTTTTCTTCAGGCGATAATATACACATATAAAAAGATATCAGAATACCAAGACAGACAAGCAAAAATTTCGAATGCGGATCTGTTCAGTACTACTCCCTA
Organism: Propylea japonica; assembly: GCA_013421045.1. NCBI lineage: Eukaryota > Metazoa > Arthropoda > Insecta > Coleoptera > Coccinellidae > Propylea > Propylea japonica. Next base: position 97,311,860 of record CM024239.1, read on the forward strand.
CCTGTGATATGTTTTTCCTCTAAATTTCTTCTTATCTGTCTCTTCTCTGCTTGAAGAAAGCCTTACAGTGCTCGATACCATTTTATTTATATTATTAAGCAGAAAGAATCACAATCTAACTAGAAACAGGCCCAAGAATCATAATTCCTCCAGAAAATTCAACGATTGTCAATTTTGACGTTAGGTGGTAGTAATATGGCGCATCTGATACCACGTTTATTTCAATGATGGCAACTCTATACTATCCTATCTCTATGGAGACACTGGAGCAAAACAATGGTGCTCCCTAATAGATTGTTCAGTTGGTTTAATTTTATATTTTTTATCCTATCAATCATTCTCTCAATTCCTAAATACTTTCTTATGTAGGTATTTTTATTTGACAGTGTATGAAATTTTTCCCATACTCTTTTGAAACTAAAAAGTATGAAATAAAAAGTATCGTTAGTCTCGTTAGGTATTCACTATTACCAAAAGATAATAATCATACAGAATTTCCCTCTTCACAACTTTATATCCACCCTAATGATGCTGATGAGATTTCAGGATATTTTACTGGTAAGACGATGATATATCGATGTATGTACTCAATATTCTCATAAAAACTTTGACATGGCATTATCACGAAAAAAACTGAAGAAGTAGGCTGAGAAAGTTTGACTCTCTTGAAACTGTCGATTGAAGCTCTTCAGATGCCCTGATGTCTATGGCATCGGTGTATTCGATTATCTAAAAGATTGGGTCAATTGTTTTTTTAACAGAAAGGAAAGTTTGCTGAAACTCCGATATTGAACAGCCATGTTCAAAAGTGTTTGATATGAATTTAAGAAAAGTTTATTCATAGAAAATTCGAGTAAGACGTTGCGTTAAAAACTTTCTATTCTGATAAAGTAAAAAATAATGAAAGCAGAGAATAATATTAATCGATTGAAATCAACTCATACTTCAGAGCTAATCTCGTTCTCGTTTAAGGTGAAATGCAGTGAAGTGTTATCAAACAAAGCACCTATGGATGGCCATTTCGTCCTTATTAGTACTCATCAGCATTATATAGCTCTGAATGATACAAGGCATTTCTGGAACAGCTTTAATGTGCTGATGAGTTCTAATGAGGTCGAAATGGCCATCCATAGGTGCTAATTTTATTATATTGATATTCATGGCGATGCACGCGTTAAACCTCTCTTATTATTTACCACAGTTTCAACTCACGTTACCCTGAGCGCACCGCGTCGTGGACTGAAGATGTAAAATTTGCGAAATGCAAGTACGCTTCGGTCAATGCGACAAATGGTAAAAATCTCACTACTTCGTTCAAGGTTCATGCTATGGAAGAAGGTTTTCGTATGGAACTAGAGATAGCACCTTCGGTATATTTATACCTGAAAGAAGGTGCCATTTCGCTTTAAATGCCAAGAAATACCTTGTATCTGTCAAAGCAATAATGTGCTCTGTTTGATATCACTTCCTTGCTCTTGAACGAGGACGATATTAGCTCCAAAATATGAGTTTTATATTGGTGGATTTAAATCGATTAATATTATTCTCTGCTTTCATTATTTTTTATATTCATGGCGATGTTACGCGTTGAACCCTTTCTCATTTGAATTAATATTTTTCCACTATACCTTCAATCGAACAAAAGCTAAAGTTTCTGATCTTTCCCAAATGTTTGAAATTTTCGTTCTATTTTATTGAAAAGTCTCACCTGTCTTTTTTCCGTATCGGACGCCGTTTTTATGTAAAAAAATAAACAGCTCAACTTAGTGTTAAAGTAACGACAAATACGTATGAAAACGGTGCGTCATATCAAAAATGAGGAGATTGAACGAAAAGTTCGAAAATAATTGTGATTTTGGATTATCCCAATGGCTTGTTATTTTTCTGATCAGATTTGAAGAAAAATATAAACCCGTTTCTCGGAAAACCAAGTATTCGCGGACAAACGTTTATGGCATAATGTCATAATTTTCCTGCAGAATCCCCCTGTCATTTTTGTCGCTCATTCACGAACACCCTGTGTAGAACCTTTGAAGTTCTCGCGACAAAATTCGCATCGCAATAAAAATAACGCTCGCGTTCTAGTGCCAATATCAGCGACATTATTCTGGCTTGGAATTATCGCTCGAATCTTTTTATCTTCTTGCCTCAACCTAACTGCATGTTCAACAGCAATATTTTAAAGAGAACCTGCAGTTTTTTTGGACCTAATATATTCCGGCGAACAACTCGAATGCACCCAACTATGAAGTAAATCACAGAGGTGAATCTGGTAATAAAAGAGGAAGGAACTGGTTCTCTAGAGTCTAGAACATGCGAAATTTTGAGATTTCAACTGAAGGCGTAGTCCGTATTAGTTAACGACCGTTTGTAGAATGATAATGATTTTGAGCACTATTTTGGGCAAACAATAAATTAATTTTGGAATTCCTTAAACCTATTTTAAAAAAATGTCCTGGCTATGTTGGACCTTAATTGGGAATAAAGGGATGATTAAACCCAAATGAACGTTGTCGACGTTTCGGACATTTCATTTTCTGATAAACAGAATTTTGTTGTGCTTCATCATGACTAAAAAAAAAGCAGCATGTGGTGATATGATACCTCACGAATTAAAACAAAAACCTATTGGTGTTATTTTATTCATTGCGGAGTTCAACTTTTCTATGCAAATTTCAAATCTAACCTATCTGTGAACAAAAAATTCAAGAGAAGTCCTGAGCAGGAGCTTTTGAGCGCTCGTTCATTGTTCATTCCTTAAGACTATAACCTCGAAATTTTATATGGGACTTGAGATTGATACCATATATATAAATGCACAATATAAGCACAATCGGAATTATATTCTGGAAATTATTGAGAAAATTAAATAGTATGTAAAAAATGAATAATTAAAAAATTCAAATTCTATGGTTCTGATGACGTGATTCTCTTCAAATTTTGCATAAACATTCAGCATATCAGTCTATATTCACAAAATGAATTTCACTCGAATTGGTTATCTTGTTATGAAATTATGAAGATTTTTCTTTTCGACATTCCAATTGAATTTTCTATGGTTCTGTTCACACTATGACCACACAATTTTGCATGAACATTAGGTAGCTATTTCTTCATGCATTTCTTCACTCGAAATTGTATAACCTGTTATGAAAATATAAAGATTCTTCTTTCCTTCAATATTTCAATTACATTCTCTGTGGTTCTTTTAACACTATGGCCACAAAATTTTGCATGAACTTTCAGTATATCAATCAAATGAATTTCACTCGATTCGGATAACTTTTTATGGAAAAAAGAAGTTTTTCATTTTCAATATTCCAATCGGAATTTCTATGATTCTGTGTACATTATGGCCACAAAGTTTATTAGCATGAGGCTTATTATGAGCATCTTGCATGTGGCTGCAACATTTCATTTCGATTGGATTCGTTTTGTCTGGGATATTGAGGAACAACAATTTTGAATGGCCATATTTGATGGAACACCCTGTATGATTTGGCTGGTTAACAAACTCAACCGAGCCATTTGGGAGTCGAACTCACCCTGAAAATCTCAAGTCTCTACGACAATTCCTTTGAAAGTTATCGTGCTAACGAACGGCCGGACGGCCCAACGGACATAATTGAATTTGACAATGAATTCGGCATCAGGGAGTCGAACCTTATCGTTTGAGACGATTTTCCGTTCAAAATTGGAAAATTACAGACATTTGGGCAAAACGATATAGCACTCGTTTAAGTAGAACGAGCGCTCAAAAACTGTTTTGTTTAATGTCAACGATATTTCGGTTCTTCAAAGAATACTGCCTCAGATTGGCTGTCATCTAAAACTGGTATTTCTACTAAAACTGATGATTCCAGGAGTATTGAGCATATATTTGAATATTAGGTGTTCAGTATTTTTCCGAGTATTTTCCTTTCGATATGTACTATAACGCAGATAAATAAAGAACTGAAAAAACATATTCTCGCACTTTTTCCTTTGTCGAACCAAAAAAAGTCGAATATTTTCTTGCAGAGAAGCAACATGTTTAAATTTTTGTATACCTGATTTTATCGAAGATTTGAGCAGTTTCAGAATTATAAAATTCATCAATACTTTCCATTCTATGGATCTTCTCGAAATTCCGCCGCAGAAATCTTTGTATCGATGTTGAGAAGTTACATAAAAATATCGAACGCTTGTACTTCTAGTTTTCAGAATATTAAAATAATTTGATATTGAATCTCCGTGACACGAAAACCATATTTCGACCACACATGTTGCACCTATACTAAAAAATCTCTGGCTAATCCTGTTAACAAGTTTTTTGAGCTCTCTTTCTACTTAAATGAGTGCTATATCGTTTTGCCAAATGTCCGTTATTTTCGAATTTTGAGCCGAAAATATTCTCGAACGATAGGGTTCGACTCCCTGATGGCGAATGCGTGGTTAAATTCAAATCTGTCTGTGGGGCTGTCGGTTAGCCCGATATTTTTCCAAGGGAGACTTGAGATTTCCCGAATGATTTCGGTTTCCAAATGCCGCTATTAAGTACATATCGTACAGGGTGTTTTATAAAATGTAACGATTCAAAATTTTTGTTTCTCAATATCTCCGACAAAACGAAACCAATCAAAATCAAATTTTGCGGCCATATGCAAGATGCTCATAATAAACCTCATGCAAAATTTGTGCCCATAGTAAAGACAAAATCATGGAAAATTCAATTGAAATATTGAAAAGAAGAATCCCTATATTTCCATAAGATATCTGATTCGAGTGAAATTTTTTTTGGAATAAAGATTGATATATTGAATATTCATGCAAAATTTCAAGAGGATCGCATTATGTGAACCATCGATTTATTGATTTGTTTTGAGCTAACAGCATTATTGCTCCACCAATGAAGGAGTGCTGAAAATTACCTGCTCAGGGCTTTTCTCAATTATTTTAAGCTCGAATTAACCATTCTTGCGTTCTCACATAGAAAAGTCAGGGACAATTACCTGTATCTTCTTCAGACCGCACTACATATCATCGAAAAAGATTTAAGGACGGTAGACATTGATAAAGGTGAGCATCGCTGCCGCTGTAAATTGACATGGGTGAGAATGAAGGTTTTATTCAAGAGAAATCTTTATTTAACAAGACTTACCCCAAATAAATTGATCAAATGGATGCGGAAATTGACCAAGAGTAATCGTCCAGTGAATCTCTGGCCAGGATAAATTCACTTATTGTCATATACACAGTAGGTATATAGGATGTTAGTGAATAAGAGCTACAAACTTCAGGATGTTATAGGTATAGCTCGTCCAAAAATATGATCAAAAAATTCCATTAACTTACCCTCTGAAATGCACCCTTATCGAAATGCAGGATGTTGACCTAGAAAGAAAAAGAAATAATAATCTATATCTATATAAAACAGAATCGAAACAGAGGTTTAACGCGTACATCGCCATGAATTCACTTTATTAAAACAGGATCTACGGTTACCGTCAAAATGCCATATATTTCAAACGACTGCACCAAATTGGATAATTCTTCCGGTGTTGTGTTTCTAACTGCCAGGGCAAGGTTTATACAACAGAATATTCCCAAAAAAATTGTTCAGAAAGAAATAAAAGGCTTTCCTTTTTCTTACGTCAGAGAGTACTTCTAGGTTATATTGATTTTGATATTTGGACAAAAAGTAATAAATTTCAAAGTAATCAATGTAATTTAATGAAAATTTGATATGATGAACAGTAGTAAAAAAGACCTCTCAAATTATTTCAATTAACTTGTTCAGTTTAGGAGAGGCGGACTAGACACTAGATTGTACATTTAAATGCTTACATTTCTAACACCCTGTATAAGGAGTTCAAAAAACGAATTTGGATACCGTGAACATAAAGATGAATAATGATAAATATTGAATTTGAGTGAGTTTTACTTGGGAAATTTTTCTAGTATGAAATTTACATATTTCAAGATAAATAATGTTCGTCTTGTTCTTTTATGCCACAATATGCCTAGAATTAAAATATACAGTGTGTTTGGTCATGACTTATCAATAATTTAAGGGCATCAAATATAACTATTTTTAACGACAAAACACATTGATAAGTTTACCCGCTCAGTTTTGGGGTAGGGGTAGCCCCATTTTAAATTAATTTTTTTTATTTTCGTTGACCCTTCCAAATAATATTGATTTTTTTCGACATAAAGGTCCTACAGATGTAAAAAAAATATTTTTGAAAGATGTTACTACAACCTTTCATCAAAGTAGAACAATATGAAAACCTCTTGAAAATGCTATAAAAAAATTCTTAAAAAAAATTTAGTAAAACATGTACTGATTTTCTTAGTAAATCCGCAATGGTACAAGAACAAGCACATTAAAGTATAACTTTTTTTCATTCATTTAACACGCAAGGATATAAGTTACAAAACAACACCTAAGTACGCCATTTCTGTAAGTTACATAATTTGAGAGTTATTGATGTTCGAACATGACCACTACGCGAACGCCCCAAACTTTTTTTTGTCATGACTGCCACTGCATGTTTACCAAGCCATTTTGAGCCATTTTAATGATTAGTTTGTTTATTTGATCATTAAAAGACATCTTTCAGAAAACTTTTTTCCGCATCTGTAGGACCTTTATATCCAAAGAAATCGATATAATTCGGAAAGGTCAACTAAAATAAAAAGTAGATTAAAAATGGGGGCCACTACAGAACTGAGGGGGTAAACTACCCAATGTGGGTGTTTTTGTCGATGAAATTAAGTATATTTGATGCCCTTAAATTATCGCTAAGTCATGACGAAACACACTGTATATCGAAAGAAAATTATGAGGAAACGAGAGAATATTCTGCAAAATAAAACAATAACATCATAAAATATTTGCTTCAATAAACTTCCAAGAATCACCTCCAAACCGTATGTCGACTCATTTAAAGTATTTTCAGAATGATTTGTGACTGAAATCTCTATCAGAATTTGATGGAAAATTCAATGCCATTCGTCGATAAGGGTAGAGCGAATCTATTCTAATGCAATGAGCAGATTCTAAGGAATGCATCAACTGAGGCAAAACAAGCTTGAACCTACGAAACATTGCATTTCAATCCGATTTTGAACAAGAAAAGTCCATTCAACTGAAATTGGATTCAAATTGAATGAGAGGCTCTTCACGTAAAATCCATCTTCGGTCGTCTAGTATTGTACCACAAGATGTATAAGTATTTTCTAAGGTAGGTATAAAGGGTGATTCAATAAGAGCAGAAGATTTGAATTGCGCGAATTATGTTCGGAGGATTCAAAACTAGATTTTTAAAAACTAAACCAAAACCCTGAGCAGGAGCTTTTATTCGCTCGTTCATTGGTGGAGCAATAAGACTATTTACTCAAAATTTTATTTGGGACTTGATATCAAAAATATACAGTGGAACTTCCCTATATAACGAACGTCTGTATAAAGAATTTCGTACAAGACATTGCACCTTGAATCCGAATTCCATGTTAAAAACACCCTCTAAAACGAAGTAAATTCTCTCTTTAACGAAATATTCAAGGAACATCATTCTTTGAATGGGTATTGGTAAGATGGTATAAGAATGGGTTTTTTCCGAAATTTTTCTGGACGTACGTAATAAATCACGACCTTGAACTAAATCATTTCGGCGGGCAAAGAGATCCTTCTGAAACATTTTTGAACACACCCCTGGCTGTTTGGTTTCAATCCAACCATTATTAAGTGTGAAAATTGTGCGAAAATGTCTAAAAGCAAGTGCTTAAGTTTGGATAATAAACTTAAATTTATCAGTGAAGTCTACCGCGACATTGCCGACTAAAGAAACAATTTTTTTGTATAACTAAATTTCTTTGAAACGATTTTTTTTTTCGGATTTAGTGTTTTCGTTATGCAGAATCTCAGCATAATCGGAATAATGTTCTGGAAATTATTCAGAAAATGAAATATGCAAAAAATGAATAATTGAAAAAAAAATTCTATGCTTCTGATGATGCGATCCTTTTGAAATTTTGCATGAACATTCAATATATCAGTCTTTATTCACTATATGAATTTCACTCGAATCGGATGACCTGTTGTGAAAATATATAGATTCTTCTTTTCAATATTTCTATTAAACTTTTTATGGTCCTGTTATTAATAATATGGCCACAAAATTTTGTACCAATATTCAGTATATCAGTCTTCGTTCACAAAAAAAATTCATCTGAATCGGATATCATCTTAGGGAAATATAAAGATTCTTCTTTTCAATATTCCAATTGAACATTCTATGATTCAGTTAAAACTATAGCCACAAAATCGGAAATCTTTTTTTGAACATATGAGATTTCTTCTTTTCAATATTCCACTTGAATTTCACATGGTTCTGTGTACAATATTTGTTGTTTTAATTTTTTTTCACTACTGTATCTATTGTTTCATGAACTGAGCGAAACCTTGAGCTTAGTCACTTTCTGCCATACACAATGTCCTTTTGAACATTTCTTTGTTATCAGTGCTTCTTGAGATAACCGGCATCACTGCAGCTCTGTAGATATTTTGGATCGGTTGGGCAGTGGTTCTTGCTTAAAAGCCAAATTTGTACCATCGACCTTGAGTCACTCTGTATAGTACAAGGTAGGGCAGAGGGACTCAAAGATTTAGAAATTCAATTAAACGACATCTTATTCAAATATCGATTAAATGATTTTTCCATCATCGAGTACAACATTTGAAGTTTATAAAGTGAAAGCAGAGTATAATATTGATCGATAGAAATCAACTAATTCCGTCTTCGCTCGAGGCAAAATGCAAGGAAGTGGTATCAATCAGAGCACCTATGGATGGCCATTTCGTCCTCATTAAGACTCATCAGCACAGGATAGCTTTGAATGATACAAGGTATTTCTCGGAGCTTAAAGCGAAATGGCATCTTGTTCAAGGTATTGAATACCGAAAACGCCTTCTCTTGTTCCATTTTGTTAAGTTCCAAGAAATACATTGTATCATTCAGAGCTATTCTGTGCTGATGAGTCCTAATAAGGACGAATGGGCCATCCATAGGTGCTCTGATTGATACCACTTCCTTGCATTTTGCCTTGAGCGAGAACGGAATTAGCTCCGAAGTATGAGTTTGATATTGGTTGATTTCTATCGATTAATATTATTCTCTGCTTTCATTATTTTTGTATTCATGGCGATGTTACGCCTTAAACCTCTTTCTATCATTTGAAGTTTATGTTTAGTTGAATATGATATCTGGCAAATGGTTTCCATTATTTTCAATATGATGAGAAAAATTTTGCCTACAGCAGCTGAATAAAAAAGAGGTGCTTCTAAAATACAGCCTGCTGTCCACATACAATGACCACGCTGCTATCTGTTGATCTTAGATCGCAACTTAAAACAATCCGTGGTTAAATCGGAATGGCGAATTGCGAGTGATATTATTTTCTTGGCGTTAAATTCTTCTTGGAATATTATTCGAATTGTTACTATTTGTAAGGTAGAGCATTGCCCCCCACCTAGCTATGGCCCCGGTTTGTCCCCTTTAAGGTTGACGCTCACTTGGGTGAAGAGGCGCGAAGCGAGGCAAAGCGTTGTTTTCCGCCGGAAAACAAATAAAATGGGTAGACGCTCACTTAGGAGGCGCGAAGCGAAGAGCCGAATCGTTAGACGCGGGGCATATTAGACGCGCACTTGGACGAATCGAAGCGGTCGGAAGGAACGCGTCGTTTTCCGCCGGGGAGGAAAAATACGATTTTTATGAAAATTATATACTCGAATTTTGTCGATAAGGAAATACACACTCATTTTTGTAATTTTTCACTGGCTCGTGAAAATGTTGATTAGAATTTTATCGATTGAGTTCTGGAAAAACAAATTTAATATACAGGGTTGTTTCTAGATTGAACGTCCAAACGAAAAGGGGAGACTCCTTTAGTGAGTTCAAGAAAAAAAGTTCCATAAACATAGGTTCGCAAACGTTTCGTTTTCGAGATACAGAGTGTTGAAGTTTGAATTTTTTTCAAGTTTTTTTCTCGTAGTATCTACACTTCACAAGATATTCAACTGAAATTTGGCATAGATATTCATTTGAGAGTTCTCACCACGTGACATGGCAATTTCGATAGAAGATCTACAGGGTGATATTTTTTCTGGAACACTGCCATCTGTTCTTCTGCAGAACTTTTTTTGGTGAGCAACTGTTAATTTGAAAAAATGTAAAAAGAAGCTTTGTTCTCTTTTGAGAATTTCCATGAAAACTGACACTGAATTCATTCACCACAGCTTACAAAGTGGCCTTCCCATCATAATTTGGATTTTCACGAGGATTTCGAGAGAATCGTTCAAAATTTTTTTTCTCGAAATCGTTGGTAGATACGACAAAACTACAAGAGACCGAAAAGTTTAGTATACGAACAAAGCTTCTTTTTACATTTTTTCAAATTAACAGTTGCTCACCAAAAAAAAAGTTCTGTAGAAGAACAGGTGGCTGTTTTCCAGAAAAAATATCAACCTGTAAATCATCTATCGAAATTGCCATGTCACGTGGTGAGAACTCAAATGTAATATCTATGAGGATTTTCTTGAAAAATTCAACCTTAGTAGTTCTTCGGACTTGATATCAAAACTGAATTTATCTTCATTCACACTCCGTTTCGCTTGTTTTAGACATTGCTTATCTCCCCATTTCTTGCTAACAAGACGGAATGAGTTCGTTCCTCCTATCCATTTGCATGACGGCATTGTCTCGAAAATTTTGGCTGGTAAATAGGAGCTTCAAGGGCTTCATATATCGTCACGAAATTAACATCTTGGGATTCCACTAGAGACCCAGAGAATTCGGTGAATTCTTGTCGTGATATAATGTTAGTATATGGACTTCCTACATAACTTTCGCGTGTTTGTTCATCATCAGAAAATGATAATTTTCGAGAAAGTCCGCACTGAGAGGCACTATTGACATTTTCGAAAACATTATTTGTAGAAAAGTTCTGCTTTGAGAATGATAGTGAACAATTCGTTGAAGGATTGAAAGAACATTACTCCCTTGGTTTATACAGGATGTCCCGGAAAATGTGGAAAATCTCTCGGATTCAGATAGAACATAAAAAATGAAGATGACAAGTTCTCATTATTTTTTTTCTAGCGGCCCTCCCTACGAAGATTCTACCTCCTAAATGACGCCACTGGAAATCCATTTTAGTGGAATAAGTTTCACACTACTCCATATAATTTGATGTAAATTTGATATGATCAATAGTATTAAGTGCCTCATGAATAACTGCACTCAAATTTCAATTAGCTTATTCAGTTTACCAGGGGGGGGACTGGGTTGTACATTTTAATGCTTACATTTTTAACACCCTGTATGATAAGGTTCTAAAAAAACAAATTTGGATACCTTGAACATTAATCTAAAGAAAAGGTAATCCTGTTCAGTGTCGATAAAATGAACCGTTTTCGAAAAAAAATATTGAAAGAAGGAAGTAATTGAAATTTATTCCATTAAAATGAATTTTCAGTGGCGTCATTTAGGAGGTCGTATTTCCGAAGGGAGTGCCGATAGGAAAAAAAATTAGGGGAACTTGTCTTTTTATGTTCTATCTGAATCCGAGAGATTTCCCACATACTTCGGGACACCCTGTATATTATTTTAAGCACTTCAAGTCCTGGAAAACCGACAACATAAAAATTTCCAACTCGTAGCTGTTATTTAGTTTCAAAGTATCAAATCTGATGGTTACAATAGAAATTGTAGTGGAGTTAACATAACTGTAAACGAAATTATAAGCCCTTTTTTACTTTGAATCTTTGAGAGTATAAGGAATTGAAAGTGTCACTTTAGTCCCTCAAAAGAGAGATTGAAAGTATCTATTTATTCCCTACAGTGCATAAAATCAGTTTGTTCTTGTTCAGTTATTAATTTTTATTTTATTAAAGTTTTTCCAATCTTAAAATACGATCTGCGATATGTTTCGTCATACCTTGAATTCTTCAGGTGAGTATCTGTACTGTATTAACTACTCGTAAAATAAAAAAAATTTAAATTGAATTCCGTCTCAGTATGGTTGAGGGAGTGCGAAAGGTACAACTTAGACAATTGGTGGGGAATTCCTGATTTCCTGAATAATGGTAATCTTTTTGAGTATTTTTTTAAGTCTTTTGAGTTTTTTAGCTTTTATTTTCCATGTGTGAAATTGTCAAATTGATTTAAAAATTTCACACATAAAAAACAAAAACAAAAAAATTAATTCAATACAAGCATTAGAAATCAATAAAAATCCATTTTATTGATATGACCAGACAGACTTAAACTGATCGCTATCACTGAAAAGTAAAAGTTTCGATTGAATCGAAATAAAATACTGATGGTGCACGTAAAAATTTTAACTTCTTTATGGAAAGAAGAAAACAAATAGGAATCGAAGTAAATATTTGTGGCAAGCTTGTTTCTGCATATGGATGGGAAATAAAATTTATACAGGGTGTCCCGTAAATACCACGCGAAAGTGACACTGGATATAGATTGACATTAGGTCTGTCAGATAGCATCAACATGACCTCAGTAAAAGTCCGCTGGTTTTCGAGATATCACCACTTTTGCAAACAAAAAATGAAAGGAAAGTGAGATAAAAGAGAAAGAAGAGCAAAAATAATGGTTGTTTGAAACGGTAGCGAGGAAAGAATATCAAGCAACATGTAATTTGGCAACAGGTGACACTTGTCCATTTTTCTTAATTTTTAATTATTTCGGAATAAACACATCCTTCGCGACAAAATTATAATTTCTAAGGTTTTGACATAAAAAAATTGGTAGTGTTGTATCATTTTGAAAAGTGCTGGAAATGGACCAGTTTTTACGATCATTTGTCAATTCAGTCTGATTTTTTTTCACATCAGTCAGTCAAACTTAAGTTAACGTTTTAACTTCGTCATAAAATACAACAAGTTAGACATTTTTTTAAAGGATTTTGTTCTAGTTCTCGGTGAAGTTATTACTTCATTGTTTGAAGCAACTATTCAGGGTAGCCTAGGTAAAAAAAAAACATGAGTTTGAAAACCGAAAATTGGAGATTTTTAAAAAAATACAAAAGTGGTTATATCTCGAAAACCTGCGGACTTTTACTGAGGTCATGTTGATGCTATCTGAAAGACCTAATGTCAATCTATCTTCAGTGTCACTTTCGCGTGGTATTTACGGGACACCCTGTATTAGTCCGAGAGCTGGCACGAATTTTAGGGTAGGTATTTGAGGCAAGCTGAAAACTTGTCAGATTACTCTCCTATTATATCCCAACTCGGGATTGCAGACCTGGCTGGTGAGTAGCGGGGCTAAATCAACCCCTACATTTTTAATGGCCTGGCAGGTAGAAAGACCTACCGAAATGATCTGTCTTTTTGGGAATCTTATTTTTTAGTTATAAGTAACACTCCATTAAAATTTCAACCTGCCTCAAAAACATTTTTTATAATTTTTTGCAAAATATTTTTGCACGCGTCTGGCAATGTTAAAACCCCGATTAAATTATTTGGCAGCTTGAAATTTTAATAGAGTGTTACTTATAACTAAAAAATAAGATTCCCAAAAAGACAGATCATTTCGGTAGGTCTTTCTACCTGCCAGGCCATTAAAAATGTAGGGGTTGATTTAGCCCCGCTACTCACCAGCCAGGTCTGCAATCCCGAGTTGGGATATAATAGGAGAGTAATCTGACAAGTTTTCAGCTTGCCTCAAATACCTACCCTAAAATTCGTGCCAGCTCTCGGACTATATATTGAATTGAAATTACACTGTTTCAGAAATATCGAATAGATACTGAAATCATACATTATAACGCTATTTTTATTTGTCCATTCAACTCAGACTCTCATGGGATAATCACGAATATTATTTACATCCACCCAGTTAACCTTGGATGAATTAGCTCGTTCTATTTATATGTTTTAAAACTCTTTCTTCAAGTATTTCATTAAATGAAATGTGTTCGACTAAGCAACATTTTTTTTGCAATATAGGGAACTGTATATGTATGTAAGATAAGAACATAAATAAATTTGTCCACAACTATTGTGTTATCTACCCATTGTACGTCTGTTTGTTCAGCTATAAAAATACCCATTAATCAGAAGTGAATAATGAGTTATTAATGGTCCAAATCATTCAATTTTAGCGAAGTTATTTACATTTCAAATTCCTTATTATTTTCTTGAAAAACAATGATATGCTAACTCATGCAAAATTTCGTGAGGACCGTGGAATTGAGATATTCCAAAAACATTAAAGGAAAGCCCTGAGCAGGTGATTTTTAGCGCTCGTTCATTGGTGGAGGAATAATGCTTTTACCTCAAAATTTTGTATAGGTCTTGAGATTCATGCTAAGTATATGGATGCAAAATCACAGAACGATAGGAATTATATTATGGAAATTATTAAAATAATGAAATATGGATAGAAAAATCAATAATTAAAATAATTAAATTAAATTTTATGGTTCATATCTTCATTCAAAAATATAGGATATCTTGTTATGGAAATACAAAGATTCTTCTCTTCAATATATTCCAATTGAATTTTCTATGTTTCTGTTTACATTTTGGTCACTAAATTTAGCAAGAGGCTTATTATGAAGATCTTGCATGAGGCCGAAAAATTTCATTCCGGATGATTTTCTTTTGTCTAAGATATTGAGGAAAAAAATTTTTGAATGGCCATATTTTATGGAACACCCTGTACGATTTAGCTGGTTTCGTCATCAGGGAGTCAAACCCTATTGGTGGTTTTAGTTGTGTTTGTTTTGATATCACAGCAAATTATAGAGAAAATTTCTGATTTTGAACTATAGAGCTAACGAAACATTTTTTCAATGCAGAATAATTGTATTTTACAAACATACTGAATAGATAAAAATGCAATAAGCCAGTCCCTGCATTGCTATGAACATTTGCTCATCCTAAAAAATTCCGCCTAAAACGTGGACTCGGAAAAAAGTGTAATGAATGGCGAAGAGATATTTGTGTCGAGTGAAGGATAACAATTATAGGGAAACAGGAATCCGGAGCAGAAAAGTGCTGACTAGCGGCCCATTTTATTTGGTTAGTCAGCAACTATTTCGATCGAGTCCAAATCCTAAAATGAAAGGGAAGATATACGATTAAAAGTTTGACTTATGGCAGTGAAATATGTAGTTTCTATAAATAGAGCTTTTCCAGATAAAACTTCCATTCTTTATATCCTGTTTGTTATACGTATATGAATAAATATGAATCCTTCAAATCACCATATCTGATGTTTTGACTTATGATCGGCAAATGGTAACATGAATGAAATATGGAAGTAGTAAATGGAACCATTTCGGTTTGTGTAGGGAAGAAAACACAAGATTATTACTGTTGAAGACTCAATCAAAACTTAAATCTTCACTTTATTAGTAATTTACGAGGAAATTATTTTTTTGACGAACGAACCTTCTGTTTACTGTCTTTCATAACTCTTACAATCAAATTGAAAACTATCTACTGACAAGATATACAGGCTTAGGAGAAAGTATGGATCCAAGTAAATTTCTTTTGAAGGAAAGGGACAGTATTTATAAAATTTTAGATGTTTTCGATCTAGTCCAAATCCTTAAATAAAAGGGAAGATACACGATTGAAAGTTTGACTTATGACAGTGAAATATGTAGTATCTATACATAGAGCTTTTCTCGATAAAACATATATTCTACTATTCTGTTTGTTATACATATATGAATAACTATGAATCCTTTAAATCACCATATTTGATGTTTTGACTTATGATCGGCAAATAGTAACATGAATAAAACATGAAAATACTGGAGCCATTTTAGTTTGTCTAGAGGAGAAAACACTGACGACTAATATTTAAGTCTCAATCGAAACTTAAATCTTCACTTTTTTCGCATTTCTCGAGGAAATCCTTAAATGAAAGGAAAGATATACGATTAAAAGTTTGACTTATGGCAGTGAAATATGTAGTTTCTATAAATAGAGCTTTTCCAGATAAAACTTCCATTCTTTCTTTCCTGTTTGTTATACGTATATGAATGCTTCATATCACCATATCTGATGTTTTGACTTATGAGCGGCAAATGGTAACATGAATGAAATATGGAAGTAGTAAATGGAACCATTTCGGTTTGTGTAGGGAAGAAAACACAAGATTATTACTGTGAAAAACTTAAATCTTCACTTTGTTTGCAATTTATGAGAAAATTCTTTTTTTTGACGAATGTACATTCTGTTTACTGTCTTTCATACCTCTTACAATCAAATTGAAAACTATCTACCTACTAGATATACAGGGTAAGGATGGAGTATGGATTCTGAATGAAAAGGACAATATCTATTAAATATTGCAGGTTTTCGATCTAGTCCAAATCCTAAAATGAAAGGGAAGAAAACACAAGATTATTACTGTTGAAGACTCAATCAAAACGTTAATCTTCACTTTATTCGCAAATTACGAGGAAGTTCTTTTTTTGACGAATGTATTTTATGTTTACTGTCTTTTATACCTTTTACAATCAAATTTAAAACCATCTACTGACTACATATACAGGCTTGGGATAAAGTATGGATCCAAGTAAATTTCTTTTGAAGGAAAAGGACAGTATCTATGAAATTTTACATGTTTCCGATCTAGTACAAATCCTAAAATGAAAGGGAAGATATACGATAAGAAGTTTGATTTATGACAGCGGAATATGTAGTTTTTATAGATAGACCTTTTCTCGATAAAACTATTATTTTTTCTATCCTGTTTGTTATACATACAGGCTTGGAAATTCACATCTGAAATATACGATATACAATGCATCAGACAGAGAATTCTTCCCTCCAGTTGCACAGATGAATAGTCGAGACAATCACTTGCTGTAACACACTGAATTCAGTTGTCTTACTTCATTATTCTAGTCTTGTCTCTCTCTTATCGTTTAGAGGAGCGTAATTCTTTAGTATGGTAGGCAACAGTAAATACTTGAATCGAGTATTACGGGCAGCCTGACAAATTAAAAATTCTATACGTGTAGTGCGGGTTCCTTACCATACTGCGATAAGAGAGAGACAAGACTAGATTATTGCAGTAAGACATTTGAATTCATTCAGTTATCGCACTTGATTATCTCGCCTATTCATCTGTCCAACTGGAGGGAAGAATTCTATGTCTGATGCCTTGTATATCGTATGTTTTTGATGTGAATTTCCAAATCGGTATATGAATAGCTATAAATCCTTTAAATCACCATATTCGATGTTTTGACTTATGGTCAGCAAATAGTAAAATGAATGAGATATGGAAGTTGTAAAAAAAGCCATTTCGGTTTGTGGTTGCAGGAAAGAAAACACAAGATTATATTTGTTATAGACTCGATTGATACTTAAATCTTCATTTTATTTGCAATTTACGAATTAAATAAATACTAATAAAAAATTGTGTTTTGACCAATTTACTAACTGTCTACTATCTTTCATAACTCTAATAGTTGAATTGAAAACTATCTATACTCCGTTCACATATTATGGAGCGCAAAGAAGGCGTTTGTTTATTTATCTGAGATTGGCAGTATTTGATGTCATAACGATAACAAAGTTAGGTGAATTTCTCTTGAACGAAAAGGACAACATTTATGAAGTTTTACAGGTGCCGCAAAATTCATATGACCTGGAATTTTTTGGTGATGATATATTTCCGGTTGAACCGAAAATATTTCGAACTTTTTTAATTTTTATGGGACTTCCTGTATTTTTTTGCATATGTTGCCTTGAGATTTGAAATTTTTAGGGTAGGTTCGATTCCTAAATGCCGCGGTTGAGTTCGTTAACCAACAAAATCGCACAGGGTGTTCTATAAAATGTGGCCATTCGAAATGTTTGGTTTCTCAATATGTCAGAAAACAGAACCGATCAGATTTAAATTTTGCGGCACATATCGTTAACAGAACCATAAAAATTCAATTGGAATATTGAATAGAAAAATTCTTATATTTTCACGTAATATTCGATTCAAGTGGAATTTATTTGAAGGTGGATATTGATCAAAATCATATAATTCAATTTTACACTTCTTTCTTCTGCATGTCTTCTGATAACTTGAAATGTCTCAATTCAACTGAGCTGAATTTGGCAGTAAAATGCTTAGTACCAATTCAAGCAGTACGCAAAAATTTTTCGGATTCTCATTAATAAAACCATAGAAAAGTCTATCGCAATATCAAACAAAATTTTCCTTGAAAAAATTAAAAAAATTGAGTTTGAGAATGTAAATTGGCGAAATGAATGATCAAGCGAATTTTCAAAAGGATTGTGAAATCAGAAACATAGAATTTTGATATTTTCAGTTAACAGTTCTTTCATATAATTATTTCATCTTTTTTTCATATAGGTACTACTAGTAGTGCAATGAACTAGTGGTGACTATTTCCCTCGTCGTAATTTGCACCAATCAGAAACGCGCAATTTTGAATAACAAAATGGTTTCTAGGTGGAAAAACTGTTTGGCAGGACCTGTCAACAGTTTATTCGCGTTTACCCGCGGCAAAACTTGACAGTTGTTGTCACTCAGGAAATAGTCTTGTCAAATACCATTCGGGCATCTAATTTTTCCTGTGAAAAAAATCGAAAAAACACATTGCAAAGTAATATTTTTTGACAAAAAGCATTCGTGCAGGTGCAAAAATCCTCGTCTTCGACTCGGATTTTTGTTACCATCAGCACTCATGCTTCTTGTCAAAATATTACTTAGCAACGTGTTTTTTCGATTCTTTTCGGAAAATTAGATGCCCTCATGATATTACTTACGAAAAAAACCTGCTCTGGGGTTTTCTAAAATTTTATTTTCGGAGAACAATTTTCTTCGGAATTTTCCTTGGGTTTGTTATTTCTGGAATACTCATATAAAATTATATCAACATTAAATCACCACACCCAATGTTTATCTGGCATTGTTTTCATTAGATTCAGAAAAAAACCTTATTGTATTTTTGAAGATAACCAAAAACTTCCGAATCAAAATCAGATGAACATCCTATATTTACGATCATTTGGTAAACAATATCATTCATTCGCTTAGCTCGAGTATCGTAGATATGCCGAGATTTGATCATTATAAACGACCACATATTTATTTTCAAACGGAACTGTAAATGTGTTCGAAACAATCGGAAATATAGAGTGTATTGATCCCATTGACAATGATTTTCATCAAATGATGAAGTTGAAAATCTTATCTGAATTGATAGATTGAGTGTGAAAGCATTTTTCCAAGTGCAATAGTATTATTTTTTCGGGCAAGTTCGAATGGAGTTATAAAAATATCACATAGAGGAAGGAAGAAATCGGGTAAGTTATCATCTTCCTGATAGGTCTTGGGCGTTATGCTTACGTATCCTAGAAAAATATTTTTTTAATGTTTAAAATTACATTATGGACTTCCTATAATGTTTTCCCAATTAAGGAGTGTCTAAGGTAAAGTTCTGCTAATTGAACAGAACCTGTGGTGAATGTTTACTCTGTATCTATCATATTAGGGACCGGCTCCTTTATTTCACAACTAATTTATTGATTTTCCTAACGATACCTTTATTGTTAATTTATTAAGTTTCGTTCTCTGAGTATGAACTTTAGGTTCATAATGAAGAAGATACTTTACAAGTTTACAACTATATAATAGATGAATTAATTACCTACTAAATGAATTAATGACTGATCAGTAATGGGTTATAACAATATCTGAGTTCATCATTTTTATGTTTTGAGTTTTTACTCATTTTATATTTTTTAAAATTCTATTTGCCTCAGACAACCAAGGATTATACTCAAATAAAAGTCTGATCAACACCTATTTAAAGAATTGAGTTTTTGTATTTCTCCAAAAATATTCGAAATAATATTCAACCCTGCGAAAATTTACATGTTTCAAAAAATCTTCATTATACAGGATGTCCTGCCAAGTGAGACATAACGACTGTTATAAGTTGTTAAACAATAAATAGTTTCAATGAAAAAACCCTGATATAAAATATTATCACACAAAATATTTATTATTATCTATTCCAGTAAAATGGGTTTACAGTGGCGTCATTAGGAGAGGGTGTCTAGGAAAAAAATTTAGGGGTGAGATTTTACACGCAATCAAAATTTGAATACAATAATATAATAGAATCTCTTTTTTGAGCGCTCGTTCTACTTGAACGAGTGCTATATCGTTTTGAAAAATGTCTGTAATTTTCGAATTTTGAGTCGAAAATGATCTCGAACGATAGGGTTCGACTTCATGATGATGAATGTGTGGTCAAATTCAATTCTTACCGTGGGGCCGTCCGTCCGGCCGTTAGCACGATAACTTTCGAAGGGATGGTCCTAGAGACTTTCAGGGTGAGTTCGGTTGCCAAATGACGCGGTTGAGTCCGTTGAACAGCCAAATCCTACAGAGTGGCCATTCAAAATTTTTGTTCCTCAATATCTCAGAAAATACGAAATGAAATTTTGCATCCACATGCAAGATGCTCATAATTAGCCTCATGCATGTGGCCGTAGAGTAAACAGAACCATAGAAAATTCAATTGGAATATTGAGAAGAAGAATATTTATATGGCTATAATAATATATCTGATTCGAGTGAAATTTATTTTGTGATTGATTTTCTCAATATTCATTGGAAATTACGAGGGAATCGCATCATCAGAACCATAGAATTCAATTTTTAATTGTCAAATTTTTACATATTTCAGTTTTCGAATAATTTTAACAATATTATTTAGATCGCGCGGAGATTTTGCATTCGAGATTGATACTAAATATAGTATCAATCTCATGTCCTATACAAAATTTTGAGGTTATAACCTCATTGCTCAAAAGCACCTACTCAGGGCTTTCTTGAATTTTTCATGAAGTTATTTTATTGTTGGAAGTCTTTTTTCAAATTTGCACAATTATAGCGTGCAAATTGGAATAATGGACAGAACGAATGAATAGAAATATTTCAGATTAGAGATGAGAGAGTAAAAAGAGTAATCGTATATAGGGGATTATCCCAAAAGATAAGCGGTCAGCTGTGTTAAAAATATATCATAGCTGGACTATCTGTGCTGAAAACCACAAACCACTCCGTTTGTGCAGTATCCAAACATGAACGAAATAATAGAAGATGTTAATGTATACAGCTTAAAACAAGTGCTCACAATGTACTTTTTTGAGTGATTTTGGTGATTAAATGGTTGAATAAAAATTCAATTATTCGATGAAGGTTTGTGAAGTGAACATTGTCGCATTGTCGGATTTTGGAGCGAATAGGTATATCTGAATTTTTTTTAATTGACATGGTCAGACAAATATGAATTATTCATTAGATTGTGTTCGGTTGGAACAATTTCAACCTCTCTGCACGACGACCAATGGGGTCTCCATTATGATCAATGGGAATTTCATCCGCATAATGATTTATTCTGTAAATTTTTTCAATCATAACAAAACTGAAATGTTACTATTTTCATTTCTCAAGAACGACGAAACTGAAAAATTTTATATTTTACCTTATTTTTCATGTAACTGATATGAAAGTAGTGCTGATTATACAGGGTGTCCCAAAAATACCACGCGAAAGTGACACTGGAGATAGATTGGCATTAGGTCTATCAGATAGCATCAACATGACCTTAGTAAAAGTCCGCTGGTTTTCGAGATCTCACCACTTATTTTGTGTATTTTTTTAAAAATCTCCAGTTTTCGGTCTTTTAACTCCTAGCATTGCTAGAAAATACTTCAAACTCATGTTTTTTTTTAACTAGGCTATCCTGAATAGTTGCTTTAAACAATGAAGTAATAACTTCACCGAGAACTAGAACAAAATCCTTCAAAAAATGCAATGAAACTGTAGCGAGCAAAGAATATCAAGCAACATGTAATTTGGCAACAGTTGATGCTTGTGCATTTTTCCTAATTTTTAATTATTTCGGCTTAAATACATCTTTCGCGACTAAATTTGAATTTCTAAGGTTTTGATTAAAAAAAAATTGGTAGTGTTGTATCATTTTGAAAAGGGCACGAAATGGACCAGTTTTTACAATTATTTGTCAATTCAGTCTGATATAATTTTTTTTCACAGTCGGTCAAACTCAAGTTAACGTTTTAACTTCGGCATAAAACACAACAAGTTAGACATTTTTTGAAGGATTTTGTTCTAGTTACTTCATTGTTTAAAGCAACTATTCAGTATAGTCTAAGTAAAAAAAACCATGAGTATGAAGTAATTTCTAGCAATGCTAGGCGATAAAAGACCGAAAACTGAAGTTTTTCAAAAAATACACAAAAGTGGCGATATCTCGAAAACCAGCGGACTTTTACTGAGGTCATGTTGATGCTATCTGATAGACCTAATGCCAATCTATCTCCAGTGTCTTTTTCGCGTGGTATTTTTAGGACACCCTGTATACCTATTCAATTATTCTCTTAACATTTCAGGTGAATTTTCAATTGAAAATTGAAAATGTGTTTTCTATAGTCAAATAAGTTCGAACGTCATGTCATGTTGACCTTCAAGCAGGTATAATTGTTAGAGATGACCTTTCAGAACAGAGTGGCCAATTGGCAACGCTGTAAACTGTGATTCAACATTCAACCAATGAAATGAATGCTAACGCGTACGTCACACTCAACCCCTAATTTTGACCCTTTGAATTCGCTAGCTTACTCCACGAAAAACATACAATGAAACAAAAACCGGATAATCGCTATAATTTTCTGATGCGTCATCACTTCTAATTTTTTTTTAAATTAATGAAAATGCTGATTTTTCATAATTATTGTTGAAAATTGATATTACTTAATGCAGTTTTTCACTAACAACACCGTGGAATGCGAAATTATTCGGATTATTTCGATGCACGATAGTTATACACGGAAATATTTCCGAAATTAACTGTCAATTTGTCGAATGCAAGTTATTAACTTCTTATTTCGTATCCTTCATTTGGTGAATTATTTGCGCTTATGTTGAAAATGGTTTCAACCGAAAATTCTTTGTACCTGTCATTCAATTCTGTTCACGCATATTCAATTAGCAGAATTTTAATCTTTGTTTTTTCATCAAAGTATAATTATTTCAGCACGCAAGCACTTCAAATGACCCAACAGGTATTTACTGTTTCATTTTGTGTTGTTTGATACAATTTCCATCCCATTTTTATCTATAGCTTGAAATAAAAACGCCCCAGAGCGTTCTTTATGATTTATAAAACTACCTCTGTTATGAACTGGGATCTGTCAACGATTAATCCCATGAATCTAATGTAACTTTAAGTTTTGTGTAATCCGTACTTACCTCGATAAAAATGATCGTCATCTACAAAATGCAAGGAGCAAACTTCATATTTCTTTGACTTTGACTGTTTCACCGATGTTTCAGTTGCCAGGTTTTTCGTCCATCCATCAACACTTTGTCAATTTACTCCTCGATTTCCCTTCTACCCAAACACGAAATTTATCCCTTGCTTGAGGTAAGGCTTGGTAATGTATATTATTTCGAATTCTTTTTTCTCAGGAAGAACACTGAGGAACTGAACAATAGCGATTTGATAAATTATACATAAACAATTATTAACAATAATGGTTAATATTCACATAAATCATCACAATACAATGCGAAAAAGAAGAAATCATGTCAATATTGAAGGTAGGTAACTCAGATCGTCATCAGAGGTTGTATCGCTTAGCTTGATTTCCCTATAGATCATAATATTAACATGATGAATCAATCCATACTAATATTATAAATGCGAAAGTAACTCTGTCTGTCTGTCTGTCTGTTACTCTTTCACGCCTAAACGGTGAACAGATTTTGATTTTGATGATGAAATTTGGTATGGTGATAGATGATAACCTAGGAATGGTCATAGGCTATAAATAATCACGCCATCGTTTTTAGGGGGTAGGCAGTAGGCAGATAACTAAATTGAGTTAGTGATTTTTAGTCGTTTTTGTTGTGACTTCTGCTCTTTCACGTCTAAACGGCTGAACAGATTTTGATGAAATTTAGTAAGGTAATAGATGGTTACCTAAAAACGGATATAAGATCAAAATGATCACGTCATCGTACTTAGGGGGTAGGAAGTAGGCAGAAAACTGAATTGAGTTAGTGATTTTTTTATGGTTTTTGCTGGGAGTGTTGCTCTTTCACGCCTAAACGGCTGAACGGATTTTAATGAAATTTGGTATGGTGATAGATGATAACCTAGAAATGGTCAGGCTATAAATAATCACTCCATCGTTCTTGGGGGGTAGGCAGTAGCAGATAACTAAATTGAGTTAGTGATTTTTAGTCGTTTTTGTTGGGACTTTTGCTCTTTCACGTCAAACGGCTGAACAGATTTTGATGAAATTTAGTAAGGTAATAGATGGTTACCTAAAAACGGATATAAGATCAAAATGATCACGTCATCGTACTTAGGGGGTAGGAAGTAGGCAGAAAACTGAATTGAGTTAGTGATTTTTTTATGGTTTTTGCTGGGAGTTTTGCTCTATATCATGCCTAAACGGCTGAACGGATTTTGATGAAATTTAGTTAGGTGACAGATAGTAACCTAGAAAAGGATATGGGCTATTAATATTCATGCTATCGTACTTAAGGCGTAGGCAGTAGGCGGAAAACTAATTAAGTTAGTGATTTTTAATCGTTTGTTTTAAAAGTTTACCTCATTCACGCCTTAACGTCTGAACGGATTTTTATAAGACTTGGTTAATATAAAGATAGGATCCTAGGCTCGCACACAGGCTACTTTTTACGGCGGGAAAATACTTCATTCCCGCGGAAATCTAGCGTGATCGTGTCAAAAGCGCATGACGCCATAGCTACTGAAATGATTTTGATGTTTTTTTTTTAACTGAGTGTTACTAAGACTTCAAGTTAGTATTTGATCACTTTTGTAGCTTAGAGGTTGGTAGGCGCCATAATTTAGGGAATTTATGATAAAATTTTGATTTTGATGCACTGTCTTTATTTAACAGTTTTACTTGGATCGAATTACCGTGCGAAGCCGGGGCGGGTCGCTAGTTTCTTATAAAAATCACTTGAACACGTTGCTGAAAAATTTGATGACTGAACTAACGAGAAAAACTCCAATGAATGAGTTAATATTCTTCCTGTGCCTAAACGTAACAATTTGCGGATTTAGACAGTGTTAACAGATTAATTTCGTCTAAAAGGATACAATTTGACGATTTAGTCTCATTGGCCATCTGGCCATCTTTATATTTTCATGACAAGATATCCGATTCGTGTGAAATCTATTTTGTGAATGAAGATAGATATATCGAATGCAAAATTTCAATAGGATCATATCATCAGAACCACAGAATTATTTTTCTTTATTATTGATTTTTCACATTCTTCATTTTTTGAATAATTTCTAGAATGCAATTCCGATTGCATTCATTTACTCAGCATGAATATCAAGTCCTTTACAAAATTTTGAGGTAATAGCACCAATGAATGAGCGCTCAAAAGAACCTGCTCAGGGCATCCCTTGAATTATTTATGTATTATTTGGAGAATGTGTTCAGAAGCTTCTGACTACACATCAGTGCTTTTTTGATGTGATATTTTGAAAAGGCATAAAGATCCTTTAGTTTAATTGATTAAATTGAATAGATAGCTATTTCAAGTGTTGTTTATGATATAATAATTGTTTCGATCATGAACATAATGATTCAATTATAGAAAATGAATTCATAGTAAAAGAGTACGTTTATACAGGTTTGGGATAAAGTATGCAACCAAGTATACAGATGTGGAAGAAACGGATGGAAACACAGGAGTTTCAGTGTTAATTCACGATGGTTCGGAGTCCAGTGGAACAGTGGAAGAATCGAAACCTCGGAGCGATGCGATGTTGAATAAGCGGCTGGTCTGTTGGAATGGCAGTCTGTAGTGAGTGAGGAAGCGCGCAAGCAACGATCTGGGATCGAATATTCGAATATCGAATCAGTAAGGGCCCCCGCAGACTGCAGACTTTTTATCGGCCGATAGTTTAGTCGGGTTGGGCTGAAAGTGCGATACTGGCCGATACTGAATCGCTGTAGTGTGCGCATATGCATTCCTCTCCATACTGATTAAGAAGCCGACCAAACTATCGGCCGATAAAAAGTCTGCAGTCTGCGGGGGCCCTAACACTCCAAACGGGAGATGGATAACATCGCATGACTATTGAAAATGAATACGACAAATTTTCTCCACTCTTATGGGCGCCATGGGCGGAAGTTATTTGCCTCAATGAATGAAACAAATGATTTCCTGTGAAAATTAATATTCAGGTTCTTTTTCGTCATAACTGGTTTGAAAATAAAATAAATTCTACGAAAAACAAAAATAAATTCAACGAAAATAAAAAAATATGAAAAAAAAACAGAAATTAATCTGTTATAAAGATTTAATGTCATATCTCGGAGAAGATTCGGCGTACTTGCTATTTTGGAACAAAGTTGGATTATTTTGTACCTTAATTCAATAATGTTCGTCGCTCTTTCAATTTCTTGCCAATACACCATATTTTTGAGATATCTCCAAAGAAAGAAATCATTGGGATAAATCTGGAGATCTGGGGAGCCATTTGATGGTTCCGTTTGTGGTTAGAAAAAGTCGTTCTTAGATATTGTGTGACTACCTACGCTTGCGTTATGACTTGGGTATTTTATTCTGTAATAGATCCAAATATTTTGCAGCGTTTAGGTTACCATCGATGAAAAATGGCCCTATCATGTAATTACCCAGCATTCCTGTCCAAACATTAAGTTTTTCAGGATACTGGGTACGCACAGGTATACTCAGGTGCTTATTCTTCTTAGACCAATATCTTACTACGGATGGGTTATGTTTTCTATGCAATGAAAACGATGACTCATCCGTGAATAAGATATTGCTCAGAAAAGAACTAATCTCATTCTCTTTTTCCATCATCTTTTCCCAGAATTCCATTCTTTTGAAATGGTCTTCTGGAAAAATTTCCTGAAAGGTTTGCACCTTATAACATTTGTAACCATTTATTTTCAAAATATTCCGAACAGTTCTATCGCCCAAATCGACTTGCTGGGCAATTTTTCTGCTAGAACAAGGTGCACTGGTTTCAACAGCAGCACACACATCCACTTCTCTTGCCAAACGAATGCTGGGTAATTACATGATAGGGCCAGTTTTCATCGATGGTAACCTAAACGCTACAAAATATTTGGATCTATTACAGAATCAAATTATTCCGACAGTTCGACAGCTACCAATTAATTAATATTCTATTTTCAAACCAGTTATGACGAAAAAGAACCTGAATATTAATTTTCACAGGAAATTATTTGTTTCATTCATTGAGGCAAATAACTTCCGCCCATGGCGCTCATAATAGTGGAGAAAATTTGTCGTATTTATTTTCAATAGTCATGCGATGTTATCCATCTCCCGTTTGGAGTGTTACTGATTCGATATTCGATCCTAGATCGTTGCTTGCTCGCTTCCCCACTCACTACAGACTGCCATTCACAGAACATAAAATATAAGAAGTGCTATCTGCCTACTAAACCCTTACAACACGCGTGACATTTGAAACGTCAAAAATAAATGGGGCGATTGGATTCTGAGGGGTGGTCGCTTTTTGTAAGAGAGAGGATCTATGGTTTCGTCCCGAATTTTGACAATGCTCTGTGTTCCAGAAAGAGAGAGACAGAAGATAATATATATTTTATATTTATTTTACTTGCTTTTCCTATTGTTTCGGAATTAAAAGGCAGATTTGAAAGAAAATATACATTATAAAAATAATTATTTTATTAGGCTCAATTGTACAGTACATAACTATTGAATGTTCTGAACTAACAAACATTCATGATCAACCACAGGTCTTACAATTTGAGTATAGTTGAAAAACTTCCGAGCAATTGTTGACAAATTTTGAAGCATTTGTTCATATAATACGTATAGAAAATCAACACTTGTATTAAAAAAAGTCAAGTTAAGTCACTATAGGTAGTCACTACACAGTACACAATAACACTGATTCATTCGTAAGGCAAAGATACATCCAAAAAGAAAATGATTACTATAACCTTATTGCTTATCAAAGAAACAGAAAATATTACTTCAACTCCTCACAAATACTTATTGGCAATATTTAAACAATTATTCCACTTGAAACTCAACTTTTTCACTTCCTTCTTCGACTCAAACAAAACAACACACAAACAATAAAAATGGCAGCATTGACATCCCATGATCCCATCCCATTTAAATTTGACATAATTTGGATTTAGCTCAGACATACGTCACCCCTTGGCTCCGCCCCCAAAATAAATGGGGAGACGTATGTCCGTGTTGTAGGTTTTTGTTCTAGCGTTTCACCCCCCTGCTGCCATTCCAACAGACCAGCTGCTTATTCAACATCGCATCGCTCCGAGGTTTCGATTCTTCCACTGCTCCACTGGACTCCGAACCAGCGTGAATTTAACACTGAAACTCCTGTGTTTCCATCCGTTTCTTCCACATCTGTATGCCTTTTTAATGAAATGGACAATATTTATGAAATATTACAGCTGGGTGCAATGACACAAAATGCATCTGATAATATACTACTAGTTAAACCCTCAACTTTTTGAGCGCTGGTTCTACTTAAACGAGTTCTATTTCTATTTTGAGCCGAAAATGGTCTCATACGATAGGGTTAGACTCGCTGATGACGAATTCGTGGTAAAATTCAATTCTGCCCATGGGGCCGGCCGTTAGCACAATAACTTTCGAAGGGTTTGTCCTAGAGAAATTTTCAAGATGAGTTCGGGTCCCCAATGGCTCGATTAAGTATCTTAACCAGCCAAATCGTACAGGGTGTTCCATAAAATATTGCCATTTAAAATTTTGTTCCTCAATATCTCAGAAGAAACGAAACCAATCGAAATGAAATGTTACTACCAACTGCAAGATACTCATAACAAGCCTCATGCTGAATTTTGTGGTCATAGTGTGAACAGAAGCATTGAAAATTCAATTGGGATATTGAAAAGAAAAAACTTCATATTTCCATAAGGAGATATCCAATTCAAGTGAAACTTATTTTGTGAATGGAGTTCGATATACTGCATATTCATTCAAAATTTCGTGGCCTTAGTGTTAACAGAACCATAGAATATTCAATTGATGGAATATTGAAAAAAAGAATATTTACATTCAGTTTCTTACTGTTCTGAAATCTGTAATTGTGTCTGCTTTCGCAACATCAACGTAAAATACAGTCCACACTAGCTCTACGTATTGAATACGGAAAACGCCAACACCTTAACAGGATATCTGATTCGAGTGAAATTTATTTTGTGAATGGAATCGATATACTGAATAATCTCAAAATTTCGTGGCCATAAGGGGCGTTCGGCATCGACATCGGACGTGTCGAATCGATCTGAACCGTTCGTTTATTACATCCGGATTGAGGGGAATACACATCTGTACCGTTCGTCATAAAAATCTGAGCAATCGGACGTCGATCTTTTCGCTCGGTCTATTTCGACGGAGCAAAGCGATTTTATCCATAGAGTTTATGTTTTTTATATTTTTTTTTGTTTTATGTTGAGTTTCATGATCCGACAACCGATAGATTGAAAAATTCTAACAGTTTTATTCTTCTGTTTTCATTTATTCATTAAAAACTCAATTTATTCATTAAAATTTTCAATATAGCTATCGTAGTTATAAATGGGCAGGAGGAGATATTGCTTTCCCGTTTCTTTTTCGTGTAATTAATCAATTAATTGATCAGGATCTTTCGGTACTACTATCGCCAACAACGACCAGAAGGGGATATTGCATTACTCGTTCCGTTTGCATTCAGTGCCTTTGCACCTAATTATTTAATTGAGATTTTATGGAAGAGCTACTAAAAGGGTGAAAGTATCGTTAAAAGATGAACATATTTCCCAAAATAGTGATCTTTGAAATCTCATAATCTATAAAAGTAGAACAGAGCAGTATGTTCTGTGGCAGATGCTCTGTACCGTTCGTTTATTCCCAGATATTTCAGATTTATCTGTACGATCTGTGGTCACGTGACTAAAAAGTCCGTCCGCTCGCGGAGGTCAATGCCGAACGTCCCTATAGTGTGTAGTAGAAAACTCAATGAATGAGTTAATATTCTTCCTGTGCCTAAACGTGACAATCGAGCAGAATTAGACCATGTTAACAGATTAATTTCGTCTTAAAGGATACAATTTGACGATCTTGTCTCATTGGCCATCTGGCCATTCCAGAAAGTAATTAGGTGAATCCGATAAAGCGTTAGAATTAATGGTGTCTTCTCAATCAATAGGATGTCCATCGCCCCCGGACTGAAACTACCAGCTGTGAATACGACACGGTCCGTTGTACCATATTTATTCATTTCAGCTTGACATACGATCCTGAATTACTGGCTTATTCTACACGTCGCATCACAAACAAATCGCCTCCTGAATCCATGTCATTGTGGGATGATACAACGTATCTGGCATAGATGGATATTTGCCAATATCACGGAGATATTAGAATATTCTTCACTGGTCCGGATGAATCAAATCGAAAATTCTTTTCGAATGTTCTCAGGGAAGTTTCAGAGAGAATGCAATTAATGAGAAACATTTTTAGAAGAGCCCTGAACAGGAGCTTTTGAGCTATTTTTATGATATATTATTGGACATAACGTGACAAATAACATAGGGAAAGAGGAGGTGACGTTGAAAAAACTGGTTTGAGAAGGAGAAGAAAAAGAAAAAGATCTGACAGTTTGTGTGGTTTTGTGATTGTGATATTTGACATTTGAAGTTTCCAACTTTATATCTATGTTTCTGATTTAATTTTCTGACGACGCTAGGGAGATTATATAAAAGATTTTTTAAAATTGGTCAATTCAAGTATTATGAAACTTTGTGACTATACAATATTTTCTCTAACAACTTAGTATTCTTAAGGTAATATCGGAAACTTTGTCTTTGTTATTGTTATGTTAAATGTCCTTTCGTTTTTTAGCCCTGAAGAAGGAGGAATTCGCCTCCGAAACGTTGGCAAATTGAAAACTTGAGAAAATAAAAAAACACTGTCCAAATTCCTGATAAGTTTTTATTATTAAATTTCAATCATGGACGAAAATCCAACTGATTAATCTTTATGGTTCTGATGATGCAATCCTCTTTTAAATCTTGCATGAACATTCAGTATACCAGTCTTCATTAACAAAATACGTTTCTTTTCAATCAGTTATCATGTTATGGAAATATGAAGATTCTTCTTTTCAATATTTCAATTGAACTGTTAACACTATGACCACTAAATTTTGCATGAAAATTCAGTGTACCCAACAGTCTTCATTCACAAAAAAAATTACACTTGAATCGGATAGCTTGTTTTCTTTCAATATTCCAATTGTATTTTCCATGGTTTTGTTTACCCTATGGCCACAAAATTTTGCATAAGGCTTATTATGGGCATCTTGCATGTGGTCGCAAGTTTTCATTTCGATAAGTTTCGTTTTGTCTGAGATATTGAGAAATATAATTTTAAATCGCCATATTTTATGGAACACCCTGTACGATTTGGCTGGTTAACAAACTTAACCGAGCTATTTGGGAACCAAACTCACCCTGAAAATTTCAAGTCTCTAGGACAATCCCCTCGAAAGTTATTGTGCTAACGGACGGCCCCAAGGACAGAATTGAATTTGACCACGAATTCGTTTTCAGGGAATAAAATTGTTTCAGACATTTTGGGCTCAAAATTCGAAGATTAGAGATATCTGGGCAAAACCATATAGCAATCGTTTGAGGACAATGAGCGCTCAAAAAATATTATTTCGAAAATTCGAATGTGGGACAAATCGAATATTTTCTGGTAAATTTAGGGGAAAACGAATCCAATTATTGAAAAAAATTTCTGAAGCATCATTACTTCTGATTTTTTGAATTTTTTCAAATTAATGAAAATGCTGATTTTTCATAATGAAGTATTGTTGAAAATTGAGATTACATAATGCAGTTTTCCACTGACAACACCGTGGAATGCGAAATTATCCGGTTATTTCGATGCATGAGAGTTATTCAGCGAAATATTTCCGAAATCAACTGCAACTTGTCGAATGCCAGTTTATTAATTTCTAATTTCCTAGCCATTATTCGGTGAATTATTTGAGCTTACGTTGAAAATGGTTACAATGGAAAATTTTTTGTACCTGTTATTCAATTCTTCCTTAATTACTGGCTTATTTTACATGTCGCATCACAAACAAATCGCCTCCTGAATCCATGTCATTGTGGGATGATACAACGTATCTGGTATGGATGGATATTTGCCGATATCACGGAGATATTAGAATATTCTCCACTGGTCCGGATGAATCAATTCGAATGTAAAAAAATAAAAAAAAATATACAATAATAATAAAAATGTAAATCGTAAATTCTTTTCGAATATTTTCAGGGCAATTTCAGAGAGAATAAATACAATTAATAGGACAAATTTCAAGAAAAGTCCTAAGCAGGAGCTTTTGAGCGATCGTTCTTTGGTGGAGCAATAAGACCATTACCTACCTCAAAATTTTATATGGGATTTGTTATTGATACCAAATATATAAATGCAGAATCTCAGCATAATCGGAGTTATATTCTGGAAATCATTTAAAAATTGAAATATATAGAAGATCAATAATTACAGAAATTAAATTTTATGGTTCTGATGATGCGATTTTTTTTATTTTGCATGAACATTCAGTATATCACAAAAAACATTTCATTTGAATCGATTATTTTGTTATGGAAATATAGAAATTCTTCTTTTTAATATTCAAATTGAATTTTTTATGGTTCTGTTGACACCA
This sequence comes from Propylea japonica, assembly GCA_013421045.1. Taxonomy (NCBI): domain Eukaryota; kingdom Metazoa; phylum Arthropoda; class Insecta; order Coleoptera; family Coccinellidae; genus Propylea; species Propylea japonica. The sequence continues at coordinate 97,344,740 of CM024239.1, forward strand.
TGGCCCGAAACTTTGCATGAAAATTCAGTGTAACAGTCTTCATTCATAAAAAAATCACTCGAATCAGACATCCTGTTATGGATATATGAGGATTCTTTTTTCGATATTCTAATTGAATTTTCTATGGTTCTGTTTTTACTATGGCCACAAAATTCTGCATGAACATTCAGTGTATCGATCTTATCGATATTTTTTTTATGGATATATGAAGTTTCTTGTTTTCAATATTTCAATTGAAATTTCTATGGCCTACTGTTTACACTATGGCCACAAAATTTTGCATGAGGCCTATCATGAACATCTTGCATTTGGCTGCAATATTTCATTTGGATTGGCTTCGTTTTGTCTGAGATATTGAGTAACAAAAATTTTGAATGACCATATTTTATGAAACACCTTGTAAGATTTGACTGGTTAACGAACTTAACCGATCTATTTGAAAATTTCAAGTCTCTAGGACAATCCCTTCGAAAGTTACTGTGCTAACGAACAGACAGAATTGAATTTGAGCACGAATTCGTCATCCGAGAGTAGAACCGTATCAATTAGGACCTATTTCGGCTCAAAATTCGAAGATTATAGACATTTGGGCCAAACGATATAGCACTCGTTAAGGGGAACGAGCGCTCAAAAAATATTATATTGAAAATTCCACGTAAATAGATTTCAGTCGTCTCAAAATTACAGGAATTAATTAGAGGATATTCCAATTAGGCTGACAACACAACATTAGAAATACTTTCAAAAAATCGTTAATCGACTTGAAGTACAATCAAAACTTTTATGAATCGATAACTTTATACTCGTATAATACGCGAAAGTTATGGAACAAATTAATTTTTCAGGAAGAAAAATATTCAGCAACAAGATCCAGAAACAGGTCAATTTTGTTTCACTTCTACCAAATTTTTATGCATTTTGAAGGATTTTTGTTGCACCCTGTGCCATCCCCATCAACCGTCCGAATTTTTTGAATAGGGAAAGCGGTCTTGTGCAATTTTTTTAGCAAGGTCTTGGTATCTTCTTTACAGGCATGCAGAAATTTTCAAAATGATATTTTTTTAAATTAGTTAGTTCAAAGAGGTATTAGTATTCATGTGAAAGGGACAAGTGATCTTTCAATTGAGGTATTACTCACCACCCATTCCTTATGAAGAATTTAGGGGTGATAGTTCCTTTATCAAGGGTTGAGGAGATTTCAGCTGACAATTCTGCTTGAAAGTGCCTCTAGAAATAAAAATTGACCTATTCCTGCATTTTCTCTGAAAGCATTCTTGTCGTGTCATATGTGGATTGGCAAGTTTTCAAACTGCCACCCTGTATTCTCATTTGTGTTATTCGAGTTAATTCATATTTATATGTTGAATAATAATTTCACCAAAGTTTCTGACAGATACTGCTGTTCATGGCCAAGTTATAAATGAGTAATTAACAGTGTTGCCAAAAAGCAATCAACTGCTACATAATTGGAACATCATCAATATTAAGGAAATTTCTTTTGTGAAAACCGACAAGGTTGAAAATAATTTACCAAAGTTGTCAATATTTGAAGTAAATAAATGGCTGTGTACATATCCATCAGGGCGTCTCGGAATTCATCTGCTAATTGATTAAAACGTGCTACTTACAGCAATGGGAGATAATCACGAATACGCTGTTCAACTAATGAATAGGCTTCATCAGAGGAAATTAAATAGAACATCGATACCAGGAGTTCAAGCGTGATCCCACTGAAGAGAAACCACTAAAACCCTATCTTTTCTACCGAAGATCCCGAGACATTGATGAAAACCAATTTTTGAGCCTTGAGATTTTCAGGGTGAATTTGGTTCCCAAATGCCGCGGTTAAGTTCGTTACCAGCCATATCGTACAGGGTGTTCCATAAAATGTGGTCATTCAAAATTTGTGTTCCTCGATATCTAAGACAAAACGGTAGGTACCAATCAAATTGAAATTTTGCGGCCACATGCAAGATGCTCATAATAAAGCTCATGCAAATTTTATGGCCATAGTATTAACAATCTATAGAAAATTCAATAGGAATATTGAAAAGAAGAATCTTCATATATTTATATATAATTAAGACAGAAAGAAGGTTGAAAGTTTTGTTGTTTTAGTTCTCTTTAGGAAAAAAAAATATATATCAATGTATCTAGTCCAACACTACCAAAGATTTTGAAATGATATTTGTATGTGTGTGTTGATATTGATGTGTAGTTTTAGTTTTATTTTATGCGCGCCGTTTGTTGATTTTATTATATAACCTCACTTTCAGTAAGAACTTGATGTGATAGTTGTATATTTCCTTGTAAACAATTCCTGTATTTTCAGAAACCCTGATGAAGCAATAAAATATTGCGAAAGCTTGGTAAAGAGAAAAGAGTATACTTTTACCCTCCAAAATACATAGAGTCTCTACGCCCTTAAAGCGTCAATTCTAATTTTTATATATAACTATAAATTTCAGTTTTTTTCATCTCATTCGAGAACTGTCCAAAATAAATGATTAGTGTAAAAGGAGACTGCTATTCATTTTTTATTTCGAATCGAATGCTGTAGATTAAATACATTTGAAAATCTCGAATTTTTTTAATTTTAGGTTCCACATTTTCGGAGCAATATCTTCGAAAAATCTTACGATGTATCAAACTACTGAATCTACCACATCAATGCATGATTTCTCTACTATGAGAATGCTGAGTTTGGTTCCGTTCGCATAAAAAATAATCGAGATATTGCATTTCTAAACTGGTAATGAAGATGTCATAAATTTCAGGAATTTGTGCATAATTTGGCAACAATGCATAGCAAGAATTTTTTTTAGTTTAGGTTATGCTACGAATTTTGTATTGAATCGATACATAAATAAAAATATAGGTAGTTTCATTTGAAATAAGAAAGTAGATAGGTGTTGGAGATAGACGTGGCAACACTGCCGACTCGAAAATATTTCAGGCGAAGAGTTTCTTCACCTGAAATTTCAAAACGAAATATTCACTAGTCTAATAGGCCAACTTAAAAGGAAAGCCCTGTAAGTTATTCCGTGGCAATGGTAATGATCAACTGCAACTTGATTCTTCCGAGAAGTACGTACTTTCCGATCAAGGCCTGAAAATGCCACTTTCTCAAAGAGACGCGTCCGCGAAATAGGACGAAAAAAAGTATTCTCGATCCCAGGCTTGGTACTCTCGACAAGTGATCTTTCGAAGCGAATACGAACTTCATTGCACGGTGTGCATTTTTGCAGGTAAAATAGGGACACGAGCAATGAAATTCGTATAGTCATCGAAAGATCACTTGTCCAGATACAGGCCCTGATTCGTCATCACCGAGTCGTTCGAAACTACACCGGGCTCAAAACTCGAAATTCGAGGACAGTTGGTCAAAACTATACCTCACATGATGTTTTCCTAAAACAAGCGGATCTGAAATAGACCAAGCAATAGAGCTATCGAAAGGTCGATTTCGTGACAAAACTACTACCTGAAATCTGACTGTGCAGTCATGCAATAGGTAGTTTCTACATGTTTTTCATGATAAATTCCACTCCTGAATCGTCTTAGGTTTTTTTTGAGAAGCGAAAAATAGCCAAAAAATCCAAAATTTGCTTTTTCGCTTAGAAAACGTGAAGTATTGATCTGATCGAAAAGCTGTTCAGGCACTTTTTGTAGAGAATTCAAAAACAAAAAAATGAGAGGTGACATGTCTCAAGCGGATAATTAGTTTCCGAGAAAAGTCCAAAAAACTGGAAAAAAACATCAATTTTTCGAAAATTCATAACTTGGTCAATTTCTGAGATGAAGCGTAGTTGCTCCGAATTTAAGTAGTTATTAACATATACTTTATTGGTGCACAATTACAAAGCTGTCGGATGAATAGTTTTTGCTCAATCGCAGTTTTCCGAATTCGACGTACTTTTTTCAAGAAGGTCGTGATACTCGGCTACTTGTCGGATTTGAATTTTACAAAAAGCATTTTAAAGAAGGAATAAAATTCTTCAAATCGTATAGTCTCCCGATACCGACCGATAATGTTTAGTGGGTGAAAAACGGCGTCAAACAGGAGCACAAAGGCTCGAATGCATCAAACTAGTCGCGGAGTGGGAGTCGCCCGCTAAGCGACGCGCCGAAAGATACAAGGTATACAGTTTTCCCGTCGCGTAGCGGGCGACGACTCCCACTCCGCGACTAGTTTGATGCATTCGAGCCTTCGTGCTCCTGTTTGACGCCGTTTTTCACCTACTAAACATTATCGGTAGGTATCGAGAGACTATACGATTTGAAGAATTTTATTCCTTCTTTAAAATGCTTTTTGTAAAATTCAAATCCGACAAGTAGACGAGTATCACGACCTTCTTCAAAAAAGTACGTCGAATTTGGAAAACTGCGATTGTGCGAAAACTATTAATCCGACAGCTTTGTAATTGTGCACCACTGAAGTATATGTTAATAACTACTTAAATTCAGAGCAACTACGCTTCATCTCAGAAATTGACCAAGTTATGAATTTTCGAAAAATTGATCTTTTTTTCCAGTTTTTTGGACTTTTCTCGGAAACTAATTATCCGCTTGAGACGTGTCACCTCTCATTTTTTTGTTTTTGAATTCTCTACAAAAGTGCCTGAACAGCTTTTCGATCAGATCAATACTTCACGTTTTATAAGCGAAAAAGCAAAATTTTGGATTTTTTTGGCTATATTTCTCTTCTCAAAAAAAACCTAAGACGATTCAGGAGTGGAATTTATCATGAAAAACATGTAGAAACTACCTATTGCATGACTGCACAGTCAGATTTCAGGTAGTATTTTTGTCACGTAAAAAACCTCTATTGCTTGGCCTAAAAGGACTAATAAACGCTAGATAGCAATCTAAAATTTCCGATAATTACCACAAATATCGATACGATGGCGATGAGTCTAGAGCCGAAAACATCCCACATTTGAGCCCGGCTCAATTATTAGAGCTGTTCTGCGAATTCCATGATTCGACTAATTGGCTTTCGATTCGATTCGTTTAAGGATGTGAGGAAAATGTGAATTATGGTTTCCCGGCACGCTTCCTGATTCAATTCCGGACCGACTCTGCGGTCTCCTAAACATCTGATAGCTTCTATAAATTCATTATCAGCGGAATATTTCCATCTCCCTTGATTTTTTCGTCTTATCATCTCGAGGATGCTTGTTTCTGTTTGTATTTTCATTATAATTATAACCATTATCAGACCTTTCAACTTTCAAATTTTTCCAGAAATATATGTAAAGAAAGTACGTGTTACGCTCTCTTCTAATATTTTCTTGAGTTACCTGGAATGTCAGGACAGACACTTTATATTTCAAATGTTTCTTTTCAAATTGTAAAAGACAGAATTTCATTTAAGTTGTGCTTATTGAAAACTCGAATTAGAGGCTGTACCTAAATGTTGTTTCCCTCTTTTTTGGTATGTTGTAATATATGTGTTAATATTGTTAATAAACTCCTCTTCTTTTCAGAGAAACACATCTGAGTATCAATTCATAAATACTTGAGTGATAAAACTCATTATATATGTGTTTGGTCATGCTATGGCTATAATTTCAGAGCATCAAATATACCTTATATTATCGACAAAAACACCAAAAATTGGAAGTTTACCCCCTTAGTTTTGGAGTAGCCACCATTTTAAATTTACTTTTTATTTTCGTTGACCCTTCCAAATAATATCGATTTTTTTGGACATAAAGGTCCTACAGATGTGAAACAAATTTTTTTGAAAGATGATACTACCACCTTTCACTGAAGTATAACAATATGAAATCATTTTACTTGAAAACGCCATAAAAATAAATTTTAAGAAGTTTTAGTAAAAATATGTACTGATTTTCTTAGTGAATCCGCAATAGTACAAGAACTAGCACATCAAAGTATAATTTTTTTTCAATGATTCAACACGCGAGGATATTAGCTACAAAACAACACTTACATCATTTCTGTAAGTTACATAATTTGAGAGTTATTGCTGTTCGAACATGACCACTACGCTAGCAAAAACACAAGACAGGTCGTCATGAAAGCCACTGCCTGTCTACAGAGCAGAAGCGGTCATTTTGAGCAATTTTTATGATTGATTTGTTTGTTTGATCATTGAAAATTATCGAAAGTACAGTAGTGGGTTTTTTTATTTTATCAATTTTTATGTGGGTCATGTTCGAACAGCAATTACTTTCCAAATATGTAATATGTAACTTACAGAAATTATGTTGTTATCATTTTGTAGCTAATATCCTTGCGTGTTAGCTCATTGAGAAAAAATTACACTTCAATGTGCAAGTTCTTGTACTTTTTCGAATTTACTAGGAAAATCTGTACATTTTCTCACTAACAATTTTTTAAAGAATTTTTTATAACATTTTTAATTTATATGTTTTCATATTGTTCCACTTTTATGAAAGGCGGTAGTATCATCTTTCAAAAACATTTTTTCATATCTGTAGGACCTTTATGTCCAAAGATATCGATATTATTAGGAATGGTCAAGTAAAATGGAAAAGTAAATTTAAAAAGGGAGTCATTCCAAAACTGAGAGGGTTTACTCCCCATATGGATGTTTTTATCGATAAAATTAGGTATATTTGATGCCCTTAAATTATCGCTAAGTCATGACCAAACACACTGTATATATTGAATTTGATATTCTTCATATTAATGTTCAAAGTCTCCGTGATGTAAATAAACAAAATGAACATCAAAAATTCAAGAAAGCCCTGTGTAGGTACTTTTAAGCGCTCGTTCATTGGTGGAGCAATGAAGCTATAACCTCAGAATTTCGTATAGGACATTAAGTATATCAATCTTCATTCACCAAATAATTTTCATTTGAATCAGATGTCTCGTTATGGGAATATAAAGATTTTTCTTTTCAATATTCCAATTGAAGTTTTTATGTTTCTGTTAACACTATGGCCACAAAATTTTGGATAAGGCTCACTATAAGCATCTTGCATGTGGCCAAATAATTTCATTCCGATTGGTGTTGTTTTGTCTGAGATATTGAGGAGCAAAAACTTTGAATTGCCATATTTTAAGGAACGAAACCGTGGCATTTGGGAACGTAAAGCACCCTGAAAATTCCACTTGGTCCCAAAGTAAGAAGTCGCAAGATCTCGGTGGCCAATTATGATCACCTCTTCGAGAGATAACACGGTCCGGAAACTTTTCCCGCAAAAGATCAACGGTTTCGTTGATTGTGTGGCAGTTCATGTGTTAACTGAACTTTATAAGCTTTAAGACCCAAATCTTAATGCAAAATACGGTGTAATGACGTTTGTGGAATGCCTAATTCCAAAGAACGATGAAGAATGGACCAACCTGGGTTTTCGTCAACATTTTCGGCTACAGCAGCAATATTCTCGTCTGTTCTTGAGCGACGTGCACGGGTTTTATTCTTCACATCACTAACTTGTCCCAACAGCTCGAATTTTTCCACCAATTTCTTTATTGCGGTCCGACAAGGTGCTTCACGACGACCCAAAAATGTTCGAGTTTTACGAACCGTCTCTGCCAAATTTTCACCATTTTTATAGTGAATTTCAATAATTTCAATGCATTCTTGAAGCGTGTATCGTTTCATTTTTATTAGTGGCGTAGTTTCGACTTGTCAAATGTCAAAAAATGACAGCTTCAAACGTGACATCTACCGAAATAGCGGACTATTCGAAATAACGCCTCTCATTGGAAAACCCTCTATAATAATAATAATTATATTTAGTGAGCATTTGGCATCAGATTGGTGCAGATCAGGATAAATAACTATCGAATTATTTCTCATTATTCGCGTAAACATCATATTGCTGAACAGGTGCAGCAGTTGTCAACCGCCTGGTGCCGTATTCTCGAGAAGTGATATTCGAAAACGTATACGAACTTCATTGCGCGAGTCCCTGTTTTACCTGCAAAAATGCACACCGCGCAATGAAGTTCGTATACGTTTTCGAATATCACTTCTCGAGAATACGGGCCCTGAATGTCTTTCGATTCAATTCGTTCAAGGATGTGAGGAAAATCTGAAAAGTGGTTTCACGGCACGCTTCCCGATTCAATCCAGACTTTGCGGTCTTGTAAACATCTGAAAGCTTCTATAGATTCATTATCAGCGGCATATTTCGATCTCCGTTTATTTCGTCTTATCAATTCGATGATACTTGTCGTTGTTGATGCTAGTCATTATTTATTTATTAATTTAATCTTTTAAAAGTCATCATTTCATCGGAAGTTATCGTATTTACAGTCGACCGTCAACTTTCATTCGAGAGTGAATCTGTTCCATTTCATTTCAACCCACAGAATTAGTTCAGTTTATAAAGATTCATTAAATTATTATTAAATTCAAATTGGATTGAGTGTACTTGATAAAGGTTATCATTAAAATAAGATCAATATATCTGCCTAGAAATTTTAACGCGTAAGCGTAGTGCTTTATCCATAACTTTTTCGCATATATTTGTCGGTATTACATCAATAACACGTTCGATATTGATTTCAAATTGCTCAATTGCTGTTGGATTATCAGCATAACCTTGTGACTCAACTTCTTCCCAAAGAAAGAAATCATGACATGGAAAGAAAATAAACTGGACCATTCCTTGAGATACAACAAATATTTTTTTTAATAGATCGTTTGTAGACAGGTGGCACCGTCTTGTTGAAACCACATATCCTCCAGATTATTCTCAACAACAGCAGGGAAAAAATTCATTATAAATTTTGTTTTGTATAGTTCTCCATTGACTGTTACTCTTCTAACATTTTCTTCAAAGAAATATTGACCAATCTCTTCACTACCGTGAATTGTGTAGCACTTGGTGAATTTATCAGGAAACTCTTCTATAGCAAGAAAATAGTATAATCCATATTAGAAAACCCTTCATATGAGTACCTTAAATGTACCTTGTATTGGCGTGCTTTCATTCTGTTCATAAATGATGATCATGAAATTGTACCTGAATATTTTATCGAAATAAAAAGTCAGTTGACCGTACACGAAATTCAACAATAATGGCCCATTTTAATGTTCAATTCGTGTTATTATAATGTGCAATTGACAATGGCAACCGAACACAAAGTGCAAAATAAGAGTGTATTTCAGTCAGCAATTCCTAATGCGGTAGACAGGAAATTATTGTTATCCACCTATTCTTTAATCTAACGATTATTAAACTAGTTGGTTACATAACTGTTTCCTGTTTCAATAATAGTATATTATGCAACGAGCGTATAATGATAGCTATTATTCGCGAGGTGTTTAAATCACCGAGTGAATAACAGTCATTATACGCGAGTAGCATACTATACTTTATCCACGACTACTGAATATATTTCTTGAAGGTTTTAACAGTTGGCGACCGCGACAAGACCCTTCTATAATAAGCGTGGAAAAAGTCAAGTTTTCACATGAGAAATTTTAAGAACTGGTCATTGTATATTTTGTAATAAAAATGCTTTAATTGATATAATGAAAGTAATTTAGTCCCTCGATTGACAAGATTTGCCCTCATTGGTTAGTTAGAGTACTTCAGAATACTGAAGAAATAAGTACCAATTTAAAGAATATTGTAGCAATGCTAAATCTTTGAAGCGTCTGAAAGCAGAAAATTATAATCTCATTATTCCCTTGTGATTATTGGGTTTTATTAACGTACAACGAAGGGATTTCACAATAGCCGTGAATAAATAATCTGATACAATAAAACAGATGAATGATTCATCCGAAAATGTGCTGCTGACTGGTTTTTCTTACTTTCCGCATCATGAGAGAAAAACGGTGAAAAGTGGAAATCAGATAGAGGAAAATATTGACTTAGGATTTCGGGAAGTCGAGAAAACTGTGGACAAGCCCTAAAAATATAATGGATCGTGCTCATGCCTATGGAATAGAATCAGCAGCACGTGTATAACAAACAAACTGAAACTAACCAGTATAGACAAACCTATCGGAGATTTCTATGTGGAAAATTTTCTTCATTGCTTGGAATGGGTTCTCTTGCAATTCGAGCATCTTGTGGAGTTATGTTGATTAAAACTTTAATTATAAAAGTTTCTTCTTATTGTGAACGTGGGTTGCCATAATAAATTTTTACCCTACTCTGCGAATGGAGAGGGCTCATTTGTGCCTGTTTTTCCCCCAAGAAATAAACTAGAATTCCGCTAAAATGTTTCTGAATGTCATTGAGATACTGAGGAACTAGGAAGATATATTGAAATGAAAAGACGTAACGCTGCTCGGTGGTTCATTGTATTTTTGAGCGCTCGTTCTATTTAACCTTCGAATAGTCGCGTCAAAATTTTTAACGTAGGTAGTCGCGCTGGTCTCACAGACCGTGCATACTCATTGAGCTCTGAATGCTAAGTGAAAAGGCTTTTTGCCTAACAATTCAAATGGATGTCTTTCAAAACATAACTGAGGTGACAAGAAAATGCAAGATTGGTACATATTCGAATTGATGTAATATATTGGGAAAATTTAAAAAAAAATTTTCTTCATAAAAAGAAAAAATCAAACTCTAAGGATTTGAAGACTAGAAATAACAAAAATTTACACCTGATAGGCAATATCGACTGAATTTAGAATGACTTAGGTATGTATATTGGGAGAGCAGTCAAAGAAACACCATTGTACTCTTTTTTCTGAAGCTCGAGCTTTCGAATATGTTTATTCCTTCATCAGGAGCAGCTAAAACAATTTTAACACATTAGTTAGTAGGAATACAAATGCTTTTTACAAAACTTACAAGTTGAGGTTGTGTTGTGTTTTAAATGTGTTTTCATTACAATGCGGTGGAGTTCGCTATATATATTTTTTATATATTTTTCTTAACACCTTTGCTTACCTATATAGCGAACCTCTACCGCATTGTATGAAAACAGCATTTTAAAACACAACACAACCTCAACTTGTAGTTTTGTAAAAAGCATTTGTATTCCTACTAACTAATGTGTAAAATTGTTTTTAGCTGCTCCTGATGAAGGAATAAACATATCCGAAAGCTCGACTTCAGAAAAAGAGTACACTGGTGTTTCTTTGAATGTTCCCCAATATACATACCTAAGTCAAAAATTACACCTTTCATCAAATAAAAATGATTCTACAAACATATTTTAGCTTACTGAAGGCCATTTACTAGGCAGTTTTTTTTGTGTGGGGGGAAATTTTTCTAACGCGTCACTTTATCTTTGCCAAAAAACGACAGTTATTACTTTGATTTTCTTCCTCATCATCATCAGAAATATTCTGCTCTGAGTCATCACTCGCAAGTTGTTGTTCAAATATTCAAATTTTTCTTCAGACTGATCACTATCTGAATGTTCGTCATTTGCTATTTGATCCTCTTCCTCATCTAAACCTCTAGTAATTTCTTAAGTCGAGCTTGCTTTTTCGTAAGACCACATGGCTGAAAAACAATGAATTTACCTCGTTATAAGTTATACAGAACAAACACACCTGAAACTCACCGTACAATCGAAACTATCAAAATGTAAAAAAATAGGGTACGAGAGTAGTCGCGCGCGGGCGTCTCCCACACCGTGTCCACGATATATTTTTTTTTGTACTAGCACGTTTCACGATGAGATTCGCAATGACTCTCTGTCGCATCCTTTAGATAACAGAGGCCGGAGAGCCGATGCCCCCTGAATTTCTGAAAATTAGGATAAAAAGTGTCTGGCCGGTTTCACAGACCGTGCGCGACTGACGGAGGGGTTAAACGAGTGCTATATCGTTTTGCCCAAATGTCTGTTATTTCAGAATTTTTAGTCGATAAAGGTTTCGAACGAATCCGTAGTGAAATTCAATTCTGTTCGTGAGGCCGACGGGCCGTTAGCATGATAACTTTCGAAGAGATTGTCCTAGGGACTTGAGATTTTCATTATGAGTTCGTTTCCCAAATGCCGCGCGTAAGTTCGTTAACCAGCCAAATCGTACAGGGTATTCCATAATATAGAGCCATTCAAAATGTTTGTCCCTCAATACCTCAGACAAAACGAAATCAATCGAACTGAAATTTTGCGGCCACGTGCGAGATGGTCATAATAAGCTTCACGCATAATTTTGTGGCCGTTGTGTTAACAGAATCGTGAAATTCCATTGGAATATTGAAAAAAAAAATCTTCATATTTCTGTAACAAGATATCCATTCGGGTTAAATCTATTTTGTGAATGAAGATTGATATACTGAATGTTCACGCAAGTTGCATCTTAAGAAACATAGAATTCATTTTTAAAATATTTCATTTTTTGAGAGATTTTGTGTTCATATACTTAGCTTAGCATTAATCCCAAGTCTTATACAAAATATTGAGGTAATGTCATTATTGCTCCACCAATGAATGAGCGCAGAAAAGCTTCGCTCAGGGCTCTTTTTAAATTTTTAATTAATCTGTGTGATAGATTTTAGATTGTTGAATGAGGGGGTTAAATCCACTGCGAGCTTAAGATCAACTATTTCTCTCATCAGAGATATTTTCGCAACAGCAATACAGCTTGCCATCCAGTTCTAGAGCCTCAAATAAACTCACAAGACATTCTTTGTGTAGGCTCGCAATGACGAAGCATTCTGTAACAAAGTGAACAAGAGTTTCCTTTCTGCACTAGTCAGTTTCTGTTAAGCCGATAGGCATCTGAAAATAAGAATGCAGCGCCCCGGTGGGCATTCAAAGAACTATCAACATTGACTTGAAAGGATTTGGGTTATATTGTTTATGTGTATATCTGCTTCATTAAAATTGGATTTTTCATCAATACAGGGTGTTCCTAAATTGAACGTACAAACGAAAAGGGGAGATTTCTTAAGTGAGTTAAGAAAAAAAAGTCCCATAAACATGGGGTCGCAAAACGTTTCGTTTTCGAGATACAGGGTGTTGAAGTTTTAAATCAAAAACATGTGTTGATTATACGAGTTTATCGAATCTTATGAATCATCGCTCGCTGAAGATCAGGAAAATTTCCATAAAAACTGACACTGAATTCATTCACCACAGCTTACAAAGTGGCCTTCCCATCATAATTTTTGGATTTTCACGAGGATTTCGGGAGAATCGTTCAAAATTTTTTTTACGAAATCGTTGGTAGATACGACAAAACTACAAGAGACCGAAAAGTTTAGTATAAGAACAAAGCTTCTTTTTACATTTTTTCAAATAACAGTTCTCACCAAAAAAAAGTTCTGCAGAAGAACAGGTGGCAGTGTTCCAGAAAAAAATATCACCGTAGATCTTCTATCGAAATTGCCATGTCACGTGGTGAGAACTCCAAAGGTAATATATATGCCAAATTTCAGTTGAATATCTTGTGAAGTGTAGATACTATGAGAAAAAAAACTTGAAAAAATTCAAACTTCAACATTCTGTATCTCGAAAACGAAACGTTTGCGACCCCATGTTTTATGGTACTTATTTTTTTCATAAACTCACTTAAGGAATCTCTCCTTTTCGTTTGTACGTTCAATTTAGGAACACCCTGTATATCGAATTTCAGAAATATATAGTGACGAGTGTATTACTGTGCATTATTGTGTATTATATTTTTATTTTCTGTGAAGACGGTGGGTGTCATCATTTGTTTCAATTCCATTTCAGCTATAGTGAAAGATAAATAGGTTGAAAGGCTGTTGAGGAAATTAAGGAAAACAATTTGTTTGTTGAACAGTTAATGTAACTTCATTTTATTATACCCAAAACTGTACTTATCTCTTCACAAGAGCATTCTTCAGTGAGTCTTTCTTTGTTTAGACTTCCTTGTCTCAACCTTTCAGTTCTTCTACTAGAACTAGAATATTCAAGTTTTCCTCCTTTCTGGTAGTAAATCCAACTGAAAGATTTCTGGTAGGCACAGCATATTTCTTCAAAAACTACCTCTGTTATGAACTGGGACCTGTAAACGATTAACCCCATGATTCCAATCTAACCTACAAGTTTTGTGCCTTTTTCCCCTCGATAAAAATAATCGTCATCTACAAAATGCAAGGAGCAAATTTTTCATATTTCCTGTGACTGGTTTACCGATTTATCACTTGTCAGGCTTTTCGTCGCTCCATCAACACTTCGTCACCTTACTCTTCGATTTTCCTTCTACCACAAACACGAAATTTATCCTATCCCCCTTGAGGTAATGCATGGTAATGTATATCATTTGGATTTTTTTTCTCAGAAAACAGAACACTGAGAAACTGAACAATAGCGATTTGAATGAATCATATTCAAAAAATTATTAATAATGTTAAATATTCACCTAAATCACGACAACACTAAGCCCGTTCGGCAGACGCGAGCAGACGGATTTTTTAGTCACGTGACCACAGATCGTACAGATTCATCTGTAATATCTGCGAATAAACGAACGGTACAGAGCATCTGCCATATTGCTCTGTTCTACTTTCATAGATTTTGAGATTTCAAAGATCACTATTTTGGGAAATATGTTCATCTATCAACGATACTTTCACCCTTTTCGTAGCTCTACACCGTAAAATCTCAATTAAATAACTAGGTGCCAAGGCACTGAATGCAAGGGAAACGAGGAATGCAATATCCCCTTTCTGGTCGTTCAATACGGCTATTGTTGTACCGAAAGATAATAATCAATTAATTGATTACACGAAAAAGAAACGAGAAAGCAATATCTCCTCCTGTCCATTCATAACTACGATAGCTATAGCTATAACGAAAAATTTTAATGAATTAATTAGGTTTTCAATAATTAAATGAAAACAGAAGAATGAAAGTGTGGATAAGTATTAGAATTTTTCAATCTATCGGTTGTCGGATCAGGACACTCACCATAAAACAAAAAAATATATAAAAAACATAAAACTCTATGGATAAAATCCATATGCTTCCTAAGGCGACAATGTCCTGTGGTATTTATTTCAGGAGTATTCCTACAGAGTGCTTCTTTTTCAGTTTCTTACTTCAAAACTCCCTCTTATATGGGTGCATTTGCCTAAATCACAAACAAGTTATGGGCCAATGAGTGGTGAAGCATCAAATACCTAAACAGTAACAGAACGATGTGCCAAACTGACCATAAATTTCTATAGCAGACTCACGCCAATAGGCTACGTGCAGTTCTGACAGTTGTCTATGGTCCAGGCGAGATTGGAGGACCAACATTAACCTACAATGAACTGATTATTGCAATCTGAGACCCTTTAATTGAGGAATTTGTGGTTTTTCGATACTTGGAACTTATTATTCATTAAATATACTAATAATATAATTTCTCCTTAATTCTCTCTCTTAAAACAGATAAAAATATCTGTTAAATATGCAATATTTTCTGTGTTTTTAGTGGGCCTGTGACACCGAAGAAGGAACTAAAAACTTACAAATTCTAGTTTTCTTCAGGTGAATTAAAATATGGAATTTAAATTACAACAATGAAGAATATCACTGATACAAATTTATGCAGTAGTTTTGGTATATTTTCATTTCAGTACTGTATAATTGTTTGATGAACTGGACTTATTCATGTTGAAAGAGAGTAAATAATAGACTGTTATTGGATATGAAAGAAATCATCCTTTTTGAAGCTTGTTATGAAGACTTTGAGTCCTAAAGTATAAAACATAAAAAATGTAATGAAGAGAAATCAGGAATGAAGACATCGGATAAAGCAAGTACTTGGAATTAGGTACTTACCTTAGACAAAAGTAAGGTACTTACTGTAATGCTTTCAATTTTAGGACTCAAAGTCTTCTTAACGAGACTTGAAAACGGAATATTTCCGAATAGTTGGCGATGTTGTTACAAACATTTACATACATTAAATACTCAATGTTCCAAACCATAACAATCGTTTTCTCACGTTCAATATGAATAAGTCAAATTCAACTTCACAATTATAAAGTATTGGAAATGAAAGTACCAAAAGTACTGCATAAATTCGTGTCAGTTATATTCTTCATTGATGTAATCCATTTATTCAATATAAAACATAACGTAGGTACCTACTTGCAAGTACTTGCTTCATCCATGTCTCATTCCTACTTTCCTTTCATTAAAATTGTCATGTTTTATTTTCCATAGCTCAAAGTCTTCATAAGAAGCCTTGAAGAAATATTTCTTTTCAAATCCAATAACAGTCTAATATATTATCTCACTTTCAACGTGAAATGTCGAGTTCATCTAAATATTATACAGTATTGAAATGAAAATACAAAAACTACTGCATAAAATCGTATCAGTGATATTATTCATTGTTGTAATATAAATTCCCCACATTTTAATTTCACCTGAAGAAAATAAAATTTTGTAGATATCCAGTTTCTTCCTTGCTGTCACAGCCAACTAGAATACAAAGGATGCATATTTAACTGATATTTTGAATATTTGATCTCCATTTGACAAAAAATAAGGTGAAATTATATTCATTAGTCTAATTTAATATGAATAAATGTGCAAAGGGCCGAAAAATCACAAAATTTCTCGATAAATCGCTCTCATATTAAATAACAATAAAGTTCATTTCAGGTTAATGTTGGTCCTCGGTCACGTCCAGCTGTCAGAACTGCTCGTAACCTATATACCATAGTAGGGGACTCTAGGTTTACTTTTTACTCTGAGATCAGCTTTGTCATACTTCAGAACCCCCCTGTATAGAGTTCGTTATGTAAAATGCAACATTGTTCTATGGTGCTACATTCAGAGGCCTGTAACTCCTTAATGAGGACCCATTAACTGTTGTTGCATATATTCCAGGGTACCCTGTATTGGACCGATTCGAAGGCTTCTCTTTTGTCTATGTGTAACGCGCTCTGCTGATAAAACCATCAATTTGTGTGATGCATAAATTGTGTTCCCACCCCATAAGCCTGAGTGAAGAAACATGACATTCCTGCTATCATGTATCGCTGACAAGATTGATTTTCCTCTCAATTTGAATACCTTCCTCACATTGACGCTTCTATGTAGTCTCTCTATTTCTCATAGTTGATAGTTAAAATTTTTCGGAAATGAATTTTCTGCATTTTTTCCTGAGCTATAGTTCTGTACGAAAAATATTTAAAAGACAAGATTCTGCTCACTGATGAAAAATCCGGAGACAGAAGTTTTTCTGTCGAGCTGATTTTACTCAAAAATTTTCATTTCAAAATGGTTGAAAGGAAACAAAAAAAAATTTCACAGGCGATACCAACTTATTTCCAGAAACGATGCACAATGTATAATTTTTCGAAATATTCATGAACGAGAAAAAAATTCCGGTTTTAATTTGACATCGTGTCGTATTCGGTAATGGAATTCCACACCAAATTGTTTTACTATGTTTCATTAGACATGGACATTCATTTCATTTCAGGTAATTATAAACATAACATTTCCAGTATAATTCGCTGTTAGTTACCGACGAGGATAAAAGTTTTCATTAAAATTTTTCCGTCGCGATGGTGATCTGTCAAAAATACACGTTTTAATTGGTTAAAAATTACAGGTGTGGAGTTTTCAGATTAGTTTCTTTATATTTCAGATCAGTTCTTTATAGAATGAACTGATACTGTAGGTTGAAAACTTATGGAACAGATTCATCTTTACCTTTCAAATGAATTTCAAGTCTTCAATTTAAATAATTCAATTTGAGATTTCAACAGAATAGTTGATTTCGCATATTGATAATAAATAAAATTATTGTTCCGTCGATCTCTAAATAAAAGGTGATTTTAATGTGTACGAAATTGATCATTAATGGCCCATTTCAATGCTCAATTTCTGCTATTTTATTGTGCAATCCCCATGGAAACCATTCACAAAGTATTCAAAAGCACTAGGAGAAATGTCAAAACTCTACTGGAACATAGAGACATAGAATTTTATAATGTCAATTGTAAGTCTCGTGCAAAATGAGAATGTATTTAAATCAAGAATTTATACACAATTCATATTGAACTGGTCGGAAAAATCTTGTAATCAACTCGGTTATTAATCGAGCGACTAATAGTCTCTTACTATTAACGCTTGAATGGATCGAATCTTAACCTAGTTGATTAAATAACTAATTAAAATTTGAATGTTTGTTCATTCAATATGAAAAAATACCAGTAAGCTTCTGATCAAAATGTGATCTTTTCAACATTCATGTTTTGTATGTTTCTGAAATATGATCATAACATGATTATATTTGCGTAGGTAATATCCTAAGGGCATCTCATTTTTACGAAAAGAATCTGAAAAACTAGTTGTTAAGTAATATTTCAACAAGAAGTAACAGGTGGGAACAGAAATCGTTGTCTAGGACAAGGACTCTCCAACTGCACGAATATTTTTGTTGAAAATTATCACTTCGCATTTTATTTCTGATGTTTTCACAGGAAAACTAAGATGCCCGAATGGTATTTGACCAAATTATTTCATGAGTGACAGATTATTCTGCATTCATTATGCATTGGTATTAAACTCGAAAAAACTGTTGACAGCTGCTGCCATACAGTTTTTCCATCAAGAAATCATTTGTAATTCGAAATTGCGCGTTTCTGATTGGTGGAAATTAAGACGGGGGAAGAAGTCAAATATTTTCGTCAATTTTAGAGCTGTCTGCAATAAATTAGTAATATCTCAAGATTTTCATTGACCGAACGGTTAATTTGTAAAGGTACTACCGATAAATCTGTGAATTATAATTTTTAATCAACTAGGTTATTAAAGACAGTAAGTAATGCGTGAGCGGATCGAACGCGTTAATAGTTCGAGACCATTAGTCGCTCGATTTATAACCGAATTGATTACAAGATTTTTCCGACGATCTCAATATGAATTGCGTATGAATTCTTCATTGAAATACATTCTCCTTTTGCACTAGACTTACATTTGAAATAATAAAATTTCTATGTACCTATGTTCCAGTAGAGTTTTGACATTTCTCGTAGTGCTTCCGAATACTTTGTGTACTGTTGCCATGAGGATTGCACATTAAAAGAGCATAAATTGAGCATTAAAATGGATCATTAATGATCAATTTCCTACACATTTAAAATCACCTTTTATTTTGAGGTCGGCGGAAAATGTATTATAATTTACAAATTCAGTTAATATTGACCTAACAGAAAAGTGTTCGGAAAAGTAACTTTTCCCACCAGACGGTTAAAAAGTATGCTTTCGGAGACGAGATCAGTGCGGGAAAGTGGTTATTCAATCATGGTTCTGGGTAAAAATTAATTCAACCCTTTGTATTTCAGATGAAATCATGGCCATCCTGGAATCGAACCACGTTGTTAACAACGTCTTGGAAGAACAGGGGCGGAGAATCGAGGAAGAAAAAATGCATTGTAAAATGAAATATGGTGATGAGATTTTCAATACCAACCTAAATCCATATTCCGACCCGACAAAAGGTAAGTTAGAAAATTAATCAAATTTTTCTAATCAAAAACAAATTGAAAAGTGGTGACCGTGTTAAATTAACTTCGGGATTCTTTTCCATTCACTTCTAGCAAAGTTCGAAACGTTTTTCTCAACTGAATACGGTTAGTTTGATCTGGATATAGAGTCCATTCAGCTAATATTGGATTTCCTTTCATGAAGGGTTTTCCAATAAGAGGTGTTATTTTGAATAGCCCGCTATTTCGTTGAATAACACGTTTGAAGCTGTCATTTTTTGGCATTCGACAAATAGAAACTGCGCCATTAATAAAAATGGAACGAAACACGCTTCAAGAACGCATTGTTTATTGAAATTCACTATAAAAATGGAAGCAAGCCCTGAGCAGGAGCTTCTGAGCGCTCGTTCTCTGGTGGAGCAATAGGACTATCATCTCAAAATTCTGTATATGACTTGAAATTGATACTTTATATATAAACAATTAAAAAAATTCAATTCTATGGTCACACTTGAAAATTAAAATAATTAAATTTTATGGTTCTGATGATGCGATCCTCTTGAAATTTGGCATGAACATTCAGTATATCAATCTTTATACCAGGAATAAATTTCACTCAATTCAGATATCTTGTTATGAAAAATATAATTTTTTTTTCAATATTCAAATTGAATTTTCTATAGTTCGGATGATGCGATGATCTTCAAATTTTGCACAAACATTCAATATATAAATCTCAATTCCAAAATCAATTTCATTTGATTCGGATATCTTGTTGTGGAAATATAAAGAGTCTTTCCTTTAATATTCCAATTGGAATTTCTATGGTTCTGATGATGCTATCCTCTTGAAATTTTGCATGAACAATCAGTGTGTCAGTCTTCACTCACAGAATGAATTTCAGTTAAATCGGAAGGTTCGTTATGGAAATAAAAAAATTCTTCTTTTCAATATTCCAATTGAATTTTCTATGGTTCTGTTAACACTATGGCAACAAAATTTTGCAAGAGGCTTACTATGAACATCTGGCAAGTTGCTGCAATATTTCATTCCGTTTGCTTTCGTTTTGTGTGAAATTGAGTAACAAAAATTTTGAATGGCCACTTTTTATGGAACACCCTGTACGATTTTTCTGGTTAACGAACTTAACCGAGCTATTTGGGAGCTGAACACACCCTGAAAATTTCAAGTCTCTAGGACAATCCGTTCGAGAGTTATCGTGCTCACGGACGGACGGCCGGCCCTACAGAATTTGATTTGACCTCATATTTTCCATCAGGGAGTCGAACCCTATCGTTTGAGACCATTTTCGGCTCAAAATTCGAAAATTACAGACATTTGGGCAAAACGATATAGCACTCGTCTAAGTAGAACGAGCGCTCAAAAATTGTGAAAAATTGGCATAACATTTTTGGGTCGTCGTGATATACCTTGTCGGAGCGCAATAAAGAAAATGGTGGAATAATTCAAGCTGTTGGGAAAATTAGTGATGTGAAATAAAACCTGTGCACGTCGCTCAAGAACAGCCGAGAATATTGCTGCTGTAGCCGAAAGTGTTAAGAGATGATTAATGATTTTTATGGCCGAAATTGGAAAGTATTGATCTGGAGAACGTTTACTTTCATCAAGACGGCGCTCGTGCCACACAGGCAACGAAACCATTGATCTTTTGCGAGAAACGTTTCCGGACCGTGTTATCTCTCAAAGAGGTGATCACAATTGGACAGCGACATCTTGTGCTTTAACATCTCGCGACTTCTTCCTTTGGGGCCACGTGAAACAGTCTACGCCAATAGCCCAGCGTCGATCCAAGGCCTCAAAGATGGAATTCGTGAGGCTATCGAGGACATAGGGCAGCCACTTTGCTATTTGGTTAAGAAAATTTTCATTAAAAGGATGGTTCTGTAAGCGTGGTCGTGGTGGTCATTTGCCTGATGTTATTTTCCACTATTAACGTCATAGCTTACTCTTTATAATGAAATAAACATCCGATCATTCATATTGAAAAGTGGTATTTTTCTCCGAATATCAAAATAACACCTCTTATTGGAAAACCCTTTAACTGAACCAGAAAACCATGAGAATGAAATGAAAGAAATCGAAATCACATCGAAGTAAGTTTTTAGGGTTATGCCGTTTATTTTTTTTGAACCGACATGTTCTCAAACGATAAAGTTTGACTCACTGATGACGAATCAGTTCTCTTTTGGGTCGCCCGTTCGTAAACACGATAACTCTCGAATGAAATACTTGTACGTTTGGTCCCTAAATATCTCGGTTAGGTTAGTTATCGAGAAAATTCGGAAAATACGGCCATTTAATAATTATTTTTCCTGAAGATTTCAGACAGAACAGTACCGATCTAAATGAGTTTTCGCCGCAACATGCATAGTACTCATAAAAATTTAAGAAAAGCCCTAGGCAGGTGGTTCTGAGTGCTCGTTCATCGGTGAAGCAATAACGCTATTACATCGTCTTAAGATTCATGCCTCAGAGGTAAAAGTAAACTTCTGTTTTAATGCCAGAGGAAAGCTTGTTTAAGTATTACAGGCGCTCTGAGGTCTACCCCTACAGCAGCGATGGAATGTCTGCTGGGTCTCCCTCCTTTGCACCTAGTGTGAAGGAGGTGGCTATGAAGACAGCTCTAGGAATCTGGGAACGGGGACAATGGCGCGATGGAGGACTCTTCACTGGGCACGCAAGGGCCCTCAAAATGGTTAAGGATGCTCACGCTCCCTTCTCCAAAGAGGTGACCGCGCGGGCATTAAGTTCTACTTCGACGAACCCTACAGGGTAATTGTTCCTGACAGAGACCTATGGTCTTCATCAAACAGGCTTCTTAGTCCAGAGGGTCCCACCTGGTTCACTGATGGCTCTGTCACAGCAACAGGGTCTGGTGCCGGAATCGTGGGTCCTCACTTCAATCAGGCTATCCCTCTGGGGAGGACTGTTCCATTGTGCAGGCTGGGCTATTTGCTGTTCTTGCATGCGCACTAGAAAATATTCGCAGGGGATACTCTGGCCAGCACATTTATATGTGTTGCGACAGCCAGGGAACTCTGAAATCTCTATCCGATGTTGGAGTTGATTCATTTTGGTAGAAAGATGCATGAAAGCTCTGCGTGGGCTGGGCTCTGATAACTTTTTGAAAGTAATCTGGTGTCCGGCTCACGCGGATATACCTGGTAGCGTTAAGGCAGATGAACTGGCTAGGCGGGGAGCCGGATTAGCATTTGTTGGTCCGGAGCCTGCGCTGCCAATCTGTCGCACATTTGTCAGAAGTTCTTCAGGAACTGGCTGAACAGGGAATTTTCCTCGGAATGGAGCGCAGGGGTGGGCCTGAGGTGGTGGTCGAGGATTCTCATTGAGACCGTCCTCGCGATCTGAGGTCAATAGGCTTCTGTTGCTGGGAGGAAAACAACTCGGTCTGGTGACTGGTGCATTGACTGGTCACCTGTTTAACAAGCATTTGAAGAGAATGGATTGACGAGCTGCTCTCTATGCCAGTGGTGCAGGAGTACTGATGAAACGGTTGAGCATATTTTGTTCAACCTTAATGAGTTAAGGTCAACACACCTAGGAAATCCAACACTTCTATCCCTATGGTGAGAGGGGACCACTCCTGGCAGGCTCGCGACATTTCTGTCTTCGTGTCTGAGGAGCTGAGTCTCTATAGAACGATGCGGTGAACAATGAGCCACTAGCCTCAGTTCGGCCGGAAAGGCACCGCACAGAAAGAAGAAACTTCTGTTTACTTCTTCCTCTGAGATCCATGCTAAGTATATAATAATAATAATAATAATGAATTTATTGCCATCAACAATTACATGGTTTGTCTAATAAAATATTTAACAAATATTGTAGCTCAAAATTCTTCTACAGAATAGAATGCATTTGATACTAACAGGTAATGGATTCTCTTTTCAAAGGCTTTTCGCGGTAAATTTTTCACATCAGCTGGTAAATTATTGTACATCTTAATTCCCCAATAGATACAAAATTCCTGGGTGTTTTCTTTCTGTGGAGTGGTGTGATTAGATCATCTTTGTACCTCGTATTGAATGAGTGAAATGACCCATTTTGTGACATACTGCCCTTATTCAAGTGTATGTATTTAAACACTCTTTAATATAGAGGGATGGAAAGGTAAGTATACCCTGATTAATAAACGTGGACTTGACACGACTCTCTATTTCTCATTCCATACATAATTCTTATGGCTCTCTTTTGCAGGACAAATACTCTGGAGGCATCTGACGCGTTACCCCACAGGATGATGGCATAAAGCAATATACTCTGGAAATTTCCAAAATATGCTGTCTTCAGCATTTCGTAAGTACCAAATTTTTTCAGTTCCCTCAAAAGGTACATATTTTTTGAGAGTTTGTCACAAACTAGATCAATATGTGGCGACCAATTCAATCTGCTGTCTAGGACTATCCCCAGAAACTTGGCGCTTCTCGATTTTGCCTGCTTCCGAATCTTAGAGCGGTTTTTTTTTCCGAGTTAAGTTTCAGTAGGTTCATAAGAACCACTCCTCAACTTCTCGCAAAGCTAGTTCTTTCTTATTCAAAAGTCTCTCAATTCTTTGATCTCACAATTATAGAAGTATCATCACAATATATGCATAAGTTGTTACAATGCTGAAAGTTCATGTCATTAATATGAATCAGGTAAAGAACAGGTCCAAGTATAGATCCCTGTGGCACGCCACAATCTACTTTCTGCTCCTCTGATATTTTACCATTCCAGTGTACACTCTGATGCCTATTTTGCAAATATGACTGAAGCAGCTTGAGAATGGTTCCCCTGAAACCATATTTTCTTAATTTCTCAATCAGAATATCGTGTGATACTACATCGAATGCTTTACTCAGGTCGAAATTCAACATCTCAACCACTTCACCATCATCGATGGCCTCTATTACCTGGTTTAATAAATTCATAAGAGCTGTAGATGTATTTCGACCTTTTCTATAACCATGCTGATCTTTATTCAATAAGTTCTTTTTTTCCATCCATTTCAACATTCTTTGTTTGATTGCTGTTCAAAAATTTTCGATATCCAAGGAAGAATTGCTATGGGTCTATAATTATTGGACTCATGCTTGTCTCCTTGACCTTTATATATGGTATAATTTTGGCGATTTTTAATTCATCCGGAAAATAACCTTCTTGAAACATTTATTTATCAAAATTGAAATTGGGTAGCTGATTTCTTCACTTAAACTCTTTAGGATGTCAATATTAATATTATAGATATCTGATGATTTCTTTGATTTCAAAGACGAGATTATTTTTTTCACTTCGTCGACAGTACATTCGAAGAAAAAACAAGATTTTTCGTTGTTTGGACTCAAGTTGTGAGTTTTTTTGTAGTTTTGTTGTGTTGTCAGTTCCGCCCTTATTTTTTTGCCGATACTTGCGAGAAGTGTTTGTTCAAAGTATCTACTTCAGGCATTTTATTGTTCCTCTCTTTAGTGATTTTTGATTTTCTGTTTTTTTAACTTTCCAAAGTGCTTTTTGTTTATTTTCTGCATTGTTTACGTATCCTTCATTTTTCTCTTTTATCGTTCTATTTATTTCTGCTGTATACTTTTCTTTATAAATTTTATAAGCTGTTAATGATGTTTGATCTTTTTTCACTTTTGCAATGTGTCTAAAGCATCTAATGTATTTTTCATCTTTTCAATATTTTTGGTCTTCCATATGAGTTCCGTATTATTTTTGATCATTATTTTTTCTTCCAAAGGTATTCTTTTGTCGATTAAATTAACAAAGTATTCATGGAAATCGGAAAAAGCGTCACGGGCGCTTTTCTTAGCGAAGAAATCGTTCCAAGATATGGATAATCCATTTTTCAAGTGATTTACATCCACTGAAGTTAATTTTTTTCTTCTTAAGATTTTTTTTTTTTTTCAGATTCATCAACAGACACAGGAAAGCTCAAGAATTGTGCCAGGTGATCGGACATATGTAGTTCTAAGTTTTACAATTTTGATAAGTTGAATTGAAAAAAATATTGTCTATACACGTTTCTGTGCTGTTCGTTTTCCTGGACGCTTCATTGAAACTCTTACTCAAGCCAAATGAATCAAATAAATTACTAATGAATTTCATAGTTCTATTATCATCCAAAAAATCTATATTAAAGTCTCCGGCTATTATGATTTTCTTATCGCCAAAATTATCCATAAGATAATTCAAAACTTCTGTTAATTGATAGAAAAATATATCTATTGTTCCCAAGGGTGATCTATAAACCCCAAGAACAACTGTGTTTAGGTTTTCTAAATATAATCCCGCAAACTCAGCATTTTTCAATCGATAATTCTGATATTTTCTCTAGAGTAGTAGTTTTATAAATATTTTTCGTTGCAATTAATATGCCTCCATGTTTGTTAATTTCTCTACAATAATAACTTCCAATGCTATAATTTTCTAAGTTAATGTAAGCTAATTGATCTTCATGAAGCCAGGTTTCTGTTAGGCAGATTATATCTATATTAAGTTCGCTGACTTGCAAGTTTAACTGTTTAACTTTGTTCATGAGAGATTGTATATTGTAATTTAATATGTTGACAAGTTTACTTTTCTGTTTATTGGAATTTACCTGTTCCTTCTGTCCTTGCGGGGCGAAAGAAACGGAACGGTCGCACAATTATATTTTCTGGCCAAATTTCAGGGTCACTTATTTTTTCCAACATGGTATAGGAGCATCCAAGCTTAAAAGATTATTCTGATTCATATTTGATGCATGTTTCTGCAATTCATCCACCTCGAAAACTTCATCTGGAAACAAAGAGAATAAGTGATTTTTCAGTTTAGTTGTATCGGAGTCGTTCGCAGCTCTACCAACGTAGAACCAGGCTTTTCTACTTGCGCCCCTGAAGCTACCATCGATTTCCATTCTTGCTTTTCCTTTGATTGTTCCGCTTCTTCTATTCTTTTTCGACACCACTTGTTTCCAACGATTTGTGCTGTCATCGTGTAATACCTCCGCCACTGGTTGATTGATTTGGGTAGTTCCAGCGTCGTATGTGGACTGCGAACTATCTTTGCTGTCATCTGTTATCGTGATAATTTCTGCGTTCTGCGTGATATCTTTTGTTTTGTTTTGGTGAACCTCACTTTTTGATTTTGACTGATGTATGAATGCATTCTTAGATTTATTACCGTTTTCTTTCCTCAGGATGTTTATTAGGAGTTCTTGTTCCTCTGTTCTCTTCTCCAACTGATGCTGAAGCTTCTCCATTAGTTGCATTGATTTACTCATGCTGATATAATCAGATTCATTTTTTGACAGCTTTTGTTGTTGCATATTACTTCTGTCTCGGGTGCCTCAAGGGTATCAAAATTTTCCACTTCGAGTGCTGTACACAAAGCACTATTTGCTCTGGAATTACTCGGCACTTTTTTATTTACGATATAATCAATTAGTTCATCTTTTTTCCATTTGTTTAGCTCGCTCATTAACTGTGACTTTGACATCGTCGCCATCTTGACATAGATGTAATGCAGAATTTGAGCACGAACGGAATTATTATGGAAATTATCGAATACTTTAATATGTTAAAAATCCATAATTGAAAAAAAATTAAGGTTTAAACGATGTGATCCACTTGAAATTTTGCATTGACATTCAGTATATCAATCCTCATTACCAAAATAAATTTCACTCGAATCGGAAATATGAAGTTTCTTTTTTTCATTATTCCAATTGAATTTTCTATGGTTCTGTTTACACTATGGCCAAAAAATTTTGCATGAGGCTTATTATGAGCATCTTGCATGTGGCCGCAAAATTTCGTTTCGATTGGTTTCGTTTTGTCTGAGATATTAGGAAAAAAAATTTTGAATGACTATATTTGATGGAACGCCCTGTACGATTGGGCCGGTTAACGAACTCAACCGCGGCATTTGGGGTACAGAATTCACCCTGAAAATCTCCACTCTCCATTCAGTTAATATTGAATTTCCTTCTGATAATTGAACCGAAAAACCAAGGGAATTAAATGGAAGAAATCGAAATCACCCCGGAGAAAATTCTTTGGATTATGTTTTAGAGAGGGCCGTTTATATTCATCCATCACTGTGTAGTTTCCACATCTTTTCAGGAAATGCACGTGTGAGGAAAATAGGAGAAACGATGTATTGCATCTTTCTGCAGAAGACTTGGAAAATTGCATGCTGGCTTTTCAGAATTACTTTGCCAATATTTCAGATTATTTTTTTTGTATTGCAACCTGATTTATTGTCAGCCATGATAACAATCCGACGCACTGTTTCAGACTCAGATCAATGAAAAACATAGTTAGGTCCTGTCAGATGTAAACAGACGCAAAAAATGAGACAAGATGTCTATGTTTTTATTCTCGCCCTGTTGTTTACAAACATTAACCTACTTTAGTTATTTTTATAATTTTCGAAATATGAATTGGATGAACAAATCATGGTTTGTGTTTTAGTTGAAATCGAATCAAAAAATCACAATGTGAACTCCAGCTATCAGCGAGCCATTTTGGGAAGTCCAAAAAGCTTGTTCATACCGAGAAAAGAAATCCCTAACTCTTGTTCACAGCGAAAAAACGTTCCTTTGAAAAACATTCATTTGAAAAAATGTTCATTTGAAAACTTGGAGCTTCTGTCTGATCGTAAGGGTTTTCTTCAATTTGTTTCTGATATACAGGGTGGGCCATCCATAACTTTCCACTCCGAGTTTTGAGCTTTGGGATGGAATAACGGAAAAACGCTCGGTCAGGTCAAATGTTGTTGAAAGGGAGAAAAATAAGGACGTTCAAATGAGTTTGATATCACTAATCCTCTAGCCGCAACCTCTTATAGCTCTCAATTTTGAATAGGGAAAAGGGGTAGAGCAGCACCTTGTTAGAAAGGCAATTCAATTTTCTGCACGAGTGTACATTTTTTTCATCGCTTCATCATTATACATAGTGACTCAGTATTCCATCAATCCAACTATTCACCCTGAATTTTGAGCTTTGGGATGAATAACGGAAAAACGCTCGATAGAACAATTTTTGTTGGAGGGGGGGCACATAAGGGTGTTCGAATGAGTATGATATCACTACTCCTCTAGCCGCAACCCCTATCAGCTCTCATTTTAGAATAGGGAAAAAGAGTCGAGCAGCACCTTGTTAGAAAGGCAATTCAATTTCCTGAATGGGTGTATTTTTTTCACAAAGTAAATCTTGCGCTTTCGTTTAAATTGAAATGATTGCTGATAGGGTAGTGGATAGAGGTTGGTGATATCAAACTCATTTCAAAACACTAACATGTCCCCCTGTAAATAAAATTTGGACTTGTCCAAGTATTTTCCTATCCAAAGATCCAAATTGGTGGAATACTGAGCCATCTTGTAAATAAAGCGATGCAAAAAAACATTGATGCAGGAAATGGAATTGCCTTTTCAACAAGGTGCTGCTCGACCCTTTTTCCCTATTCAAAATGAGAGCTGATAGGGTTACGGCTAGAGTATTAGTGATACCAAACTCATTTGAACGCCCTTTTTTTCCTCTTCAACAAAATTCGACCTGACCGAGCGTTTTTTCGTTATTCCATTTCAAGGTTCAAAACTTGGGGTGGAAAGTTATGGATGGTCCATCCTGTATTTACTATGCTTATACTGGATCCCACAAAATATTTTTCCAGTACTCTAATTATACGATTTCCAGCAAAAATAACAGAAATTCGCGCTTCATCATTTTTCTCTTAATTGCCAATCCAATTGAAGACAATTATCATTTTTAAAACTATGGAATTTTTATCCTGTCTCTAAATAACATTTGTCGGGAATCGCGTTATAACCTAAATATTGAATTCGAGATAAAAGGAATGACAACAACTCCGAAACTAACCAATTGGTTCCGCCTGCAAACTCACTGAATTTACATTTTTAGGTCCTGAATCTACAGGTTTTCCTTTTAAGTTGGCCTATTAGACGTTTCTGGAGAACTAGTGGATATTTTGTTCTGAATTTTAGGTGAAGCCTCGAGGGTAAAAAAACTCATCGCCTAAAATATTTTTAAGTCGACAGTGTTGCCACGTCTATCCCAAACACATATCTACTTTCTTATTTCAAATGGAACTACCTATATTTTTATATGTATCGATTCAATACCAAATCCTCAGTACAACATACTGAAAAAATTTCTTTATCATGCACTGTTGCCAAGTTATGCACAAATTCTTGAAAATTTCGACATCTGCATTGCCAGTTGGAAATGCAATATCTCAATTATTTTCTATTCGAACGGAACCAAACTCAGCAGTCTCATAGTAAGAAATTGTGCATTCATGTGGTACATTCTGTATTTCAATACGTCTTGAGGTTTTTCGAAGATATTGCTCCGAAAATGTGGAACTTAAAATTGAAATATTTCGAGATTTTCAAATGGCAACCCCATATTTATTTTACAGCATTCGATCGAAATGAAAAATGAATGGCAGTCTCTTTTCACAGTAATTATTTATTTTGGATAGTTTTCGAATGAGATGAAAAAAACTGAAATTCTTCAGTATTTGTAGCCATGATCTATGGTCGTGTTCACGATGAAATGGCTCTATGACTATGAGGTAAATTATTGAAATAGATTCTATGGTTGAAATCATAAAGAGTGTTCGATGATCACGGATGTCATAGAAAAAGTTTTCCCATGTTATTCAAAACACGATTAAGGTTGTTTCACCATTCACGGAGAATGCCAAAAAATCATTGAAAGGACCTGTAGGACCTTCAACAATCGTTATCCACATTTATCAAGAATGAATGGAAGGAAATTCCGAAAACTGTTTTGGCTTGTTGTAATCCTGGCCCAATGTTCATAATCTCAACCATAGAATTCATTCCGATAATTCACTTTATAATCACACAGCATAATGTCCATAGATCATGACTATAAATACTGAAGAATTTTAGTATTTTTCATCTCATTCAAAAACTGTCCAAAATAAATAATTAGTGTAAGAGGAGACTGCCTATCATTTTTTATATAGAATGAAATGCTGTAAAATAAATGTGGGGTTGCCATTTGAAAATCTCGAAATATTTCATTTTGAGTTCCACATTTTCGAAGCAATATTTTCGAAAAACCTTACGATGTATCAAAATACTTAATGTACCACATGAATGCACGATTTCTTTTCTATGAGACTGCTGATTTTGGTTCCGTTCGCATGGAAAATAATCGAGATATTGCATTTCAAACTGGCAATGCAGATGTCAAAAATTTAAAGACTTTGTGCATAACTTGCAACAGTGCATGGTAGAGAAATTGTTTTCAGAATGTTATACTGAGAATTTAGTATTGAATCGACCCATAAAAGAAAATATACAGAGTGGAAGAAACGGATGGAAACAGGGGAGTTTCAGTGTTAAATTCGGGCTGGTTCGGAGTCCAGTGGAGCAGTGGAAGAATCGAAACCTCGGAGCGATGCGATGTTGAATAAGCGGCTAGTCTGTTGGAATGGCAGTCTGTAGTGAGTGGGGAAGCGCGCAGGCCAAAGATTAAGGATTAAGGTCCCTTATCTTTGGCGCAGGCAACGATCTATCTAGGATCGAATATCGAATCAGTTAATCAGTAACACTGCAAACGGGAGATGGATAACATCGCATGACTATTGAAAATGAATACGACAAATTTCTCCACTCTTATGGGCGCCATGGGCGGAAGTTATTTGCCTCAATGAATGAAACAAATAATTTCCTGTGAAAATTAATATTCAGGTTCTTTTTCGTCACAACTGGTTTGAATAAAATAATTAATTAATTGGTAGCTGTCGAACTGTCGTAATAATTCGATTCTGTAATAGATCCAAATATTTTGTAGCGTTTAGGTTACCATCGATGAAAACTGGCCCTATCATATAATTACCCAGCATTCGTTTGGCAAGAGAAGTGGATGTGTGTCGCAAGTCGATTTGGGCGATAGAACTGTTCGGAATATTTTGAAAATAAATGGTTAAAATGTTATAGGTGCAAACCTTTCAGGAATTTTTCCAGAAGACCATTTCAAAAGAATGGAATTCTGGGAAAAGATGATGGAAAAAGAGAATGAGATTAGTTCTTTTCTGAGCAATATCTTATTCACGGATGTCACACAAAAAAATCAAGTGTTACCGGCATAGTAATTTTTCATAAATCCGGTATACAAATTCTATGAACGAATTTTAAACAGGAAAACGTTATTAGCCTAGTGATTTTACTAAAAACGTTCATGTTTTCACTCTATGGCACCATTGTATCAATTTAACGTTCTAAACAAAGCAAAGATATTTTCCTTTCATAAATTTGCTGAATTATAATGGAATATATCACCGCTTATTGATTTCTAAATTAAGTAGAACTCGATTCACTTTCTATTATGAGGATTTATGCCATTTAGCCACGAATCTAAAAATTTTTAAAACTACAGAAAGTCAGCGGTTAATTTGCTTTCCAACTCACTGCGACTGCGGCGAACGCGGAAGCCCGGAAGCCAAAGTAGAATTGGTGTCTCTAGACACGAGTTAGATCGTTGCTTGCGCGATTCCCCACTCACTACAGACTGCCATTCCAACAGACCAGCCGCTTATCAACATCGCATCGCTCCGAGGTTTCGATTCTTCCATTGCTCCACTGGACTCCGAACCAGCGTGAATTTAACACTGAAACTCCCCTGTTTCCACCCGTTTCTTCCACATCTGTATGTAGTTCCATTTGAAATAAGAAAGTGGATATGTGTTTGAGATAGACGTGGCAACACTGTCGACTTGAAAATTTTAGGCGAAGAGTTCCTTCACCCTCAAGCCTCCACCTAAAATTTCAAAACGAAATATCCACCAATTCTCCAAAAACGTCTAATAGGCCAACTTAAAAGGAAAACCCTGTATTCTGGATATTTCAACTTTTAACTCTTTCCGTTCGAAAGTTATGAATGAGTATTTAGATCCAACACAGCGGTACTGGCTACTGGCTGGAATTTTTAATTTTTCAGAGTCCCCGGTTTTTTTAATTGCACATGGGTGAAGAAAATGGACGATAATTGTTGTGTAATATTCCGTGACAATATTATATGACGTTCATACAGGGTGTCCCGATGAGATGGGAAACATTTTGATGGGAGATTTCTAGAGGATTCCGAAAAATGCCCCTATCCCCATATGAAGTATCTAGGAGTTCCAAACTCAAAGTTTTTAAAATTGAATGGAAATAAAAACCACTGTATTTCCTGAACGGAATGACCGATTTATATATTTACTGCTTCTTCACAATCATATCCGTCTTTTTTTCATATTATAAGCCCAATCTTTCAAAATCATTTCCAGAGTAGCTGTTGTAGTAATTGATCCAGAATATAATTTCTTTCATTGGGGAAGGTTTCAAATTGTCTCCATATAGACTTATTACTTATTAGAGTATTTTTGGAAGTAATTTCATAAATCCTTTTTCTTATTTCTGCATCAGAAGAGATACTGAACCGATAACTTTCACCCATTTTATATATCGCGTGGACACAATTAGGTTTTCATTTTGACCACTATCTGACACTAGCTAGGCAAATAAAAGCACAATGATTATTCCGGAGAATAGTCACGAGAGATTTATTCTCACTCTAATAATGACCTGATTGGTTGAAACTTACCCTTGTGACAAATGAAGAAGCATTTCATTGGTTCTAAGAAACGTCAATAAATAATCATAAATCTATAGTCCATTCACAAAACATCGGTTGTCCAGGACAATTTGGAATATACCTTTGTGTATATTGAAATTTATGTTATTTGTTTATTTTCTTGTCAGATCAATACATTCGGCAACATTGACTTTGTTCATCGTTATGACAGCAAATACTGCCAATCTTAGATAAATAAACAACGCCTACTCTGAGCTCAATAATATGTTAACGGAGTATATATAATTCAAATTGAGACATGTTTTCATCCAAAATGGGTAGCGCAAAATGATGATAATGGTTCTCGTGGATATTGTCGACTCTCGAAGTATGTACGTAAATACTTCATAGATTTGTCCAATACATTTCCTAAAATTGAATTGATAAGTTCTGAATTACAATTTCCTTTTTCTGAATTTCAATTTGCCGTTTCTGAATTCTAACTTCCTTATCTGAATTACAATTTCGTTCTTCTGAAATTAAATTAACTATTTTGAATTTCGATTTCTGTTTTCTGAATTACATATTTCTATTCTGAAACAAAGGAAAAAAGGGAACTTTGATTTTCTGAATTACAACTGTAAAAGATGTAGAAAGTATCTGTAGCCCGTATCGTAAAATTCACGAGTTCGTAGCATTCAGATTGAGAAGAATAGTGGCTTTTTGTAAAATATCAATAAGGCGAAATGAATTGTGCCTAATAATTCTTTTCACAAAGTTGAGTTTTCGAAAGTCAATTAAAACAAAAATTGTATATTTAGGCTGTTTGTCATCGAGTTAAACTTCTCGGTTAACATTCTTCCTAATTAATTATTGTCTCCTGCAAAGTTGGATGAAGTAAAACTTAAAAATACAGTCTTTGTTGAATGAATGTTGAGGTAAACCGAATATTCTATAATTCGGGAACGGAGTGACTGAATCAAAAGAAACAACCATTGAAAAATTACATCAGGGAGGGAAAAGGAGATTCAATTTAACTGACGTCTGAATTTTCCCAGGCCTGATTTTCCCATTTCGAGTTTTGACGACAACAAAAGTTCCCATTCACTCAGAAAACTGGATTTCGTGATTGATTTTACATTTCTGGGCTGGACCCCTGCTGCAGAATATAATTATTTCTATTGAATTATCGACTTGAGAAAACGGCTCTGTTTTTGACCTAGTGTTTCTCTGTATAAACATACTATATGAAAAAAACTAAAGAGACATGAGCAGGTGCTTTTGAGAGCTCGTTCATTCGTGGAGCAATAATGCTATCACCTCAAAATTTATTATAAGATCAACAATTGCTAGGGATCACTTATGAACTTCTCTTCATTTGTATTTTTTTCAAGTTATCTCGTGAATATCTGTACATTATTATGTTCTCTGAGGAAAAAGTAAGATGTATTGAGTTGATTATATCAAAGTCTTCCTCACTTCATCGGCTCTTGTTCACGAAATCGATTATTATCTGTAGGCTGTTACAGGTGGAGTGAAAAGCAATGTGGTATTTGTTATTAAATCTGTTTTTTTCTCTCGTTTAAACACATGAGGTGACGATAATTGAAGAAATGAGAACTATATCAGCTTATCAGTCATGCCGAGAAGACGTTTGGCTCCTGTGCAACTGAACCAAATCATACGGTGGATACAGGAAGGTTTGTCCCAGCGAGAAGTGCAGTCCCGGCGGTTGAATGTTTCGCAAAGTGTCGTGGGTCGGGCTTGGAATAGGTTCATCCAAAACGACTCAGTAGCTTATGTTCATGGGGGAGATCGGCAGCGCAGTACAACAGCTGCCGAAGATCGTCTTTTGATCCTCAATGCTAGGAGAAATCCCACTTACCCGCCGTCGCGGCTCAATAGATCACTGTGAAAGTTGCAGCAGAAGTTCTTATTTCGAACCAGACTGTAAGACGACGACTACATGTTCGTGGTTTGAGAGCACGTAGGAGGTACAACATCCCCATTTGAATAGGGAACACCGGTTCATCGACGGCAATGGGCTGAGGAGCACCGCGATTGGACACTTGAAGATTGGGGCCGATGTTTATTTACGGATGAGCCTAGATTTCGTTTGGTCAACTCCGTTGGACGTATTCTTGCTTGGAGGGAAAGAGGTCGAAGATATGCAGAACAGTTTATGGTACCCACAACAGCTTTTGGCGGAGGTTCCATATGTGTATGGGGAGGTGTTTGTTTGAACCAACGCACAGAATTGGTGTTCTGCAAAACACCACCACGACCAGCCAGAGATATCACGATATGATTATTGAACCCATAATTGTTCTTTTGCGGCTGCCGTGGGCGAGAATTTCATTTTAATTGACGATAATGCCCGTCCACACCGTAGTCGTCTGGTTAATGAAGCGCTAGAAACTCATGCTATTGATATAGGATGGACTGGCCAGCTCGCTCTCCAGACATGAATTGCATCGAACATGTCTGGTCTGAGATGTCTAGACAATTTTCAACCTTAAAACAACCGATCAATAACCTGGAGGACCTTTCTAACGCTTTACGGGATATTTGGACGAATTTGCCCCAACATTTCATAAATTGTTTGATCGGAAACTATGCCTCGTAGGGTAGAATGCTTGAGACGAGCTCGTGGGGGACCAACTAGGTACTAGCTTAACCGAAACTTCAGCCTTCTTGAGGTTTCATCATAAAATTTTTATGTTATTCAAACACAGAATTTTGAGTATTCCTAATAAAGTCTTTTTTCTCTCCAACTTTCCATTTTTTCATTCTTTTCAAGTGAACCATATTAAAACTGAAAATACTCTGATATCTGACTAAATTCATATCTTGGAGCGAATATTTCATAAATAAATCAGAACAAGTAAGTGATCCCTATCAATTGTTGAGCAGGGTATATGAACGATCGGAATCATATTCTGTTGTAAAAAATCAAACATTAATAATTATTTAATCAACTAGGTTATTAACAGACAGCGACTAATGGTCAAGATATTTTGGCGTTAATAGTTCACGACCATTAGTCACTCGATTATCAACCGAGTTGATTACAAGATTTTTCCGACGATGTCTATGATTGTGTATGAATTCTTGATTGAAATACATTTTCATTCGGCACAAGGATTACATTGGACATAGTAAAATTTCCATGTATCTATGTTCCAGTAGAATTTCGACATTTCTCGTAGGGCTTCTGAATACTTTGTGAACAGTTGCCATGAGGATTGCACATCAACATAGCAGAAATTGAACATTAAAGTGGGTCATTAATGATCAAATTCGTACACATTAAAATCACACTTTATTTTGAGATCGACGAAAACAAATCAAATTTATGGTTCTGATGATTAGATCCTCTTGAAATTTTGCATAAACATTCAGCATATCAATTTTCATTCGCAAAATAATATTCACTCGAATCCGATGTCCTGATAATATGGAAATATAAAGATTCTT
This sequence comes from Propylea japonica, assembly GCA_013421045.1. Taxonomy (NCBI): domain Eukaryota; kingdom Metazoa; phylum Arthropoda; class Insecta; order Coleoptera; family Coccinellidae; genus Propylea; species Propylea japonica. Next base: position 97,381,161 of record CM024239.1, read on the forward strand.
CCTTTCAATATTCCAATTGGAATTTCTATGGGTCAAATAATGCGTTCCTTTTGAGTTTTGTTTGAACATTCTGTATCTATATCAATTTTCACAAAAAAATAGATTTCATTCGAATCATATGTCTGATTATGGAAGTATAAAGATTCTTCTTTTCAATATTCCAAGTGAATTTTCTATGAACATGTTAACACTAGACATAGATCTATAATACTAACTAGATGGCGAACCTGTCAAAAATTTTGAGGCAAACGGCGGCCATTTGCAGTTTGGGGTGGATTTGAAAGGTGTCCTTTTTCTATGAATTTAAATATTAGAATTACCAATATTCTTTTATTTATTTTTATTTCAACGAATTAAAATTATAGTGTTACCAATATTGTTTAATAACTAATCACAAGAATCGAAAATATATAATTTTAATAGACCGAAATGTCAGAGTTCACAGAACACTATTATATAGAGTTCGTTTTTCATCACTTCTTTCAAGAAAACGTCTATGTTTCAATCAAATTCGAGCACAGATGGCATAAAACATCAAAATATTTGTGTTCACCCCAAACTGCAAATGGCGGCCGTTTGCCTTACTTTTTTCTACGTGACAGTAAGGAAGTTCGACGTCCAGTTAGTATTATAGGTCCATGTATTCCTGTAGAGTTTTGACATTTCTCATAGTGTCAACGGTTGCGACGAGGATTGCACGTTAAAATAGCAGAAATTGAGCATTAAAATGATTTATTTACAATCAATTTCGTACACATAAAAATAACCTTTTATTTTGAGATCGACGGAAAATATAGTATATTCGGAACAATCTGGAAGTGCTTTATACATCGTCCACTTTTTTCGTTTCCCAATGAAAAAAACCCTTTAAAGAGGTTCCTTGTATTTCATCGATTTGTATGTGGGTAGAATTTGCTCTCCGAAAAAAACTATTTCATATATTTATACTCGAAATATTGGATTGCAACAAGCCCCAAATGAAATACCTACACAGAGATTCGGTATTGAAAATTCCTCGCCTACAACTCTGGCCTCTGCAGTACTGTAATTATGGAACAGAATGGAACAAAGTGAAATAATTTTCCAGTGAGAGTTTCAAATCAGAATTTGATAATGTCACATGTAGACTTGCTTGACAATCTGCCTCGCACAATGAAAGTTCGTTATTGTATCTAAAGAAACTATCAGCGAACTCTGCTGTTCAGCTGAAACACTTCAATTAAATTTAATCTCAAGATGAAGTTGAATTACCAAGGCGCACCTATACGTCACCACTTCCCAAATATTACCGTCAACCTACTATTCGAAGTTTCAAATTACTTTCATGAGTAGGTAGCAACTAGCTACCTACCTATATTTTAAGATTTGTGAAAATGATCATCATTGAGGTCTCGTTCTACTCAAACGAGTGCTATATCGTTTTGCTCAAATATCTGTTCGTTACCAGTCAAATCGTACAGGGTGTTCCATAAAATATGGCCATTCAAATTTTTGTTCCTCAATATCTCAGACAAAACGAAACCGAGCGAAATAAAATGTGGCGGCCACATGCAAGATGCTCATAACAAGCCTCATGCAAAATATAGTGTACACAGAATCATGGAAAATTCAATTGGGATATTGAAAAAAAGAAACTTTATATTTGTGAATGAAGATTGATATACAGAATGTTCATGCAAAATTTTGTGGCCATAGTCTTAACAGAACCATAGAAAATTCAATTGTAATATTGAAAAGAAGAATCTTTATATTTCCATAATAAGATGGCCGATTCTAGTGAAATTTATTATACGAATGAAGATAAATATACTGAATGTTGTTGCAAAATTTCCAAGAGGATCACATCATCTTTACCATGGTATTATTAAGTTTTATTGAATGATTTCTAGAATATAATTTTCTGATGGTGCTGAATTTTTGCAGTCATATGTTAAGTAATAATCCCAGGTCCTATACATAATTTTGAGGTAATAGCCTTATTATATTACTCTACCAATGAACGAGCGCTCAAAAGCATCTGCTCAGGGCTTCTCTCAAATTTTTTTGAGATTGTTTTTGAATAAGACGAGTGCTCTAAAGTGGTCACAAAATGCAGACCGTGATTCTACAATAAGGGTATTAAGTTAATTTCGTTTGAAATATCCAATAACTAAAAATTCAAATTTCTCGAAGAAGACTTATTTTGAAATTACCGAATTTTGATCTGAAATTTTGCATAGTTTTAATGTTATTCTGAAAAAACTTTAAACCTTCTCAATTTTCACTCTAAAAATCTCCATAAAATTCATCACCAATTTTCTTTTTCATTCCGTCTTAATGTAAAAGTGTTAACGAACAATCAGGGACAATTTATTTTGACCTTGGATTCTTCATCAGTGCGTTCAATTGAGTCAGCTGATCCCGGATTTGAAATTCGAAACTTTCAAACATTTGTGCAAAACTTTGGCATGCTATATGTACCTTGGGATAAACATGCGAAAAAGTGGTTCGCGAATTATCAATTGTTGAATAAACTGATGAATATTTATGATTTTCTAATAATTCATTGCGGTTTTCAATGGCCAGAAAATGATTTTATAAATAATTACCTACATAAATTTATTATAATTGGATATTGTGAAATATTCAGATTTTCAATGATACATTGAACGCAGTCTTCTATTCAAAATACTGTAATTAATCCTAATTATGAGAGTTGAATGTATAAATATGTTTTCCAGTCAGTTTTCGTAATGATTCATTATTTGGTAACACTACTACATTTCGAAACATAACTTTTCACTTCATCCCAATTCGGAAATTAATCAATGGTTATTATACAATATTCTTTTGAATTGAGAGCTTACAAAATACAATAGGTACATGAAAGAAAGAAGTCCCTAGCTGAGGTTGGTGCAAAACGGGGTACCATACTATTCTGGCGTATGATACCAGAGCACAGGGAAAAACCTCAGTAGAAAAAACCCTGTCTCGTCGTTTTTACAATATTGAAAATTAAAAGTATTTGAATAAATACCTTCAATATTGAGATGCAAAATACTTAATTCATGCTCTTGGGCCAAGAGGGTGTTTTAAAACATGTCTGGCTTTCCAAGTGATGATTTTTCGTATCTAATGTTCTTCTAAGACCGCTACAGGACCCTATTGAAGGGTAATCATCCATATCCATAGAAATTATTCAAAAATGAAATATGTAAGAAGACAATAGTTAAAAAATAGTTACTTTTCCTAACAAGTGCGGAAAGTGATATTTTCCCGCACGAAACTGCCGTTACCCAAACGACGCGAAGCGGAGTTTGGGTAAGCATTTGAGTGCGGGAAAAACACTTCCGCACGAGTTAGGAACAATATTTTTTCTACAAGCGCTTATACGAGATCGATTTCAACACACAGATCAAATGTGAATTGATCATTCTAAATACACATGAATGACAAAAGTCTCTGACAAGTCGTTCACATGCCGTTTCCATAGTAACGTCATCGGTGGCATAGAGATATATCATTATTCAGTTTATTCTTTAGAAAAAGCGTGCGAGAAAAACCCTTGCTAATCCATTACCACACGCATTTGCGTGCGGTAATGGAATAGCAGGAATTTTCCCACACTGTTTGGCAATGTGACTCTTTACGAATTGAAATACGTGCGGGAAAGATAATGAAAGTGCACGCTTGTAGAAAAAAATAAATTCCATGATTGCGATGATGCGATTCTCTTGAAATTTTGCATGAACATTCCTTATATAAATCTTCATTCACAAAACAAATTTAATTCTAATCGGATATCTTGTTTTTCTTCTCAGTATTCCAATTGAATTTTGATTGGTTTCGTTTTGTCTGAGATATTGAGGAACAAAAATTTTGAATGGCCATATTTTATGGAACACCCTATACGATTCGTCTGGTTAACGAACATAACCGCGGCATTTGAGAACCAAACTCACCCTGAATTTCTCAAGTCTCTAGGACAATTTCTTCGAAAGTTATCGCGATATAGCACTTGTTCGAGAATGGATTAATTCTGAGGATAATTCACATATCTAAAAATGATGAGTAGGTATAGTTCATTCCGAAATGGAAACTGGAAAGTTTCGCATTGCTAGGACGTTTTTCAATCAAATTCACATTGGTCCAAAAACATGTCAATTTGTTTCAGTCCCGCACATTGACAGCGACAAATTTTCCGATATTTCTTTCATTCGCAACACTCAATCGTTGACATTTTCCGGCTCCAAATTGTTTACAGTTACAGTTTCGTATTATACAAAGGGCGAAACAGTACCAAATAACAAAATAAATGCGGTTTTATTCGGTTTCGGTAAATATAGACATCCAAACTAATTAAATCACTATGTTCATTGTAGACTTGGCCATAGAAGTTTGGCACAATTCAGCTTGTATAATAATAGTTATTTAATCAACTAGGTTATTAAAGACAGCGACTAATGGTCAAGATATTTTAATGCGTGAGCGGAGCGAACGCGTTAATAGTTCGAGACCATTAGTCGCTAGATTAATAACCGTGTTGATTACAAGATTTTTCCGACGATCTCAACATGAATAGTGTATAAATTCTTGATTGAAATACATTCTCATTTTGCACAAATCATACATTTGACACAATGGAATTTCTATGTATCTATGTTCTAGCAGAGTTTTGACATTTCTCGAAGTGCTTCTGAATACTTTGTGTACGGTTGCCATGAGGATTCCACATCAAAATGGCAAAAAAATTGAGCATTAAAATGGGTCATTAATGCTCAATTTCGTACACATTAAAATCACCTTTTATTTCGAGGTCGGCGGAAAAAGAAATTAAGAAAAGCCCTGAGCAGGAGCTTTTGAGCGCTCGTTCATTGGTGGGGCAATAAGACTATTACCTCAAATTTCTGTATGAGACTTGAGATTGATACCAAATATATGAATGCAGAATTTCAGTACAACCGGAATTATATTCTGAAATTTATTTATAAATTAAATATGTAAAGATAAATAGTTACGAAATTAAATTCTATGGTTCTGATTATACGATCCGCTTGAAATTTTGCAGAAACATTTAGTATAGTAGTTTTAATTCACAAAATAAATTTCACTCGAATCAGATATTCTGTTACGGAAATATAACAATTCTTCTTTCAATATTCCAATTGAATTTTCTATGGTTCTGTTAACACTATGGCCACAAAATTTTGCATGAAGATTCAGTATATCCATCTTTACTCACAGAAATAATTTCACTCGACTCAGATATCCTGTTTTAGAAATAAAAAATAAATTCTATGGCCACGAAATTCTAGATGAACATTCAGAATATCTATCTCCATTCACAAAAAAAACTTCACTCGAATCGGATATTTTTTTATGGAAATATGAAGTTTTTTTAATATTCCAATTGGATTTCTTTATAATTCTGTTCACACTATAGCCACAAAATTTTGCATGAGGCTTGTTATCAGCATCTCGCATTTGGCCGTAACATTTCACTCCGATCGGTTTCGTATTTTTTGAGATATTGAGGAACAAAAGTTTTAAATGGCTATATTTTATGGAACACCCTGTACGATTCGGCTGGTTAACGAGCTCATCCGAGCCATTTGGGTCCCGAACTCATCCTGAAAATCTCAAGTCTCTAGGACAATCCCTTCGAAAGTTATTGTGCTAACGTACGGCTGGCCGGCCCCACGGACAGAATTGAATTCGACCACGAATTCGTCATCAGAGAGTAGAACCCTATCGTTTGAGACCATTTTTGGCTTGAAATTGGACAATTACATACATTTGGGCCAAACGATATAGCACTCGTTTAATTAGAATGAGCGCTCAAAAAAGAGAAAAATATTTCAACTGGATAAATACACTAAGTTGAGGGCAAGAAAAGAGACAGATTGCAAATTCAAAAGAGAAAGCTCAACAAGCTATATCGTTTGTCTAAAAACGAGTTGAGGCTGCTTACTAGGCTTCTCAGAGGTCACTGTTTCGTGAGATATCACCTGTTTTTTTTTTGCGAAAATTCGTATCTACATATAATAATATGAATAGAAATAAAGTGAGTAGGGGACTGGGCAAGCAAGGGCCCTCAAAATGGTTAAGGATGCTCACGCTCCCCTTCTCCAAAGAGGTGACCGCGCGGGCACTAAGTTCTACTTCGACGAACCCTACAGGGTAATTGTTCCCGACAGAGACCTATGGTCTTCATCAAACAGGCTTCTTAGTCCAGAGGGTCCTTCCTGGTTCACTGATGGCTCTGTCACAGCAACAGGGTCTGGTGCCGGAATCGTGGGTCCTCACTTCAATCAGGCTATCCCTCTGGGGAAGGACTGTTCCATTGTGCAGGCTGAGCTATTTGCGGTTCTTGCATGCGCACTAGAAAATATTCGCAGGTATACTCTGGCCAGCACATTTACATATGTTGCGACAGCCAGGGAACTCTGAAATCTCTATCCGATGTTAGAGTTGATTCTCTTTTGGTAGAAGAATGCGGGAAAGCTCTGCGTGGTCTGGGCTCTGATAACTTTTTGAAAGTAATCTGGTGTCCGGCTCACGCGGTTATACCTGGGGCCTATTGCACCAAAATACTTTGCAACTTTTCACTTCGCACTTAGCATTCTGACGAATTTCAAAAGTGAAAATTAGTTATGTTGCACAACATTTCTCCCAATATTTAATGTCTGCGGAGTAATTTTCACCATGCACTTTACTTTTCACAATGTATTTTTCATTTATGAATGCGTTTCGTGCAACTAAATTCATTTGAAAAGGGAAAAGTGCAAAGTGAAAAGTTGCAAAGTGTTTGGTGCAATAGGCCCCAGGTAACGTTAAGGCAGATGAACTGGCTAGGCGGGGAGCCGGATTAGCATTTGTTGGTCCGGAGCCTGCGCTGCCAATCTGTCGCACATCTGTCAGAAGTTTCTTCAGGAACTGGCTGAACAGGGAATTTTCCTCGGAATGGAGCGCAGGGGTGGGCCTGAGGTGGTCGAGCATTCTCATTGAGAGACCGTCCTCGCGATCTGAGGTCAATAGGCTTCTGTTGCTGGAGAGGAAACAACTTGGTCTGGTGGCTGGTGCATTGACTGGTCACCTGTTTAACAAGCATTTGAAGAGAATGGGATTGACGAGCTGCTCCCTATGCCGGTGGTGTAGGAGTACTGATGAAACGGCTGAGCATATTTTGTTCAACTGTGGGAACCTTAGGTACTGAGTTAAGGTCAACACACCTAGGAAATCCAACACCTTCTATCCCTATGGTGAGAGGGACCACTCCAGGCAGGCTCGCGACATTTCTGTCTTCGTATCTGAGGAGCTGAGTCTCTAAAGAATGATGCGGGTGAACAATGGGCCACTAGGCCTCAGTTCGGCCGGAAAGGCACCGCACAGAGAAGAAGAAGAAGAAAGTGAGTAGAGAATAACATTCGTCGATAAAATAAAAAATCAACAAAAATCAAACTCAGACTCCTGAACCAAAGGATCTGTCACCCATTTCTATTCATGCATCTCTGGCAGATGCCATGAATCCTTTCCTTAATTCATATGATGCCGTAGTAGGTTCGGTTCTAAATGAGGTGATCAAGTTCGTTAATCAGCAAAATCGTAAAGGGTGCTTTTCGAAAAATGACCATTCAAAATTTTTGCTCCTCAATATCTCAGACAGAACAAAACCGATCGAAATGACATTTTGTGGCCACATGCAAGGTACTCATGAAAAACCTGATAGGTTATTTTTGGTCATAGTATCAACAGAACCATAGGAAATTCAATCAAAATATTGAAAGAAAGTCTTATATTTCTACAACAAAATATTGAATAATTAAACTGAAATTTATTTTCATTTTGAAGAATCGTATACTGAATCTGCATGCGCAATTTTGAAAAGATCGCATAATTAGAACCATAAACCCTTTAATTGGAAAACGCTCATTACTGGTACTTAGAGCTATTGCTCTGTTTCTATTAATTTATCATTTCAAGTTTTGTGTTTAAATCTTAAATTAAACCTTGTAAATTTAAAGTTTCAATTCTTTTTATTTATTTTATTCATAATACGGCTTCAAAGCTTGAAATTTTCAGAGTTTGTTCAATATTTTAATAGCAGAGTTCAATTCATGCAAACGAGCAAAAGCTGCGTTAGGGCTTTCTCCAAATTTTCCATTTCCATTTTGAACCCAGTAGAGAGCATTTAGGCCTATGCATATGATTATCGCTAATATACAAAATGAAGCAGAAATAATACGTATGATTACATCGTCCTCTGAGTGGTATGAAGCATAAATGGATATCCATACAAGTTTGATTACATAGATGGACACAAATTGGCTAAATTCGATCTACTGTATATAATCGAGAACACTCCAAACTGTTTCGACTTCAGTTAAACCAATCACGTAGATGTAATGCGATAATCAAAGTAGGTCGCAGAAATGGATGGAGATTTGATATTATGTTGATATGTATGGAACCATCGATATTCCATTCGAAATTTCCAATCGAAGAATTACGAATATTGGTTTGGGTATTATTGAAGATTTCGTTCAGAATTTAAAACGGATTTTCATGGTTATACACTGCGCAAAAAAGTTGACGCACATTCTGAATCTCATTTTTAATGAAAGTTAACTCTACATTGACTTTATAACTTATTTCTCTCAGGAAGGTTTTGAACGAAACAAGACACAATAAATGGAAGAAAAATTCAGGATTTCACCGAATCTTATGTGAAAGAAGAGAAATAAACAATTTTCAAAATACTGGAATGTCAATAAGTGATTTAATACTTGGTATTTCCACCCCTTGCGTTAATTACAGCTCGGCAACGACGGTTCATACTCAAAATGAGTGATCTTAAAATGTTCTGATCTAATCCCAGATTTCCCCGAGTTGGATTTCTAAGTCATTAAGAGTAGCTGGATGATTTTCTGAACTTCTCAGCCTTCTTTTGAGGTTGTCCCAAACCTGCTCAATTGGATTGAGATCTGGACTTGTTGCTGGCCATTCCGTTCGAAAGACTTCAACCTCTTCAAGGTACTCCTGAACGATGCGCGCACGATGGGGTCTGGCATTATCGTTCATAAAAATGAAAATTTCACCAATGCATGGGGCAAATGGCACTACATTCTCTTCAAGAATGTGCCTTATATACCTTTCAGCATTCATAGCTCCACTATCAACGAGCACTAGGTCTGTGCGAGCAGTCAAAGATATTCCACCCCATACCATAATCGATCTTCCCTCGAAACCAGTAGTATTCAGGAAATTGCACTGAGCATATCTTTCATGTGGACGTCTGTATACAAGAGAACGTCAATCACAATGGTAGAGGCAGAATCTAGACCCATCTGTGAAGAGAGCTCTTTCCCAATTAGCCTCTTCTCAATGGATATGCTCTCTCGCAAAATCCAAACGCGCCCTTCGATGGGCTGGGGTAAAAGCTGAGCCTCTTGCCGCGACACGAGGCCTTAAATCATATTCTCTGAGGCGATTTCTTATTGTCTGAGTGCTAATTTGCATCCCATGAGTTTGCTCAAGCTGATTTTGAAGGAGGCGAGCGGTTGCAAACCGTTGTCTGAACAAAGAAACTCTCAAGTAACGTTCTTGAATGGCAGTTGTTACCCGTGGTCTACCCTGTCCTGGTCTTCGGACATTCATAAATGTCTCCTTGAATCGCTGCAACATTCTGGACACACTTGTATGGGAAACTACAAACCTTTCTGCAATTCTTGTATATGTTCACCCTTCTTCTCGCAAAACTACCGCTTAGGCACATTCCTCTTGAGTCAAATTGCGTGTTTCGCGTTGCATAGCGATCGAGTGTAGAAAATCAAACGGAACAAAAACTATTGATCACTAGAATTGATCGAGAACAACTGATTTCAGAATGGAGCCAATGCATTCAAAATCTGATAATCTCATCTTTTCCATTCCTTCTGGGAGAAAACATCTGTATTGAAGAAAAACGTTGAAAGTGGATAACTTATGCATGCATAATTCTGATAAAAATAATTATCATTGAGACACCTTCAGTTGTAGAATGAATTTGAGATTTCCATAATGTGCGTTAATTTTTTGCGCACTGTAGATTAAATGTACGATATATTGATACGTGATGACAAAAAGTTTTCAGATGAATAAAAAGATGAAAAGCTCAGTGATCCAAAAAAACTTTAATTTAACCTACCAAATTGTTATATAGAGCGAAATACACTACTGGAAAAAATTGAAGGATCAAAAAAAATTCCAAATTTTTCGGCAATTTTCGACATGCCGTAACTTTGAGAGGAATGGTCGTACAAGGAATTTAAAAGAAGGAAATTGTAGCTCCAAGTGTCTAGGTTTTGGATTAAAACTTCAAAAATTTTAAGTATCAGTGGTTTTCGAGTAATGATAGAAAAATCAGCAACAGAAAAATTCTCCAATTTTACCACTTTTTTTTCTTGTCTACGAGCGTGGAAATTTTATTTTTGCATAATCGTTATAATGATGGCATACTTTGTTAATTCAGCTTTAATTTATTTTTTTATTGACCTCAATACGTCCACTTCTCGCCGAGATATCGGTCTTCAAATGGAAAAGGATCCATGTTTTATCCGTTATTAAATTAATAAAAATTTTATTTGTTAGTTTATTATATTTTGTTTTTTTGAAATTTATGTTCTATCTGCAATTAAAATGTGGAAAAAGCTCGAGAAAATTCTTTTTTGCCTTTTTTGAAGATTATGAGCTTCTCAGAGCAAAAAACGTGATCCTTATTTTTTTCAAAAATTCCATCGAGTCAAACAAAACAACGGCTCGCTGGATTAAGTTGACTCTACGTAAGGATTTTGTCAACATATTGAACTGTGAAAGTCACACTTAATATTATTGGTTTCCTCAACATGTTCGATCCAGCTGTAGATTTTCCAAGAAACCACCAAAAGCCCTTTTTTTGTTAAATTTTTATATTGATGCGACATGAAGAAAAAAAAATTTATGAATAAGCAATGGTTGTTCATTAATCGGAGTTCATTTAAGGTCTTGAAACCCTCCTTCAATTTTCTGTGCGATCATTGGTTGCTGAGAAATCGATAATCAAAGACAAATGGATCTTTTTCCATTTGAAGACCGATATCTCGGCGAAAAGTGGACGTATTGAGGTCAATGAAAAAATAAATTGAAGCTGAATCAACAAAGTATCCCATCATTATAACGATTATGCAAAAATAAAATTTCCACGCTCGTAGACAAGAAAAAAAAAGTGGTAAAATTTCGAGAATTTTGTTGTTGTTTATTTTTCTATTATATCATTACTCGAAAACCACTGAAACTTAAAATTTTTGAAGTTCTAATCCAAAAACTAGACACTTGGAGCTACAATTTCTTTTGTTTTAAATTCCTTGTACGACCATTCCTCTCTAAGTTACAGCATGTTGAAAATGGCCGAAAGAATTGGAATTTTTTTTGATCCTTTAATTTTTTCCAGTAGTGTATGTCAAAGTTCCAATGCTATCCAAATAATTAACTACATGTGATAAATGAAAATGGGGTTTTTCGTGGAAAAACCCTCAGCATTCACTCAAAATTACTTATTTCAGATTCATGGAAAATGTTATTTGGTAGGTCTGACTTTATTATTCATTTCGAAGTCATAAAGATGATTCCAAAAATCAACGCCTTCGGGATTTTTCTGTGGAGATGTGCAATCCACCTAAAATTAGATTTTATGACTTCAATCTCATGCTGTCAGATAAGAACTACTAGACTCTCTTCCGGGAGTATAACGAGATTTTCCGAGTACGTTCATATTAAACCAAGGGAAAATAACAGAGAGTTGAAAAATGCATTATATGAAAGTTAATCTCTTCCACGCTATGTCAATATATTTATTGTTACTTTCTTCAAATTTAGTTTTAGGGAATATAAAGGTGGAATTTAAGAATCTTGCTTTCTATGCAAACCACCGAATTCTGCAATAATTATGCTATGCTCTGATTAGTTGAAGATGGGATTCTATAGCGGCAAAGTAATCCAAAGCCAACTGCGCTATTACAATCATTTATAAAGACCCTACCCTATACCAATAATACTTCTGTAAAATTGAAGTGTATGAAAAAATTGCATAAACACTATAAGCGGAATATTTACCAATATACAAAACATGTTCAAACGCAAACACTGTTAGATCTAAAAAAAAATAGGAAAAGCACTGAGTATGTGCTTTTTGAACCCTCGTTTTTTAGGGGAGCAATAAGACTATTGAGTACCTAAAAATTTTGCATAAGACTCGAGGTTGATACAACTGAATATCTAAATAAATGCTAAATTTCAGCACGATCGGGATAACATTCTCGAAATTATTCAAAAAATGAATTATGTAAAAATCCATAACGAAAATTATGAAAATTCTATGGTTCTGACTTCACAATCCATTTGAAAATTTGCATGATCAGTCACTTCGTCAATTTACATCCTCAATTTTTTCTTGGGAATATTAGAATTTTTTTCGATAGAATTTCCTATAGCTGTATTAACGCAACTCCGACAAATCGTACTACATTAAATTGATATTAAACATTTAACTTAAGAATTTCAGCTCCATCAAATTGACAGAATTATTCGAGAAACTGCATCATTCAGAAAAAACTCAATTCCATGGTTTTTGGTTATACGATCCTCCTGAAATTCTGCATAAACATGCAGTAGATTTAAGAATCTTCAACCAAAAAATTAATTTCCTTCGATTCGGATATTTCATTGTGAAAATATAAGGATTTTTTTTCAATATCTCGATTGAATTCTCTATGGTTATGTTAACACTACGGCCACAAAATTTCGTATGAGGCTTTTTATGAGTAATTATGTTACATGTGGCCATATTTTATGAAACACGCTGTACCAATTTACTGTTTAACGAACTCAACCAAGTCATTGAGGAACAGACCCTTCCTTGAAAATTTCAAGTCTGTATAGGACAATCCTTTCGAAAGTTATCGTGTTTACGAATGGAATTTTTTGAGTATTCAAATATTAAACCCACTGAAAATTTTGAAGCACTCTAAAGCAACTGGCTAAAGGCATTATAAAGTGACACTACTATGGCTGCCAGGGCACTGAGGAAATGAAAAAGTCGAGGAGCTTGCAAAATGTTCAAGGTTAACACCTGCTGGACCTGCACCTTTCTGTGGACTCAGAAAAGATCAATACAGGGTGTTACATAATAGTATGTCACAACTTTAGGAGATGCATTAACGTATAATTTCAATAAAAAAGTCCATATAAACGTGGGTCGCAAAAGCATCGTTATGGAGCTACAGGGTGTTGAAATTTCCAAAAAAAATTCCTGCAGCTTTTGAGATATTCAGTCCAAATTTGGAAATCGAGCTATTTTTAACAGTCTCCATCATTGCACATCCTGAATCTTAACTAGAATTTACAGGGTGTTTCTTTTCCGGAGACACGTCTCCTTTTTCTCTCTCAAACTTTTTTGAGGTATCCAACTAAAAAAAATAATAGAAATACTCGATAGGTATGTCCAAAATTTGCTGTTATTTTGATAGCTCGTCATCTGAGACTCAACTCAAGCTTATTCAATATCAACATAGGTACAATCGTTCAATATTTCATTACTCGAAAACAGTTAGAGACACGGAAAAATAGCAAAAGTCAAAAATTTTTTTAAATTGAACGAAGATATCAAAATTGATTTTAAGCTGAACAAGGGTGTACCGCAAAAAAGTTTGAGAGGAAAAAAGGAGACATGGCTCCGGAAAATAAAACACTCTGTAGATTCTAGTTAAGATTCAGGACATGCAATGATGGAAACTTTTGAAAATAGCTCGCATTCCGAATTTGGATTGTATATCTCGGAAACAGCAGGAGTTATGAAGAAAAAACCAATTTTTTCCGTAATTTCAACGCCCTGTAGCTCCTTAACGAAGCTTTTACGGATCTATGTTTATAAAAAACTTTTTTTCTCAAAATTATACGTAGATTCACCCCCAAGTTGGAACACACTATTATGTGATAACCTGTATAAGGCAGCGCTCCAGCAATGGGAGTTGACAGAATAATTAACAGAAAAACCCTCTGAAAAAACCGGTCTTGGTCAACCAAGGCTCCTAAAGAGGTTGTCGGTTTCCATGAATAAGGTTGACAGAGAACAAAGGGTCTACATCTTCTTTACAGTTCCCTAGCCATAACCCTAGTTCAAATAATAATAATAAAGGAGTAATATTCATAAAAACTTGTTCCAACGAAAATATTCCTCATACATAGTTTTTTGTTTCGTATCATAGATAAAAACAGATATCGATTGATGTTATGTTAATTTCTGTTTCGAATTTCACGGTCAACTGTTACATAACAAGAATTTTCATAGGCGGTGAATCGCGAAATTCAAATTCAACCATATTCCATTTAAAATGGTGTCATATCCATGCCATCCATACGCGAATTGGATGTAACAACCTATCACTGAAGCATATTGCATGAATAATTTTGTCAACATGAAGCAACCGAAAAAGTTTTAATATTCGCGAATTTTCATTCACCTCGTGAAAATATTTTTCAATCGCAGTGGTATTTTCATAAATTCAATTGTGTACAGATATATTATATGAACGGATTGCGTGGATTTCGGAGGTTTGTATGATATCATTGTTTATTCGTCGTAAAATTATTTCCACCGCTTTATATTAACAGAGTGTCTACATTTTTTCGAGATAGTTTCAAAATGTTCTACAAATATACAAATTTATTTGATCTTCAATGAGTTAAGGGAGACACTGCGACCTTAAGGTCCCCATCAGAGCTTTTTTCGCATCTTCTTTTCAGCTCACTTTCCAGTTTCAGATCTTCTATGAACTGTGTCATTAATTTGACAACAATTGACAAGTTTTGCCGCGGATAATCTCGAATAAACTGCTGATAGCTCCAACCAAAAGTTTTTTCACCTAGAGGCCAAATGAAATTCAAAATTGCGCGTTTCTGATTGGTGGAAATTACGACGGGGGAAATAGTCAGAAAAAAATATGCTTTTCATTCTGTTTGTTCTTTTCTTCTTGAACTGACTCACGAGGAGACAAATTCTGTCTTTTCGTTTTTACAGAAATAATAGTACATTATATACCGCGGGACTGAAGTAGTACATTTAATCCTGAAGGTAAAGTTTATAATTTACCTGAAGGATTAAATGTACTTCAGTCGCAAGGTATATACGATACTTTTCGTACTTCCGGTATGATTTTATTAATTATTTCAATAATTTCAATCAGTTTTTTCTCTCTTCAACTCATTTAATAAACTGTCTTTAAAATAAGTTACCATAGTAACATTGCGTTGTGACAATTATAATTTAGAAACATTGTCATTACTAGTGTCATTGTAAAGAAACATTGTTATTGATAATTATTGGTATCATGAGTGAAGAAGGTGTATCTGATATTGATAAAAGAGCAGCCGAAGTAGGTGAAGAATTGTTACCACCGAAATCTAGAAAATTATACGAGCAGCAGTACGATGCTTTTAAAAAGTGGTGCCGCTTAAAAAATGTGAGACAAATGCGCTGTTAGTCTACTTCAATGATAAATCAAAAGCGGTTTGTGCCTCAACTCTCTGGGCACATTACTCAATGCTGAAATCGGTTATTAACATTAGAGAAGATATTGATATAAGTAAATTTCCAAAATTATTACCTTTTTTGAAGAGAAGAAATGAGGGATTTATGCCAAAGAAGTCAAGAATTCTCACGTCTGAGCAGGTAGATCAGTTCTTACGGGAGGCTCCGGATGATAAATATTTAATGCTTAAGGTAAATTTGGAAATTTGTTTATATTCAGAAATTTCAAGAAATCAATTTTTTTGTAGGTTGCACTTATTTTGGGCGTTGCGGGAGCTTGTCGTGGAAAAGAGTTGGTTGATTTAGAAATCGACGATGTGAGAGATTTGGGCGATTCCTTCCTAATTGCGATTAGAAACACCAAAACTAAAATTGACCGAAATTTTGTGATCAAAAATTCAGAAAACAGTGCCATCTGTTTTGTGGCAATATTTCGGAAATATGTGGCATTGCGAAAGACAGGGACACCTCATTCAAAATTTTTTGTTCAATACATCAACAAAGAATGTACTACGCGAGTAGTAGGAAAAAACATGTTTGGTACATTTCCACGGCAAATAGCAGCTTTCTTGAAATTAGAAAATGCGACGTCTTATACGGGACATTGTGTTAGACGCACATCTGCGTCTTTGTTAGCTGATTCGGGAGCAACAGTAGACGTGCTGAAGAGACATGGAGGATGGAAATCCTCCAACGTGGCCGAGGGATATATTGAATCGTCTATTAAAAATAAACAAAAAATTTCAGATAAAATTTGGTCAAGTCGCCGATTCGCCCACTATAGTTATGCCACAGTCCTCATTCTCGCTTCCTGTTTCCGCAGGATCTTCGAAACAAACACCAGTTCAATATGAAAAGGACCTATCTGTTACTCGTCAGTTACCTGCTGCATTAACCTAGGAAAGACTGGTCAATATGACGAACTGTCACAATATTAATTTGAATATTAACGTTAATTACCATTCTAATTAATTATATTTTTCAATAAAATATCCCTTAAATTCGTTTGTTTGTGATCTAATCGTTCCGGGAGTTTCGTCAATATTTAATCCCGGAGGGATTAAATGTGACACTTTAGTACCTGTCACAAGGGAGTGAAGTTGTCACTTTAGGCCCGGAAGTACGAAAAACTCAAAATTATTCGAATATTAGTTAAAGGATTTCTGAAAATTCTGAATATAAAACATGAAATCGGAGCAGAAAAATTAACCGAAATCACAAAATGTTTGAAAATCTATCAAGTCGATTTAAACTTAACAACCTAATTCAAAAATGAATCTGTAACCCCTTATACAGGTTGTTACATAATAGTATATCACAACTTGAGGGGGTAAATCTACATGTTATTTCAAGAAAAAAAGTTTTCGTAAACATGAGTCCGTAAAAACTTCGTTACGGAGCTACAGGGTGTTGAAATTTCCAAAAAAAATTGGTTTTTTCTTCATAACTCCTGCAATTTGGAATGCAAGCTTTTTCAACAGTCTCACATTATTGCACGTCCTGAATCTCAACTATAATCTACAGGGTGTTTTCTGCCGAAGCCATATCTCAAACTTTTTTTCGGTACGCCACTGATCAGCGTTATATCAATTGTTGATATCGACGTTCAATTTGAAACCTTTTTTGACTTGTGTAATTTTTTCGTATCTCTAACTATTTTCGAATAAAAATTTATTGAACGATTTTATGTTGATATTGAATAAGCTTTTTAAGTTGAGTCTCAGATGACGAGCTTTCAAAATAAAAGCAAATTTTTGGCATACCTATCGAGTATTTCTATGATTTTTATTTTTTTACCCTAGTTTCTAAATTGAACAAAGATATCAAAAATTGATTTTACACAGACCAGTGGCGTACCGAAAAAAAGTTAGAGAGGAAAAAGGGGATATGGCTCCGCAAAAAAAAGCACCTTGTAGATTCTAGTTAAGATTCACGACATGCAATGATGGAAACTGTTTAAATAATTCGCAATCCAAATAAGGACTGAATATCTCAAAAACTGCAGGAGTTATGAAGAAAAAACCATTTTTTTGGAAATTTCAACATCCTGTAGCTTCGTAACGGAGTTTTTGCGGACCCAAGTTTCTATGAACTTTTTTTCTTATGAAATTATACGTATAGTCCATTCACGAAAGGTTGAGCCATCGGTTGGCCATGGAAATTTGGCATATTCCACTGTGTATATTGAAATTTTAGGTTATATTCTTTATTTTCTTGTCAGATTGATACGCAATATTGTCAATATTGCATAGAGTTGTCTGATAACTCGAAAGCTCGTCGGACGAGGTCGGGTACATTCGGCAACGTTGACTTTATTTCACTTTATGACAGCAAATACTGCCAACTTCAGATAAATAAAGAAACGCCTACTATGCGCTCAACCTTTCGTGAACGGACTATAGATTCATCCCCTTAAGTTGTGACATACTATTATGTAACATCCTGTATAGCTTTCCAGCGACCCTAAAATTTAAATATGGAATACTTATTCATGAGATGTTCCATTGTCTTGTCCCCAGGGGTGTAGTGACCGGTGTTCGGCGTGTTCGAAGAACACGGGCCCGGGCTTGGGACGACTATACTATTTTTTCTTGCAGAATAAATCCTTCATTTTGTACTAAAACCAACTTAACTCCGAAACTCTATTTAAAATTATCAATTCATATCAGAAATATGATTGTTATTAAAATTTACCACATCGCACGTTGAATCAACAATTCCTTATTTATATTTATATTCTTCTGGTGAAAATTGCTATCCCCGTAATCAATTTTGCGGCCTGGACAAATTGTACCGAACTCTTTGCATGAAGCATGGCGGCATTCTGTTTAGGGGATAATTACATTACATTAACGTCACCAGATGATCGCTTTATTGGGGCGGCTTCTTGTAGGATTCTTCATGTACACAGGGAAATTTTTTTTTGGACTAGGGGGAAAATGCGAAATCATTTCACTTCTATTCCTATTCTAGAGAAATAAGTACATACCTATTCGAATTTGAAACGACGTTGTGCTTGTGGGTGCGTTCAGAGTGAAAGTTCTCAAAATTCTTGACTTTTTTTAGTGTTTTTGAATTTCTGGACCTTGAGTGTTATTGAAGGTGAGTTCTATAATTCATCACGTGGCTGATTTTTTCGTTAGGCGCCTCTCTTAATATGAAAAAATGCGGGGATTGCTGATAGAATTGAAAACTAAGTGAATTGTGAATTGTATCGTCGAGTTATCAGATTATTATTTTCAAATATTTTCGGTATATAATCAAGGATAAATGTTCGAATTGGTAATTGGTCACTAACACTTTTTTATAAACCAAAAATAAGTAGAAAAAAAGAGCCTAATAGCTCGACGATATAATTCACAAGTTACATCGTTACTTGTCTCAAGAAATCTTGCTAGAATTATTTTCAATTATTTCTATAGAAAATGAAGTTGCCCGAACATTAAGTAGGTATAGCTAATATTGTGACAAATTTTGCAAATTCGAAAGCCCCCCAAAAAAGAGTTTTGATTGCGCTTTGTTTTTATATCTTTTTCGTGTTTATTATATTAATAATATATTTATATGTTAATTTGGTTTTAATATTATTTTGTTTTTTGTTTTCATTTTGCTTATAGTTGTTATTTGTTGTAGTTGTTATTTTGTTAGTTGGTTATATTTATATGTGGAAGGTACATACCCACGTAATTTGTATTGTCACTATTCTAATATAAGTGAAAAAGAAAATGTGGTTTTATTTTGTCCTTACCAATTTTTTTTAATTATGTAACCAGCAGGCAGCGTTGCTAGTGAGGGTAAGGGCCCGAAGAATATCTTGAACACAGGCCCGTGGTGGCTTTACTACGCCACTGCTTCTCCCCATTCGCAACTAGGACTATCAACTGAAGTCCATATCAAAAGCATGCTATTATAACGATATATGAATAACATCAATTGAGTGAGAACCTTTTCGTCTATTGTGTGAGTAGAGAATAACAAATATTAAACTTATACCTACTTCAGAGCCATTCGAGTATATCATCCAAGGAATCTACATGGAGATTGTGTCCTTCAGACCATCTGCAGTGTATTATTTTTCCTTGTATTGAATGCTGACTTTACTATCTACGAGCATAATAATTTTCCGGGAATTGTAATTTCGTTGTTATAGTAGCTTTGAATATCCCAGATTCAAACCTCTCGAGATGCTTATATGATGAAAATTGTTTCATTTCCTCCCCGTTCCCATGGGAATACAAAATATCATGTTTCCTATTTTCCTTTTCGTTTTCCAGGTCTCTTCTGTCCACCGACATGGGATGGAATAACTTGTTGGCCATCGGTGCCCGCTGGAACTGTGAACGAAAAAGAATGTTCTTCGGTGTCATATATTAATGGATTTGATTTGAATGTAAGTATAAAAATTTGTTAAATAATAAGATTTTATTCACCACTATGGTATAATCCACCCATTATACCTCTGTTTGCCATAATGATAACCATTTACTCAGAGTAAAAAGTGAACCTAAAGTTGCCTTCACGCATTTGTTATGCGGTCAAGTAGAATATGCGCAAACAAACTTCCGGCGTTGCAAAATCGTCCCGTATGTTTATTTCGTATTGGGATATGTAATTGGTTTACCGCTCCCCTACTCTGATACTAACGGCTTGCGTCTGTTACAGATAATTCTGTCAGTTTTGGCAACATTGTCTGTTAGTATTTAGTTTCCTGATGCGATGTGTTTACATTTTCATTTTGATTTGAAGTTCATCAACTGAATTAATTCAATGATTTGGTGGCAACTTATTGTTGGTTAAGGCTATTCCGTTAATTATAGCTAGGGCAAAATTACGAAAATGTTGTATTATATTCAGGAATTGGAGAAATGCCAATCTAACCAATTGTTTACTTCACCCCAGTGTGACAGTGAAATGCTTTTCATCTCACTCTAATGCTTGGTTAATAACAATGTAAGTAGTATTTTTCACGCGTAGGGGCATCTCTATTTTTATTTCTTACTTTGAGACCATTTATCACAAATGAATAATGGGTTATTATTGACTTCTGTCATAGTTCATAGATTTTGATTTAAAATTCTAAAATTATATTCTTTAAATTGATATTTTTTCAGTATTTCAAAGCATCAATTGAAGCAAATTTCATAACGAAATATACAATGACAAGTTCTAATGTGTCAACTTGACTTTCTTCACACTTTTAATAGAATAGTCTTGTCACGAACGTCAAATGTTAAAATCATCAAGAAATACATTCAGTAGTCGTGGATAAAGTACAGTACCTATGCAAAGAGCGTATAGTGATAGTTATTATTCACGAGGTGGAGTTTTGCCTAAATCACCGAGTGAATAACAGCCATTATACA
The DNA here is from genome assembly GCA_013421045.1 of Propylea japonica. Lineage (NCBI taxonomy): Eukaryota > Metazoa > Arthropoda > Insecta > Coleoptera > Coccinellidae > Propylea > Propylea japonica. The sequence goes on from CM024239.1 coordinate 97,402,104, forward strand.
TGAGTAGAATAACTATACTTTATCCACGAGTACTGAATATATTTCTTGAAGATTTCAACATTTGGCGTTCGTAACAAGACCCTTCTATTAAAAGAGTGGAAAAAGTCAAGTTGCAGAACAGGACTAATAAAAGATTTTTCAATAAGGACTTGACAAATTCATTTTCGATGAAACTTCAATCATTCTATCTTTATTTACTAGAATGACCGTTCCTCTTCTTCTAAAACTCGTAATTGAATTACCTATGCTTTTGTATTCTATTGAAAATTGGGAATTCAAAACTATTTTCACGAAATTCGAATATTTTGGTGATAGTGAAGTGAACACCAAAGTGAATAACTTCAAATATTATGAAAACGGTTATTCTTTTCATTGGTTCCAAAAGCACTAAATAGGCACTAAGTATTGGTATATTCATTTCATAGCCATTCAAGAATGTTAGTGCTGAGTCAGCACCAAAAACTTGGATTGTCAATATGTAGGTTGACGAGGCCTAAATAAGCACTTATTAGGAAGTGAATATTGACCATAGTTTCAGAATTAGTGCTTGCTTAGTTGCTTACTTCAAAGAACCCATAAACGTCTACAAGTTGATTCCCGACGTGCGAAGACAGCAATCGAAATAGGACAGATAAAACCTCTCGATTGAGAGATTAAAAAGTGTCGATTGACAACTTGAAAAATCTAAATTTACAGTATAAATCTATCAATTGACAGATTAAAATAGATTGAATCAAAAAATGTCAGTATATATAATATACAGCGTGTTTCCTAAACATACGGCAAAAATTAAGGGGGTTGTTCGTTGGACTATTTTAAGCATGTTTTGTCCTTTGATGATTTTTGAAAAACCTCTTTGTTTCGAAGATACAGGGCGAACAACATTTTTCATATTTTTAAAATTAATAATAGTTTAAATAAAAATGCGTACCGCACTGTGTTTACTAAGTAAGTACAATTCATTTTAAAATTTGTTTAACAACATTCCAATTACTAAAAACGGCCAGTTTTTTGACTTAAAATTGATTGAGTTCAGATGGTAAAGGAATACAGATTGAATTAATAAGAAATGATCCTGGTTTTGAAAGGGTTCGGAAGTCAATGAGGAGAAGATTGGATGCTTGTATGCTGGTTAGAGGTGGCCATTTTCAACAGTTTTTGTAGGTTAAGTTAAATTTTCATGTAATTTTTCATAATAAAATGTTATTATCTAAAATTTTGTTTCCCCTGTATCTTCGAAACAAAGAGGTTTTTCAAAAATCATCAAAGGACAAAATATTCTTAGAATAGTCCAAGGAACAATCCCCTGAATTTTTGCCGCATGTTTAGGAAACACCCTGTATATATAATATTCTCAAGATATAGAAACCGTTCGCGATAGTTTAAGCCCTCGGTTGGCTATGAAAATTTGGCATATTCCACTGTGTATATTGAAATTCTAGGTTATGTTGTTTATTTTCTTGTCAGATTGATATGTTGCCAATAGGTCATAGAGTTCTCTGATAATTCGGAAGCTCGTCGGACGAGGCCGGATACATTCGGCAACGTTGACTTTATTTTACGTTATGACAGCAAATACTGCCAACTTCAGATAAACAAACAAACGCCTATTTTGAGCTCAAACTTCCGTGAACGGACTATACCTATCTATCTTTGTATTTCAAATAGTAACATGGAGTGTCAAATCTGTTGAGCAGCCCCAGCTTGTTCTCAAGAAAAATGAGAACAATATCTGCAGGCAACAAACCCTGATATAAATTATCAGGATCTGAAAAATGATTGTCACGTGAAACGTTCCTATCTAACGACGCCAACTTGAATATAGCAGACATCCGAATGGCAGCTCCAAGAATAGTTGAAAACTTTCCGAACAATAATCATCCTTCAGCAAGAGAAAACACCACTTGCCCATTTGGCGCCAAGTCAATGTTCATCGATCCACTCATAAGATGCAATTGCGAATTCGTCAATGATTGGCTTCTTCATGGATATTACGAGTAGAATAGGATTTCTTAATATTATTTTATAATGTGGTGTGCTACAGTTCGTTGTTGAGTTGTGTTTAATATTTCCATTTCAAAGAATATTTGAAACGATTTCTTCCTGATATTTGAGTATTCATGATTCTTTTTGTGATCTTCGCTTAGCGTTATCCGTCTGACTTTATTTGATTGCGGGAAAGTTATTCTTTCAGCATAGATATTATTTACACGTTCTGAAATGAAGGTAAACTCATAGCTTTCCAAAACACTGACGAAATTTTAAGGGTAGTTTTATGATTAGATTAGTTAAGTTGAATGCCTAAATGAAAAGATGGAACCCTATCGGGATATTTTGGTTTGAATTTTTAGCGTTTTCAAGTCTGACTAAGCGCGAAAAACATTTTGTCCAGGCTTTCTGCAATTTTTTGTTGTTGATGGCATATCTTCTCTACAATGAAATGAATATTCTCAGATTATGCATAAAAGGTTTCCGTTTTATCAGTAGCAAAATGAAACACCTTATCCATTCCCGAAAAATTCCTCCAGAGTGCTTTTCCTTCAGTTTCTTCCTTCTGCAAAAGCTCTTTTTGAGCGCTCGTTCTACTTAAAGAAGAAAATCATATTTCCATAAAAAATATCAGATTCGGATGAAATTCATTTCATAGATAAAGATTGATGTACCGAATATTCCTGCAGAATTTTGCGGTCCTAGTGTTAACAGACCCATACAAAATTCAATTGGAATATTTAAAAGAAAAATCTTTATATTTCCTTAATAGGATATCTGATTCAAGTGAATTTTTTTCGTGAATGAAGACTGTTATAGTGAATCTTCATGTGGAATTTTGTGGCCATAGTGACAAAAGAAGAATCTTTATATTTCTATAACAAAATATCTGATTCGAGTGGAATTTATTTGGTGTAGGAAGATTGATATACCGAATGTTCGTTCGAAATTTCAAGAGAATCGCATCATCAGAACCATTTTACATATTCCTTTTCTTGAATAATTTCCAGAATATTATTTCGATCGTGCTGAGATGTATCATATACAGGGTCCCAAATTCGATGATCACTGAGAGCATCTCGAGAACCATAAGGGTACGTGCAGATGATGAGCGCTCAACGCGCGTTACATCTGAACGTACCCTTAGGGTACGTTCAGATGATTCAGATGATGAGCGCTCAACGCGCGGTTTGTTAACGCGCGTTTACAACTACATGTATTTTGTTCTCGGAGTACACATGCTAACGCGCGTTTCTATGCAACGCGCGTTCAACGCTGCGCTAGCGCCGTACCGTAGTCAACGCGAGCAAACGCGTCCTTCAAGATCACTGGTTTTCTATGCAACTGTTCAGTTGAACGCGCGCTTTTGATGCGTATTGTCGTATTTCAAGGTCCGGACAGGAATCGTTCGCAATGGAAAAGGAAGCTTTGAATGCGGACTTATTTATAGATGAAATAGAAAAACGTCCAGCGATATGGGACATGACAGTGATTCACAGTGAGATATGATCTGGAAAAACTTAGTGTTTCAAATGTCATTGAATGTTCAGCAATACGGTTGAACTCATGTTCTGAAAAACTAATAGTTGTTTGTATTTATAGACCTGGTACATTACCACTGGCAGATATTGATCTTTTCTTCGAAAGACTCATGACCATTTTGAATGTTGCAGTAAGGAAAATTCTAAAATTGTTGTTTTAGGTGATTTCAACATTGATACTTTGGGAAGGAGTGATATTGCTCAAAATTTTCTTGATCTGATTGGGAGCTTTGGGTTTGAAGCTAAAATACATGAACCGACAAGAATAACACCAACATCGTCAACATGTTTAGATAACATCCTCACAAATTTCGATAGTTGTGAGACCTCTGTTTTGAGGCTCATCTGTCTGATCATTGTGGTCAGAGGATCAGGATTCGGCAGTTGTGGAACACTACTGAGGAAACATTTAGGGTAAGAAAGATTGATGAAAATAGTCTAAATTCTTTCAATGTGCTGTTATCTGATCAAAACTGGGATGACATTATTCATTCCACAGAAGAAGACGTTAACAATATATGGAATAGATTTTCAGAGAGATTTTGTTCTCTGTTCAAAAAGCATTTCGGGAGGAGAGAAACTATATAAGGCCAAGAACACACCTTCAAAACCAAAGTTCAATAATTCTAAAGTGGCAAATTTAAAACATCAACTTGATATATTGTTGGTCATTTCTAGGATAGATTCATCATACAGAAATACATATAAAAACTTGAAAATTGAATATGATAGAATGATTTGTCAAGTAAGAAAAGAGTATTATGGCGACAAAATTTCAAAATCCAATAACAAATCCAAGGCAACTTGGAATGTTATTCATAATATTTCAGGTCAATCTCGTGAGAACAGTTTTCAGATATGCGGGGATGTTTCAGAGGTTGTAGAGAGGTTTAATGAACATTTTGTTACGGCAACACCTCATCTGGTTTCGAAATTGCCGAAGTCTTGTAGCAGAGAACTTGAACGTAGGGAAAAATCATTTTTATGTTTGAAATTAAAAATCGGAGATTCATCAGGCCGTGAAACAATTGAAAAATAAGAGATCATGTGGACATGATCAGATTCCAATGAATGTCATCAAGCATGTTTAGAGAGCATAATAGATCCACTATCCCATATAATGAATCTTCTTTTCAGTCTGGTATGTTTCCAGATGATCTCAAGGTGGCTGTAGTAAAGCCTCTTTTTAAAAAAGGTTCAAAGGATAATTTGGCTAATTATAGGCCCATAGCACTCCTGTCTTCTTTCGCAAAGGTGTTTGAGAAGGTTCTGGCCAATAGGCTGTTGAAATTTTTTCGGAAATTCAATGTTTTTGCAAGCTGCCAGCATGGTTTTATGAAGGGAAAGAGTACTGAAACAGCTGTCTTTGAACTCACTTGCAAGATCTTGGAAGCACTTGAGAAAGGTGAAGTTCCCATAGCTATCGTGCTTGATTTGGCCAAAGCATTTGATAGTGTAAATCATAAATTTACTCTACAAGCTAAGTGTATACGGCATAAGGGACAAGCAACTTGAACTAATTGAGAGCTACCTTAAGAATAGAAAACAAAGAGTCCTTGTTTCGGAAGGAAATCGAGATTACATTTCTTCTGAGAGACTTATCGAGTTGGGCGTGCCACAGGGCAGTATCTTGGGACCACTGCTATTTGTTTTTTCATCAATGACCTCCCTAACATCTTCTTTTCTAGTTTCATCAGGTCTCTGTTGTTTGCTGATGATGCTGATATCATCATCTCTGCATTGAATATTCTGAGCGGTATAAGGGAATTTAAGGATGCTATGGATAGAGTAAATGAATGGTGTATTGAAAATCAGCTAGTAATTAATAATGATAAGACCCAATGTATTATTTTTAAGACTGATAGAACAAATCGTAGCTATCGGAAAGCATAAACTACAATAACAATGAAGTACCGATCAGCGAATGTGTTAAGTTTCTGGGAGTTCATATAGATAGTTTCATGAAATACTATACCCATGTCGAAGAAATCAATAAGAAATTGAAATCGGTTATTTATGCTTTAAGGGTTCTTAGAGATCAGGTGGATATTGATGTATTAAAAACGGTTTACTATGCTATGTTCCAGTCACAAGTAAGTTATGGCATTATTTTTTGGGGAAGCAGTTCTGGATCGCATCAGATTATGAAAACACAAAAGTTGGCCTTGAGAGTAATATTTCGTTTGGGTTTCAGAGAATCATGTCGTAATAAGTTCAAGCAAAATAACATTTTGACTATCTATGGACTGTACATATATAAGATCCTGATGTTCATGCATAAACATCAGCATTATTTTCGTAGTCATTTAAATGTAAATAATACTAGAAGAATACACCCATTTGTTTTTCCGGTGCATTCTTTGTCTTTAACTGAAAAGGGACCATTGTACATGGGCATTAAACTATTTAACAGTTTACCGGTAGAAATTCAAAGATTATATGGTCATGTGTCTTTCGGAAAGTCTCTGTATCGTTTTCTTTTAATGCTAGAGCCATACAATATCGAAGAATTTTATTGTAGGGATATTGTAGCGAATATTTGAAAATTTTTGTTTTTGTATGACCTGTTTTCCTTCTACATATTTTGTATATATGGGAAATCAATAAATTATTGTTATTGCTATTGTTATTGTTAAGTAGTGTTTATTCAATTCAATGTAATTATGAGTTTTTCTTCAGGTGAAATACAATATCGCCACAGAGTTTTCAATTTTCATCTGCAACGAGTTTATCTTAATGAGAGCCAGTAACTCATCAAATGACTCAATTGACATTCTGAAGTATTTGAAAAATTTGGGCTCAAATTGCCTCAACTTAGGATACAAAATTATGTGATGACTTTCAGTCAGCCTGTATGAAAACATTGGATGAACCCAATATCTCCGCGTCTTTCGCGTCGTTTCTGCCGTAGATATAAAATCACCGCTAACACTGTGTCTACATCCATCTTCAACAAATGTAAAACTCAAACCACAGAACATAAAATATAAGAAGTGCTATTGCCTACTAAACCCTTACAACACGCGTGACATTTGAAACGTCAAAAATAAATGGGGCGATTGGATTCTGAGGGGTGGTCGCTTTTTGTAAGAGAGTGGTTCTATGGTTTCGTAACGAATTTTGACAATGCTCTGTGTTCCAGAAAGAGAGAGAAAGAAGATAATATATATTTTTTTATTTATTTTACTTGCTTTTCCTATTGTTTCGGAATTAAAAGGCAGATTTGAAAGAAAATATACATTATAAAAATAATTATTTTATTAGGCTCAATTGTACAGTACATAACTATTGATGTTTTGAACTAACAAACATTCATGATCAACCACAGGTCTTACAATTTGAGTACAGTTGAAAAACTTCCGAGCAATTGTTGACAAATTTGAAGAATTTGTTCATTATAATACCAATTCATATAGAAAATCAACACTTGTATTAAAAAAGTCAAGTTAAGTCACTATAGGTAGTCAACTACACAGTAAACAATAACACTGATTCATTCGTAAGGCAAAGATACATCCAAAAAAAAGATGATACTATAACCTTATTGCTTATCAAAGAAACAGAAAATATAACTTCGATCTCCTCACAAATACTTTCATATTGGCAATATTTAAACACTTTTTCCACTTGAAACTCAACTTTTTCACTTCCTTCTTCGACTCAAACAAAACAACACACAAACAATAAAAATGGCAGCATTGACAATGAAATTCCCATCCCATTTAAATTTGACATAACTTGGATTTAGCTCAGACATACGTCACTGCTTGGCTCCGCCCCCAAAATAAATGGGGAGACGTATGTCCGTGTTGTAGGTTTTTGTTCTAGCGTTTCACCCCCCTGACTCAAACTGATTCTGTACTGGGACGGCCGCGACAGAAAGCGCGTTCAACGCCTGCCAAACGCGCACCATATGAACACTAATCAAAAACTTAACGCGCTATCGGCGCGCGTTGAACGCCCATCATCTGAACGTACCCTTAGGGTTAGAGAAAAAGTGTTAAAGGACTTTTTTTTTCAAAATAATCCATTTCCAGCAGATCCCAGATATCTGTGAATTGACAGTATAGGGGCTGCAATTGAAAAAAACATACTTTTTTGAAGTTTTCGGATCAGAAGGCAGCAGCGTATAGGCAATAGAAATTACAAAAGAAAACGTATTGAAATTCCTCAAACAAAAAACGAGATATAGCGGAATATTTTTTAACAGCAATTTTCCAGAAACGTCCTGTACCTGATAAAACCACTTCAGGTACCACAGATCTGATTGCTGGCAATTCATCATTTTGTAAAAAGAAATCGGGAGTTTTTTCTCTAACCATTATGCTTCCCGAGATGCTCTCAGTGATCATCGACTTTGGGACACCCTGTTCTGAAGTCCTATACAAAATTTTTTGAGATTGATTAAATCATTATTGCTCCACCAATTAATGAGCGTTCAAATACACCTGCCTAGGGTTTTCATTGAAATTTTTGTACATAAAATCACTACGTAGGTTCACTATGAGATATAGGTATAGGTTGATAAGTAACTGGTTTGAATTAATCAATTTGTTCAACATATTTTTCCTTTCAGAATACAGTCACAAAGACCTGTCTTGATACCGGCCACTGGTTAAAGAGAGCAGGAGCATACTGGACAAATTTCAGTCAGTGCCATATACATAATGAAACAACTGTGTTTGTAACAGATCACAATATAACGAATGGTACAGATTTTGAAAGAGTAAGTAACTGGGGTGTTTCCTGAATTTTACTTTAGTATTTTAGAAAATTTTTGACTGTGTTAGAGAGTCTCCGACGTCATAATGAATCAGATTATTCTTTCGAGGAGTTCTTTTGATTTTTGACATCCGAATGCCAACACTTTATACGGAAATATCATGAGAAGGGTTTCAGGCTGAGGGCCAAAAAATCATTTCAGCGATGTTCACTTGCTGATTGCATTCTTGTATCACAAGTTCGTTTTTTGTGAATTAATACAGTGGAATTTCCCTATAACGAATTTATCTGTATAACGAATTTCGTACAATTCCATGTTAAAAACACCCCCTAAAACGAAGTAGTGGAATGGGTATTTGTAAGAAGGTATAAGGGTTGCTTTTTTCGAGATTTTTCCGGAAGTACATAATAAATCCCGACCTCAAACTAAATCATTACGGCAGGCAGAGAAATCCTTCTGAAACAGTTTTAAATACACCCCTGGCTGTTTGGTTTCAATATAACCATTACGCTAGTGTGAATCTTGTGCGAAAATGCCCAAAAGAAAGTGCTTGAGTTTGAATGATGAACTTAAATTTATCAGTGAAGTCGACCGCGACATTTCCGAGTAAAAAAACAAATTTTCTGTATAACGAATTTTATTATAACGATTTTTTTGCGGATTTAGCGCTTTCGTTGAAGGGAAGTTCCACTGTATCTCATTATCAAGTGAAGAGGACGAAAAGTCAAAAATGTTAAGTATTACTTTCGAAAACGTTAGATTTTTCTGATCTTCACTTGACAGAAATTTATTTTGAATGAATAATTTCATTTCCGCTTATATTAATTTTTTTTTCACAACAATTGTTTCGTCGATTATATTTCGACTTCGTCAGAGAATCGTGACTGTGTACCTACATGGTAACCAGAATTGGTGATCCCCGAACTAAAACTTTTCAACCCTATGAGATTGTAATGTGGTTTTCTCGGCGAAACTTACCTCGAGCGCCAGCTATTCTTTTTTCTTACAAGGGAGAATAGCAAACCTACCAGGGCAGCTGCTAGCCAGAGACAGAGTTCTTAGTTATCTAAGATATTAGCGATAACAGAGAAAATCAGAAATAGAGTAATTTACACAATTTTTTCAAATAGCGAAAATAGTTATACAAAAAAAATACAGTGATATAAGACGCTATATGAAATGAGTACAAAATATAAGATTGGTCAGTTTTGTCTGACCGCGAGCACTTTCATAAGAAACAAATATTTTCCCGGTACGAGTCAGCCAGAATAGAAGGTAGGTTAAATTTAAACGGTGAATTCAAAATATGATAATACCAGATAAAACAGGGATAAAAGGGGTCAGTGCACAACAGTTATCTTTGGCCGATATTCTTTCAGTCCCAGAATTCACCACGTTGTCTACCACTTTGCTTGTTTCACGTCTAAACAGCTTGGGTTTGGCCAGGTGAAATTAGAGGGTTGAACAGGATATGTCGAACGTGCTACAGCATTGGTTCGGTTATGCCTTCCGGTCTGACCATGGGTATACACGCCATGAAGGACAGACTAACTACGGGCACCTGACAAACTAGGAAAGGTATGTTACGGAATCTGACGGAACAGCTATTTTTGGTAGACTCAACGAGGATTAAAAATAGGACTGTAGTAAATCGGCTCGGTACTTACAATTCGGTTGCACTAGCACTCACAACAAGGTAATAAAACTCGGAATATTTGATAGCTACAGCACGGTCGCTTAGAAAAAGTTAGAAAAAAAGAGCGTACGTCTCAAGCAGAACTAATGGCAGAACTAATTACCGATGAAGGGAAACCCCACCTTTTATAATCTTCCGGAGGGGGTGGAAAAGGTAGGCGCAGAAACGTTAAAAATTTCAGGAGAGTACCTCGGTAAAAACATCTTCAAACTGGCTTATCGTACGTATATGCAAAAAAAAACGGCGTTATCTGCGATCGGCGTTGTTCTTGCGGACGGTTCCACTATGTTTTCTGTATGAAAAACAAAATCAATCGCAGAATGTTCGGTTTTTTCGATTGTTGTGAATTATTTCTGAAACGGAATAAAAATTCACGAATTTAAAATGAAAACCCGGATAAATTATTTTAAAATAAAGATCAATTTCTCGTTATGAAATGAATTGAACTTCATTACAAGATAGAGAAAAATGGTTAGCACATTGCGATTATCCCTTTTCGAGAAACTCATTTTCCCCCTACCGCATTGCTCTATCGTCTTTTGATTTAGAGATGAAATTGACATTTGGGCAATTTCAATTTTGATTATTTTCTTCGTTTCTGTTTGTGCTATGAACTTGAAACGAAAACAATATACAGACATTTTTTTAGATATACAATTTTTGGTGTTGGGTTTGCTTCCCGATTAATGGAATAAAATTTTGTTTTTTCTTATGAAAACAATATTTTAGTTTTACTTAAAAATAATCACCGTTTTTTTTCTCTTTTAAAAAATAAACAACATGTCATATATCGCTGCTAGAACAGTGGCGACGCTTGGGGGGCAAAGATTAGCCCAAGCTCCCATTAAATTTTTATGGTCTCTGCTCTTCAAAATTGTACCTATAGACCGTTCACGAAAGGTTGAGCCTTCGGTTGGCTATGGAAATTTGGCATATTCCACTGTATGTATTTAAATTTTAGGTTACCTATGTTGTTTATTTTCTTGTCAGATTGATACGCAATATTGTCAATATTGCATAGAGTTCTTTGATAACTCGCAAGCTCGTCGGACGAGGACGGGATCCATTCGTCTTTATTTTATGTTATGACAGCAAATACTGCCAACTTCAGATAATAAACAAACGCCTACAATGCGCTCAAACATTCGTGAACGGACTATATATTCATAAATCACTACCGCCAGTGAAAATTCTAGAATACAACTGCTCCTTCCATTAGCGTCGAAACTGACCTTAGTGCGATATATGACATTTTATACAGGGTGGTTCATCATAAACTGGACAAACATATATTTTCGTGTAGAGGACATCGGGAGAATCATTTTTGCCTTATACAATATATCCCGTTTTCGAAGCATAAGCGAGATACAGGTCAAACGTCATTTTTGAGCAAGATTCTTATGGGTGTCGTCAGTTATGTTTAACACTTAAAGGAACGGTTTTTGGTCCGATCTCAGTATTTTTGGGTTCTCTATTCAGAAAAGTTGGTTGTCAAATTGACTTTTATTTTCTGAATGAACACAATTTTCTGAGAATTTCTGCGAAAAAATTGTTTCAAAAATCGAACACAAATTTTTTTTTACATGTCTACAACGATGAAAAAATTTCACTCGAATGGATGAAATTTTGTACAATTGAACTTCTTGAATTATCAATCACGAATATGAAAACAGAATTGTGTAATATCGAACGGTTTCGTTACTACAGTCATTCAAATGTTTCGTTCAGACCTCTGAAATATTGAAAAAAAATTTGAATTCTAGAGTCTAAATAATTGAATTATTGGCATGTCCAAACATTCTAGATGAATTTATACAAAAAAAAACAGTGAAACTCTGTTGGGACTCGAACCGACGTAGGTATTAAGTAGGGAAATGGCACTGTTCTCAGGATATTAATATTCGTTGCCAGGCAACGGTAGTTCGTAGTTCATAGAGTTGGACAGGTATTTGAACTTCAGTGAATATTATTCAACCAGTAGTCAAACTCTATGAACTACGAACTACCGTTGCCTGGCAACGAATATTAATATCCTTAGAACAGTGCCATTTCTCTACTTAATACCTACGTCAGTTCGAGTCCCAACTGAGTTTCACTGATTTTTTTGTATAAATTCATCTAGAATGTTTGGACATGCCAATAATTCAATTATGTCGACTCTAGAATTCAAAACATTTTTTTTCCAGAGGTCTGAACGAAACATTTGAATGGCTGTAATACCTAACGAAACCGTTCGATATTTTACAATTCTGTTTTCATATTCGTTATTGATAATTCAAAAAGTACAATTGTACAAAATTTCATCCATTTCGAGGGAAATTTTCTTATCGCTGTAGACATGTGAAAAAAATTGGTTTTCGATTTTTGAGAAAATTTTTTCGCAGAAGTTCTTAGAAAATTGTGTTCATTCAGAAAATAAAAGTCAATTTGACAAACGCAAAAAAAATTTGTAACATTGCAGGTCTTCCGCCATTTTGTAAATTTTCCTTCGCAGTTCGTCAAATTTTCTGAATAGAGGACCCAAAAATACTGAGATTTGACCAAAAACTGTTCCTTTAAGTGTGATACAAAAATGATGTTTGACACCCTGGTATCTCGCTTATGCTTCGAAAACGGGATATATTGTATAAGGCAAAATTATTTTCCCGATGTCCTCTACACGAAAATATATGTTTGTCCAGTTTATGATGAAACACCCTGTATATTTTTGAAAGGAGGACGGTGGTTTTTAATTAAAAATAAATTATTGTTTCATTAGAAGGGATCATCAATTCTGGTCACCCTGTACCTTATCCATATATGTAACGAAATAATCGTTATGAAAATAAATGATAAAAAATATGAACAATCAGCTGAAATGAAGAGAATACTCGAGCCGCTTTTTTCAAAAACCTTCAAAAAATGGATGAACTACGATGTAGGTATTTCGAACTTCTGCTCTCAACTTTTTAGTCCCTTGTATGGATTTGTAATGAATACTTCGTTACTGTGGGTATCAATTCGATTACAGATTTTTTCAGGAATACTTACAATTTCTGAAAGTAATAAACACGACTGGATATCTGACATCTCTAATCACGTTACTGATAGCATTAATAATTATGGTAACAATAAGGTAAGTTCACATTGAAATAGTCGATATTATAATTAGTTAGACATTTTTCAGGAAATTACATTGTTCAAGGAATATTTTACACATACATCTATTCACCTCATTCATTTTAAGAGCCTTTATACACTTACTGAGAGATGTGGCTTTTGTGGATGGACTTGGACTACCCTCAGATATTATTGGAGATAAAAATGGAACATTTTTCAAGTTGGAATTAGAAGTATGTCCTTCACTTACGGAAAAAATTAAAATGTGTTTTATTTCATTCGGATTGGTGTAGACTTCTTCCAGCATTCACTGAATATTCTTAGCTTTAATTCACTTTTGTTGGTTTGTACCGGGTAGCCCCCACTGACGCGATGGTCATTTTGAGGGTGTAAATGATATTTTGAAAATCTTTTTTCAAATTTTGTAGGATAATCAAACGCACAATTTAAAATTATTTCCATATACAGGGTGTCCCATTACTCGACGTCAACCCGGAACCGGGTGAAAAGGCAAGTAATGCTGGTTATCAGAAAAATATTAAAAAAATCTAAGTTGCATGATTTTAAAATAAGGCGCATTTAAAAAAACACGCAAAATTCCACACCCTATGACAGTCTTTTCGCTCCTGTTGCCACAAATATCAACTTTTTCCAACTTTTTTCTTTGCTGTGTAACCTTGAATAATTCTTGTCTAAACTGTAATCAAAATTTTGATACCAGCTGATCTAGGTTTCATAAAAATAGGGCTTACTTCTCAGAAAAAATTCGAAATAAACAATTGCCTAGTTTCAACTGACTGTATTGAAAAAAAAATGTACTACGTAGGTTTGGCATGTTTTTTCAAAAGTTGGCGCATTTAGTGAGGATTCCAAAATGGTATAATACTTGTTTCATTGCAGCTGCCGTAGTTCAAATTTATTTTCGATTGCCTTTGAATACACTTTTTCGTTAACTGCTTCCCAGTAATAGAGTCCAATGGGTTCAAGTCCGGTGAACGGGCCGGCCACGAGATTGGACCAGAACGTCCGATCCATCTTCCGGGAAAAAATGTTACCAGAAAAAAAAATTTTCAGAGAAATTTCTCAGGAAAAATTTTTTCTGGAAAAATTATTTTCTCTGCAAATTTTTTTTCTGATAACATTTTTTCCCGGAAGATGGATCGGACTTTCTGGTCCATCTCGTGGCCGGCCCGTTTACCGGACTTGAACCCATTGGACTCTATTACTGGAAGCAGTTAACGAAAACGTGTATTCAAAGGCAATCGAAAATAATTTGAACTACGGCAGCTATAATTAAACAAGTATTATACCATTTTGGAATCCTCACTAAATGCGCCAACTTTTGAAAAAACATGCCAAACCTACGTAGTACATTTTTTTTTCAATACAGTCAGTTGAAACTAGGCAATTGTTTATTTCGAATTTTTTTTCCGAGAAGTAAGCCCTATTTTCTGGAACCTAGAGCAGCTGGTATCAAAATTTTGATTACAGTTTAGACAAGCATTATTCAAGGTTACACAGCAAAGAAAAAAGTTGGAAAAGTTGATATTTGTGGCAACAGGAGCGAAAAGACTGCCACAGGGTGTGGAATTTTGCGTGTTTTTTTAAATGCTCATTATTTTAAAATCATGCAACTTAGATTTTTTTTTATATTTTTCTGACAACCTGCATTACTTGCCTTTTCACCCGGTTCCGGGTTGACGTCGAGTAATGGGACACCCTGTATACAGGGTGTTGCAATACAAAGATACAGACCAAAGTTACACTTTTTTAAATGTGACACCCCGTTTATGACCTCAAAGGTATTTCGAAACTTTTTTCATGAGTCTTTCTAAAACCTATAGTTTCTCAGCAATTCTCGATTTTCAATTCTCTGTACATTGAACAGGTATTCTGATTAATTAATTCTCTGAGATTCATTCTGCAACTGTCAAATCACTCATCATAGAAAATGTTTCTATGATTATCACTACTTAAAACATAGATTTATAATACTAACTAGATGGCGAACCTGTCAAAAATTTTGAGGCAAACGGCGGCCATTTGCAGTTTGGGGTGGACTTGAGAGGTGTCACTTTTTCTATGAATTTAAATATTAGAATTACCAATATTTCTTTATTTATTTTATTTCAACGAATTAAAATGATATGATTACCAATATTGTTTAATAACTAATCACAAGAATCGAAAATATTTATAATTTTAATAGACCGAAATGTCAGAGTTCACAGAACACTAATATATAGAGTTCGTTTTTCATTCATCACTTCTTTCGAAGGAACGTCTATGTTTCAATCAAAATTCGAGCACAGATGGCATAAAACATCAAAATATTTGTGGTTCACCCCAAACTGCAAATGACGTCCAGTTAGTATTATAGGTCCGTGACTTAAAATTGTTAGTTCACTTGTTTTGAATGAAAATCGAAAATTGCTGAGAAACTATAGGGTTAAGGTATAGGAAAATCTTATGGAAAAAGTTTCGAAAATAATTTTTGCGTTCAAGGAGATGAAGAAATACCGAGAGTGGCATTTGAAATAAGAAAGTTTTTGACCATTATTCTCAGTAGATGTTTGAGAATTAATTAAGAATACTCTGTACATTGCAGAGTTCAATGTTTTTCTCATTATTGGACTAGCTAACATTCTTACTCAAAAAAACATTGTGTGTATTTCTTGCGTAACTGGTTCCTTCATGAATTACTATTTAAAATGACTCCATATTTAATTTTTCGCGATTATCTCGTGAATGGTGCAACAAATGTACAGAGTGATCTTAAGGAACATATCATAATTTGAGCTTGCCTTTTCTTTTCTGAGGTCATAAACAAAGTGTAACTTTGGTCTGTTTCTTTGTATTGGAACACACTGTATATATGGAAATAATTTTAAATTGTGCTTTTGATTACCCTACACTTACCATAAAAAAGATTTCCAAAATATCATCATTTACACCCTCAAAATGACCATCGCGTCAGTGGTGGACCACCCGGTATATTGCAATATGCTTCATTTCATTACTTTGAAATGCCTTAGTAGAATCGTTCGCTTTTATGGGGAAATTTTTATTAATATCGAGCGGCTTTTTCCAATGAAACGAAAACTGAACAAAGACTAACTTTCCAAATGAAGCAATAAGTAATGTAGGTAGGTATTACCTTTGCGCCACAAATTAGTCAATTATCATGAATAATTAATCTTGTTCTTGAAAACCCTCTGACATTCTAATAAAGTTTAGGAGAGTCTTTCAAACTGGATCTGGATCTTCGAGTAATGCTTTTTTCAGAATCTTCGATGTATAAAGAACTCTCAATAGATCCCTAAAATTGATACTTAATATATGAATGCAAAAAATCTCAGCACGATTTCATTCTATGTTCCAGTCTCAAAATAAATTTCACTTGAATCAGATATTTCGACATGGAAATATACGGATTTTTCCCAAGTTCAGTTATGTATTGTTTCGTTGACACTATGGCCACAAAATCACGAATGAGGGTTTTTATGAATATCTTGCATGTGGCCGCAAATTTAATTTCGATCGGCTTTGTTTTGTCTGGAGATATTGGGGAACGAAAATTATGTATCCCCTGTACGATCTTGCTGTTTAACGAACTTAGCCGCAGCATTATGAACCGAACTAACCTTGAAAATTTCAAGTCTCGAGGCAACTTATGCAAAAAAATACAGGAGGTCCCATATAAATTAAAACAGTTCAAAGATTTTCCGGTTCAACCGGAAATATATCATTACCAAAAAATTCCTGGTCAGATGCATTTTGCGGCAATGTAACTTCATAGATGTTGTCCTTTTCGTTAAAAAGAAATTTACTCAGATTCATACTTTATTCCAACCCTGTAAATATACAGATGTGGAAGAAAACGGATGGGAACACAGGAGTTTCAGTGTTAAACTCACGCTGGTTCGGAGTCCAGTGGAGCAGTAGAGAATCGAAACCTCGGAGCTATGCGATGTTGAATAAGCGGCTGGTCTGCTGGAATGGCAGTCTGTAGTGAGTGGGGAAGCGCGCAAGCAACGATCTAGGATCGAATATCGAATCAGTAACACTCCAAACGGGAGATGGATAACATCGCATGACTATTGAAAATGAATACGACAAATTTTCTCCACTCTTATGGGCGCCATGGGCGGAAGTTATTTGCCTCAATGAATGAAACAAATAATTTCCTGAAAATTAATATTCAGGTTCTTTTTCGTCATAACTGGTTTAAAAATAAAATAATTAATTAATTGGTAGCTGTCGAACTGTCGGAATAATTTGATTCTGTAATAGATCCAAATTTTTTGTAGCGTTTAGGTTACCATCGATGAAAACTGGCCCTATCATGTAGTCAGTACCTAGATAGTTTGACTACGGATTCGTCATCAGTGAGTAGAACCTTTCTTTTGAAACTATTTTTGGAGCAAATCTCGAAAATTACAGATATAGCACTCTTTTAAGTTGAATAAGCGCTCAAAAATAGAAACACTCTCGTCGAGGAGAATGTCGTGATTTAATTTTATCCAAAGCTGTTTTTCGTAAGAAAGATCAAATGTGTGTGGAATAACTTCTGTGTAAACATTGTAGTTGGATGAAAACCGCTTGCTACGTGAATCGACGATTAATCTCGTGCAAGAGAGCAGATAATCAGATTAGGACTTAGGCAGTTTCCTCAAATTTCCCAGGTTTGTTAAATGATAGCACTAATATACTCCCAAACTTGTACAATTCTGTCTGATTCAGTTTGAGCTAAGAGGATCATCTGAACATCTTCGTCATTATATGGGTTGCGTACATGTTATCGGAATTTGTGTCACGTCTTGGAATTAAAATAGATAAAGGGTTTTCCAATAAGAGGTGTTATTTAGAATAGCCCGCTATTTCGATAGATGTCACGTTTGAAGCAGTCATTTTTTGACATTTGACAAATAGAAACTACGCCATTATTAAAAATGGAACGATTCACGCTTCAAGAACTTATTGAAAATATTAAAATTCACTATAAAATGGTGAAAATTTGGCTGAGACGGTTCATAAAACTCGAACATTTTTGGGTCGTCGTGGAGCACCTTGTCGGACCGCCCGCCTAAAGAAGTTGGTGGAAAAATTCGAGCTGTGGGACAAGTTAGTGATGTGACGAATAAAACCCGTGCGTGTCGATGAAGAACAGCCGAGAATATTGCTGCTGTAGCCGAAAGTAAAGAAAAAAACCAGGTTTCCATTCCTCGTCGTTCTTTGGAATTAGGCATTCCACAAACGTTTTATGGTCGAAATTGGATAGTATTGACCTGGACAACGTTTACTTTCCACAAGACTGCCCTACGTGCCACATAAGCAACGAAACCATTGTTTTTTTGCGGGAAAAGTTTCCGGATCGTGTTATCTCTCAAAGAGGAGATCACAATTGGCCACCGAGATCTTGTGATTTAACACCTTGCGACTTCTTCTTTTGGGGCCACGTGAAAGAGAAGGTCTACGACAATAGCCCAGCGTCGATTCAAGACCTCAAAGATGTGAGGCTATCGAGGACATAGGGCAGCCACTTTGCGATTTGATTATGGAAAATTTCATCAGAAGGATATGGTCCTGTAAGCGTGGTCGTGGTGGTCATTTGGCTGATGTTATTTTTCGCTATTAACGGCATAGCTTCTTCTTTATAATGAAATAAACATCCGATCATTTTTATTGAAAAATGGCATTTTTCTTTGAATATCAAAATAACACCTCTTATTGGAAAACCCTTTATAAACCACACAATACCTTACAACTTTCAATTGGTCTTTTGAAAATATACATATATACTCATAATCTACCAAAACGCAAAAAACAATCGCTTACCTACGATGTCCAAAATATTTTTGAAATCCAATTTATTCTTCAAATTTCAACTCAGAAACTTTAGGAACTTTATGTCATAAAATCATCTGAGGAGTAAGATCCCGAATTTATGGTACCTTATTCTGTCATTCAAGGTAGCTTGTGCTGTCTCGACAAATATTCTTCGGCGCATATCTCTCTATGGCCAAAATTTATGTTCGAAGAGTTGTTATTGGTTTACCCAAAGGCACTAATTCCTTGTAAAAATAATATACAGGGTGTTTCATCATAAACTGGACAAACATATATTTTCGTGTAGAGGACATCAGGAGAATCATTTTTGCCTTATAGAATATATCCCCTTTTCGAAGCATAAGCGAGATACAGGTCAAACGTCATTTTTGAGCAAGATTCTTATGAGTGTGGTTAGTTATGTACATATAACAGCTAAAGTAACGGTTTTTGTCAAATCTCAGTATTTTTGGGTCCTCTATTCAGAAAAGTTGACGAACTCCGAAAAAATTTTTACAAAATGGCGGAAGACCTGCAATGTTCCAAATTTTTTTTGCGGTTGTCAAATTGACTTTTATTTTCTGAATGAACACAATTTTCTAAGAATTTCTGTGAAAAAATTTTTCAGAAATCGAACACAATTTTTTTTTACATATCTACAGCGATGAAAAATGGTCACTCGAAATGAATGATATTTTGTACAATTGTACTTCTTGAATTATCAATCACGAATATGAAAAAAGAATTGTAAAATATCGAACAGTTTCGTTACTACAGTCATTTAAATGTTTCGTTCAGACCTCTGGAATAATGAAAATAAATTTGTTTTGAGTTCTAGAGTCAAAATAATTAAATTATTGGCATGTCCAAACATTTTAGATGAATTTATATAAAAAAAAATCAGTGAAAATCAGTTGGAACTCGAACCGACGACGTAGGTATTAAATAGGGAAATGGCACTGTTCTAAGGATATTATTATTCGTTGCCAGGCAACGGTAGTTCGTAGTTCATAGAGTTTGACTACTGGGTAAATTATATTCACTAAAATTCAAATACCAGTCCAACTCTATGAACTACGAACTACCGTTGCCTGGCAACGAATATTAATATCCTTATAACAGTGCCATTTTTTATTTGATAGCTACGTCGGTTCGAGTCCCAACTGAGTTTCAGTGATTTTTTTGTATAAATTAATCTAAAATGTTTGGACATGCCAATAATTTAATTATTTTGACTTTAGAACTCAAAACAAATTTATTTTCATTATTCCAGACGTCTGAACGAAACATTTAAATGACTGTAGCAACGAAACCGTTTGATATTTTACAATTCTGTTTTCATATTCGTGATTGATAATTCAAGAAGTACAATTGTACAAAATTTCATTCATTTCGAGTTACATTTTTTCATCGCTGTGGACATGTAAAAAAAATTGTGTTCGATTTCTGAAAAATTTTTCTCACAGAAATTCTTAGAAAATTGTGTGCATTCAGAAAATAAAAGTCATTTGACAACCGCAAAAAAAAATTGGAACATTTCAGGTCTTCCGCCATTTTGTAAAAACATATTATGTTTGTCCAGTTTATGATGAAACACCCTGTATAATGTAATAGAAATTAATTATTTCAGATTAGATTATGTTTTGAGGTTGATCAGTTGAGTGTGAAAAAAAAAACATTTACATTCAAACTCGATGCTATGAATTTCGAACGCTTTCATTCTTTAAAATCACTAATGCCCATACTCATAGTCGATGCTCCGTCAGTTCTCGTACTCAAGCAGTTCTCAAGCATTCCTTTTCATCTCATAGTACTCAAGCAATACTTCGTCGATGCTCAGCTACCGACCAACCTTGAGACGTGCTCGGACGTCGAACTGTCTACAAATTGCCAATATTCAAACTTCAAAATGTTTTTTTATCCTCAACAAGAGGATGATGTGCTACCAAATTAGCTAGCAGAATCTTTTCCTTTTCGGTATAGGCAATTATCTTGGCCATTTTTTACTTCAATAAGCAGACTAACGCAGATAAAATATGAAAACGCAAAAATATCCAATTTGAAATTTCAAAATGTAAATGACGGATTTCCATGGCAACTCAGCAGTGATACCACAGAAAAAAGTGAAAATAACCAGATTCCGACGATGTTCGAATTCTACGCCGAGTTTTGCCGAAGGTTTGTTTATGAGATACGATCGTCGCTAAGCATGCGAGCTCGTCTCCGCCGAGAACGGCTTGAGTATGAGATTGAGATCTGTCGGAGCATCGACTATGAGTACGGGCATAAGAGCCAAGAAAAAAGTAGTTTTACTGAATGAAATACAATAGCAGCGCCATCTTCAATAGGCAGTTTCGTCCAATGGTAGACATCTTGCATGATTTTAGTAGTAATTTTTCTTTCTTCAGACTAACAACTGGGAATGCAAATTACTAACCAGTTTATGGCAATACTTCACTGCAGCTAACTATTCTTGGATACTCATGGAAGGCCTCTATTTATACAATTTGATATTTCGTGCTTTATTTGCTGATTCTACTGGAAGTATTATTGGATATGTGATTATGGGTTGGGGTAAGAATATAACTAACATATTAATTATTTTTCATTGAATACTTTTTTATTTACAACATCAGCTAGCTGCATACCTTCTTTCATTGATCAATTCAGTTCTTCTAACAAACACTTCCTTTTTATACTAGGGGAAGGTGTACAAAATGACATACATTTTGAAAATTTTTTAAAATTTCAATGAAAAAATCGTATTTTTCTAAAAACTGTCAAACAAAAACATAGCCCATATTTTCAGCTATAATATAGACGAGACATTTTCGACATAGAATAATATATGTTATTAAGTTGATAATAACGAAAATGGAGAACATAAATTCATTTACCCCACCCTGGAAGTAAAATGACATATTACACATTTTCATCTATACCGGCTTCCAAGTCATGTGGTAACTACTCATTTAAACAGCATTCTAGCCTAATATCACTCTATTTGGATAATTTGTATAGTTTTGTACAATATATGCACGCAAAATTTTCTTTCCTCTCGTCCGAAAATAAGAGGTCTTGTTCTTCATCTGACTCCAATTTTGTGGGAATCTTTTTTGTTACTTTTCTTTTTTCCCCACTGAAACATTCATTCCTCATTCATTTTCTTCTTATGTTCTCCGAATTTGGAGTGTGTTTTGTACTGGACATACAGGGTGGCCGGACGATTGACGTCCAAAAGAAAAAAACAGGTCCTCCTTCTCATGGGGTATTCGAATCACCCTCATGTATGTTATGCGATTTTTCACGGTTTCCGAGTTATGAATTTTTTTATGAACTTTTGAGAATTTTCAACTTGACCATATTAAAAAAGATTTAAAAAAAAGTACAAGGGTTTTCTGATATGTTTTTTTTTGTAAATAATCGCCATGAAATGTACTTTTATACATAAAATAACCAGCATCGTAAATTTGATAAAAATTATAGAAATGTTGGTCTCAAGTGAAAAAGTTACGTATTTTGGATCATGATCTAAATTTTCAAATTTGAATCAAAAATGTAAACAGGCTACTTCATGGTTTCTCAGTAGGCTTAAAAACTGCGCTTAACACTCAGCTTTCAGAATCATTAATAAAAAATGGTACTCAACAATCTACTTTTGCTAGAATTAGCCTTCAAAGTCAGCGAGGTGGAAAAAATCAAAGAACTAGACGTTTACTCAAAAATTATTTTTTGCCATTTCAAGATTTTTCTGATCAAGTTATGATAGAAAATGCTGAAATTTGCTTTAGGAGAAAAGTTTTGGATAAGAAAAAGAAAAAGGTATGGCTATAAATCACACATCATGTAGATTAAAAAAATTTATTTATAAAAATTACAATAAAAAAAATAAATAAATAAATTTTGCGAAGGTGTAGAATGTGTATTGAGGCTAGAGGTAGCCTTTTTGAAAACGTATTGTAAATTTTATAAATAAATTTTTTTATCTACATGATGTGTGATTTATTGCCATACCTTTTTTTTTCTTATCCAAAACTTTCCTCCTAAAGCAAATTTCAGCATTTTCTATCATAACTTGAACAGAAAAATCTTAAAATGGCAAAAAATAGTTTTTGAGTAAACGTCTAGTTCTTTGATTTTTTCCACCTCGCTGACTTTGAAGGCTAATTCTAACAAAAGTAGACTGTTGAGTACCATTTTTATTAATGATTCGCAGTTTTTAAGCCTACTGAGAAACTATGAAGTAGCCTGTTTACATCTTTGATTTACATTTGAAAATTTAGATCATGATCCAAAAGACGTAACTTTTTCACTTGACACCAACATTTCTATAATTTTTATCAAATTACGATGCTGGTTATTTTATGTATAAAAGTACATTTCATGGCGATTTATTTACAAAAAAAAATATGTCAAAAAACTCTTGCACTTTTTTTAAATATCTTTTTAATATAGTGAAGTGGAAAATTCTCAAAAATTCATAACTCGGAAACCGTGAAAAATCGCATAACATACATGGGGATGATTCGAATACCCCATGAGACGAGGGACCTGTTTTGGACGTCAATCGTCCGGCCACCCTGTATATGGTATGTCAATTTGCCCCCTCAGACCCATGTTTTCTGAGAGGCAACATTTGTAACGTGAAAAATTTAAAAAATTTCAATTCACCTTCTCAAAACACTCAAAATTTATAGCAGATTTTATTGCGCCATTTCGAAAACTTTTCGATATCTAAAAGACAATTATCTGTGCTGTACATCATGCAATGGACCAATCAATACTGAATGTTAATATTAAAATCTTAGACAGATTTTGCAACACTATATTCGTTTTTGATAGCAATTGCACGTCGATTTTAGAAAAAACAAGCGCTAGTCATTTTACCCCACTGTGTCATGTTGTACACCCTTCCCCTATTTTGATGATGAAATAATCTTCGACATTCTTCAGAATTCTACCTGAGGCAGAATATTTTATAAGCAAATGAATTATAAGCAATAGTTTAACCCCAATAAGTTTTTCTACAAACCAAAGTTCTCTGATCTCGAAAGCTCGTCGGACGAGGCCGGGTACATTCGGCAACGTTGACTTGATTTTACGGTGTGGCAGTAAATACTGCCAACCTCAGATAAAAGAACAAAGGCCTACTTTGTACTCAATAATATCCGAACAGAGTATATTATATTTTATTCAATCCGTTGTAGTCCATTTTATCTGAAAACGCTATTCAATGGTGGTTATTTTTACCGATTAATACTGTGCCATTGTCCAAACTCAGACCTAAATATTTATGGGAAATACAGTGGAACTTCACTATAACAAACGTCTGTATAACGAATTTCTCTGTATAAAGAATTTGGTACCAGATATTGCACCTTGAATCCAAATTTCATGTTGAACACACCCTTTTAAACGAAGTAAATTCTCTCTATAACGAAATATTCAAAGAACATCACTCTTTGAATGGGTATTGGTAAGAAGGTATGAAGGTGGATTTTTTCCGAAATTTTTCCTGACGTACGTAATAAATCTCGACCTTGAACTGAATCACTACGGCGGGCAGAGAGATCCTTCTGGAACAGTTTTAAATACACTGTTTGGTTTCAATCAACCATTAGTATGAAATTGTGCGAAAATGCCGGAAAAGAAGTGCTAAGTTTGAATGATAAACTTAAATTTATCAGTGAAGTCGTCCGCGACATTGCCGACTATAGAAACAAATTTTCTATATGAAGAAATTTCTTTATAACGAATTTTTTTCACGGATTTAGCGCTTTCGGTACAGGGAAGTTCCACAGTAGTAATTAGTACACCTGAGATATTTTTTCAATTCGGCATTTCGAACCAGTTTAATTTCTATTCAAAGCAATTTTCTCACCATAAACTTCGAATTTATATTTTAGGTTTCCCATTCATCGTTATAACCGCTTGGATAGTGGGGCGAATTTTTTTAGACGATAATTTATGTTGGACCACCATTGATTATCGGGTCCACCTCATAATCGAAATACCAACGCTCTTATCAGTTGTGGTAAGTAGTTATTACAGTTTTGAAGGGACATATTGCATGTTGATAATCATTCCGTGTATCATAGAAAAATATAACATCATGATTGTTATTCTATGAACTGAAAAGCGTGTGAAGAGGCTACTTAAGCACAAAAGCCTGTTGTGAAGTTTGCTAAGTTATATAGGGTGTTTCATAATACCCATTTGCGCGAGGTTTCGAGAAGTGTTAGCTCGTCCAAAAATATAAATAGAAGATTCTATTTTGATCTCACAAAACCTTTTATTTTACAGAAAAAATATTTCGTTGCATTTTCTTATCATACTATTAAGTTATGTTTTTTGTGCAATTTTTTTCCAAAGACTCAATGGTAAAGGTTTTGATAGATAAAAAGTTGTTCTCTCCCAACCTCTTCGAAAATGGAAAAGCATCATCGCTCATTTGAAACGCAAATTTTGTCACACAAAAAGGTAACCTGATCATACGCTCTAAAGTCTACCGTTTTGGAAAAAAAATCAACTTTTATACAGTTGCTTGAAATGATTTTTTGTGAACATACGAAGAGTCGAAAAATTGACCTGGTTTTTCAACAAAACAATATACAGGGTGTCTGGTGAGGAATGGGACAACGTTTAGGTGGTGATGGGGGATGTCTCAAGGAGTGAGAAAATGCCATTTGAAATCATCTGAGGTACATGGTTCCTGATATACGGGGGGTTTTAGAAAAAATTAGGAAATTTCAAATGACCATAATTCAGGAAATATGAGAGCTAATCCGATGATTTTTCGTATGAATAATGATAGAGTGAGTACGAATCTGTTTGAACGAAAAACTCGAAATAAAATCAGATACGGACTCAGAAATTTTATTTTTTCTGAAATTAGGTAAAAACAACACCCTGTATGCGGTTTTCAATTTTTTGACTTCATATTCTGAGAGAGCAGGAAAACACATTCAAACTCAACTGTCATCTCGAATGGCACAAATTTTCCCTGCTTTCTATGACCCTTCGAATATCAATCTTCCGATTTTCGCTCCTTACATATTATTTTGTCGACATTTCAAATGACCATAATTCAGGAAATATGAGAGCTAATCCGATGATTTTTCGTATGAACAATAACAGAGTGAGTACGAATCTGTTTGACCAAAAAATTCGAAATAAAATCAGATCCAGACTCAGAAATTTTAGTTCTTCTGAAATTTGGTAAAAACAACACCCTGTATGCGGTTTTCAATTTTTTGACTTCAGATTCTGAGAGAGCAGGAAAAATACATTTAAACTCAACTCTCATCCCGAATGGCACAAATTTTCCCTGCTTTCTATGACCATTCGAATGTCAATCTTCCGATTTTCGCTCCTTACATATTATTTTCTCGACATTTCAGAAACATGAAATCTCAGATAGTTACTAATAAGTAAAAAAAAGATCATAAACGAATCAAAATTTTTATAAAAATTATAAAAAATGCGAAATTTGGAAAATTAATAATTAATTCTTCAAATATTGTTCAAAATGAAAACCACCAACTTCTACACATTTATCTGCTCTTTTCATTAAGTTCAAAACTGCTTTCCTTATCACATTCGGGTTGTTTGGTATTTCGTCACATGCGTCTATTATGCGCTGAATTAATTGTTTCCTTGTATTTATTTCTCGCCCGTACACCATAGTTTTAAGGTGTCCCCAAAGGAAATATTCTAACGGTGTCATGTCGGGGGAACGAAGTGGCCATGCTCTTGGACCACCACGACCTATCCATCTATTTGGATAGACCTCGTTCAAATGATTTCTCACTAAAATTGAGAAATGTGGGGGTGCTCCATCATGCTGGAAGATAAGTCCTCTTTGATTAATATTCCCTAATAAATTAGGAAGAACATTCATAAGGAAATATCTATAAATTTCTCCGGTGAGTCTTTCTTCGAAAAAATGAGGACCTATTAAATTATTATCATAAACTGCGCACCACACATTAACACTGAAACGTCTCTGTGATTGTCTTTGTACGACAGCGAAAATCGGAAGATTGACATTCGAAGGGTCATAGAAAGCAGGGAAAATTTGTGCCATTCGAGATGACAGTTGAGTTCGAAAGTATTTTTCCTGCTCTCTCAGAATCTGAAGTCAAAAAAATTGAAAACCGCATACAGGGTGTTGTTTTTACCTAATTTCAGAAAAACTGAAATTTCTGAGTCCGGATCTGAATTTATTTCGAATTTTTTGTTCGAACAGATTCGTACTCACTTTATCATTGTTCATACGAAAAATCATCGGATTAGCTCTCATATTTCCTGAATTATGGTCATTTGAAATTTCCTAATTTTTTCGAAAACCCCCTGTATATCAGGAACCATGTATAGTCCGTTCACGAAAGGTTGAGCCGTCGGTTGGCCATGATAATTTGACATATTCCACTGTGTATATTAAAATTTTAGGTTATGATGTTTATTTTCTTGTCAGATTTATACGCAATGTTGTCAAAATTGCATAGAGTTGTCTGATAACTCTCAAGCTCGTCGGACGAGGCCGGGTACATTCGGCAACATTGAATTTATTTTACGTTATGACAGCACATACTGCCACCTTCAGATAAATTAAGAAACGCCTACTATGTGCTCAACCTTTCGTGAACGGAGTATACCTCAGATGATTTCAAATGGCATTCTCTCACTCCTTGAGACATCCCTCATCACCACCTAAGCGTTGTCCCATACCTCACCAGACACCCTGTATATTTCACTGAAACGTTCGACCAGGAGTATCATTTTTATGCAGAAACAATGGAATTTAATTGGGTTCCTTCATAAACGTTCTTTCCTATTATCCTTAACCTTCACGAATTGGAACTCGAAAACAATTTTTTTCAAAACAATAGCTTATTTTGATAAAAAAGCTTCAGAAACCTGTTTTCTGTAAGATAACAAGTTCCAGAGATATTGGAAAAAAGATTTTTTTTCAACTCAATTATTTTCATTTCGAAACAGTGCATTTTATAGGGTGGAAATTGAATCTTTAGTTATTGGATATTTTTCGAAGAGCTATAAAACATTAATAGTTATTTTCCGTCGACCTCGAAATAAAAGGTAATTTTAATGTGTACGAAATTGAACATTGATGATCCATTTTGATGCTCAATTTATGCTATTTTAATGTGCAATCCTTATGGCAACATAAGGTTTGTTCCAACAGCTGACTTTTGTACGGTAATTTGACGGTCACGAAACTGTTAGTAATCGATCTTATGCGCATGTCTAAACTTTGACCGTACAAGAACCGTCCAAACAGTACTTGCTCCAGACCAGGGATCGAAATGACGATCACAAAACCGTTTCAGTCACGGTCCCGAAGCAGGATGGAACAAAAACGAAACCGTTCTCAAACGATACATTTTCAGTTGGAACACATTTTTATCTATTGCGCAGAACCTGACGATCATTGTACGGTCAATTCTTGAGTTGGAACAAACCTATAGTATTCAGAAGTACTTCGTCAATACTCTACTGGAACATAGAAACATAGTAATTTCATTATGTCAAATGTATGTCTCGTGCAAAATGAGAATGTATTTCAATCAAGAATTCATACACAATTCATATCGAGGTCGACAGAAAAATCTATTTATATCACCTAGGTTATTAAAGACAGCGAGTAATGGTCAAGATATTTCAACGCGTGAGCAGAGCTCACGCGTTTATAGTTCGAATCCATTAGTAGCTAGATTAAAACCGAGTCGAGTTGATTACAAGATTTTTCCGAAGACCTGAATATGAATTATGTATAATTCTTGATTGAATTATATTCTCATTTTCACAAGACTTAACTTTGACATAATGAAATTCTATGTTTCTATGTTCCAGTAGAGTTTTGACGAAGTGCTTCTGAATATTATGTGTACGGTTGCCATGAGGATTGCACATTAAAATAGCATAAATTGAGCATCAAAATGAGTCATTGATGTTCAATTTCGTACACACTAAAATTACCTTTTATTTCGAGGTCGGCGGAAAATAACTATTAATGTTGGTAATATGAATCCGTGGATATTTCGTATATATATCGATTCTGCCCCAGCATGCTCTGCCTACCTTTAAAATTTCGGATCCAAGTTACCCTTCAGTGGCAACCATTTCGAAATTTCAGATTTCAGTTTTCAATGAACTCTGCCAAATGAGCTTGTAAACAAGAGTTCTCAATTGTTGCTGGATCCATTACAATATTGCATTACATACCCGATTGAAGTTGTATCGAAATATACGTGAAATTATCCTGATCTGGAATTCAATTCCAGTATTGTTATGGTCCAGGCATGATGATAATAAGCACGAAATCTGTTAATTCATGCTCTTCTAGAAACACAAAACTGAAATTTTCTTCAGGATTCATCTGCCGATATTGAACTGAATATGTTTTCTATTTTTTTATGAAATCATGAACAGGGTTTTCCAAAAAGAGGTGTTATTTTGAATAGCCCGCTAATTCGGTAGATGTCACGTTTGAAGCTGTCATTTTTTGACATTTGACATGTAGGAATTACGCCATTAATAAAAACGCAACGATACACTCTTCAAGAACGCATTGAAATGATTTAAATTAACTATAATAATGGTGAAAATTTGGCAGAGACGTTTCGAAAAATTCGAACATTTTTGGGTCGTCGTGAAGCACCCTGTCGGACCGCAATAAAGACATTGGTGTAAAAATTCGAGCTGTTGGAAAAAGTTGGTGATATGAGGAAAAAATCCGTGCACGTCGCTCAAGAACAGCCGAAAATATTGCTGCTGTAGCTGAAAGAGTTGAAGAAAACCTAGGTTTGTCCACTCTTCGTCGTTCTTTGGAATTAGGTATTCCACAAACGTCATTACATCGTATTTTGCATAAAGATTTGGGTCTTAAGGCTTATAAAGTTCAGAGCTATGCTACGTGCCATATAAGCAACGAAACCATTGACCTTTTGCGG
Source organism: Propylea japonica (assembly GCA_013421045.1). Classification (NCBI taxonomy): domain Eukaryota; kingdom Metazoa; phylum Arthropoda; class Insecta; order Coleoptera; family Coccinellidae; genus Propylea; species Propylea japonica. The sequence goes on from CM024239.1 coordinate 97,431,954, forward strand.
GAAAAGTTTCCGGACTTTGTTATCTTTTGAAGGAATGATCACAATTGGCCACCGAGGTCTTGTGATTTAACACCTTGCGACTTCTTCCTTTGGGGCCACGTGAAAGAGAAGGTCTACGCCAATAGCCCAGCGTCGATTCAATACCTCAAAGATGGAATTCATGAGGCTATCGAGGACATGGGGCAGCCACTTTGCGATTTGGTTATGGAAATTTTCATTGACAGGATATGGTCTTGAAGCGTGGTCGTGGTGGTCATTTGCATGATGTTATTTTCCACTATTTACGGCATAGCTTCTTCTTTATAGTGAAATAAACATCCGATCATTTATATTGAAAAATTTCATTTTTCTTTGAATATCAAAATAACACCTCTTATTGGAAAACGCTTTAATTCTTCGTACAAGAAATATTGACTAGGGCCTAGGGTAGGCTGACCAGATCAAGCGTTGTTCGATGACGGACAACTCAAAAAAAAAGAATTCGTTGGTATTGATGACCTTTTTTTATAGGTCCTTCTTGTTTGATATAAGTAGTGCCTCTGAATACTTTATACTTTGTAAATAAGTACACTTTGTGTACGGTTGCCATGAGGATTGCACATTAAAATAGCAGGAAATTGAGCGTTAAATTGGGTCATTAATGATCAATTTCGTACACATATCACTTCTCATTCTGAGATCGACGGAAAAAGAAATTCCTCTAATTTTAACAGTCAGATTTTGAGTTTTGACGTACACTTTGACGGACGCTTATCAATGACGGACTCCTCGTACGATTGACGGACTGTCCGTCGCAATAGGTTTGTTTTGGTTACGCTTAAGAACTGATCCAGGACGGTTCGCAAGTGCGCACATTCCGAATTTGTGTCTAAAACTCGCAACGGCGCATGTAGGAACCATCCTGAACAGTTCTGAACTCGGAACCAAAACAAACCTATTAGGTTGACTGACGTCTGGTCACCCTAGACTAGGGGGGATCTCATTTTTACCTTCCGAGCCCTTCATGGCCATTTCGGTGGAGAGATCCAGGACATGTATTGCCTCAATACTAACAGCTTGCGAGGGCATCGGTATAAGCAATCTAAGAAAGCCTTTAAATCGACACCTCGGCAAATGTTTCTCCCAAACAGAATAGTCAGTTCATGGAATAGTCTAACAACGGCGATTGTGGAGGCCACTTCTGTGAACGCTTTTAAGAACAGGTTGTATGGATGGCGTCGAAATAAATTTTTTATTTTGTTGTTTATTACCATGTTTTGTTTACAGAACTTATAGTTCCTTCAGTAGCTTTATTATGAATGTATTTGAGTTGAGTTTATACAGGGTGTTCCTAAATTGAACGTACAAACGAAAAGGGGAGATTCCTTAAGTAAGAAAAAAAGGCCCATAAACATGGGGTCGCAAACGTTTCGTTTTCGAGATACAGAGTGTTGAAGTTTGAATTGTATTGTTGTGGCAGTCATAAAAATCTTAATGAAAATAGTAGTCTAACTACATTCAAAAAAATAAATAGCTACAAATTCAACCACCTTCACTTTTTAAAAAAAAAATGTTCAATAATTTGATGTGTCAAAACTGGCACTGAATTCATTCACCACAGATTACAAACTGGCCTTCCTATCATAGTTACGAGAATTTCGAGAGAATCGTTCAAAATTTTTTTTCTCGAAGTCGTTGGTAGATACGACAAAACTACAAGAGACCGAAAAGTTTAGTATAAGAACAAAGCTTCTTCTTACATTTTTTCAAACTAACAGTTGCTCACCAAAAAAAAGTTCTGCAGAAGAACACGTGGCAGTGTCCAGAAAAAATATCACCCTGTAGATCTTCTATCGAAATCGCCATGTCACGTGGTGAGAACTCTCAAATATAATATCTATGCCAAATTTTAGTTGAATCTCTTGCGAAGTGTAGATACTATGAGAAAAAAACTTGAAAAAAATTCAAACTTCAACACTCTGTGTCTCGAAAACGAAACGTTTGCGACCCCATGTTATGGGACTTTTCTTTCTTAAACTCACTTAAGGAATCTCCCCTTTTCGTTTGTACGTTCAATTTAGGAACACCCTGTAGATTTAATAATCTCAACCCTTGTCATTATTCAAATAAATAAATAAATTGATGAGGTTCGATACTTTGTTGCCACACTATATGCTATGGATTATTTATGTTCTAGGTAAATTTGATTTTCTTCGTGAGGATATCAATGGTACTTCTGAACAAGCTAAGATCGCCACTAAACGACGACAACAGAAGATGCTACATGAAATGGGCCAAATCTACCCTTGTTCTGGTTCCATTGTTTGGTGTTAACTATGTCCTTCTATTTGGCTTTCGGTTTTGTTCGAATGAGGTCGTACGACTAGTTTGGTATGTTTCTGACAGTCTCTTTGGAAGTTTTCAGGTGAGTTAAAATTCAATTTAGAGTAGCCCCTGCCCGATGTGCGAAAACAAATTCTTTCTTTTTACTTCAGGGTCGTGAAAAACGCGTGTTGACTTTCGAATTAGTTTATCGATTCAAGTTTGGCAGGGTGTTTAGAGATGGGGATTTGCGCGCTTGTTTCTAAGGCAATAGCATGCTATGGGTTCTTAGAAATGTTTGAATTTTCTTAATTTTGAGTTGAGACTGGTCCGAGAACACCTGGTTTGATTTTATGGTGGAGAGACACAATCTAACCTATTAGATTTGAACCATAAAGTTAAACTTTTCATTGTTGAAGTTATACTCAAGTGTTAGATATAGTTTATCAAATAGCAAACTTTGGAACAAAAAACAATCTGTCAAATGAATATAAATGTCATTAAAAATCAATTTTTCTACAAGCGTGCACTTTCATTCTCTTTCCCGCACGTATTTCAATTCGTAAAGAGTCACATTGCCAAACAGTGTGGGAAAAACCCCTGCTATTCCATTACCGCACGCAAATGCGTGGGTAATGGATTAGCAAGGGTTTTTCTCGCACGCTTTTTCTAAAGAATAAACTGAATAATGATATATCTCTATGCCAACGACGACGTTACTATGGAAACGATGAGAGTACAATGGTAACGACTTGTCAGAGATTTGTCATTCATGTGTATTTAGAATGATCAATTCACATTTGATCTGTGTGTTGAAATCGATCTCGTATAAGCGTTTGTAGAAAAAATATTGTTCCTTACTCGTGCGGAAGTGTTTTTCCCGCACTCGACTGCTTACTCAAACTCCGCTTTGCGTCGTTTGGGTAACGGCAGTTTCGTGCGGGAAAATATCACTTTCCGCACTTGTTAGGAAAATAACTACATATTTCCGTCAGAACGTTCCATTTTCTTTATTCAATAAATCCTGCAGAATTACATAGTTTCAATATCTGGAGATTACGTCGTATATGCTGAAGAAATATTTCAAGCAGTTGATACTCCCGAAACATATCAAGCAGCATTAGCGAGGGATGATCATGAAAAATGGATCACAATTATCCAGAGGAAGTCATAAAAATAAGTTGAAACGCATATTCAATGACCTTAATAACGGTTTGAAAACCAAAGGAAAAAATGTTCTTCCTGACCTTATGATTATTTGTAAAATTCTTCATATTCTTCCAAGTGCATATGAAACTTTTCGTTCAAGCTGGATGCTTTTAACAAAAGACCAAGACAAATCGATAAATGAATTGTCTGTTCAGCTATGTATGTATGAACGTAATTTCACAAAATCTGAAAATCAGGAAACAAAAGAAAATTTACAAGAAGCTCTAGTTTTCAACGCAAACAGAAAAAGCCCAGAATAAAAAGGAAATTTAGTAGGTTATGATGGAGATGAACGATACAGAATTTGGTTGAAGAAAGAGCGGAAGGTGATTCTTTCCAGAGATGTTACTTTTGATGAAGAGTTAAGTATATGTAAAAAAGTTAAGAATCTCCCAGAAGAAATAATTCACGAAAATAACGCAGGAAGAAGTAATAATGTTTCGGAATATGTACAAAAAAGCAGCCTGAATAATTCAGAAGAAGCCATAGAAAATCGAGACAGAGATTCACAAGCTGATCTTGAAGAAGAAAATAACGAAAGAAATGAGAAAGAAGATATAATCTCAGGAGCCGAAGCTCTATTCAAACACCGTCATCTTCTGGAGATTACGTCGTATATGCTGAAGAAATAGTTCAAGCAGTTGATACTCCCGAAACATATCAAGCAGGATAAGCGAGTGATGATCATGAAAAATGGATCACAACTGATCCAGTGGGAGTCATAAAAATAAGTCAGCAAGCATATGCAAAGAAAATTTTGGAGAGGTTTAATTTCTCTAATTGCAGACCTGTTTCGACTTCAAACTTCAAACAGATTCGGAGATTCTCAAATCAGGGAAAGTTACTGAAAGTACAAATTTTCCCTACAGACAAGCAGTAAGATTAGCTCAAAATCCAGAGTTTCATCACAGAACAAAGCATATTGACTTGAAACATTTTTTTTATAAGAGAGAAGGTTTTGGAAAAAAAGTAAGCTGTTCAGCAGAAAAGTTCTCAAGAACAAGTTGCTGATGTTCTTACTAAACCTTTGCCCGAATGAGATTGTTAATAATGTGTTCAAGGATGGGACTTTCTCAATTTTTGATTTGTCAGTTACATAAACTATTCTAACAAGGAAAAGTGTTGAAGTTATACTCAAGTGTTAGATATAGTGTCAGTTGCAGGAACGTCCATTAAAATTTAAAGGTCCATTAAACTCTTAATCCTCCATTATACAAGGAACTAATGGAGGATTAAGGGTTTAATGGACCTTTAAATTTTAATGGACGTTCCTGCAACTGAGCAATAGTTTATCAAATAGCAAACTTTGGAACAAAAAACAATCTGTCAAATAATTAATGTCATTTAAAATCTTTTCCGTCAGAACGTTCCATTTTCTTTATTCAATAAATCCTACAGAATTATATAGTTTTAATATTCATGAATAGAATGAGACTATTAGTTATCAGAAGATTGATATTTAATTAGAAACTGAGTTATTTGCGTCGATTCCGCACATAATTGAATAATACATATAACGAATTTTGTAAGACCTCGAATCCAAATTCTATGTCCAAAAACACCCTCGAAATCGAAGTAAATTCTCTCTATAACGAAATATGCATAGAACATCACTTTTTGAATGGGTATTGGTAAGAAGGTACGGGTGGGTTTTTTCCCCAATTTTTCCGGACGTACATAATAAATCAGACCTTGAACTAAATCATTACGGTGGCAGAGAGATCCTTCTGAAACAGTTTAATACACCCCTGGCTGTTTGGTTTCGATCTAACCATTACGCTAGTGTGGAAAGTTGTACGAAAATGTCTAAAAGCAAGTGCTTAAGTTTGAATAATAAACCTAAATTTATCAGTGAAGCTGACCGCTACATGGCCGACTATAAAAACAATTTTCTGTATAACGAAATTTCTTTATAACGATTTTTTGCGGATTTAGCGCTTTTGCTATAGGGAAGTTCCACTGTGAATGAAATTGAGGATTATCTGCAGGGTGCTTCAAAAGAGGTGATCCCTCTCTAGGATAGATATAGAAAAAGAAAACTGAAAATACGAACATTTTTTGCAAGCTGATACATACATTCAATGAATTCGTTTTAATGTCTGACTCTTATAGAGGGAGCTAGTTGCATGGTTCGAACAGAGTAGTATTGAACATACTTACTTCATTGAACATAACTTTTTCAATATTACATTTATAAAGCAAGTGAACTCAAATATCATTTAATTTAACACCAAAAAGGTACTCTTGGTAAAACTCAATACTGTGTACCGTTTTCGGAGTATTTTGTGGCTCATTTGATTTAATTTGTATGCGCCTACAACGAAGAAAATGACAATTATGAAAAAATCAGTTGAAAGTATTCTATTTCGCATTTGAATCATATATATTTCAGGCAAATTTATAAATTATATAAATTTTTTTTGTATCTTCAATTCACTACATTTTGTGAGGATGAATGAACTTGTTGGAGTTTCAATCGAATTTGTAAATGAATAAGACATTTTAATTTTTCATGAGTGGTAAAAATCACTTCTCTATTTAATACCATTGCAAATACTGTTGTCTTTCAGAAATAATTTTTTCTCTCGACTGCAAAATTGTTCAACGTATACAAATTTATCAATAATGACACATTAATTGAGTGATTTCTAGTATTTTAATGTTTAATTGGCAAGCGAAAACAAAGTATTCAAAAGCAATACGAGTAAATCATATATCTACTGAAACATAGAATATCATACTATTTCAATTGTATTTTATGGGCAGAATAAAAATTGATTTAAAAAAAAATTGTGAGCAACTCGTTTAAAAATCTAGCATATAAGGATCTCGGATTAATCATCATTAATTGCTGTCATTAATCAACTAGTCGATAAAATAACTATTATTCAAAATAGTTATTATTATACTGTTATTTTATCATGCTATCATAATAATTTTTCAATATTGCTATCTGATTTTGAAAGCAGAAAAAAATATCGTTCGGTTTTTCGGTTGGATGAGGGTTCCAACACCAATAGGGTTGGAATTCCGAGCGCTCAAAACTTCATGACATCACATCATATCTTCTTCAAAGTTTATTTTCACTTGTAGTGCACGAATATGTTATCAAAAATTGTATACGAAGAAAACAATAAATGCTGGGATGAATCTGTTATTTTGTTTTTTCGCCGACCTCGCAATAAAAGGTGATTTTAGTGTGTACAAAGTGATCATTAATGACCCATTTTAATTTTCAATTTCGGCTATTTTAATATGCAATCCTCATGGCAACCATTCACAAAGTATTCAGAATCACTACGAGAATATCACAACTCTACTGGAACATAGATACAGAAATTTTATTATGTCAAATGTGAGTCTAGTGCAGAATAGGAAAGTATTTCAATCAAGATTTCATCCACAATTCATATTCAGATCGTCGAAAAAATCTTATAATCAACTCGGTTATTAATCGAGCGACTAATGGTCTCGAACTATTAACATTAAAATATCTTGACCATCAGTCACTGTCTTTAATAATCTTGTTGATTAAATAACTATTTACTTATAGTAATTCATTAAGTATCTAAACCACAAAAATATAAAACGACTTACACAGGTTTTTTTTTCAGGGATTCTTCGTTGCAGTACTTTACTGTTTTATGAATGGTGAAGTGAAAGCTGAAGTGAAACCACTTCTCATTGGAATTCTCCCATTCTTGGCTACTCACCGAGTTTTCAAATTCTGTTTCCCATGTAGGGAGAAATTTTTGAGGTATTTTGCATATAACAGCTCCTACACATATTTTATCTGTCTACCAGACGTAATTTTTCTATTATGAATAAAAAATGTTTTTAAATTTATTGGTTTCAGATCTACTCGAGGCAGGATATCGATATGCACGACATTATCTTGTAGCTCATACGCAAATGTGTTGATAAACAGTAAAACCAGTGAGTATTGATATCGAAACATTCATTATCGCAGATAAAATCGTTTTTGAACTAACGGAATACAGGCCATTCACAATTAAGGGTATTACTCGATGATATGAGTGGATAAATAAAACTGGATCCGAGCATAATTGAAAATATGGAAAGAGAATCGAAATATTTGGAAGAGTTTCTGAACGCTCGTTCAGTAAAATTTAATTCTTTCTGTTCGTAAACACTATAACACTCGAAAGGATTGTCCTTGTACTCAGTTAACCAGTAAAATCGTACAGGTAGTTCCATGAAACATGGCTATTCCAAATTTTTGTTCCTCCATATCCCAGACAGAACAAAACCGATGAAATTTTACGGCTACATTCAGGATATTTCTAGAAAACTTTTTAGGTTTTCACTCCCAGTCTCTGAAAAAGAAATAATTGAATTTCTTTTAATTAAGGCGCTCCTGCTTAAATCTTTGTACTAAATTGTCAGGATCAAATTGGTTTAGAAAAAATTGTTGCCTAACAGGTAACCAAAAAAGGAAATAAATGAAAAGGATAATGTAACGTTTCGGTGTCTATATCAGACTACTTCTTCACAATATACAATACACAATTTGGAATTGTGTATTTTTTCATTTGCAGTCTAATTGACATTGAAAGTTGCAAGTATTTAAGCAGGAGCATTTCATCTCAATAGAAAAATTTTCTTATTATTTCTGTTTCAGAGCCTGGGGGTGAAAACCTAAATAGATTTCTAGTAATGCAGAATCCTCACAGATTATATTTCAATCGATACATGCAAGATATTTTTAACAAGCCTCATACGAAATTTTTTGTGGCCATAATACTATGGCCACAAAGAAATTTGTTTGATGGAAATATTGGAAAGGAAAATCCTTATATTTAACATTCTCTACGGCAATATAAATCTATTTCATAAAAAAAACTTTATAGGTTTTCACTCCCAGTCTCTGAAACAGAAATAATTAAAAAAATTTAATTACATAAGATGAAGTGCTCCTGCGAGAATCTTTGCACTTATTTGTCAGGAGCAAATTGGCCTTGAAAAAATTGTTGCCTAACAGTAAAACTGAAAAAGAAAAGAAACGAAAAGGACAATGTAACGTTTCGGTGTCTATATCAGACACCTTCTTCAGACAAACTTGTAAAATCTTCAGAATTGTGTGTTTTTTCATTTGAAATCTGATTGACATTGAAAGTTGTCAACACATAGAGATGTTGATTTATTTGATTTTGAAATTTCCTGATTGTCCTTTTCATTTATTTCCTTCTTCAGGTTTACTGTTAGGCAACAATTTTTTCAAGACCAATAAGCTCCTGACAAATTAGTGCAAAGATTCTCTCAGGAGCACTTCATCTTAATTAAAATTTTTTAATTATTTCTGTTTCAGAGACTGGGAGTGAAAACCTATAAAGTTTTTTAGAATATGTTTCAATCGATAATATAAATCTACTAAAAAAAGGAAAATTACCAAAATTCCGGTGGCAATAGACTTCGAGTGAGCGGCTGTCTAAAGATAGGAATTCATATACATAATTCGAAACTAATTAATTTTCGTTACCAAGCAACGTTTATTCCTAGAATTCGATAGCTTGATTCAAAATTTCTTTGAAACACTTGCGAATCATTATCCTGTCAAATTCAGGGAATGACCGTTGCTTGGCAATGAAAATTAATATGTTCCCAATAATTAATATAAGTTAGAAATAGGTAATTATGTAACCAGCCTCACCAACAGATAACTCCGTTCATCTCTGTGGGATTTGCACTGATTCGATGTAACTTATACTGATTTTAAATAAATAAAATAAAAATTGGAATTTGATGTAGACAGGCGTCTAGTCTATATCGATTGCCGTCAGAATTCCACCGAAATTTAGTTTTTTTTTCGGTAAATTTTCTATATCTATTATTCCATATGAAAATGGTGTTGGAAAAGTATATATTTTTCTTTTTTAGCGCTCGTTCTATTGAAACAAGTGCGTTATTGTTTTGTCCATATGTCTTTCGAAGGGATTGTCCTAGAGACTTGATATTTTCAGTGTAAGTTCGGTTCGGCTCCCAAATGCCGCGGTTGAGATCTTTAGCTAGCCAAATCGTATAGGGTGTTCCATAAAATATGGCCATTCAAAATTTTTCTTACTCAATATCTCCGACAAAACGAAACCAATCGAAATTAAATTTTGCGGCCACATGGAAGATGCTCATAATAAGCATCATGAAAAATTTTATGTTAACATAACCATATAAAATTCAATTGGAGTATCGAAAAGAAGAATCTTTTCCATAATAAGATATCCGATTCTAGTGAAATTTATTTTGTGAATGGAGATCGATATACTGAATGAGTTCGGTTGCCAAATGCCGCGGTTGAGTTCGTTAACTAGCCAAATCGTATAGGGTGTTCCATAAAATATGGTCATTCAAAATTTTCGTTCCTCAATATCTCAGACAAAACAAAACCAATCGAAATGAAATTTAGCGGCCACATGGAAGATGCTCATAATAAACATCATGAAAAACTGTGTGTTAATATAACTATGGAAAATTAAATTGTAATATTGAAGAGACAAATCTTTATATTTCCATAACAAGATATTCGATTCCAGTAAAATTCATTTTGTGAATGAAGATTGATATACTGATTGTTGTAATGCAACATTTCAAAAATCATGGAATTAAATTTTTTGATTATCTTCTCTACTTATTCAATTTTTTGAATAATTTCCAGAATATAATTTTGATCGTGCTTAGATTTTGCAATCATATGCTCAGCATGAATCTCAAGTCCTAGTATACAAAATTTTTAGCTCTTAATAGCATTATTGCTCCATCAATGAACGGTCGATCAAAAGCACCTGCTCAGGGCTTTTCTTAATTTTTTTTTACAGATGTCGCAAAAAATAAAGAGCATTACTGCCAGCACATGAAGAGAGTTTGTCAAGATGCAGCCACCTGCGAGTCAAGTAGGACCAGCATCAACTTATCTAACAGCAGAAAACTTAGTTCTTCATATAAAAATGCCAGCAATGAGGAGGTAAAGAATTTTTATTGCATTCAATACAAACCTAAACAAAATTGGACTGCCACGAATATCACTAAAGAAATTATTACCAACAAGGGATTTTTACTTTCGAACCAAGCTGTGCCGAGCACTGAAGAAAAGTGCTTCGAGCCCAAAGCACTAAGTCCTATTGAAAAGTGCTCCGAAATCTCGAGCACTAAGCCCTTATTTTTTAAGAATGCTCGCGATTACTAAGCACTTTTGAAAAGTAATTCTTTTACAGGAGCACCGAGCACTAAGCACTTTTCAAAACGAACCTTTGTATTTTCCATCCAAATGTCTCTCAGTTTGAAATTTTGATGTCTTAGTTTTTTCTTTCGAGTGTTATCGTGTTTTGAGCTGGCATAATTGAGATTGACAATAGTTTTTTCTCAGCAAGTCTAATATTGTCGTTTACAGACAAACATAAAGTTATAATGACATCATCTAAAAAAAAATTGGAAAAAAAGCATGGGGTCTCGAAATAGAAAATAAAATTCTAAAAGTTATAAAAAAACAATGACATCTTGGTAATAAATAAGATGGAATTTTTTCTTGTGGCGAAGCTAGAAAAAAATGCTGTCTGCAATGAAAAAACGTTTTTTCTACAAACGTCAAAAAATGACAAGGTTCGCGCATTGGCAAGAATATGCGAAGTGACCCTTTTTTTCATTTCCTTTGTTACTATGACACCGTGCGCGAAGTAATGTGCGAAATACTTACTTCGCACACTGCATGTAAACTATATGGGATTTTTATATTTAAACTTGGTGAATTTCTTGAAATCCACATTTTCTTTAACATTGAGTGTTGCTTCAACATATTGCAATATATTGCCCATAGTTATAATACCTAATTACTTGATTTGGAAAAACAGTTCAAACCAGTTCAATATTTTTTTTCATATCAAGCTAAGCGTTTGTAGAAAAAATTTTGTTTGCATCTCATGCGCGAAATACTTTGGTGATCTCGACTATTTTTTTTAACGCGGCTGCGCCTCGTTAAAAAATCAGTTCTTGATCACCAAAGTAGCATTTCGCGCACTAGATACAAAAATAACTATTCTGAGTTTTTAACGTCATTCATTAAGTGAACAGAGTGTAACTTGAATATTCGCCAATAAATAACTTGAAAGCATGATTATAAAAACTTGATTCGTAGATCAAAAAAAGGTCGCATTGTTCCATAGATTTCCCAAAAAAATTTCGTCATACAACATAACAATTTCTCCGTGTCAAAATAATGGGAATATAAATATTTGTTTCACTCCATAATAGAGCGAGATCATTTGTTAACACCAGAGTTATAATGAAGGAAACATTCAACAACATGGATATCCATAGAGGTTGACCGAAAAAAATTAATATTTTAGTTGTTTGTCCTTTCCAATCAGGCGAAAGTCCGTCATTTTCATGTTCGAACAAGTCCATAAAAGGCTTAGTGCTTGGTAATTTCTGAAAGTGCTTTGGAACACTGCGGTGTCCAGGAGCACTTTTTCGAATTACTAAGCACTAATGACTAAGCCCTTTCAATCTAGTGCTCCCGAGCAGAGTGCTTACGAGCACAAAAGTGCTTCGAGTGCTTTCATGAGCACTAAGCACAAGACTTCGGCACAGCTCTGCTTTCGAATACCATTGAGTATCTTATTCGTATTTACTGTTTTCCTATTCTTTTCTGCACTACCAGCGAGAAGAAAATGCGTATGAATTAATTAATGATAAAAAAAAGGGTATCTAGGTACATTTCAGATTGTTGAGGGGGCTACATTGCACTGTGACCTTGGGGTCAATTATGCCTCCTCCACCAGAGCTATTTTTTTAACTGAGATACAGCTCATCCTACAGTTTCAGAGCCTCAATGAACTCAAGTATCTGGAAGGGATCCGTAGATTTTTAATTCGCGTTTCTTTTATAATTCTCCAATCTAAGACATTCTCGCGCAGGTTCGCAATGGCGAGGAAGTCCGTAACTGAGCGACAAGAGTTTTCCCTCTTCCCCACAGAATCAACACACCACAGTGTCTATTAGGCTAATTCTCATCAACTGCGGCAATTACTAAGACTGAGATACAAATACTTTTTGGGCGCTCGTTCTACTTAAACGAGCGCTTTATCTTTTACCCATGTCTGTATTTTCCAATTTTGTGCCGAAAATGGTCTCAAACCCAATTATCTCCGTGGGGCCGTCCGTAAACAGGATAACTTTCGAAGGGATTGTCCTATAGAGACTTGAGATTTTTAGGGTGAGTTTGGTTCCCAAATGACGCGGTTAACTTCATTAACTAGCCAAATCGTACAGAATATTCCATAAATATATCCATTCCAAATATGTGTTCCTCAATATAATATCTCAGACAGAACGAAACCAATCGGAATTAAATTTTGCGGCCACATGCAAGATTGACAGTATAAGCCTCATGCAAAATAATGTGGCCATTGTGTTAACCAAAATATAGAAAATTCAATTGATAAAGTGAAAAAAAAAATCTTTATATTTTGATAACGTGATATCCGATTCAACTGATTAGGTATTTTGTGAATGACGATTAATATATTGAATGTTCATGCAAAATTAACAGAAGATCACATCATCTGAAGTATAGAATTGATTTTTTAATTATTGATTTTTACATATGTTTTAATTTTTTGAATAAGTTTCAGAATATAATTCCGATCGTACTGATAATTTGCATTCATATACTCAGCGTGAATTTCAAGCTCCAAACAAAACCTTGAGGTAATAGAATTATTTCTATACCTATGAAAGAGAGCTCAATAGCGCCTACTCAGGACTTTTCTTAAATTTTTTCCTTGCAGTTTCAAATTTCCTCAAGGTAATCCATGAAAGTAAATTATATCAACAAAATTTTGAGGATTGTTTTCATTTTAACTCTCCAAAGCAGTGTTCACACTTTCAAATACATAAAACTTTTTATGAAAGTAACCCTTTCATTTATTTATATTTATTCATTCATTGCAAAATGATTAGCTACTATTCATTAAAATAAGAAATTTCATAATGAACTATGTTTCAGAACTTGGAAATGTCGAATTTATTCAACCCAGAAATGAGGAGAGATCAAGAGGACTGAACAACTTTTAAAAACCCAAAGTGGCAGGATCTCATATCAAATGAAATTGCAACAGAACTTGAAGAGAAAAGATATTGTATCGAGTTTGAGATTATCATAGATTTATGAATGTTAGATGGTGATATATGAATGTTAGACGACGTTAAATGGTTTATTTTTATATTGGTATTTTGATTGAGATCCAGTGTTTTGTCGAACCCAATTCTCATTTCAAAAATATCTAACGATAATGTACATTTTTCGAATTGAATACAGAATTTTGAAAGGAATTTCAATTTATTCATCCTTGCTCCTACCATTTAAAGCTTAGGCTTTTCAAAATAGCTGGATACCGTGATACCCAACTTGTTATTCATAAGCTTGAAAATGAGTTGTTCTTCAAAGTTCTCCATACGGTAAAAATGATGTTGCACCGACAGTGCTCTGGCAGTAGTCTCACCAGTATCCGAAGCTCAGGTCGTGACAATTTCAGGAGCTTTCGGGTGAAGATAGGTGTGAACATAAGAGTATTTCGCAACAAGGGGATGAATGTACTTATAATTTCAAGCAAAAAGGTCTCTATAAACACGGGTCCGCAAAAGCTTCGTTACGGAGCTACAGAGTTTGAAATTTACAAAAAAAATTGGTTGTTTCTTCATAACTCCTGCAGTTTTTGATATATTCAAAACAAATTTGGATTGCGAGCTATTTTCAATAGTCTTCATCATTGTACGTCTTGAATCTGAACTAGAATCAACAGGGAGTTTTCTTTTCTGGAGTCATGTCTCCTTTTTCCCTCTCAAATGTTTTTGCGGTACACCACTGGTCAGCGTAAAATCAATTTTTGATATCTTCGTTTAATTTAGAAACTTTTTTGACTCCTGTAATTTTTTTGTATCTCTGCTTTCATTTTGGTAGCTTACCATCTTAGATACACCTTAAGTTTATTCAATATCTACATACAATCGTTCAATATTTTTTTACTCGAAAACGGTAAGAGACGAAAAAATTGCAGAAGTAAAAAAATTTTCAAATTGAACGAAGAATAGTTATTTATGTACCAAGTGCGTTATATGGATCCTAACGCCCGGAGGGAAACATTCGGCCCGAGGGCCTTTGGCCCGAGGGATGAATGTTGCCCGATGGGCGTTAGGATCTAGTAACGCTCGTGGTGCATACAAGATTTTATTTTTCACGAATATATCATTTAATTACAATAAAATTCGATTGCTCCTATGATTTTTTTCCATTTAACTTTCAGTAGTAACCATGGCATTTGTTAATATTTTGAAGTTCGTTATTGCTGTCATCATTTTATTAAGTGAATGTCATTACTGTTTTCGTTGTGAGCGGGCGTTATGATCCATAATGCCCGCTAAAATGCCCACGGGCATAATGAGTGTATTTATAGCAACCGTTTCTAAGGTAAAATAAACATATAATGTACAAGTGAAAATAAAAGATTTTTTACGCTGATCAATGGCGAATCGCAAAAAAGTTTGAGAAGGAAAAGGAAACATAGTTCCGAAAAAAAAAAAACACCCTGTAGATTCTTGTTAAGATTCAGGACGTGCAATGATGGAGACTGTTGAAATAGCTTGCATTCCAAAGTTGGACTGAATATCTCAAAAACTGCAGGAGTAATGAAGAAAAAACAATTTTTTTGGAAATTTCAACACCCTGTAGAAAGTGTAGACAGCCATTATCTCCGTCTGTAAAATAGAGGGTTCACCACTCAGGGGTTTAAACATCCTACATTTAGGGCCATATATCCTAATGTTAGTGCCTCTCTCAAGTTTTGATAAATCGGTAAACCATATGGATCGATTTTGATCCGAACGATTAACGAAACTATGCACAAGGACGGTCAGCTATGACCGTGTCAAAGAGCGTCTCGAAATTGAAGATGCTTGGCATAACATCCGATGGTAAATGTGCCTATAAGGAGGAGTTTCTGGATAAGGAGAAAGCCGACAGGAAAAAACTCTGGCGGTTCTGTGGGGAGGAGAAAAAACCCTCATTCATCTAGTCACTGAATGCTTTGGCATTGCGAGCATAAGGAGAGAATGCCTTGAACGAGAACATGTAAGCGTGAGGAACTAGCCCCGTTGAAGCCTTCCCAGATATTGGATTTCATCAGATCTTTGATGGAATTGGAATGCGAGCTGTTCACAGCTCCTTCAGGGGGCTCTGTAAGAGGGCACAATAGACCTTGAGGTCGCAGTGAACATTAACCCCTTTTTAAACTATAACTAATATCTGATGGTTTTGCCAAGGGTTTGAATCCCATTGATTCAATATTATCCCCCGTGTGTCCAACCTAGTATTCACTGTTTTCAGGTAGGAGCATCTTGTTAAGGGATATTTTTATTGAAATAAAGGACTAGGTAATCCTTCAAATATTTAAACTGTCTAAATTAGGATTTTCTATTTAGTTACTGATGGTATTTTGTTACAATATTGGTTTCTTTGTTTTTCCATCTATGTCTCGGGATGTTGAGTTTGAATTCATTGAATATCTAGACTAGCTGTGAATTAATATGAAATAACTATAGACAATATATTTGATGATGTGTTTATTTTGGAAGAGAGAAAAATTCAGCTTTCCACATATTTCCAATAATCACTTGAAGTAGCGTAAACATATACCAATATATTAAATCTACAATAGAATATTCCAATTTCAACAAATATTGAAATCTTAGTACCTCTGAAAAATCGTTCATAACAATAAATCTTTATCAATTCTAATATATTAATATTCTAGAATAATAATCTCTGAAATAGTCATGTTACACTAGGCACTATTTATGCAAAAATTATTTTTTTAGTTAACAAAACATAACATTTGAATACTTATACAAATGACTAATTATTGAATTCATATAGTACGACAGCAGTTTAGAAATAATTTAATTTTATAAGTAATATATTATATAAATATTTAAGTAGTTACAAATTTACAGACTTCATTTTGATCCACCAAATAAAAATATATAAAATTGCAAAAATAAAATTTCGAACAATCTATGTTCACTTAAGATTGCTGATGAAGTGTGAAATTCCAAATGGAAATTTGAATTTAGATATTTCTCATTGATTTCCAAGGTTCTTCTGATATATTCCAGACAAATGAACTCCATTGGTAGCTTGCCTATCCTCACTGTCCAGATTTACCATATGAAATCGTTTGACTGTAGGTTTTTATTGTCTTCGTAATGCTGCAAAAATATTCCAAAGATTGGTGGGGTTGAAGAAACAAATAAACGTAGTGTATTATGATTATAATAATATTCCATTATAGAATGTTATCACGGGAACTACATCTTACAGATGGTTAATAAAAAAACTTCAAAAGCACAGAGAAGATTTTAAAGAAGCCATAATTAATACAGATATAATAAATGAAATAAAGTAACGTGCGTTCAAAAAAATTCGTGGTCAATTAAGCTGTGGATTCTATTTTTCCCCTCAAGGACTCTTAGGAAAACTAGAATCCACAGCTTACTTGACCACGAATTTTGTTGAACGCACGATATATTGTAAGAATTACACAGTTTCTGCGGCTCGAATAGGGAATGCCTAACGTTGCTATCTCTCATTACTCAGAAGTAATAGTATAAAATAAGCAAAACTTCCATTGCCAAATTACCAACCGTTATTCTGAAATAAACTGAATTGTCAATGTATCGTATTCAGCTATATTCTTTTACTGAAAATATCAGGAGCTTTTTATAGTGATAGAACGCGAAATCGAAATAACATACATTTGAATAAAAATCGAAGCTAATTTGTTATATTGAAAAGACAATTTTATGAAATTTATGTTTGAAAATGACCACCACGACTAGCTTTGAGGAACCGCATCCGATCAAACCAATTTTGTCACATCTTCGAGTAATAAATTTCATCAATAACATGAGTTATGCTGGCTTCCAAAGCGTCTTTTGTTTCTGATTTATCAGCATAAACCAAAGACCTGACATAACTCCCAAAAAATGATCCAGTGGGGTTATGTCGCATGAACTCTAATGTTACAATGATGTTACATACTGATACCGAAACAATTAATTTATTGAAAGAAAGATTTGGCGACAACATTATTTCGTGAAATGGTACATTAATTGGTCTCCAAGATCGTACGAAATAACTCCACTGGATTATTTTCTTTCGGGTTATGTAAAGTTATTTAAAAAAAATAAATGTCATAAAATTTTCTTTCGAATAGAAAACAAAATTTGGCTTCAAACTCAACTTAAATGTGTTTCATTTCAATTTAAAGTTCTAACACTAGAAAAAAGCTGATATATAAGGTTTTCCAATAAGAGGTGTTATTTTGATATTCAAAGAAAAATTCCATTTTTCAATATAAATTGTAGGATGTTAATTTCATTATAAAGAAGAAGCTATGCCTTTAATAGTGAAAAATAACATCAGGCAAATGACCACCACGACCACGCTTACAGGACCATATCCTTTCAATGAAATTTTCCATAACTAAATAGCAAAGTGGCTGCCCTATGTCCTCGATAGCCTAAGGAATTCCATCTTTGAGGTCTTGAATCGATGCTGGGCTAGTGGCTTAAACCTTCTCTTTCACGTGGCCCCAAAGGAAGAAGTCGCAAAGTGTTAAACCACAAGATCTCGGTGGCCAATTGTGATCACCTCTTCGAGAGACACCCAATCAGCAAAGACACGACGTTGTTGTTGAGCGGCCGGCTTGAGTTCTTGTGTTAACTGAACTTTATAAGCCTTAAGACCCAAATTTTTATGCAAAATACGGCGTAATGACGTTTATGGAATGCCTAATTCCAAAGAATGACATGGAATGGACAAACCTAGGTTTTCTTCAACACTTTCGGCTACAGCAGTAATATTCTCGGCTGTTCTTGAGTGAAGTGCACGGGTTTCATTCTTCACATCACTAACTTGTCCAAATAGCTCGAATTTTTCTACCAGTTTCTTTATCGCCGTCCGACAAGGTGCTTCACGACGACCCAAAAATGTTTGAGTTTTACGAACCGTCTCTGCCAAATTTGAACCATTTTTATAGTGAATTTTAATAATTTCAATGCGTTCTTCAAGCTGGTATCGTTCCATTTTTATTAATGGCGTAGTTTCTACTTGTCAAATGTCAAACGTAACGTCTACCGAAATAGCGGACTATTCAAAATAATACCTCTTATTGGAAAACCCCTTACCTATCAATTTTGAAGCTACGCTGATGTAAAGGATTTTCCACTAAGAGCTTCCATTATAAAAACCTGCTATCTTGACAGCTGTGACTTCTGAAGCTGTCATCTTTTAATTGTTGACAAGTGCCGATATCAGAACTGGTGAATGATTTTGAGCCATATGGACAAGTTAGTGATGTGAATAATAGAAAGCATTCGCATTGCTCAAGAAAAATTGATAATTTTTAAACCAGATGGCACTATACGTACCATACAAACCACGATATAAAAACATCAAGAAAGTTTTCTACGACGCTCAGCTGCAAATGTGAAAATCGGTCATGAAAAAAGTGGAATTCAATGGAAAACTTTCACATTTGAATGAACGTTTACAATAACATCTCTCATTGGAAAACCTTCGTCTTGCAATAAATCAAATGAAATGATCTATACGTGCTCTTCATTAATGTTCGAACGAAGTAGCTTCGAAAGAATCAACTTGAGTACATCAAATTCCGAAAGTAATGAGCCTCAATGAATTATCAATAACATACTTAGCCCCAGTTATTGGATCCACCTCCTCAATAGTTGTTTCAGTAAAATTCGGCTGATCTTGTTGATAAAAATCTTCTAGAAAGATATGACAAGAATTAAGAGATTACAGGTTAACAGATTCAAATCTGCCAGGGTTCCGTGAAAATATTTTTCTATTTTCCTAATCGATTTTGTCGAATGAAAAATAGGGAGCGTATTTTTCATTATTCTGAACGGTAAAAAATTCTGCACCGATTTAGGTATGGATCATACCCTAATACTATTGTTGTTGAAATATACCTAAAGAAAACTAATAACATTTTTAACACTGTCAAATTCAGCAAAGCAATCATTTATAAAAACGAAAATATTAGTACTATCACACTAGAGGCATTAAAAAATCTGATGAGGGTCACTGATAAATTGAAAAAAAATTGTTTTTTCTGATATCTCCGAAAACTATTATCGTGAAGAAATCAGCTTTTTCCAGAATTTTCTAATTAGAAAAATATAAACCGATTCTTCAAAAAGTAAGTTTTGAAAAAAAATCCGATATTTTTCAAAACTTACTTTTTGAAGAATCGGTTTGTATTTTTGACAAACTTCTACGCTTATGAAAAATAAACGGTTTCTGAAACATCCATTCAAATCGCCAATTTTCTCTTCATAAAAAAGGCTTTCGCGCTCATACGCTTCAAAGTGGATCGCTTTCAAGCAAAATCAACCTTATGTTGGAAAACGTCAAGGCCGTAGCCAGAAAAAAATTTCGGGAGGGGGGTCCACCTAATGACAAAATAACAATTTTCAAAGGAAAATACTTTGATCCTGTACAGGGCTTTTCACTTTAATTTGACCCCCCCTTTAACTTTGTTACTAAAGGGGATACAGAAAAATATTTCATACAAAAGTTTCACGAAATCAACTGAGGTTTTTTAATATGACTTCACAAACTGAAATATATACAGGTGGCCAACATACTGATGACAACTTAAATTTTTCAAATGAAAGAAGAGTATATTTTTCCAGTTTTGGCTAGCTCTTTTTCACTTGATTTCGAATATGTAAAATATGTTGCTCTATCTCTCTTATTATGAGCACCACATAGTTTCAAATTTTAAGAACCATCTGGCCAGCTCAGCAATCACTTTTCAAATGCCAGCAGGCTTCGATTACTCAAAATACCTGTTTTTTTTAAACAACTTGAGACAACGATATGAAATATGTGTATTGAATGAAGGTGGTCATTTCGAGCAATTTCTTCAGTTTATGTTATTCATACCATACTATCATGGTTTATTATTTTTTATTGGTTACGTAATTGTTGAGTATTCATTTTGAAAATACTTTTGAGTGAATTGTTTGAATATAAAGAATTTCGTAGGTATTTCACATATTTTTTTATTTGGTATCATCATTTCAAAACTTTGAAACTCTGAAAATTGAAGAGACACACCAACATACGCATATACCTATATCGAGAACAGGGGAAAATAGTCTATGAAAAGATGGAAGAATATACAAGACAAAGTATCTCATTTGAAAAAATGTGGTTGCATTCAATATGTGATCACCCTGTATATATTCCAATTGTCGTTATCATAACTCCAAAAATGGGCATTTTCAGTAAACGCAGTCTGCCACTTGAAAAATGATTACAGAACTTGCCAGGTGGTTCTTAAAATTTGAAACTCTGTGATACTCAAAATAAAAGAGATAGACCAACAGATGTTACATATTTGAAATCAGCGGAAAAAGGGCTAGCCAAATATGGAAAAATATAGAGGGAGTTCCATTCAAAAAAATGAAGTTGCCATCAATATGTTGGGCACCCTGTATATATTCCATTATGTGAATTCATATTGTAAAACCTCAGTCGAGGTCGTGAAATTTTTGTATAAAATTTTTTTCTTGAGTACCAAAGTTAAAGGGGGGGTCAAATTATAGTAAAAATCCCTGTATATGACTGGGAGTACCCTTTTCAGAATTCTTTTTTAATGAACTATTTTTCAATTGTATTTCCAATAGATGGCTTTAATTATTTAATTGTGTGTTTAAAATTCCCCTGGCAATTTTCCCTAATTATTAACTTACAGAATTACCATTTTTTAAAAACTGTATTGATGATTTTTAGTGAATTGTCCTGCGTTCTCTTTTTTCTGATTATCATCTCATCATAAAAATTTTCTGAAGAATAATGTCTTTAATAAATTAATTCAATAATAACTAGACATTATAATGATAGTATGCATTATACTTCAAAGGATGACTAGTGTGAACCCTTCAATCATTTTTAATGCCCATGTGTGTTAACGCTAATGTTAATAGCAAACAGTCTAGAAAATCATTAGTTTTCTCTCAACTATTAGTCAAAACAACTAATATTTTCACAAGAACCTCTAACGGTGATTTGAATTATAAACTAGTGAAAAATTATGAATGAATAAACGAATCATGCTGTTAACTTCTGTATGTTAAACATATTAAGATTCAACTAGCAATCAAGCAAAAAAGCACTAGATATAACATCAAGTTATAAAAGAGCTTGTAAATCAAGCACAATGTTTCAGCATACAGAAATTAGAGTTAGGATTAAAGCTCAAGTATCGAAATGTTAATTTTTCATGCCTCATTTTAAAATTTTATGCGGAGAAAGCTAAGCTTAAATGCTTCGATCATGCTTCTTTCATTTTCAAGCTGCATAAATTGAGAATTTCAAGCATACTAATACGGGATGGAATTTTTGAAGTAGAATAATTTTATCTCTCAGTTTTTGGCACGTTAATAAACAAATTTACTAATAACAATTACAATGGGTATACAAACATTAAAAAAGGAATTTTATGCTTCTCGTCAGGAGTGTTCTCAATAATTTTGAAATTAAAATGTTTATAACCTTATAAGGGATGAGCGAAATAAAATGTCCTTGGAATTGCCCAAGAACTTTTTTCAGTGAGCCACTGTTAGTTTGAACAATTATAAAAGCGGCGATGCTAACATTTGGGTCTTTAGTGATTTGTCTCATCTGATACAATTTCGAGAGAAAAAATTTGAATGATTCTTCCAAAATTTTCAAAAAATACAAAATTCATAAAATATCGAGTTAGTAAGCAGCAGTGAATGTTTGAAAGTTGATAAGTCAACTTAATAAAATATTTAAAAATCATCGCAAAAAATCCTGAAAATAAACATAAAAGCTTTTAATGAATTTTCATCGCTGGATTTTTATGAAAATTTGAATCTTTCTGGGGATTTCGTGAAGAACGTTCGAATTTTTTTCGGATACCCTGTATAGTTCCCCAATTAATGATTATTTGATAACCGATAAAATAAGGACGAAAAATGTAAATTACGGTGGAACTTCCCTATAACGAATTTCGTACAAGACATTGCACCTCGAATCCAAATTCCATGATAAAAACACCCTCTAAAACGAAGTAAATTCTCGCTATAACGAAATATTCAAAGAACGTCACTCTCTGAATGGGAATTGGTAAGAAGGTATAAGGGAGGGTTTTTTCTGAAATTTTTCGGGACGTACGTAATAAATCCCGACCTTAAACTAAATCATTAGAGCGGGCAGAGAGATCCTTCTGAAACAGTTTTAAATACACCCTGGCTGTTTGGTTTCAATCTAACCATTACACTCGTGTGAAAAGTTCTGCGAAAATTTCTAAAAGCAAGGCTTAAATTTGAATGATAAACATAAATTAATCAGTGAAGTCGACCGCGACATTGCCGACTATAGAAACAAATTTTCTGTATAACGAAATTTCTTTATAACGAATTTTTTTCGCGGATTTAGCGCTTTCGTTATAGGGAAGTTCCACTGTATTGTGTTTTATCCAAATATGAGTCAATATGAGTTACCCAATATTTTTTAGTCCTTTTTCAAGTACAAAAATTTTGAAAAAAAAAATTGAATGAAAAAAGGCCCAGTACTGCTAACAAGCAACAAAAATCATTGATACATTGGATAATTCGGTCTAAATCGTCAATACAAGTAGTAGGCCAAGCAATAGAGATATTTCCTCGACAAAAATACTACCTGGAAGCCACCTGTGCCATTCCGAGCAGGACAGTCCGTAGTTTATTCCCACCATGTTTTAAACACGAAAATGCCATTTTTTTATTTGTTATTAACAAAAAACAACAAAAATACGCGTTCTTTTTAGTTTTTTCGTTGCAAAATGGAAACTATTGATGCAGTGATAACGTTGCAATGGGATGAATTGTAGAGAATTACATTGTGAAGAGAATGATGGGTCAAACGATCCGATCGAATAATAAAAACTGGAGAAAAGAGGAAAAAAACGGAAAATTGAGTGTTTTTTCTTTTAACTCATAACTCTGCCATTTTGCAATATTAAGAACTGAAACTTCACACGATAGTAGCTATTGACGTGCAATTCATGTGTACCAAAATGGATTCGGTCGGATAAATAGTTTTCACATAATTCCCATTTGAATTTTTTTTGGACATATTTTCGCGGAGAGCTGGATGCGTTTGAGGTCGTCCGATTGAAATTAAAAAAAATGATTTGGAATAAGACGTGATCAGTAACAAACGTCTATTCTGATTTTTCAATAAAACGCGTCTAAGTGTGTTAAAAACTAGTGAAAACATGAGAGAAAACGACCGACCAAGCGAGAGTGGTCGAGTGGTGAGGGAATGAGCGAATCGAGGGGAAACGCCGCGGAAGCCAACGGTCGCCGAGTATAAGAATTGTTGCGTGGACAGCGCACCAAATTTTGTACACATATACGTTTCCCCTCGATTCGCTTATTTCCTCTCCACTCGACCGCTCTCGCTCGGTCGGCCGTTTTCCCTCATGTTCTCACTAGTTTTTTAACACACTTAGGGACCCCGCAGACTGCAGACTTTTAATCGGCCGATAGTTTAGTTGAGTTGGGCTGAAAGTGCGCACACCGAGCAACTTAACTTAGTTGGCTCGTGTGCGCACTTTCAGCCCAACTCAATTAAACTATCGGCCGATTAAAAGTCTGCAGTCTGCGGGGTCCCTTAAACGCGTTTTATTGAAAAATCAGAATAGACGTTTTGTTACTGATCACGTCTTCTTTCCAAATAATTTTTTTTAATTTCAATCGGACGACCTCAAACGCATCCAGCTCTCCGCGAAAATATGTCCAAAAAACATTCAAATGGGAATTATGTGAAAACTACTTATCCGACCGAATCCAATTTTGGTACACATGAATTGCACGTCAATAGCTACTCTCGTGTGAAGTTCTTAATATTGCAAAATGGCAGAGTTATGAGTTAATAGAAAAAACACGCAATTTTCCGGTTTTTTCCGCTTTTCTCCAGTTTCAATTATTCGATCGGATCGTTTGACCCACCATTCTCTTCACAATGTAATTCTCTACAATTCATTCCATTGCAACGTTATCACTGCATCAATAGTTTCCATTTTGCAACGAAAAAACTAAAAGAACGCGTATTTTTGTTGTTTTTTGTTAATAACAAATGAAAAAATGGCATTTTCGTGTTTATAACATGGTGGGAATAAACTACGGACTGTCCTGATCGGAATGGCACAGGTGGCGTCCAGGTAGTATTTTTGTCAAAAAACTAATCATTTGTAGCTCTGTTGCTTGGCGTATAGGTATCCGTCATGTCTATGGGTTTAACGAGTAGTATGTTGAACAAAAATTCGTGTAAATGGATATGGGAAATTAAAAAAAAAATTAAATATTGCATACCATATAGTCAAGATTGTGCAAGTAGTGCCAACACGATCATGCTGGTTGCCAATGCAACAAGTGACCATACTAGAGGGGTAAGTACATGCCATGTCTTTAGGGTCTTTTTCTTTTGTGATGCTAGGCAAAACATTAGGTTAAACGAGAAACATTACAATTCATACACATTCAACAATTTATTCACTAAAAATCGGTTCTCTTCGTGAATGAAAAAGAAACATGTTTTAAGTTAGTGGAGAGATTTTAAAATATTAGCTTGAAGATTAAAATGGTAAAATAATATCTAAGAATTCAAGAACATGCATTCTTCTATCTACGATTCGAATTAGTTCAATGCAAACACAACAAACATCTCTCAACTGAAGATTTAGTGAAGAAAATGCAAATTTAGATATCTGTATGGAAATATAATTTCTTTAATTCAAAGCTACAGTACTATGATTTCAATATGAATTCTCAAAACGATCTACTTCGGGAAGTATCATTGAGCAGAAGTCTGGATGTAGGTATGTATGGTGAAACAACTTTCAGTAAATTTCTGGTTATAACACGAGTGATATCTTTAGTATCACGATAATTTTCCTCATACTGAAAACCTCTTGAACTAACAAATTTTTCTGAAAAAAAAATTTCCTGAAAATTTCTGCACGCCTGTAAAGAAGACCTTGCCAAAAAAGTACCACAAGACCCATTCAAAAAATTTGGAGGGTTGATGGGAATGGCACAGGGTGCAACAAAAATCCTTCAGAAATGAATAACAATTTGGTAAAAGTGAAACAAATATGGACCTGTTTCAGGATTTTTTTGCCGAATCTTTTTCTTTTGAGAAAATCTCGATCTTTATCTCATCCGACTCGAGCATCCACTATTTCAGCAAGATAATGCTCGACCTCATGGTGCCAGAGTTAGTTAAACTCTTCTGAAGCGAGCCAAGTGAATATTTTGCCATAGCCGCCCAGATCTCTCCGATCTTTCGCCCAGAGAGCATATTTGGAACGTCGTGAACGCTAGGAAGCTTAGAATATTATCTTTCAAGAATCTTACCAAGACGCGTTGAGGAGTGTATAGATAACCGCAGTTGGGAAACACATTATTAAAAAAAATTATCGAAAAAAATCTGATGTTTCAGAGTGTATATTTCATAGTAGAAAAATTACACTTTTCATCATCAAACTAATAATGGTTTTCTTCTTGCCTTCTTTTCTGCAAATTGTTGAAACACTACTTCGAAGTCTATTTTTTTAACAACTCAGTTTCATAGTTTCAATGCACAAAAGGCCAGAGAATTCAAACGCTCTTGAGACATGCTAGATCGCAAATCGATAAAATTCGCTTAAATGCTGAACACGACCTCTCTGCTGAACAGTTCGTTGCAAGAGGGCATAAAAACATTCTAATTGTAATATCGATATAGGAAACACTTGCACTAAGCTTTTATCACTTCTAATGAAGGTACTCATCTCGTGTAGAGCTTTTAGAGGTTTCTAACTGAGCTATAGTCCGTTCACGAAAGTTTGAGCACATAGAAGGCGTTTGTTTATTTATCTGAAGTTGGCAGTATTTGCTGTCATAACGTAAAATAAAGTCAACGTTGCCGAATGTACCCGGCCTCGTCCGACGAGCTTGCGAGTTATCAGAGGACTCTATGCAATATTGACAACATTGCATATCAATCTGACAAGAAAATAAACAACATAACCTAAAATTATAATATACACAGTGGAATATGCCAAATTTCCATGGCCAACCGACGGCTCAACCTTTCGTGAACGGACTATAAATAGGATTTGAAGTGCAAACATTCATCGTGAAGCTTTTCATCTAAATCGTCAGCAAAACTAGGGATAAGTAACCGCTACTCCTAATTCTTCAGAACTTATCAATTGCAAATTTAACAAAAAGGATAACTTCGCAGCAAAATCATTGTAGCAATTTTCACGCTCATTCGATTCTCTTGTTAGAAAGTCAATTATAACACATTCGAGTCAAGAATGTCGCTGCGTGAAGATGTGTCACATGATCGTTCAGCGAGTCCGAGTGCTAGGGTAGAGATGCCACCGATGCCCGATAAAATTTGCAATTATTGCAACAGAAAAGTTGGTGAATTCATAAAGTGTGTCAAGTGCGATGATATTTTCCACCCATCATGCCTACCGAAGTCAGCAAACAGGAAAAAACACCACCTGTCATCATGCCCCATCAGACGAAGGTCAGTTGAAGTTAAATGAGGAAATTTCTCTCAGAACTGAAAACAAAACCCTTCGCATTGAAATTGAATACTTGAAAACTCTTTTGGATGAAACCAGAAGTAAAAATACGATTCTATTGGAAAATAATGTACTTTTGAAGTTTAAGATCTCCAGCCTTGAACTTCAAATAAAAACAACAAAAAAAACCGTCAAAAACACGAATCCTCAAGATAAGATAATTGTACCCGTCAACACTGGCTCATCAACATCCAAGAATCCTTACAGTTCTGTGGTCAAAAATAACCTTGCTAATGCGCATGATCAACTTGCATTGTCATCCGAGTGTCAACGTCAAGATGAAATGAATGTAAACAACGAAATTATTGAGGTACCACCAGTGATTAATCGAGGCAATTCAGTTTCAAATAGAGTAAATGTACCCGAAGAGAAAACGGAATGGACCATAGTCGAGAAGAAAAGGAGAAAACCAGCCGTAATACACAAGAAGAAAGTTTGTTTTGGTACGAATACGGATAGTTCAGAAAGTTTAATTCAAGGTGCAATACGTAGAAAATGGATCTATGTTGGTAGAATTGCTGGTAAAGAAGTTACAGAACAGGATATGTTATCATTTTGGATGGTATAGAAGGTAGTGATCTCATAATAGTGAAAAAGTTAAACACAATTGGACAAAATTCGGCTTTTAGTATAGGCCTACCAGATGAAAATGCTTACAAAACGGTGTGTTTGTGAATCCTTCTGGCCCCGAGGAGTTATATTGAGAGAATTTTCCTTTGATAAAAATTTTTTTCAGAAGAACAGAGCACAACTGAAAAATAATTGCTGTTGCTAGTCCTGAACTTAAATCAGAGAAATGTTAAACAGTTTGTAAAAATAGTTGATTGATTATTACGTTTTTTTTGTATTTAGACTTATTCCATCTTTACTTCATTTTTATGTGTAATTTTATGGAATGAATAAACATTATTATTATTATTATTATTATTATAACAAGATAAACCCCTACTCTGAAGTTTTCCCTCCCACTCAAAACAGTATGTCCCACTCGAGTTATATCAGTAGGAACAGTTCTTGTTGTGGCTCTCTTTTCTTCACTTCAACATTTCTCGAATCAAAATCATTATTGATCTTCGCTCTCTCTTCAGGTCGATCAAATTGATCTTTTAATCTTACGATATAATCACCAATACCTACTCATAATAAAAAACTAATTCATGTATACTAATGTCAACTTTCTGTATTGCTTCGCTCACTTTATCAAATCAAATGTGCGGAATGACTACCTATTTCTACATTTTCGTAGAGGAGTTAAAGAAACTTTTTTTTATTCACCGAAAATTTGCCGCCCCTAGGCCATGGCCTATGTTGGCGACTCTGCATGAGTTTTTATACATTCCCAGACTTCCGCTCAATAATCTTTCTCGAATACATCATCTAATCAAAAGAATACCACGAAATCACTTGTTAAAAAGCACTAACAGAACAAAAGCTAATCGTACTGATAGACTGCAATACATACCTGATTCATCTTCACTCAATTCAGCTCCCTCTTCATGCAAAGCCACGTCAGATCCGCTAGAACTTCCCACACCTCTCCTGACTACTCCTTTCAATGGCGGACTCCTGTGACTGTCATCTTCAGAATCCGAGTCCAAAGTGCTGCTCTTGGTCGAAACCACAGAAATCGGCGACGTTACATTTTCTATGATTCTAGTTTCTTCGAAATTAATTGGAGAAACAGTGGTCGTTGTCGTTGTTATCTCATTTTTTAGTACTGGTATTTTGCTTTTGGTTATTGTTTCTATCCTTTCAACAGTGACGTTCTCGTCGTTTGACGTTACAGGATTTTTGCTTCCATTTGTGGTTATTCTAGTAACTGTCGTTTTGACAATTGGGTCGCTCACCACCGTGGTTTGAATAACTTGATTGCCTTCGTCTTCCCAGTTGAAATCCTGCGATAGCTTGACGAATTCCTTGAGAGGATCTTTAGAATGTTTCTTGATCGTTTTCACCTTACCATCTTTGGTACTGATGGGAATACGACTGAGCAGATCGTTCTCTGGAGACGAACATTCGTGATTTCGATCGATTAAATCGTTATTTTCCTCGTTTTTCTGTACTGATTCTTCGCTTTTAATCGAATCTATTTCTTTTTGGATGAAGGTCATGTCATCTGGTAGGTTCTTAGTGATAGGTAAAGGGCTAGACGCTTCGTTTTCTAAAAATTTGAAGGCTTCCTCGCTCTTTTCTTGAGCGTTGGAGATAGAGTCTTCCTTTAGACTTTCTAAATTATCCAGGGTATCCTCAGTGGTATTCTTGATATCATCCAGCAAGCTGTCAGATTTTTCCTCGAATTTGAGGTCGTTCACTGTATCCTCAGCTTGTTTGATAACTTCGGATATTTGATGTTCAACCTCGCTTCTCATAATCGTCAAATCGTCAATTTCGACCTTCTTAGGTGACTTGATGGCGATACAATCCAAGTCTATAACGTTGGACACGTGATCGTCCTTGCGACTTGGTATAATAATGTCATCTTCTGGTAGAAAATCATTTCGTTCCTGATGAAGGAAGGTCAAGGTATCTCCAACGTTCTTTTTAAGAACTTCTATCGGATCTACCATTACGGGTTTCTTAGGAGTGGAACAAAATACTGGTTCCTCTTGGTTTATCCCTTAGGAAAAATGGAAAACTACTGAGTTTGCCTTCTAAGCCTTGGCTAAGAGTATGTGCTATTAGGAAATGATATCTAACAAGACTAAACCATAGGCAAGCAAGTTCCTTCACCTGAAGCATAAATTCTAAATTTCTACAGAAACGGATAGAGTTAAAATCAAGCAAAAATTTCAAAATGGGCATGAAGAATTCGTAACCGAGTGTTATACATTTCAGAGAAGGGCAGGTATAGTGGAATGATGAATTTTGAAAATGGAAAACAAGGTTATTTTCTCATTGTATAACGAGTGACGCAGTAAGCACCTTTTCCACTTCATCGCAGGTTGAATATACAGGGTAATTTCTGAATTGATGCCAAAGATTTAAGGGGGTGGTTCCTCAGATCATTTGATTTGAAAATTTCCCCATAACTGTAGGTTATGCATTGTTTCCAAGATACAGGGTGTTGAAGTTCTACTCAAAAATTGACTACAAACACTAGTAGGTATTCCACCAGATATTTCAATCTAAAAATTATTCTTTTTTCTCACTTTGTGGCCAAAATATCTGCTGCCGTTTTTTGGTGTGGGGCGTTGTTTTTATGTGAGCAGATGAAACACCTCAACGTTATTTGTCGTTAGGTACACATTATGTAGTAGAGAAAGCCTTGTTGAGCATCAAAAAAGCAAGGAAAAGTTTTCATCACAAATTAAGCAAAGAATACAAAATAATTATTAGTTTAGAAAAGAAATTTCAGTGGCGTACCACTTTTCCAATGCACTTTTTAAGTGAAACTTCAACACCCTGTATCATTGAAACAATGCATTATTGGACATACATTTCTGGAAACTTTTTTTCATAAGATGATCTGGAATCACCCCTTGAAAAATTCGAGGCATGAAAAAGAAATGGTGTGTATACTTCTGTTTTTATATAAAAATGCCAATTAAATGAGATGAATACCTGTGAAATATTAATCTTTGGAAATAACTACGTCTACACATATCTATTAATTTTAAATACGATGACTTTCAGCAATGACAATAAATGTCACAAAGAGCTCAATTTTGAATAAACTTAAATCTGGAATAAGAAAAACCATTTCTGTAATCTTCTGATAATGTTTCTTCTAGTCTCAACATTTGCTTATAAGAAACCTGAGTCACTCGATATACTCCGAAAATCGTATACATTCTATTCCACATTATATCATCCACAAGTTCTCATTATGATACCAAAAAAGTTAACGTCATTTGAAAGAAAATTAGCCATGTTTCGAATTAGTAAATTTGACGCCATTGTTATAATTTTAGATGAATTATAAATTTTTGTACTTACTCGTAGATTCATTTTCAACCCCTGTAGGTTGTAGGAAGTCAGCTGGACTAGGTGGAGGAGTGTTAGCATTTCGATCTAAATTTTTGTTCTTTCCAGAAGGTACGCTAGATAATTGATCGGTTATAATCTTGAAAACTTTATGATTTGCATTTGGTGAAACGGTTCCATTGTCTAAAATTTCATTATCGAAATGCCCATTTGTTTCAGTAATAATGGTACGTTTTTCACAACTTTCCAAATCTGGAACAAAAAATATGAATGAAATAGAGGATCGACGATTAATTTCGAAGATTAACAAAGTTATACCGGGTCCGGCACTCAAGTGCAACTCAAGGGTGTTTTTTTCGAGGTATAGAACTTTAAGTTGAATTACTGTTCAAGATGGCGACCGATTCAACAGCTGTCAAGTGATTTATCCCCAGTTTGGTTTGGCAATTCATCATGAATAGACGACTCACGTCTGAACATGCTTGCAAATAGTGCAATTTTATTCGAAAACAATGGTTCTGTGCGGAATACGTATGGCACACTACGTCTATTTGATCGTCGACAAAATCGTCCATCAGAGCAGAGCAGTTAATTCTATTAACCATGGAACATTTTCGCACCACGGTTACTCTTATTGATAACTCGCATCTCCAGAGACGCCGTACGATGCGTACAGAAGAAGCTATTACTACTGTAGAGCGTAGTTAGCATTGAGGAAGACCCGAATGAGTCCATCTGCCATCGAGCACAGAAATGGATCTGTGTTCATCCACTTTATGGAAGATTTCGCTGAATGATCTTGGTTTGCGTGCTTACAAAATCCAAATCGTGCAAAAATTGAAGCCAAACGATCATCAAGCAAGGCGTAGATTGGTCGAATTGGCCCGAAACGAGATTGGCGTTGTTCCCGAATTTTGTTTAGCGATGTAGCGCACTGCTGGTTGAATGACTACGTCAACAAACGAAACTGCCGCATTCAGAGTAAAGCTTATCCTCAAGTGTATGTCTAAACACCGTTTCATCCAGAAAATGTGACTGTTTGGTTCGCTTTATGGGCGGGTGGAATCATTGGTCCGTACTTCTTCAAAAACGATGATGCCCAGAACGTTACAGTCAATGGTGATCGGTATAGAGCCATGATTACTAATCATTCCTGAATTGAACAACCATGATGTTCAGGAGCTGTGGTTCCAACAATACGGCGCAATACGTCACACATATCGTGCCTCAATCGATTTATTGAAAGACACGTTTGGTGACAGCCTAATTTCACGGTTTGGACCTACGAATGTGCCTCCAAAATCTTGTGATTTAACACCGCTTGAATACATTCTGTGAGACTATGTATAGTCATTGGTCTATGCGGATAAGCCACAAATGCTTTACCATTTGGAAGACAACATTCGCCGTGTTATTGCCGATATACGGCCACGAATGTTGGAAAAAGTCATTGAAGATTGGACTACATCCGAGTCAGCCGTGGCGGTCATATGCCAGAAATCATATTATTTAAAATGTAATGCCACAAAATTACCTTTCGGATAAATAAAACTCATGTCAATCGAATAATCCATCGTTGTTTCATTGCAATTTAAAGTTCTATACCTCTAAAAAAAACATCTTTTTGTTTCAATCCATCGACGCACCTGTCACAGTAACATGAGCTATTTAGAAATTTGGGGTCTACAACAATATGATTGGATATCTCAGAAACAATGTGAAATATAATAATAACAAAGAAAACCCCTATTTGATCGTTTTATTTTTCTTTAGAAGCCTTGGGTCCGATTTGAGGATACCAGTCAAGGTTTCATTGTGGATATTGAACCGCTACGTGTGATACCAATCCAGAACTTTGAATGGATTTGAACAGATAGAACCTTACAGACTCGAATTCCCGAGAAAATCTAGGGACTAGATAGCCAAATTTGTATTTAAGTGCAGAAAAGTTCACATTCCTACCTGATTTCTCACTTCTATCAAAATCATCGTAAATGATCCTCTCGCCCTTCAATGTACATCTCTCCTCAGTGAAGAATCCCTAGAGTCAATTTCTTCGCGAAGCGCGTCGAAGCCAGACTGATCTAACCTCACTTTAGCCAAAGCTCTCTCCATGTCATCTGTCACCAACTCAACATTGCAGATGCATTTGTCGATCACGTCTTGCCTTCCAATTTTTCTCAAAGCAATTTCCAACTGATTTCCTGTTGCTTTGTTAGCTTTTTGTCTCAACCATAATCTGAACATTATCATCGCTTGCTGTGGTTTATTTTCTGAATATTCTTGTTTGATTATTTCGATGTCAGATGGTGGTATGTCTAGTTCGGCTGCTAGTTTTTCCCAATCTTCATCCAGAAGATTGCAAATGTCGGATAATTTGAAATCTGCCCTATGAATGGTGTCAGGTTTGCCTGGAAAGTGAAAACAATAGAATACCTCTGAATTAGAGATGGTGGTTGAGCTTGTTTATAGACCAGTCCAACGAAACAGCTGATCGCAGTTTTTCAAGATGGCTGCTGGGAGTTAATATAAACAATCATTTATGAAATTTGACTATAGTCCGTTCACGAAAGGTTGAGCGCATAGTAGGCGTTTTTTTATTTATCTGAAGTTGGCAGTATTTACTGTCATAAAGTAAAATAAAGTCGTTGCCGAATGTACCTGGTCTCATCCGACGAGCTTGCGAGTTATCAGAGAACTCTATGCAATATTGACAACATTGCGTATCGATCTGACAAGAAAGTAAAGAACAAAACCTAAAATTTCAATATACACAGTGGAATATGCCAAATTTCCATGGCCAACCGACGGCTCAACCTTTCGTGAACGGAGGATATCTGCTATTTCCACAATTGATCACGCAACAAAACAATAAGCCCGTTCGGCAATGACCTCCGCGAGCAGACGGATTTTTTAGTCACGTGAGCACAGATGGTACAAAGTCATCTGTAATATCTGTGTATGAACGAACGGTACAGAGCCACATATGTATAATACTAACTAGATGGCGAACCTGTCAAGAATTTTGAGGCAAACGGCGTCCATTTGCAGTTTGGGTTTTACTTGAGAGGTGTCAATTTTTCAACGAGAAAAATTTGAGCACAGATGGCATAGAATATCAAAATATTCGAGTTTCATCCGAAAATGCAAATGGCGCCCCTTGCCTCACTTTTTTCTACGTGACAGTTAGGAAGTTCGACGTCCAGTTAGCATTATAGGTCCATGCGGTACAGAGCATCTGCCACAGAACATACTGGTTTGTTCTACTTGCATAGATTATTAGATTTCAAAGATCACTATTTTGAATCTTAATTGAAGAATTAGGTGCAAAGGCACTGAATGCAAAGGAAATGAGGAATGCAATATCCCCTTCTGGTCGTTCACTACGGCGATAGTTGTACCGAAAGATCCTAATTAATGAATTAATTACCTTACGCAAAAGACACGAGAAAGCAATATCCCCTTCTGCCCATTCACAACTACGATAGCTATATCGCAAAATCTTAGTGAATTATTTAGGTATTAGTGGATAAATGAAAACAGAAGAATGAAAGTGTTGATAAGTATATATTAGAATTTTTCAATCTATCGGTTGTTGGATCAGAAATCTCAACATAATACATAAAAAATATATATAAAACATAAAAGACGTGAACTATATGCATTTAATCGCTTTGATCCGTCGAAATAATCCGAGCAAAAAAAAACCTCATCCGATTGCTCAGATTTATTTGCCGACGGTCCAGATGTGTACTCCCCTTGATCCGGATGTAATAAACGAACGGTTCAGATCGATCCGAACAGTCCGAGGTTATGGCCGAACGCCCCTAAAGACATACATAAATCGAAAATAGTGAAAATACAATAAATATAACAATAAAGCACCTCTAAATCCATAAACGATATCCGTTTGTTTACTCTTAGCTCCCAGCAGCCATATTGAAAAGCAGATTGTTGGACTGCCCTATGATATAGAAAACGAGTAAAGAAATGAAAGATACTCACTGATACCACCATGAAGAAGATAACTATGATCTTTGTCTAACGCCAAAAGATCTGAATGGGAATCAGGAAGCACTTCCCTTGGTAGAACTAAATTCAAAGTACAAAGAGGTGTTTGGTTGGGTTCTCCTCTAGCTACCTTAGCATCATTCATGAATATCAATCTTCCAGCAGCATTTTCGTCCTTAAATAGAAATGTTATACTTCAAAATCTTTCAGTTCCAGTTTTTGGGACATTTTATTGCTCAAGACCACTTCAAATACATAATATTGTCCGTTCACGAATGGTTGAGCCGTCGGTTGGCCATGGAATTTGGCACATCCACTGTGTATATTGAAATTTTAGGTTATGTTGATTATTTTCTTGTCATATTGATACGCAATGTTATCAATATTGCATAGAGTTCTCTGATAACTCGCAAGCTCGGCAACGTTGACTTTATTTTACGTTATGAGAGCAAATACTGCCAAATTCAGATAAATAAACAAACGCCTACTATGCGCTCAAACTTTCGTGAACGGATTATATGTATATCAATTTCGAATATTTTTTTTGTCAAAATCTGGTTGAACAAACGAACTATTGTCATTATTTACAACTCGAATATTATGGAAAACACAATGAAGACAGTAGACAGGGTATTTTCTAATGACGTCATCGAACGCCAAAAGAAGATTTAACAGCTTATTTCATGGAAATAGTTCATATAACCATGGATAGTTGAACAAACGAACTATTGTTATTATTTACAACTCAAATATGAATGAAAACCACAATGAAGACAGTAGACAGGGTATTTTCTAATGACGTCATCGAACGCCAAAGGAAGATTTCCAAGCTTATTTTATGAAAAATTGTTCAAATAACCATGGATTCGAAACGGGTTCGTTACTACATACGAAATATCAAAGTTGACAAAAGTGTTCTCGTTTTTGATTTTTTGAATTTTACTGAAACTATTGGTATTCGCTGAAACCATTCGTGTTCTCTGTGAAATTTCAAGTTAGGATGGTTGAATTTTGGTGTGTCCATAAGGTCAGTACACCGGGGCGACTTTACAGCTAAGAAGCGGCTTTTGAGCTTCTGAGCTTGTGAGTAGCCCCGTGTACTCGACGCAGTCGCTCCGTTAGCTGCTTGCAAATTCGCTCTGAAAAAGTTGAACTGCCGGCGCTTTACACGCCACAAGCCGGCTTTTGAACGAATTAGCTTGTAAATTCGCCCCGTGTACTTGAGCTTATTCTTGTTCTGCTGCGCCTATACGTTCCTATTACGGCTGTTATTAGGCTATTGAGCGACTGAGCGAGTGAGAACTCCCTGTGTACTCGGCTAGAAGCCAATTCGCCAATTCGCCGGCTTTTTATGAGCCGGCTTCTTAGCTTGTAAAGTAGCCCTGTTGTACTTGATCCTTTAGTGGATAGCTATTTTGGATTTTGAAATATAATAGCTGGGTTTCAACAAAAATCTCAATCACCTCGATCGATGAAATGTCATTATTTCTGTGCAAATTTCAGTTCATTTTTGACGTAAAAACCATCGAGTTTCATCAAATTCAACGATTTGATCGTCCAATCAGGCTTTGTGAAACCCGCGGAAACACTTTCAATTCATGCTATTTCCAATGTACAATTTTCATGGGCAACCGAACACATATCATTCGGAAGTAATACGAGTAACGACAAAATTGTACTGGAACATAAAAACATAGCAATTTCCTTATGTCAAATATATATCTAGCGTAAAATAAGAATGCATTTCAATCGCAAATTCGTTCTCAATTCATTATGGAGTCGACGGAAAATTCTTGTAATTAACTCCTTTATTAATATGCGACTTATGAACACGTGAGTGGCGCGAACTAATTGATTAAAAACTATTATGGGGCCCACTCACTAAGAAGGAAGCGCGAAGGCTTCAATGCGCGTGGTACGGGGTACAGTGAAAATTGTGTGTATGGCGTTCCGCCGTTCGAAATTTGGAATGCACAATTCCCTTGGTCGAATCAGGATAGTTTTGATTTTTAGCGTGTGCATTCTCATCGTAAGTGAAGAAACCATTAAGAACGACCGTGTTGGCAACAAGTCTGTGCACGTTTCATATTTTTAGCAATACAGTGTCGGGTTCGCTATTTATACATTGGACATTTTTTCCTAATAACAACACACCGCCACTGCTATTAACATCAGATCTTTTTCGACGTCATCTCACTCTTGTCACACATTCTCGCTCAACAAGTAAAAGTGTCTGTGTGTGGGAAATATGAAAGTACACGTTTACTTTACAGCCAACGTGCAGATACTTAACTGCGCATTCATCCTTCCTAGCGAGTGGGCCCCTTTATAAATGATACAACAACAAATTCACGAAAATACTAAAATATCTTACCACATCTTTGACACGCATAGTGAAGGCCAGTCTGTTCTCTCTAAATGCTTTGAATCCTAACTTCAGCTGGTCACCGGATTGTAGTACAGGCACCAAATTGCCAGTGAACTCTAAAAATATGTCCTTTCCTTCCTGAACTTCAACATCACGACTCTTCGCTATTTCGGTGAATTGCTCCTGATGTTCCAGAGTTTTATCCTCTTTATCGTCTGTCATACAAAATACTCTGATTCTGCATTCGTGCTGGTTCACTCTCTTCGCGAAAACAACGAACTTTGCCATAAATGGCACGTGTGTTGACTGAAAAAAAAATAGTATATCATGCAACGAGCGTATAATGATAGCTATTATTCAGGAGGTGAAGTTTTTGATCCATCGGTAAACCATTATGATATTATATTTCAGAGCTAGTATCGTTAACTTTCAAAGAACATACAAGGAGGTAATACACGGCGCCAAAAATTAACGCACATTCTGAAAATCTCAATTTTAATGAAAGTTAACTCTACATTGACTTAATAACTTATTTTTCAAGTTCTCTCGGGAAGATTTTGAACGAAATAAGACCACATTAAATGGAAGAAAAATTCAGGATTTCACCGAATCTTATGTGAAAAAAGGGAATAAACAATTCTCAAAATACTGGAATGCTAATAAGTGATTTAATACTTGGTATTTACAACCCCCTTGCGTTATTACAGCTCGGCAACGACGGTTCATACTCAAAATGAGTGATCTTGAAATGTTCTGATCTAATCCTTTCCAGATTTCTCTAGGTTGGATTCCTAAGTCATTAAGAGTAGCTGGATGATTTTCTGAACTTCTCATCCAGCCTTCTATTGAGGTTGTCCCAAACCTGCTCAAATCGGATTGAAATCTGGACTTCTTGCTGGCCATTCCATTCGAGAGACTTCACCTCTTCAAGGTACTCCTGAACAACGCGAACGATGGGGTCTGGCATTATCGTCCATAAAAAAAGAATTTTCACCACCATGTATGGGGCAAATGGCACTACATTCTCTTCAGAATGTGCGTTTTATACCTTTTCAGCATTCATAGCTCCATTATCAACGACCACTAGTCGGTGCGAGCGTCAAAGATATTCCACCCCATACCATAATCGATCCTCCCCTGAAACCATAGTATTCAGGAAATTGCCCTGAGCATATCTTTCATGTGGACGTCTGTATACAAGGGACGTCGATCACAATTGTAGAGGCAGAATCTAGACTCATCTGTGAAGAGAACTCTTTCCCAATCAGCCGCTTCCCATGGATATGCTCTCTCGCAAAATCCAAACGCGCCCTTCGATGGGCTGGGGTAAGAGCAGGCCTCTTGCCGCGACACGATTTCTTATTTTCTGAGTGCTATTTGCACCCTATGAGTTTGCTCATCAACTGATTTTGAAGGAGGCGAGCGGTTGCAAACCGTTGTCTCAACGAGAAACTCTCAAGTAACGTTCTTGAAGGGCAGTTGTTTACCCGTGGTCTACCCCCTGTCCTGGTCTTCGGACATTCATACCTGTCTCCCTGAATCGCTGCAACATTCTGGACACACTTGTATGGGTAACTCCAAACCTTTCTGCAATTCTTGTGTATGTCCACCTTCTTCTCGCAAAACTACCGCTTGAGCACATTCCTCTTGGTCAAATTGCGTGTTTCCCGTTGCATAGCGATCGAGTGTAGAAATCAAACGAAAAAAAAAAACTATTGATCACTAGAATTGATCGAGAACAACTGATTACAGAATGGAGCCGATAAATTCAAATCTGATAATCTCATCTTTTTTTATTCCTGCTGGGAAAAAACATCTGTATTGAAGAAAAAACGTTGAAAGTGGATAACATATTATGCATGTATAATTCTGATAAAAATAATTATCATTGAGAACACCTTCAGTTGTAGAATAAATTTGAGATTTCCATAATGTGCGTATTTTTTTTGCGCAGTGTATATCAGAGCAGTGGCGTAAATAACCCCCCCGCAGCCCCGCCGTGCGGGGGGGCGCAGCAGTCCGGGGGGCGCCGTAGGGCGCGAAGCGCCCTCAGCTTTACGGGTTTTCAATCATCGGCAATCGGCTGGCGGGAGGGCTTCATGGCTTAGTTACGCCCACTGATCCAGAGCATCATAGATAGATATTTTGTCATATTGGTTGTCAAAACTATGGAGAATAGCTTTGAATCAATGAGGGCTACCGCGTATGAATTTTCCGCTAGAGGCGCTAGTGTTGCGTGAGGTCCACGAGAATTTGAATTGCCAAATATTCAAACGTAATTGTGAATCTGTATTCTGTTTATTTTCAATCTTTACGAGGATGTGAGGAGTTTCACATACATATTCAGATTAACAACAGCAAATATGAATCACGGATCAAAGAATATCACTGCTTTGAAAGCGGTATTACAGAAGATAGTTGCCCATTAAGCGGGCTAAAAGGAGAGCTAATTCAAAGGTGAGTTTGTTCAGAGTTTCAATACGCATTTTTGCGGAAAGTATGATTATTTATTGAGTTTAGAGTTATGGTTTTTCTTTTTACAGATCCAAATACTATGATAGAAATGAAAATTCCAGTGGAAACGCATTATCATGATTTGAAATAAGTTTATTACAGAAGTAGATTATCATTTCAAGAGAAATTGCTTTTTATACTCCTACTTACATGATACCTGTGATAGCTGAAAAGTGTTGAAACTTGGAGTAGAACAATAAAACCTCACACAATCCTCTCATTTATCATTATAAGTAAATATATAGAAAAAACAGTATGTGCGAAAAGGAAAACCTCAGAGATCAATGTATACTAACTAATCACTAATCATTCATTTAAAGAAGGGTAATTTATTTATTTACACAAGTTCTTGATATATATTTTTACAGTAAATGTTTTCCTTGAGTTAGTGAGTTGATTGATAACAAACATGAAATGTTTGTAGTTGTAAAATCCAGAGTAAATTGTACCAATTAGATTTTCAATTCGAAGTAGGTAATGTTTCTATTACTCTCAAGTTCCGACAAAAAAGCAGTATCAGTTGAGCTCTCTTGACTACATATTGATTTTCCTCTACAGTTGAAACGATTCTTGCATCTTCAAATTTCTTTCTGCGTTCAAGAACCTCTCTCTACTAGTATTTTATTCATATAGTCCGTTCACGAAAGGTTGAGCACATAGTAGGCGTTTTTTTATTTGTCTGAAGTTGGCAGTATTTGCAGTCATAACGTAAATAAAGTCAACGTTGCCGAATGTAACCGGCCTCGTTCGACGAGATTGCGAGTTATCAGAGAACTCTATGCAATATTGACAACATTGCGTATCAATCTGACAAAAACATAACCTAAATTTTAATACACACAGTGGAATATGCCAAATTTCCATGGCCCCGACGGCTCAACCTTTCGTGAACGGACTATATCTGTCCTCACCTTCCTGGTACCCAGAAAATTGGCTAGGTATTGATTTCAGTTTTGATTTAGGAATAGCTGAAAAATTTTCAACAGTAGATTACAAGTAATACAACTATGTATAACTACATTTATTCAATTGTAAAGTAAAGTGTCTGAAGCAACATAATGTAATAGATTATTAGGTACTCACGGTTTTCTGTATTAGGATCGTAGGTCATGTATTATAACCAGGTTGAAATGTTTATCACGAAAATAAGAATGTTTTGATGGGGTAACATCAGCTGCTTTAGGACAGTCCTTCGTTCCCTTTTTCTCTGAACAATACGGAACTGCACAACCCTGCGGCATGCTCGATATTCTACAGTATTCAATGAATAGAATGTACACTTTTTTCACAGGACTTATAACACCGAACATTTATAAATATTAATTTGTTTTAATAATAATAAATCAATGACAGTACAAAGAACTTTGACAGGACCTCACGCAACAGAGGCGCCAACTAGCGAGGAAAAAAACGGCAGCCCTCATTGGTATATTGCTTCGTGTATTCGTACAACTAATATCCAAAGCAATATGCCAAATCTTGAGGTAAAAAGTCTTATAGTGCATCTATCATTCAGAGCTATTCTCCATATTGATGAGCTCCCATAAACATTCTGGCTTCAACTGTGAGCTTTCTTCAATTTTCTTGTTCTTACCTGGGTGTACAATTCAGTGGCCATCTTAGCTGCGTCGGACACATTTCTGCAATCCATCAGCCAAAACCTTGCCGAAACTGTTGTGGTAAACGATACACATTCTTTGACGAACGTCAAAGGAGTAGACCCGGTAACATCTTCCCAAACAGCTTTGTTCTGTCCACCTGTCGGTCACATTAGTAACGAAAGAATTAGAACGATATAAGTAAAATTTAACTTCAGAGAGAGAAGAGTGAATAATATTAAAGCATAAACAATTGCCGTAGAGTCTGTCATTCATATAAGTAGGACTTTCTGAAAATCTGAATTCGATTGAAAATTTATTGATTCATTAAACCCAACCAAGTGATGAAAATTATTTGGAATTATTATAACTTTATCTATTTCACAAGGAATATTCCAGATAATTGTGAATGGAAAATGATGAGTGAGCTAAGTGCAGAACGAATTTTCTATGTGCTGATTGTATGCACATCATGAGTTTTCAACATTGATCTCCATTAGAGATTTTTACTTTTGAATAATGACCGTAAATACAAATTAAGTGCAGAAGCAACAGTTTCACTGAACAGTTGCCCATTAATGTATTAAAGCATATCCTATTAATCTATTCAACGGATGAGAGGTTAAAAAAATGCAAAAACAAAAATAAAGAAAGAATAAAGATATAGAAAGAAAATGAGAAAATCAAATTAAAACATAAGCATTTTTTATGTCGAGACATAGATTGGTTTTCAATGATGAAAAGTTCAATTATTTGAAAATTAAGAATTATATAAGAAGAAAACTATAACTACTCGATATAAAAACGAATTAGTAAGACAGATAGAGAAATATACAGTGCGTTTGGTCATGACTTAGCGATAATTTAAGGTCATCAAATATACTTAATATTATCGACAAAAACACCCAAACTTGGAAGTTTACCCCCTTAGTTTTGGAGTAGCCCCCATCTTAAATTTACTTTTTTATTTTCGTTGACCCTTCCAAATAATATCGATTTCTTCTAGCATAAAGGTCCTACAGATGTGAAAAAAATGGTTTTTGAAAGATGATACTACCACCTTTCATTGAAATATAACAATATAAAACATTCAACTTGAAAACGCCTCAAAAAGTTCATAGTGAAAATATATACTGATTTTCTCAGTAAATCCGCAATAGTACTAAAACTAGCACATTGAAGTATCATTTTTTTTTCAATGATTCAACATGCAAGGATATTAGCTACAAAACAACACTCACATCATATCTGTAAGTTACATAATTTGAAAGTTATTGCTGTTCGACCCTTATGAAAATTGATAAAATAAAAAATACTTTCGATAATTTTCGATGATAAAACAATTAAATTAATCATAAAATTGCTCAAAATGGCCGTCTCTGCTCTGTAGACAGGCAGTGGCCTTCATGACGACCTGTCTTGTGTCTTTTGCTCGCGTAGTGATCATGTTCGAGCAGAAATAACTCGCAAATTATGTAACTTATATATATGATGTGAGTGTTGTTTTGTAGCTAATATCCTTGCGTGTTAAATCATTGAAAACAATCATACTTCAATGTGCTAGTAGGTACTATTGCAGATTCATTAAGAAAATCATTACATATTTTTACTATGAACATTTTTAAAGATGTTTTTATGGCGTTTTAAAGTTGAATGTTTTTATATTGTTATATTTCAATGAAAGGTGGTATTATCATCTTTCAACAAACATTTTTTTCACATCTGTAGGACTTTTATGTGAAAAGAAATCGATATTATCTGGAAGGGTCAACGAAAGTAAAAAAGTATATTTAAAAGGGGCTACTCCAAAACTAAGGGGGTTATCTTCCAAGTTTGGGTGTTTTTGTTGATAATATTAGGTATATTTGATGACCCTAAATTATCGCTAAGTCATGACCAAACACACTGTATAAACCAGAAAACATCCTCCAGTGGCTAGTGCACTATTGAAATGAAGCCAAAGAAAAGAATATCAATATTATACGTTTTTGTTTTATTGAACTTCTAAATCATAAAGTTCCTCTGTCTCACCCTGTCTTTTTTCGAAGTTTGTTTTCAGTTTTTTTGTTATTGTCACTTGGTTGATCTTTACCAAAAATTTATAAAAATTTTTATGACTTTTTTGTTTAAATGTGAATAGTAACGATACAAAAGGATACCAAAAATTATCAAGTGAAAATAAGTTATACCTTTATCAGAATTCCAGTTCAGGAAATAATGATGAATAAAA
This sequence comes from Propylea japonica, assembly GCA_013421045.1. Classification (NCBI taxonomy): domain Eukaryota; kingdom Metazoa; phylum Arthropoda; class Insecta; order Coleoptera; family Coccinellidae; genus Propylea; species Propylea japonica. Next base: position 97,475,856 of record CM024239.1, read on the forward strand.
TAAATCGAAAAAATTCCCAGATTATAATGGTAACTTTGGAAATCATTGTTGAAAAAACAAATATTTTCAAAGCAGAGGAATAAATGAATTAGTGAATGGAACTAAATTTACCTGATTTAGTTCCTATACGAAGCATGGATATTAAGAGTGGTTTGCAATAGTAAAGACAACATCGAATTAAATAATTAACATGCTCTAAACAACATTGATTTTTTTCCAGTAGCATAATAATACTGACACTAGAATATCTATTCTTAATACTCCACTACTAAGAAAAACTGTATTAAAAACACAACACATACACATCTAAACTTCGATTAAATAGGTTTAATGAACGTAATGTGAAAAAAATATTCACACAAAAATTCGAATTTGAACAATTTTGGAAAAACAGTTGTTTAAGTTGCTGTCAGTGATTCAACTTGGAAAATTCTAGTCGCCTTTTCGTAGTTTGTTCGTATTATTATAATGAACATATGATAAAATTAAACGTATGTATTCATTAAAAGTGTACGTGAAAAGGTGCGAGAAAGTTCAGAAGGTAATTCTGCATGGAAAAATATTGACATTATGCTGTATAACTTTTGTCCGCAGAAGCTTCGTTTTCCAAGATACAGGGTGTTGAAGTTTTACTTGAAAACTGATACGGGTAATGATCCCAATTTTCTCAGGAAAAACAATATACTACTGTAATATTTCAAACTAACAATCACTTTTGAATTCTTCATTCGATTTGTGACAAACATATCTCTTTAGCCTCTTTCCATAAAGGGCGCCGATTTTATATGAAAAAATAAACATCTTAACGTAGCGTGGCTACTACTACATACTACTACATAGTTTGTTGAAGTAACGACAAATACGCATTAAGACGTTTTATTTTTTAGCATGAAAATAGCACCCCAACGTAGATTTCAAAAGCAATTTTTCCTATGCTCTTATGAATTTCTATATTTTTATTCTAGGGAATACAAGGAATGTGATACATCAATGGAATGTAATTTTATAACCTATTCAGCGATGTGGCTAAAAGTAGAATTTGTTGTACCGTTTTTATAAAAAATTTGGAAATGATTTAAAATTGTGATTGGGGATTACTGCAATCAGATCATTTCTCTTTTACTGATTATTATTGAGGGAAATTTGCGAATCCATGGATTTGTGATTCCAAAAGCAGGTCTCCCTATGATTGTTTCAATTTGAAATCTCTTGCTCCATACGCAACACACGCACCTTCTTTTTCAAATAGGAATATATGGATTGTGACATACCTATCAAATGAGTAGGTTAGGTTCATTTGACGTATCACAATCCAAATACTCCCGATGAAGAAATAAAGTAGAGGGGTGAGAAATATCATTTTCAAAAAAGCAAAAAATAAATTGCTTTTGAAATTCGAAATCAAAGGGTGCGAGAATTTTCCTTAATAATATTTCGTACAAGTATTATTGACGAGTTACGTTACTTTTTGGCTCGCTGTATTGTCATAGCTAATAGGTACCTATAAAATTATCGAAATTCCTAACGTTTCAAAAATTTTTTCAGACTTGGAATTTTTCTCATCGAATTATCTTTGTAGAATTTTGTTATTATCTATTCGTTTGAAATTTCAATTGTCTTATTTACCTGTGATGGAGCAGAGCAATCTCAGTGTCGGTGCAGAACCAGAATATTGGTTGATCATCCCTTGAGTATGAGCTCTTGGGGCAGGTAGACTCAATGTGATGGCTTTGTGGAACTTTCTACGTCTTGGTTCTACTGTCACTATCGGTGATATTGCTACGCCATGTCCTAGTAGTTTCGAGACTATTTCGGACTCAATTGCTTGTGCCTGGAAAATGAGAAAATATTGTTACGAATACTCCGTATGTTTTGAGCAATATTCCCAGTCAACACAAAGACGTAGCATAGATATCCTAGCGATATCTTTTCGGGAGATTGAGAGTATTTTTGTGATGTCCCTGCGAAGTTGCTGGTAGCTCTATATCTCAGAATTATGCATGCATATGTTAACAACTTTCAACGTTTTTCTTCAATACAGATGATTTTTTCCCAGCAGGAATAAAAAAAGATGAGATTATCAGATTTTGAATTTATTGGCTCCATTCTGAAATCAGTTGTTCTCGATCAATTCTAGTGATCAATAGTTCTTCTTTCGTTTGATTTTCTACACTCGATCGCTATGCAACGCGAAACACGCAATTTGATCCAAGAGGAATGTGCCCAAGCGGTAGTTGGCGAGAAGAAGGGTGGACATACACAAGAATTGCACAAAGGTTTGGAGTTTCCCATACAAGTGTGTCTAGAATGTTGCAGCGATTCATGGAGACAGGTATGAATGACCGAAGACCAGGACAGGGTAGACCACGGGTAACAACTGCCATTCAAGAACGTTACTTGAGAGTTTTTTCTTCGAGACAACGGTTTGTAACCGCCCGCCTCCTTCAAAATCAGCTTGAGCAAACTCATGGGGTGCAAATCAGCACACAGACAATAAGAAATCGCCTCAGAAAATATGATTTAAGGCCTCGTGTCGCAGCCCATCGAAGGGCGCGTTTGGATTTTGAGAGAGAGCATATCCATTGGGAAGAGGCTGATTGGGAAAAAGTTCTCTTCACAGATGAGTCTAGATTCTGCCTCTACCATTGTGATCGACGTTCCCTTGTATACAGACGTTCACATGAAAGATATGCTCAGTGTAATTTCCTGAAACTACTGGTTTCGGGGAAGGATCGATTATGGCATGGGGTGGAATATCTTTGACTGCTCGCACAGATCAAGTGGTCGTTGATAATGGAGCTATGAATGCTGATAGGTATATAAGGAACATTCTGGAAGAGCATGTTTGTGTCATTTGCCGCATAAATTGGTGAAAATTTCAGTTTTATGGACTATAATGCGAGACCCCATCATGCGCACATCGTTCAGGAGTACCTTGAAGAGGTTGAAGTATCTCGAATGGAATGGCCAGCAAGAAGTCCAGATCTCAATCCGATTGAGCAGGTTTAGGACAACCTCAATAGAAGGCTGAGAAATTAAGAAAATCATCCAGCTACTCTTAATGACTTAGGAATCCAACTCAGAGAAATCTGGGAAGGATTAGATCAGAACATTTTAAGATCACTGTTTTGAGTATGAACCGTCGTTGCCGAGCTGTAATTAACGCAAGTGGTGGAAATAACAAGTGTTGAATCACTTATCAGCATTCCAGTATTTTGAAAATTGTTTATTTCTCTTCTTTCACATAAGATTCGGTAAAATCCTGAATTTAATGTGTCTTGTTTCGTTCAAAACCTTCCCGAGAGAACATAAAAAAAGTTATAAAGTCAATGTAGAGTTAACTTTCATTAAAATCGAGATTTTCAGAATGTACGTTAATTTTTTTGCGCAGTATATTATAATTTGAAAAATTGTACTTACTTGTAAACCAACTCTGATTTTCTTCGTCAAAGCATTTGGTGGGAAGACAGCCTGGACCAAAGGAACAGCTGTGCTTGACACTGTTCCTCCATCTGGTCCAATTGCATGAATCTCTTGTCGAATTCTAGAGACAACAGCGAAATAATGGGGAAAATCGTTAGTTAGGATACGTGTTATCCTATTCGTGTGTAAATCTTCGATCTGACTGAGTTCTGAAAATTTTATTTTCTTTATTGAAATAAAATGTTTTTGTTTGTAGATAAATACCTTCTCCTTCAAAACTGTGATTCAATACATCTTGTACAGCTTCTTCGTTCGATTCTAAGGTGTGTTCTTTCCAAGTTTCGCCATTTTCCGATCGTAAAACAATAATTTCTCGTTGTTTACCTCTCAGTGATGCGAAATGAGGCACTTCTATGATTACTGGTCTGGAAAAATATTTCATAATTACGACTTCAACATTCAAGAATCGAATAAAAGATTCTATGTTATGGTGTAATAAAGGGTTTTCCAATAAGAGGTGTTATTTTGATATTCAAAGAAAAATGCCATTTTTCAATATAAATGATCGGATGTTTATTTCATTATAAAGAAGAAGCTAACATCAGGCAAATGACAACAACGATCATGCTTACAGGACCATACCCTTTTAATGAAAATTTCCAGAACCAAATCGCAAAGAGGCGGCCCTATGTCCTCGATAGCCTCACGAATTCCATCTTTGAGGTCTTAAATCGATGCTGGGCTATTGACCTAGACCTTCTCTTTCACGTGGCCCCAAAGGAAGAAGTCGCAAGGTGTTAAATCACAATATCCCCGTGGCCAATTGTGATCACCTCTTCGAGAGATAACACGGTCCGGAAACTTTTCCCGCTTTCGTTAGTTGTGTGGCACGTATCGCCATCTTGTTGAAAGTAAACGTTGTCCAGATCAATACTATCCAATTTTGGCCATAAAAAATTAATGATCATCTCTCGAATGCCTAATTCTAAAGACGAGAAATGGACAAACCTGGGTTTTCTTCAACACTTTCGGCTACAGCAGTAATATTCTCGGCTGTTCTTCAGCGACGTGCACGGGTTTCATTTTTCACATCACTAACTTGTCCCAGCAGCTCGAATTTTTCCACCAATTTCTTTATTGCGGTCCGACAAGATGCTACACGACGACCCAAAAATGTTTTAGGAACCGTCTCTGCCGAATTTTTACCATTTTTATAGTGAATTTTAATATTTTCAATGCGTTCTTGAAGCGTGTTTCGTTCCATTTTCATTAATGGCGTAGTTTCTACTTGTCAAATGTGAAAAAATGACAGCTTCAAACGTGACATCTACCGAAATAGCGGGCTATTCAAAATAACACCTCTTATTGGAAAACTCGTTAGTATGACTTTAATACATCGAGTGCGGGAACTGAATACGGTTATGAGTGTAGATTGTTCAGGGGGTTACCTCAAAGAAAAAAGTAAACCTAGAGATACTTTCACGCATTTGTTGTTTATGTTATCACTACTTTTTACGCAAAAATGTCATCCTTACCCCAAAAACTTCGCTCCAACTGGTCCAAGTTCGAGTAATCTACTGGCTAAGGCTTCACCTTCCATCAGTGGCGGAGGATGAGGGGTTCTCTGAGGCCTGACATATCTGCACGTGATACGGGTAGGACTAGCAGCGCATTTAGGAGGAACTATGACACGTACTCCAGAATGCCGACATCCTCGCATTGCACCTCCTCTGGCGTCTACCAAAAAAGACACCAGGAAGCTAAGGAGAAAACAATAGGTTATAGCGGTATTGTGTTACAATTAGTGATAGTTCATTTATTAAAAATAAGCTGATACCGTTAAAATATTTCCAATCTAAATGCAGTGCAAATCTTCGATACTTTTAAGGGTCATATTAACATTCTCATTATTTGTCATTTCCATTCGTTATGATATATTTTCAATACTTAGGGAATTATTGTATGAGATGGTTCAAGAAGTCACCAGTATGTTTAACACATAAAGCTTAGGTTATGCTGGAGGTCCAAATACTCACATGAAAATGGTCTAGGGGACAGGACAAAACTTCAAAACCGAATACTCAATCGTACTAAATTTTCGGAATATGGTATACAGAGTGTCCGGAAAATGTGGAAAGATTGAGATAAAACAACAAAAAATAAGGTGGCGAGTTCCCATAATTTTTTTTCTAGCTACCCTCCCTACGTTTTAAGTGACGCCACTGGAAATCCATTTCACTGGAATAAATTTCAAACTACTCGATATAATTCAATGAGAATTTGATTAGTTAAATAGTAGTAAGATAAGATCCTCAAAATACTTACCATGAATTCAAATCAGCTTGTTAAATTTACCAGGGGGGACTAGGTTCTACGTTTTAATACATACTTATATTTTTATTACCCTGTATAATAAGGTTTTGAAGAAATTAATTTGGATACTTCGAATATTATGCAAAAATAAAGGTACATACTCTTATTCATTGAAAATGAAATGAACCGTTTTCGAGAAAAATCAGGTTTATATATCAAAACATAGTCAATTTCATTACTGTTAGATTGAAAAAAAATATTTCGTCTATTTCCCTCGTCGTAATCCCACCAATCAGAAACGCGCAATTTTGAATTACAAATGGTTTCTATGTAGAAAAACTTTTTGGTTGGAGCTATCAGTAAGTTATTCCAGTTTATCCGCGGCAAAACTTAACAGTTGTTGTGAAATTAATACTTTTACATAATGCATGCATGAAAAATCTAGTACTCGTGAAATAGTCTTGTAGAATACCATTCGGACATCTAGTTTTTCCTGTGAAAAAAATCGAAAACACTCAAAGCAAAGTGATATTTGTTAACAAAAAGCATTCGTGCAATGCAAAAATCCTCGTCTTCGACTGGGATTTTTGTTGCCACAAGCACTCATGCTTTTTGTCAAAAAATTACTCAGCAACGTATTTTTCTCGATTTTTTTTTGACAAAAATTAAATATCCTTATGATATTACTTACGAAAAATTGATCATAAATTTCAACATAAAAATTTATTTCTCTCGAAAACGGTTCTTTTTATGAACAAAAGAAAAGAGCACGTTTTGTTCAGCTTAATGTTCAGGATATCCAAAATTGTTTCTTTTAACTCCCTATCATACAAGGTGTTCAAAATTCAACAATGAAAGAAACTAAACAAGCTTATTTAAATTTGAGGGCGGTATTTTTAAGAGATCCTCCATATCGAATTTTCATCAAATTATATTAAGTGGTTTAAAGTTTATTCCAGTTAAATGGATTTCTAGGCCGTATCTCCAATGTACGAGCCGCTAAGGAAAATAATGACTATATTCAACTATAGGAATTCTAATAAGTTCCAAATGAGAAATAAATTGTAATTTATTTAACTACTATTCAAAAATTAGAAAGTGAGGTATTAAAATAATGATTTTCAAAATATGTATGACTAAGACATACAAATTTGTCTGTCGTAGTCGCCAATCTACAAAATATGTGTTAAACTAACAAGTTCATAAAGTAAGAAATTGGTAAATCTTAAATTCAATATAAAGAAAATTCCTTTAACAAACGTGAAACTTCCAAAACCATCTGTTCAACATTTAAATACATATCTGTATAATAAACATAAATTATAATAAGCATGCTGAAATCCATCCACCCCAAGAAATCAAATGAGTATGGTGTAAGTGCGAATGAAATAAAAATAAATATTAAAACTGAAAATTAAAGACAAAACCCATTGGAAAGCACTAACTACCAATCAATAAACCATTCATAAACTTACTTCCTCCTACTAATGAAACTGCACAGGAATCGCGAAAAACAGAATGAGTACTACTCGATATTTATGTCAGGGAAAACTTAAGTATTAACAGTGGGAAATGGAAAAGCTTGCCATCAAATTTGCCTTTATCCCTCTATAAACTTCTTACATGAACTCTTCAATATAATGAAGCAAATTTTTTAAGGGATCATTCCGAATTCACTAGATTACTTATTTGCCAGTCATCATTGTGAATTCATTAGATTTCAATCAAAGTGAGGCATGTTTCAATATAAAGGGGGTTTCAGAATAAGGTACCCAAAATCCGTCGCATCTTTTCGGAGATACAGAGTGTTGAATGAAAAAAATATTTTTTGAGGAATATTTTCGACAGCCTAGAAGATTTTTGTTTGCCTTTTGGTAAACCTACCAAAATTGAGTCAATTCAGACACTGTATAAAAATGTCCGTGATCATGCTTCTATTAGTATTTTGGATATAACTTGCAACACCATAGTTTTAAACAACAATATTCCAAAAAAAATCAGAAAAATTTAAAAGAAACAAATTTGCTAAAAATTAAAGAGACTTCTTAGAAGAAGAATTCAGAATATGGAGATAGACTATATGTATTTACATCTATCGATGTACATTTATATTATATGGCTATTTCATTGAGATATACGATGAAAATAATGCACAAACTGACTATTTACAACTGTAGTCACTCTCAAAAGAGGAAAAGCAGCGATTATTCACAAAGCTGAAGATAATTTGTATCTAGTTTTTTCGAAATTAACAATATCTATCACGCCCAATATAATCGACTATTGAACATTATACGGAAAATATAGGACCAATCTTCAATCTGGTTTGAAAGTATGCATCTTAAAAATTTGCTGAGTTTAAACTAATGAAACTTCAAGTTTGGGTTCACAAATTTTCGAAAGGTTTTATACCCAGGTTACTTCACAAACTCAATAACAGTTGAACAACGAAGAATAAGTCCTATTTTCTCACAATCTTTATTGAAATATTTAAAAATTTACGAATAGTTTCGGGGAGCAGTCCTATTCCAAGCCAAAGCTACAAAATAAATTTCATAAATAATTGAAAGAACACAAAACATACACGAACAACTTACATGCGCGCTAAAAATTACTGAATGTCATCAGAACACATTCTATACCCTTTGGGTATAGCCGGGCTTCAATGGTAAATCTGCCCCCGCGGCCTTTTCGATTCATATTGAGGGGATCTATTAGGCATTGAATGAAAATAATTCAGCCAACTTTTCAGCTTTTTATCTGTAACCATTTTCGAGATTTCTGTAAAAAACACTTTTTTCGTTTTTATTTTTTTTCTCTTGTGATATCCAAAATTTTCGAATGGTGATTTTTTCTGTTGATTCTTTGCTATTAAAGGAATAGACGTATAATTTTTTTATGAATTTCAGCGGAAAAATCTGTTTTTAGAAAAAAAATAAAGTTATTGTCATTTGTTTTTCGGTGTTCTTAAAAAGTGTCCACCGCCATTTTTTGACATGAAATGTCTTCTTTGGCCCTTTATACCCTGGAATTTTTTCACATTTTTAAAATTGGTGGAACATTTTGAAAAAAAATTAAAACTGTTTGAATTTCAGGATTCAACAAATATCCATCAAATTTTGGGGCCTTTGTATTCATATTGGCTCACTGAACAATATTAGTGAAAAAAACAATTGGCGATCTGTTTTAGTTTGAGAGATATGGGCCCCCAAGTCCGAAAAATATTTCACCTGAAAGTATACCGGTAAATCCCGCTATCATTTCCTAATGGCACTCGCTGAAAGACGCGGTAGTGCCAAACCAAACCATAAGAAACGGCGGGCTTTCCCTCCAATTTTTTCAAATATTTTTCAACAATTATCGAATATATCTGAAAAAACAAATGGATCAAACCTTCATGTTAAAATGTTCAAAGAAGCTTTAAGCTTAATGAAGCGGTAATTCAGTGTTTTTGTCGTGAGAAAAGTGACTTTCAGTTGAAATATTTTTCGGAATTTGGGGGCCCATATCTCTCAAACTAAAACAGATCGCCAATGGTTTTTGTCACTAATGTTGTTCAGGGAGCCAATATGAATTCAACGACACCAAAATTTGATGGATATCTCTTGAATCCAAAATTTAAAACAGTTTTAATTTTTTTTCAAAATGTTCCACCAATTTTAAAAATGTGAAAAAATTCCAGGGTATAATGGGTCAAAGGAGACATTTTATGTCAAAAAATGGCGGTGGGCACTTTCAAGAACACCGAAAAACAAATGACAAAAACTTTATTTTTTTTCTGAAAATAAATTTTTCAGCTCAAATTCATGAAAAAATTATAAGTCTGTTCCTTCAATAGCAAAGAATCAACAGAAAAAATCACCATTCAAAAATTTTGGATATCAAAAGGGAAAAAAATGAAAACGAAAAAAGTGTTTCTTACAGAAATCTCGAAAATGGCTAAAGATAAAAAGCTGAAAAGATGGCTGAATTATTTTCATTCAATGTCTAATCGATCCCCCCAATATAAATCGAAAAGGCCGCGGGGGCAGATTTACCATTGAAACCCGGCTATACCCTTTGATGTTGTTTGGTTAGGTTAGGTTAGGTTTAGGTATTTCAATTTGAAATTGATTGTGTTGAAATATAAAAACATATTGTGTGGTTTTCTTCAAAGAATAATAATAATTCTCCTATGATTATAGTTGTATTTTTGACATTCAGTAATTTTAAACGTTTATGCAATAAGTTGTCCGTGTATGTTTTGTGTTGTTTTAATTATTTATTAAATCAATTTTGTAGCTTTGACTTAAGAAACTAGTCGTCAATTTTCAACTATTTCAATAAAGATTGTGGTATATAATCAGGCGCGGATCCAGGTCCTACTTTTGGAGGGGGGGAGGAGTTTTAAATTATCAAAAACCAAAAGGTACTAGTATTTTAGGCAATGGTAAATTGACTAAATTGAGAAGCTCGCAATCGAAACACCATTTTTAAAAATATTCAAAAACGGTATTTATAGACATAAAACATATGGATAAGCTCACACATATTGACTATGTCAGCAAAATTTCAGTTGGTCTAGGGCCATTTGGAGGGGCGTTTCCCTAGTTCCTCCTCTGGATCCGCGCCTGGGGAAAATAGGACTTATTCTTCATTTCTCAATATGGTGACCCCACATTTATCAATCTTCCAATTTATCAATTACAGTTGACTTAGTGGATGAATATTTTGGACAGAAGTAGTCACCAGAGTGGATACCACATTATTGTTACATTAAACTGTGTTAATTCACCATCATTAATCTTGTGCAACATTCAGTGCATTCTCAAAAGGGTATCGACAAAAAAGATACCTTTCTCTGCATAAGCCTTGTCCTTGTCTTTTGCGCCATAGGAGATCATCGAATGAGGGCCATATTTGACTGCACAAGCTGGGTATACATATACATACAATCTACTACTAGGGTACATCAAACAAATGAAGAAAGGATTGATTAATGATTCTTCCAGTAACTTGAAGATATGACTACTGCTTCAATCGGAACTAAGCTGCGTGAGCCTACTTCATGAGTATTCATAATTCTTTTCGATTCAATGAATTTTTTTGAAATTGATTAATATCCTTCAGTGATATTAGCATCGGAGTATGCTGGTTGACAAAAGAGTTTGCGGTATTACTGAATTGTCAGAATAATTTATTTTCATTATCAAAATATAACATTTGAAGTTTATATTTAGACAGTTTTAAAGATGGTATCTGGAAAATGATGTCCATTATTGTCGATACACTGCGTTTATCCATTTCGGAAATGTCGGACAAATTTGTCCAGCATTTCATTGGGTATGTTGGTGATAGTCAAACGAGTGTTGTTCCTCATTGAGCCTGACTCCTGGAATTGTTATGAACATGTGATTTTAGATAACCATATGAACAATTGCAGGGAGCTGGAGCTAAATCAGACGTCTGTGCTGGAGTGCTTACAATCCCAAAGAATTACACGAGAGCTGTGATAACTGGCCCACATTTTCCGAAGAAAACGAACGGACAGTTTCTCACCATTATACACAGATGATTCAGGAGTTTTCTTTCATGAGGGTTTAAGAGTTCCAACACATTTGCCTGATTTATCCTTCCGGAAGTTTTTATGGGGTTATCTGAACGAAATGCTAAACCATAAAGAAGATAATAAAGATTCAGAGGGTCTGGTCCTCTCTGAACAACTTCATCTCATCTGCGAACCTCCCTAGTGATGTAATGATAAAGAAAGAAATCACTGAGAAAAACTAAGTAAAAGAGAGAAATGTGAACAGAAATGCATCAACTATTACCTCAAAGAAAATACCGTAAAATGGTATACAGATGGTTCCAAAACCTCTACAGGAGCTGGCGCTGGGATATACGGACCAAGTACCAAGTGTGCACTGTCGCTAGGCTCCTGCATGAGCGTCTTTCAAGCGGAAATCAGAAGTGCGGTATAGCCATACACTCAGAGTCAAGATGTTATAAAGCACCGAGCTCCTACGTCATCGACTCTAAGATGATCTGGGAGTGCCGGAACAAACTCAATGAGGTAAGCAAGAAAAAAAGGTCTTTTTAAACTGGGTTCCCGGCCAATCCGGAATCAAGGAAATGAATGGGCCAATAAACTTGCCAAAGAGGGCGCACGAATGTCACTCATTGGCCCAGAACCCTTCTGTGGTATAGGTAAATGTACCTAGGAAGAAGTTTCTGGGGAAGCAGAAAGCCGAGAGAGAATAACTCTGGCGGAATCTCCCAGGGATGGATCATTTCACTGAGTTCCTTCGAAACTTTGAAACAGCAAGATCCGAAAGATATCTGGAGCTTGGTAAGAAAGAATTACACGTCTTCACTTGCTTTTTTAAAGGACACTGTCGACCCAGGAAGCACCTGTTGAGAATGGGATTGTCGGACACTGACGAGTGTAGGTTCTGTGGAGGAGGAGGAAGAAACCTCCATTCACCTAGTGACGGAATGCTTTGGCATTGCGAGCCTAAGAAGAGAATGCTTTAGGCGATAAACTTGTAAGAGTGAGGAACTAGTGTCGTTGAAGCCTTCACATATATTGGTTCATCAGATCTCTGAACTGCAAGGCAAGCTGTGAAGGGTGTGGTCAAAAAAACTCTGTGAGTGCCACAATAGACCTTAAGGTCGCAGTGAACTGTAACCCTTTTTAAACTATCAGCCCAAAGTTGTCCGGCATTTCCGAAATCGATTATCGCAATGTATGGACACCATTCGCGAGATATCATATTTAAAACTGTCTGACATAAACTTTAAATGTTGTTCTTGATGATCGAAAAATAATTAAATCGATATTCGTCTGAGTTTTCGTTCAATTGAATTTTTACATCAGCAAGTTCCTTTGCCTCATCCTGTATTTGCCTGATGAATAATATCCAAATTCACTACACTTTGGGAGAATATCAAATAGAAAGCTATTGATATAACCTCTGTGTGAAACTGCAGAATAAAATAATGTACCAAAGAAAATCATTTGCATCATTCATTATAATAACAAATCATCATAATTCCGACATTCGGCAGTAACCACATCTTCAACAATTCCAAAATGATTGAAACGATTCTGAGAAAATTCAATACGTAAATATTCAAGTTTCAGAACGAATGATCTCTTCTCAAGACTGAACGTATTTCGAAAAGTTAATGCACAAGCAAAACTTCGTTATACATATTCGAGATATCGGTCGTTAGAAATAATTCTAAACTTACCCAGCTGTGATAGGAGGCTTGACAATATCCACATTGTCAGGAGCAGAAGGAGCAGAATGGTACTCTCTTGCATGCACCGGGTTGATTATTAATTCGCTGCTGATTTGCGAAGGAGCTGTAAAAAATGCCATATGTATAGCTTGACATTAAAATGATAAATTTTTCGTTCAAATGGAAATGTAAATTTTTGAGAATTGAGGATACCAGCTACCATAAATACGGTCCGTCCGACCGTTAGCACAATAACTTTCGAAGGGATTGTCCTAGAGACTTGAAATTTTCAGGGTGAGTTCGGTTCCCAAATGGCTCGGTTAAGTTCGTTAACCAGCCAAATCGTACAGGGTGTTCCATAAAATATGGCCATTCGAAATTTTTGTTCCTCAATATCTCAGACAAAACGAAACCCATCGAAATGAAATTTTGCGGCCATATGCAAGATGCTCATAATAAGCCTCATGCAAAGTTTTGTAGCCATAGTGTAGCCAGAATCATAGAAAAATTGAAGCTTCATATTTCCATAAAAAATATCCGATTCGAATGAAATTCATTTTATAAAGATTGATACACTGAATTTTTAAGCAGAATTTTGTGGTCACAGTGTTTACAGAACCATAGAAAATTCAATTGGAATATTGAAAAAAAGAATCTCTATATTTCCATAACAAGATACCCGATTCGGGTGGAATTCATTTTGTGTATGGAGATAGTAATACTGAATGTTCATGCAATATTTTAAGATGATCGTATCATTTGAACCATAGAATTAATTTTGTTAATAGTCAAGTTTTAAAATATTTCAGTTCTTGAATAATTTCCAGAATATTATTCCGATCGTGCTGTAATTTTGTATTTGTATATTTAGTATCAATCTCAAGTACCTAATATTCAAAATTTTGAGGTGATAGCCTCATTGCTCCACCACTGTACGAGCGCTCAAAGGCCGATTCAAGGGAAATTTATTTTGTGAAGCGAGACTGATATACTGAATGTTCCTGCAAAATTTCAAGAGGATCGCATCATCAGAATCATAGAATTCAATTCTTTTTATTATTCAATTTTATCATATTTCATTTTTTGGATAATTTCCAGAATATACAGGGTGCGGCAGCATAACTTCCTTTTTTTAAAACTCAATAAAACGTATTGTATAAATCAGAAATTTTTTATTCGTTTTTTATAATATAGGCACATACATAAAGATTTGTTTTACCCAGTTTTGAAGATAAAAAGGTGACGCCCCATTCTCCATACACTGAGTAAACCGATTTCTGGCGTTTGTCATGACTCCAGCCAGTATAGTTATGTTGGCAGTTTTTTCCTGTATGTTGTTCTTCAAATCTTGTAGGTCCTTGGACGGTTCACATAAACACGAGATTTCAAAAAATCCCATAGAAAAAAGTCACAAGGGGTCAAATCGACAATTTCATCAAAGGCTCTTGCATTCACCTAAAGTCACAGTGTGGTGTGCAATTTCCTCAAGTGGAATTATTGGTCGCTGGTTCTTTGAAGAAAATGAAGTCACAGTGACAGTGAATTCGGACCGGTATGTTAACATGTTACAGGAATTTTTTCCCCCATCCAAGAATAACTGCCAACATAACGCCTGCTACTGGCTGGAGTCATGACAAACGCCAGAAATCGGTTTACTCAGTGTATGGAGAATGGGGGACGTCACCTACCTGATTTTATCTTCAAAACTGGGTTAAACAAAACTTTATGTTGTGCCTATATTATAAAAAACGAATAAAATTTTTCTGATTCATACAATGCGTTTTATTAAGTTTCAAAAAAAGGAAGTTATGCTGCCGCACCCTGTATTTGGTATCAATCTCAAATCCCATATGAAATTTTGAGGTAATAGTCTTATTACTCCACCAAAGAACGATCGCTCAAAAGCTCCTGCTCAGGGCTCTTCTTAAATTTTTTCATACCAGGTTAACAATATACCATTATATAGACAATATAGACAAATGTAACACCATGTCTTTCACGAGAAGTAAGCAGCCTATCATGTATCCCTTCAGTGACAGCAAGCTATTGCCAAGGGTGGCTGAGGTGAGGGATTTGGGTATTGTTTTCGATAGTGCTCTCACATTCGTTCCCCACATCGATCAGTTGGTGCTTTCGGTTTCGAGGACTTATGGTTTCATAATTCGAAGTTGTGGATGCTTCACTGATTCAGCAACATATTTATGCCTTTTCAAGGCATTTATACGAAGTAGGTTGGAGTATGGCTCTGTGATTTGGAATCCTCTCTACAACTGCCATAAACAGCGTATTGAATCAGTACAGAAACGTTTTTTAAAATATCTGGCTTGGAGAGAAGATAGCGTGTACCCCGCGAGAGGCTCTGATTATGGATTGATTTTGGAGAGATTTGGTTTGTCCTCTTTGATTGTTGGACGCAAGATATTGGCTGTGAAGTTCTTATACAATATTTTAAATGACATAATTGATAGTCCCTCAATTCTGGCAATGCTAAACTTTACAGTGAGGAGACCAGGCTCGCGATCTCAGGAACTTTTTTATTTACGTACACCTAGAACCAACTTGTTGTTGCAGTCTCCAGTGGAATTTATGTGCCGTACCTTCAATCCTTTATCTACTGTTTGTGATGTGAATTTTGATCCGTTGTCGTGTATTGTGGACCTACTCTCATCGCACTGTGGTGTGTGAAGTGCATATGAATCGAACATTTTTTTTTTCTGCACTATGTTTTTACTTTTTAAAATCAAGTGATTAATTTCTGTTTGTTTCGGGCTTTTGTTTGTAGTTTTGATTCAATACTAAATAATTTCCTGTAATTGGTTTTTCCTGTAGGAAATAAATGGCTTATTATTATTATTATTATTATTATTATTGAACTAGGGATATTGCATTCAAACTTGATGCACAATTTGAAAGCTCCCTTTCGAGCATATTTCACAACACAAAATCGTGAATATTTCACCCCTTCAAATTTAAACTTTCAAGTGGACAACACAGAAGAAAATAAAATAAACCTACCCATAGAATTCCTGTATTCATGCTTCTCGTCGTTAGTGACATCGAGTTTCATGGAATCGTCTCCTAGCGATTTCATGTCATCGAAAGTCATATACTTGTACTGATGTTGATCACTGGACAGTGGATCGTCACCTAAAGTCACAGAAAAATCGATCAATAAACTGTCAAACTAATCATTTCTCGCACATAGAAATGTACGAAAAATAGAACAATATTCACGGCTACTATAAAGAGCTCGCGTACTGAACTGATAATTATTTAGAAAATCATAGATCTAGTGAACGAACTCGATGTGCTCATGATTCCAGACAGTGGCGTAACTATACCATCTGGGGCCCGTGGCAAATCCTTTTGATGGGGCCCTATCAGTAAAAATCGTCACGTTATACCCAGTAATTTGAATGAACTTCAGCGTACTCAATTACACGTTGTATATGTTGTATTGGAGAGTTCACATTCATCCATAGAACATAATATTTCGAAGCATTCATCATCTATTCGCTAGCTTTTCCATGAAAGAACAACATTTTGAGGAAACCTGCGTACATTTACAATTTCAATAAGATATTTATCAAGAAACATTTTTTCTTCGAGCTTTCTGTTCCGCAAAATTTTCTATCACATCTTCAAAGTTTAAAAATTAGGCCATAGAATTTTCAATAGACAGAAGGGGCGGTCGGCATCGACATCGGACGTGTCGGATCGATCCGAGACCGAACCGTTCGTTTATTACATCCGGATTGAGGGGAGTACACATCTGGAGCGTTCGTCATAAAAATCTGAGCAATCGGACGTCGATTTTACTGAAGAGCTACGAAAAGGGTGAAAGTATCGTTAAAAGATGAGCATATTTCCCGAAATAGTGATCTTCGAAATCTCATAATCTATAAAAGTAGAACAGAGCAGTATGTTCTGTGGCAGATGCTCTGTACCGTTCGTTTATTCCCAGATATTACAGATGAATCTGTACGATCTGTGGTCACGTGACTAAAAAATCCGTCTGCTCGCGGAGGTCAATGCCGAACGGGCTTAGAATAGCCAAGTTACATAACCTGTCTTGTCCCATAGAATTTTATCAATTTTAGTTTTTAAAATGATCTTTCAGCAATAGCTGTAGTCACAGGAATTGTTAGTAATGACATAAATGCAATGCATACTTCAGGAGAGCTGCAGGACATAAAATGATTTTTTATTATTAATAAATCAGCAAGGTCTCTAATAAATGAAGATTTTTCTATTTCGTCTCTGAAAGTGGATCGAAAACTGAGAATTTCTCTGGCAATGATTCAGATATGTCTTTTTTATATATCTCAACAAATTCTAGAGCTTTTTTTAATAGATCAGTGTCGTTTAAAACTTTCAAAGTAGAAGGCTTCAAAATACTAAAATTTGAAACACCTTTTATTTAGGTTGGTTGATATGCTTAAAATTGTATTATGGTCTTTAGTTGTCTCATTTTGAGCAGAACTTATAAAAATAGACTTTTCAACTAAAATAAAATACTCAGGTACATTGTAAAAAAATATCTTTGAGCTCGCGGCCCCTTGGGCCGGTACCCCCTTGAGTCGGGGGCTCGTGGCATTTTGCCACCCCTGCCACCCTGTAGTTACGCCACTGATTCCCTATTTAAAATAGGTTTAATTATGCTGCGAGTAATTAAATGAAATGTAATATGTTGAATCTCTGACTGGATGATGTATTATTTATTTGATAGATATCAAGTACGAGTTCACTGATTGAAACTTTTCGTTTTCACTGCAACAATTACCTTGGACGGTCATAATTAACCTTGTTACTTCGTTTATGTCTAAAAGTTCATTATTATACTGGGACGGGTAGTGTAGAAAATATCAATGAATTATTCAACATACACGGTTTGTGTTGAAATCTGCATCATCATAAAGATGAAGGAGTAATCACAATTTGAAAATTGCATCTGAAATTTTCTGATCGGAGTTACAAATAAAGGGTTTTCCAATAAGAGGTGTTATTTTGATATTCAAAGAAAAATGCCATTTTTCAATATAAATGATCGGATATTTATTTCATTATATAGAAGAAGCTATGCTGTTGATAGTGGAAAATAACATCAGGCAAATGACCACCACGACCACGCTTACAGGACCATATCCTTTTAATGAAATTTTCCATAACCAAATCGCAAAGTGGCTGCCTTATGTCCTCGATAGCCTTACGAATTCAACCTTTGAGGTCTTGTATCGACGCTGGGCTGTTGGCGTTCTCTTGCACGTGGCCCAAAGGTTGTTAAATCACAAGATCTCGGTGACCAATTGTGATCACCTCTTCGAGAGATAACACGGCCAGGAAACTTTTCCCGAGAAAAACCAATGTTTCGTTGCTTGTGTGGCACGCAGCGCCGTCTTGTTGAAAGTAAACGTTATCCAGATCAATACTACCCAAACTCATTTCCATAAAAAATCATTAAAAATCTTTCGATAGCCTAATTCCAAAGAACGACGAAGAATGGACAAACCTGGGTTTTCTCCAACACTTTTGGCTATAGCAGGAATATTCTCGGCTATTCTTGAGTGACGTGCACGAGTTTTATTCTTCACATCACAAACTTTTCCCAACAGCTCGAATATTTTTACCAATTTCTTTATTGCGATTCGACGAGCTGCTTCACGACGACCCAAAAATGTTCGAGTTTAAAGAATCGTCTTTGCCAAATTTTCACCATTTTATAGTGGATTTAATAATTTTAATGCGTTCTTGAAGCGTGTATAGTTCCATTTTTATTAATGGCGTAGTTTCTACTTGCCAAATGTCAGAAAATGACAGCTTCAAACGTGACATATACCGAAATAGCGGGCTATTCAAAATAACACCCCTTATTGGAAAACCCTTCCCTTTACAGGGTCCACATCAAAAATATGTGACTTGAAAAATATCTATCTATCTATCTATCGGGTGTCCCAAGGTGAGTGGCCTATTAGATTTTTATGGAAACTATTGATGGTAAAGATTTCAAATTTTGTGGATAGATATTTGGCCATGTAAAGCACATTTTTAAAATAATTTCACATTTCCAGTGTTGCCGGATGTACGACAATTTGGCAACAACTTTGTTGTTTTGAATGAGACATCCGGTATTTCTATTTTTTTATGATTCTCCATAACATATTAAATCTATTCACTTTTACTTTTCCATCCCTATCTCTAACGGTTTTTGAGTTATTAATTATTTTTCGAAATTTTAGATCGCATTGGCGCATTACGAAAATGACTCTAGTTCGCTCAATATTTGAGATTTAAGTCAGAAATTTTGCAAGTCGTTAGATATTGATCTGATCTGTGTCACTACTTTTGAATTATGGTTGTCAATTATACAGGACGGACCAAAAAAAATCATCAGTTGCCAAGTTACTAAATTGTAAAAAAGTCTATTTTTTTAAATTAGACACCTAGTATATTTTTCAATTTTTGGAATCAGTACAATACACTCTACAATTTTTCTATTCACGTCCCTATACCTATCTCAACGATTTTGTAGCTTGGCAAATGATGATTTTTTTGGTCCATCCTGTATAACTGACAACTATAATTCAAAAGCAGTGACATAGATCAGATCAATATCTAACGACTTGCTAAATTTTGACTTAAATTTCGAATATTGAGCGAACATTTTCGTAATACGCCAATTCGATCTGAAATTTCGAAAAATAATTAATAACTCAAAAACCGTTAAAGATAGGGATGGAAAAGTAAGAGTGAATAGAATTAAATATTTTATGGAGTATCAAAAATTAAATACCGGATGTCCCATTTAAAATAACAAAGTTGTTGCCAAATTGTCGTATATCCGGCACACTGGAAATGTGAAATTATATTAAAAATGTGCCTTACATGGCCAAATATCTATCCACAAAATTTGAAATCTTTACCATCAATAGTTTCCATAATAATCTAATAGGCCACTCACCTTGGGACACCCGATATATGACAAGTTATATCTTTTTTGAAACGGGAAAAAAACGACAATTATTTTTGAGTAAAAATGAATTATTGTTTTCATAAGAAATTTCATGTAATGAATCAGGAAATAAACCCCTCAGCAAGATTTGGATTGATCTACTGGATTCCTATCGAAAAAGTGTCTGTATAATGTTTGTCTTTCAAGGTTATAGCACAATCAGGAACAGAGATAATGACCAAAGTTGAAATTGCCCAAATGTCAATTTTGGCTTATAACTCGAAAAAGAAAGACGATAGAGGAATGTGGTTGACAGTATAATAAGCTTATCAAAAAAGATAACCGCATTCATTTGTTCTATCTCTTAGGGTTTGAAAGTTGTAGTTCAACTCTTCAAGGATCACCAATTTTTGCCACCCTGTACACCAGAAAAGGAATCTTGATGCAGTGAAAACGTTTACCAAATTTAGTAAAATGATTACGCATTGATATTTTCCTGGAAACAATATTTTCTTTTGGTAATCCAAGAATTGCCAGTTAGATATTGATATAATATTCAGTATAGGTAGGTTAGTTAATGAATGCGGCAACTGTCAGGATGATATAGTTCGTCCGAGAAAATGAGCAATTCTTTCAACTAACTTTTTCAACTGCACCGTTTTCAAAATAAGGTGTTCGTTTTTTGCGAATGAAGTAGAAACTTTTTATAGTACATAAAATAGCTTTCGTTATTTTTTTTAATCTAATAAGTTATGTGTTGTGGGTGTTTTTCTTCTAGTCTTACTCAGTTGATGAAAGCTTTTGAAGAGTAAGTGGGTGTTCTTTCCCCAGCTTCTACGGTAATGAATGAACCGCCAATGTGTTCTCAATGTTTTGCAACATAAAAGTTGATTTTTTCGAATTTTAGCGCAGGACCAACCGTAATTTTTTATGGAGAAAACATTGCCGGTTGAAATAGGCGTATCAAAAACCTTACTTTTATCATAAGCGTACCCTTCAAAACCTTCATAAATTGAGGAAAAAACAGCAAAAGCATTGCTTATTGTGATTTGAAAACGCTCAAGAGCGGTTTTTTTTTCAATTTCAACACTCTGACTCTCAAAATCGCTGTATTTTAGAGGGTAACTTGACAGAATAATTTTTTCATATTTTTTGACGATTTATAACATCCTGTCGCACTTATTCACGAACACTCTGTATAGCCGAACAATTTTTATATTGCATGTTTTCCTCTTAGCCATGGGGATGCATAAATAATAAGTCAAATAAAAAATGCACATCGATCACTTGACAATGATTGAGCAACATATTCATTAAAAATCACGGAATACCTTTAGTATTTTGACAAATTTGTATTCACAGTACGAAGTATAATACCAACACAAATTCACTCGAACTTTAAAATGGACGAACTCAAATATTGTGAAAGATATTAATCTTCCTGAATCTGGGTGAGGCTTATCTGTAAGTATCATATACTTGCGTAGGATATATCGATAATCATTTATTATTTTTTCCCAATTATCTTATCATTTTACGATATTGAAATCAAATAGGTATTTTTGCAAATATGTAGAGGTGGTGATGGATAATAATGGTTGAAATGAAATGGAAATGAAGATTGCGAAAAAGTTGAGTCAGGAATGAATCGATAATTATTTTATTTCATTTGGAACATTGTAATTATCTGAATAACTCATTGGGACTTTCTAAGTTGTCTAAGTTGACATTGATCGTATTTGTAATTTCGTAAATATTGAAAAATCAATGGGACGAAGTTTAAGTGGGAGTAACTCCGAAATCAATCAACCGATTTCGCCTATCTCTAGAGACATGTGGATATCCCAAATTTACTGTGGAAATTCATCGGAAAAATAGTGTAAATTTCATTAACTTGGAAACTACTAGACTGATTCGGACTGTTACATCAATAAAGTGCTGCTGTCGACAAATATTGTGCTTTAATAGTTATTCAATTAACAAGGTTATTGAAGACAGCGGCTAATCGTCAAGATATTTTAAAGCGTGAGCGGAGCGAACGATAGTTCGAGACGATAGTCGCTGGATTAATAACCGAGTTGATTACAAGATTTTTCCGACGATCTCAATATGAATTGTGTATGAATTCTTGATTGAAATACTTTTTTATTTTTGCACAAGACATACATTAGTGAAATCTCTATGTATCTATGTTCCAGTAGAGTTTTGACATTTCTCGTAGTGCTTCTGAATACTTTATGAACGGTTGCCATGAGGATTGCACATTAAAATGTCTGAAAAAATTGAGCATTAAAATGGGTCATTAATGCTCAATTTGTACACATTAAAATCACCTTTTATTTCGAGGTCGGCGGAATTAGTTATTTTCGTCAACCTAAATATAAAAGGTGAATTTAATATGTACGAAATTGAACATTGATGATTCATTTTAATGCTCAATTTATGCCATTTTAATGTTCAATTCCATGGGCAACCGAACACAAAGCATTCAGAATCAAAAGAGTTATATCAAAACTCTACTAGAAAATAGAAAGATAGAAATTTATACTATGTCAAATGTATGTCTTGTGCAAAATAAAAATGTATGTATTTCAATCGAGAATTTATACACAATTCATATGAGGTCCTCGGAAAAATCTTGTAATCAACTCGGTTATCACTCTAGCGACTAATGGCCTTGAATATCTGACCATTAGTCTTCAATAACCTAGTTGGTTGAAAGTTATTATTCAACTACGTAATTTATGACAGCGACTAATTGTCACTATATTTAACGAGACCATTAGTCGCTTGATCAATAAACGAGATGATAACAATATTTTTCCGTCGACATCAATATGAATTGGGTATAAATCTTATTGAAATACTTTTTCATTTGCATAAGACATACATAGACATAATGAAGGCTCTATGTTTCTATGACCACTGTTCCAGTAGAGTTTTGACATTACTCCTACTGCTTCTGAAATCTTTGTGTTCGTTACCCATGATAATATCACATTAAAATAGCATAAATTGAATATTAAAATGGGTCATTAATGTTCAATTTCGTGCACATTAAAAATACCTTTTATTTGAGGTCGACGAAAAAAATATTAGTGCTCCTAAAATGATACATAATTGAACTTTTGCAGTGAACATTGGTTTTTGGAAGCGAGTTTAAGAATTAA
Source organism: Propylea japonica (assembly GCA_013421045.1). NCBI lineage: Eukaryota > Metazoa > Arthropoda > Insecta > Coleoptera > Coccinellidae > Propylea > Propylea japonica. Next base: position 97,498,935 of record CM024239.1, read on the forward strand.
TTAGATAGCCCAATCTAAATCATTGCTTTCACTTGTAGTCAAATCGAATGAGCTAGTTCAAAATTGAGTAAAATATTTTATCGAATCACTCCTGACTTCAATATAAGCATAAAGCGGCACAAACAAAAAGAGAAGCGTTATAAAAACAGAAAGCTACAGACTTACGTGTATACGTCATATTGCCTTGGTAGAAGGGTAGATAGACGTGCTGCGCATGCGTGGGTCGACCGTAAGCCACTGGAGGCTCGTCCACTCCGCCTGCATGCAACAAGCACCACCACCCTTAGCGTACTCGAGAAATATTCAAAAGCCCGACATCCCACAGATATACATTATGGAATACATGGGTTATTTTTTTATACAAAACATTTTTTCTTTTTTTTTATTTTTTCTTGATGAGAGATTTCCTTAGGAGTGGTTCTTCGTGAGCAGAAATCATTATTTTTGAATTCCACATGCAAACATAAGTGTTTATCCTTGACTATTTTATAATCCCTCCATTATACATCTGTTTGCTCGGTCATAATAATACCCATTAATCACAGGTGAATAATGAGTTATTATCCACTGCTGTCAGATGCTCTATAGATTAAGCAGTATTTTAAGATACTCCAACTGACAAATATGGGTAAACTCTGTCAATCGAGGAACAAATCTACTTCATTACATCAATTGAAGCAATTTTTATTACAAAATTTACAATGTCAAGTTTTCCGAAAATTTCTCATAATTATGTCAACCTGAATTTTTCCGCATTTGCCATAAAAAAATCTTGTTACGGTCGCCAAATGTTGAAATCTTCAAGAAATATATTTATTAGTCGCGGATAAAATATAGTAAAATATACTCGTAGTATTCTACTTGCATATAATGGCTGTACTTCACCTCGTGAATAATATATATATACGCTCGTTGCATAATATATTATTATTGAACCAGATTTGAGCATTTCGAAAATATGGAAAAAAAAACATATTCGCTGAATTGATACAACCGAAAAAACTATTGAACGGTCTAAACCAGAAGTATTATACTTACGTGTTTTTGATAAAGTAGATACAAGGTATCTTAAAGTGAGTGTTATATTCCGGTAAAGTGTATAGGGTGTTCTGTATTGATGGGAGAGAATCAAGTAAAGGCAGTGATATCTCAAATAATTTCTTGAAAAATGTTCCCATTAATAAAGATCCGGAAATGCTTTGTTTCCAACATATAGGTTGATTAACTCAAAAACTGATCGAAAAAAGTGGTACACCACTGGGATAATTAAAACTAACATTTGTTTTTGAATTCTGCATTCAATTTTTGACGAATGATTTCTTCTCCCTTTTGTCGATTGAAACGAAGTTTTTATGAGAAAAAATAGAACAAACATGCTTTATTTTCCTATATAACAACAAAGTCTCACACGAAAAAAGGTGAAGGAGATTTTTCATCACAAATTGAACGAAGAATTCGAAAATAATTGTTAGTTTAAAATATCTCATTGGCGTACACTTTTTTCGATCAGTTTTTGAATAAATCTTCAACAACCTGTATCTTGGCCTGGGAACAATGCATTTATCATGATGATCCAAGGAATTCACATTCAAATATCTGGCATCAATTAAGAGACAGCCTGTATATTCAAACGTGACTGGCAAAAATCCCTGAGAATTCGAGAAACCTTTAGAAAAATAGCTCCTATTCAATATTACTCCTAGTTGATTCAACAATCGGAGTTTTAGTCCGGTCTATTTAGACATTCGAAGTTACATAAAGTCCCAACAAGCTGAATTTCTGTGAAGTTGTTCAAACATAATTATAAACAATGTCTAGAAGTTCCCCATCATTTCCCTGTAAGAAAAAATTTAATTCAAGGTCAAAGGTCAAAAAAATGAGTTTTTCGCGATTTTCAGCAAAACGGTAAGTTTTATCATAAAAGTATTTCAGACAAAATTGTAGATCACAAAATTATCTATAAAAATGTATCAATAGTTTTTTCTTACGAGCCACCATTTCTGAGATATAACGATTCAAAAAGTTATGAAAGTCGTTATCGTCATAATATGCACACGTTTCCACGCCACCTATGGGGTAGTGTACTTAGCGCTCTTTTATAAGTTTTTGAATCGTTATATCTCAGAAACGGTGGCTCATAAGAAAAAAAGTATTGATACATTTTTTATAGATGATTTTATAATCTTACCGTTTTGCTGAAAATCGCGAAAAACTCATGTTTTTGACCTTTGACCTTGAATTAATTTTTTTTTACAGGGGAATGATGGGGAACTTCTAGACATTGTTTATAATTATATTTTGAACAATTCCACTGAAATTTAGCTTGTTGGGACTTTATGTAACTTCACTCTCATTTTTTGGTCTAAATAGACCGGACTATTTGGTATAATCAGCACTATTGCATTGAATATTTCAGTTTTTCGTATCTAAGCAGAAATGATCTATACTCCTATAATCCAGAATTATCATCACAAATTACACATACCGTGATAAAAAAATCTTGAAATTAAAACAACTTTCTTTTTTGCATGTGGAAACTACAAATTTGAGGAACAAAATCAAATCAAAGTTCAACTTTATTATTACACTATAACTATAAAACTCAAATTCAATAAACAACCGAAAAATACTCTCAAACCACTGGTTACTGTTAATGCAAACAATGTTTGTTCTACAGTTATTCCACACTGTTGAATCCCACAAAAATGAAACACAGCAAAACGTGATAAATGAAGAAAAAGCATGTACTTACCACCTTCGTCTTCGGAATCTGACATGAAGGTCTCCTGCATGGCTTCCGGTGCTACCACTTTGTATTTCTCTTCTATGTTCACCGTGGTTGTTGTTGTCACTTCCGTTTCCGTCACTACTTTCAGTTCTTCGACAACGCTGATGTATCCTAATTTATTGGCAATTCCTAAGGCTGTCTGGCCACTCTGTAAGAAAATAAAAAAATTCAAGAAAAGCTCTGTGCAGGTGCTTTTGAGCACTCGTTTATTGGCGGCGCAATGAAGGCTACAGAGCTGTGCCGAAGTCATGTGCTTAGTGCTCGTGAAAGCACAGTGCTCGCGAACACTAGAGTGAACCAATGCTTAGTGCTTAGTAATTCGAAAAAGTGCTCCTAAGCACTCCAGTGCTCCCCAGCACTTTCAGAAATGACCAAGCACTGAGCCATTTATGGACTTGTCGGACATGAAAATGACGGACTTTCGCCTGATTGGAATAGACAAAGAACTAAAATATTAATTTTTCTTCGTTTAACCTCTATGGATATCTAAGTTGTTAGATTTTCCTTTATTATAACTCTGGTGTTAAAAAACGATCTCGCTGTATGTTATAGACTGGAACAAGTCTTTATGTTCTCCTTATTTTGTCACGGAGAACAAATTGTTGTGTTGTATGGCGAAATTTTTTTGGAAAATTCTATGGACCAACGCGACCTTTTTTGATATACTATGCAAGTTTCTATAATCATGCTTTCAAGTTATTTATTGGCGAATATTCAAGTTCCATTTTTTTTTCATAGGAGTCATGGTAACTTTATGTTTGTCTGCGAACGACAATGTTGGACTTGCTGAGAAAAAACTATTGTCAATTTCAATTATGCCCAGTTCAAAACACGATATCACTCAAACGAAAAAATCAAGACTTAAAATCAAAATTTCAAACTAAGGGACATTTGGATGGAAAATACAAATGTTCATTTTGAAAAGTGCTTAGTGCTCGGTGCTCGTGTGAACGAATTACTTTCCAAAAGTGCTTAGTAATCGCGAGCATTCTTCAAAAAATAAGGCATTAGTGCTCGAGATTCCGGAGCACTTTTCAATAGGGCTTAGAGCTTTGTGCTCGAAGCACTTTACCTCAGTGCTCGGCAACGCTCTGGAAGGCTATTACCTCAAAATTTGTATAGGACTTGATATACTGAATATACAGTGCATGTCAAAATTATGGAACAACTTCATTTTCTCAAACGGAAAATATTGGCAACAAAAACTAAACAGGTCAATTTTTGTTTCACTTTTATCAAATTTTCATGTATTTTTGAAGGATTTTGTTGCACCCTGTGTCATCCCTTATCAACCTTTTGAATTTTTTGAATAGGGAAAGTGGGTTATGTGGTCTTTGTATCTTGTTTACGACTTTTTGAATGACTTTCATTCGTTCATTTCATCAGGTAGCATCGTCTCGAAGTAAATGAGCCATGACAAAGTGCACATACTGAAAACGTCTTCGAACAAACTAATTGAAAAAATATATCTTGAAAATATCTTAACGCCTGTAAAGAAGATACAAAGACCTTCCAAAAAAGTATCACATGATCCACGTTCCCTATCATAAAACTTAGAGGGTTGATGGGGACGCCACAAGGTGCAACAAAAATTCTTCAAAAGTGCATAAAAATTTGGTTAAAGTGAAAAAAAATTGACCTGTTTCAGGATTTTGTTGCCAAATATTTTTCTTCGGAGAAAATGAATGTGTTCCATAACTTAACGCGTAATGTATGAATGCAAAATCTCAACACGATCGGAATTATATTCTGAAAATTCTTCAAAAAATGAAATATGTAAAAAATCAATAACTAAAAATATACAAATTTTATTGTTCTGATTTAAAAATCCTTTTGAAACTTTGCATGATCATTAACTTCACCAGTTTACATTCTCAAACTCGATAATATTTCAATCGATAGTTTTTTCATTGAAATATAAGAATTTTTTTCGATACTACGAAAGACATTTTTATGGCTGTATTAACACAGCGCTCACAAATTTTTACGTACTGCATTGATTTGAATTGAACATTTTACTCTAAAATTACAGCTCGATCAAATTGAAAATTCTATTCGGAAAAATGGATAGTAGTATGGGAATCTTCACCATCAAAAAAAATTTCACTCGAATCGGAAACATTGTTGTGGAAATAAAGATTTTTTCAATATTCCTATTGAATTTTATATGGTTCTGTTAACTTCATGACCACAGTCATGTCTGATGAGGTATTGGGGGAAAAAAAATTTGAATGGTCATTCCTTATGGAATACCCTGTACGATTTTGCTGGTTAACGAACAAGTTGTGAAAAATAAAATATCAAAGATTGCACTTAAATCCATTGGGGTATACCTGTTTCAGAATAAATTCGTTATAAAGAAATTTCGTTGTACAGAAAATTTGTTTCTACAAATGTATATGTATGTATATATATGTATAGTCGGCAATGTCACGTTCGACTTCAATGATAAATTTAAGTTTATCAATCAAACTTAAGCACTTCCTTTTAGACATTTTCGTACAACTTTCACACTAGCGTAATGGTTAGATTGAAACCAAACAGCCAGAGGTGTATTTAAAACTTTTTCAGAAGGATCTCTCTGCCCGTCGTAATGATTTAGTTTGAGGTCGGGATTTATTACGTACGTCCGGAAAGTTTGGAAAAAACCACCCTGATACCTTCTTACGAATACCCATTTAAAGAGTGATGTTCTTTGAATATTTCGTTATAGAGAAAATTTACTTTGTTTTAGAGGGTGTTTTTAACATGGAATTTGAATTCAAGGTGCAATGTCTTGTACGAAATTCGTTATACAGAGAAATTCGTTAAACATACGTTCGTTATAGGCAAGTTCCACTGTAGTTTCCTAAAATTTTTTAAATTCCATTTTATACCCTTTTAAGATTCATCAAACTTCTTTCCGAAAATTCCAATGTTTATTATTCTACTTACGTTCGTAACAGCGTTTGGATCAGCCTTATTCTTCAGCAACAAGCTGATCACCAATACGTGTCCCTGTTGGGCAGCCTGATGTAAGGGTGTATACCCAGCACTGGTAACTGGATTCACTTCAGCACCTTGTTCAATGAGAAGTCGCACCATATTTACGTGACCATGATGGCAAGCAACATGCAAGGGGGTGTATCCTTGCTTGGTTTTGGTATCCTTTTGAGCACCGGCTCTAAGTAGCAGCTGAGCAACTGACACTCGGTCGTCATGAGCACAGAGATGAAGAGGAGTCAGGCCATTCTGGAAACAAAATGGAGTTTTATTTTTGACATCTTAAATAAGCCTTTGCATTCAAAAACGAGAAAAAACTAACAAGTAAAACTTTTATACAGCGTGCCAAAAAGGTCAGGTAACTCCTAAATAATTCTTAATAGTACGAAGGATTATTAAGGCAAATCGCGCACCCGTCGATTTTTTATTTCAAAAGCAACTTATCATATGCTTTTTTGAATATGACATTTCTTACCCCCTACGCCCCGCACCCCTCTAATTTATTTTGCAAAAAGAAATACAGGGTGGTTAACTAAAGAATTCCGATTTAAAAGCGCTCCAAAGTTGTTTTGAATAGGAATAGAGAAGTGGGGTTGGTCTCAAACGAATGAGCGGTTCATGAAAATTCAGTCGGCATGGTTCGCTGGACGGGTGAGGAGCGTTCGTTCGAAAATTTTTTTTTCTCTGATGAAGCCGATTTTCATCTGAACGGCTATGTATTGGACTTCAGAAAACACCAAAGAGAAAAATTAAACTCAATTGCTTAGTCTGAAGGTCACAGTTTGGTGTGCAATACATACACAAGGCATTATTGGGGCCGTATGTTTTCGAAGTGTGGACATGTTGAACCAGCCCTTCAAGACTTTTATGGACACAATCGGGACATTTGGTTTCATCAACAGGTGGCCACTTGTCACACTTCAAATCCGTCTTCACCTGTTATTCAGGCGCTTTGTCCTGAAAATTTGATTTCTCGGCGTGGAGACCTTCCATGACCCCCAGAAGCCCGGACACCTAGCGATTTTTACTTATATGGATACCTCAAAAGTGTATTTCAATCAAGAATTCAAAATAAATTTATAATGAGGTCAACTCGTTTATTAATTTATTGATAGTTGATTAAATAACTATTATCACATTATGGACTACTCACTTTAGCTGCTGCATTAGCATTGCCTTGATGTTCCAGGAGAAGGGAAGACATATCGGAATGTCCCTCTTGGGCACTCAAGTGCAACGGTGTAAAACGGCTTTAGATTCGGCGTCTGCCTTAGCACCGTACTCTAGAAGGGTGGTAGCAATATCCATCTGAAATAGAAATATTTTCTGAACTGATTCACCAAAAAATACATGGTAGGTACAAATAACAGCGGTTTTAGACAACTGAATGAATGGTAGTAGATCATGAATAGAAGAGATAAAACTGGATGGTCAATTATGATCATTATTCGGAAATTCGTCCTTCTAACATCAACGATCATTCAGAAATAATAGCGGTGACAGTGAATAGAAGAGCAATTATTGAACAGAATAGCGGTATTGGAAATGTATTCTAAATTTTTCGTTCTGATTAATGTACACTGATTATGTTTTAGAAGAAATGCAGTGGAACTTCCCTATAACCAACGCTCTAAATCCGCAAAAAAATTCGTTTTAAAAAAATTTCGATATATAGAAAATTTGTTTAGTCGGCAATGTCGCTGTCGACTTCACTGATAAATTTAAGTTTATCATTCAAACTTAAGCACTTCCTTTCAGACATTTTCGTACAACTTTTCACGCTAGCGTAATGGTTAGATTGAAACCAAACAGCCAGGGGTGTATTAAAAAATGTTTCAAAAGGATCTCTCTACCCGCATTCTGCTTTTAAGTTCAAGGTCGGGATTTATTAAGTACATCCGGAAAAATTTCGGAAAAAACTCACCCTTACACCTTCTAACAATACCCATTCAAAGAGTGATGTTCTTTGAATATTTCGTTATAGAGAGAATTTAGTTCGTTTTAGAGAGTGCTTTCAACATTGAATTTGGATTCAAGGTGCAATGTCTTGTACGAAATTCGTTGTACAGAGAAATTCGTTATACAAAAGTTCGTTATAGGGAAGATCCACTGTATATGTTACGAGCCGCGTCTTTTCGAATGGAGAAAAAACAACTATAAATTAATAAAAATTATAGAAAGCCCATAGCAGGTGCCCTTGAGCGCTGGTTCAGTGGTGGAGCAATGAGGCTATCACCTCAAAATTTTGAATAGCACTTGAGATTGATACTAATATATAAATGCAAAATGTCAGCACGATCGGAATAATCTGAAAATATTGAAAGAAAAAAATGACAATTAAAACTGAAATTAAACATGACAATTAAAAATTAATTATAGTTCTAATGATGCGTTCCTCTTAAAATTTAGCATGAACATTCAGTATTACAATCTCCATATACAAAATGAATTTCTCTCGAATCGTATATCTTGTTATGGAAATATGTAGATTATTCTTTCCAATATTTCAATTGAATTTTCTATAGATCTGTTCACAGTATGACCACAAAATTGCATGAGAATTATTATGAGCATCTTGCATGTGGCTGCAAAATTTCATTCGATTGGTTTCGTTTTGTTTAAGATATTGAGGAACAAAAATTTTGAATGGTCATTTTTTAACAACCTGTACGATTTGGCTGGTTAACGAACTTAACCTAGGCATTTGGGACCCGAATTCTCCTGCAAATCTCAAGTCTCTAGGACAATTCCTTCGAAAGTTATCGTGCTAACAGAGGGTCGGGTCGGCCTCACGAACATACTTGAATTTGACCACGAATTCGTCATCAAGGAGTCAAGCCATATCGTTTGCGGCCATTTTCAGCAGAAAATTAGAAAATTACAGACATTGGGCAAAACGAGCGCTCAAAAATCGCCGTTTCGTTTTTCAAAGAATTCCTTATGAAGATCTATACAAATGAGTTTGAACCAATTGTCCAAGCACGTTTACCACTCTGATCGAGGTATTTCCAAAACATACTAAGCTCTCGTTCATAAGTGGACCAATGAGGCTATATTACATCAATTTTTTTGTAGGATTTCAGATTGATAGGTACCGAATATATGATTGCAGAACCTCTGCATGTTCGGAATCATATTCTAGCAATCACACAAAAAATGAAATATGTCGGTAATTAAAAATATCAAAATTTTATGGTTCTGAAAATTTGCATGACCGCCAATATACATCCTCAAACTTGAATTCAATTTGAATTTCAACTGAAAGTTTTTTCATGGAAATATTAGAATTTTTTTCGATATTACGATAAACTTTTCTACGGTTGTATTAACGCAACTGTCACGAATTTTATTGCTATTGAACATTTCACAGCAAAATTGAACTGTTTCTGATCAGGCTACCCTCTTGAAATTCTGCATGAACAGGCAGTAAAAGAATCTTCATCCTCAAAATAAATCTCACTCCAATCGGATATTTTGTTGGTGGAAATATATAGTTATTTATTATACAAGGGAAAAAAGTAGTAGATTTTAGCTCGAGGTTGTGTTGTCTCCCGACGCAAAGCGGAGGGAGACAAAAAGCCGAGAGCTAAAATCTAATATTTTCCGTGTATAATACACTATTTTTTTCTGTGACAGGAAAAACGACCATTTAAAAATGAAAGAAATATAACTGTCCACGAAATTACTTTTTTACCGGGAAAAAAGTGAGTACTTTTTCCCGGCTACATAGAGAATCATTTTTTTGACAGAGAAAAAAGTAATTTCGTAAAAAGTCATACTTTGTGACCTTTCAAGACATATAAAATGTCATATTTTTTTCCCGTCACAGAAAAAAAAATTTTTTCCTAATATTCCGATATTCTGTAAACACTATAGGCATAAAATTTCGTATGAGACTTGAGAGAGTATCTTACACATAGCCGCAAAATTTCATTTCGATTAGTCTGGTTCTGCCAGAGATTTTGAGGAACAAAAATTTTGAATGGCCATATATTAACGAACACCATGTAAGATTGTTGGTTAATAAACCCATACATTAAGGAATCGAAATCACCCTGAAAATTTCAAATCTCCAGCATTCCAGCATTCGTTTAAGTAGAACGCGCGCTCAAAAAATTTGATCGTATCCTGAATGCTTCAAAATATCAATTCGCGCACTGCACCAATGATTTCCGGAATTTTCTCTAGGAACGATCTGCGACATCAATTGATTTCACCAAATTCTCGATAAACGCTGGTCCTTGATGGATGGAGCTTGTACAATAATCGTGAGAAAAAATATATGACTCACCTGATTCTTTCTGGCAGCGATATGGAGAGGCGTATGGCCATTTTTGGCAACGGCATGTGGTGAAGCACCTTTATCCAATAAAAGTAAAGCTACTGGTTGGTGATCGTAGTGAGCCGCTACGTGCAACGGTGTTACTCCGTTTTTGCCTTGTGCATCTGGTGGAGCGTCTCTTTGAAGCAAGAGTCTGGCGACATTCAGATGTCCATACTTTGCCGCCAAATGCAAAGGGGTAAAGCCTTTCTTCGTGGTGGCCGTCAAATCGGCGCCATTTTCTAAGAGAACGGACGCTACCTGAAAAGTGGAAAATAACCAGTTGGTAAAGCTTCGGGATAGATAGTGGACATAGTTTTTCATTGTGAAATATGTTTAGAAAGAGAAGAATCATGATATATTCACTGCTGTTCACTATAGACTACTGGCCCGTACTGAAAAAATTATGGGTCATTTGAACCACCAGGTGACCTATCTAGAACGATATAAGAGCATAAAATAATAAGATTCAGCACTATGCCGTCACTTTTAAGCTGTCCAACTGAGTACAGGTGAGAATTTGAAAGTACAGGTAGAGTGGTATATTTTGGTCTATATTTTGTACGGCATTCTTACCATCGATGGATCCGTGAAAAATAATAAGAAAACGCGTAGCGCCGTAAAAAAATGTGGAGCCACAAAGTCGATTTTTTTTTATTTTCTGACAATTACCAGGGTAAATTTGGTCATTTGATTTTGTACGGCATCTGTGTCATATTATTTCAATACTGCTTCTAATACATTATTCAGCAACGCCGTACAAAAATAATGCGACATGGGGAAAAAATCTGGGGTTGCAATCCCCTCTATTTCCGCGGTTCAGTGGGTGATTTGAGACAACATGAAATAAATTTATTTTGAAAGTATTTTATGCAAAGATAATATTTTTTCATATGCCGTACATTTTCGTTGGTCCAAAGGGGAAAAAAATAAAAAATCCATTTATTTGTACTAATTTTCATAGTCTTTTCGTGATTCTAGGTTCCTAGTTAGAAACTATGTTGAATATGGGTTTGTATACTATCCATTTATACCAAAATATAGACATATTGTCACTGATAATTCCAAAATACAACATATTTTTGAGAACTACTCATGACACTGAAGTTTGCAGTACAAAATCATGTGACAAGGGGGTCTGCTAACTTCAGTGTCATGAGTACTTCTCAAAAATATGTTGTATTTTGGAATTATCAGTGACAATATGTCTATATTTTGGTATAAATGGATAGTATACAAACCCATATTCAACATAGTTTCTAACTAGAAACCTAGAATCACGAAAAGACTATGAAACTTAGTACAAATAAATGGATTTTTTTTTTTTCCCCTTTGGACCAACGAAAATGTACGGCATATGAAAAAATATTATCTTTGCATAAAATACTTTCAAAATAAATTTATTTCATGTTGTCTCAAATCACCCCCTGGACCGCGGAAAGAGAGGGGATTGCAACCCTAGATTTTTCCCCATGTCGCATCATTTTTGTACGGCGTTGCGGAATAATGGATTAGAAGGAATATTGAAATAGTATAACACATATGCCGTACAAAATCAAATGACCAAATTTACCCTAGTAATTGTCGGAAAATAAAAAAAAATCGACTTTATGGCTCCACATTTTTTTACGGCGCTACGCGTTTTCTTATTATTTTTCACGGATCTATCGATGTTAAGAATGCCGTACAGAAATATGTGACCAAAATGTAACCACTCTACCTGTACTTTCGAATTCTCACCTGCACTCAGTTGGACAGCTTACAAGTGACGGCATTGTGCTGAATCTTATTATTTTATGCTCTTATATCGTTCTAGATAGGTCACCTGGTGGTTCAAATGACCCATAAATTTTTCAACACGGGCCTGTAGTCTACTACCTTCAGAGTGTTTAGAAAAAGCAAGATTCACGCTTTGCATGGGAATGTTTCACAAACGATGATTCAAGTGAAAGACTTTGTAGTCTCAGAGGTTTTCGTTACTTGACTAATGAGCATACCTCTCATCAGAAATGAATTTTGAGATTCGAAGATTCTGCTTCAGTACTAATGGAATGGTGAAAGTGCAAGCCAATAATATGTTCATGATGGATCTGTTGATTTCGATTTCATTTAAACTGCAATATGATCGACCTTCTGAAACTACAAATGCACTGAGTTCAAAACAAACTGCAATCAAATTATTAGCAGACAGGAATAACAACTAAACACAAGCTTTCGATTAACCAATATTGTCTTGGCCGGGATGTCGTAAAATTCTACTAGATGTGCAGCAAAATTTGTGCAACTGCAAAATTTCTTTATCTCGATATAAGTGGAAAAAGGAAATGACGAGGAAATGTACTAACCAGAAAGGAAATACAAACGCCACTTACTGACCTACACTCCTTATGTAAAGGGTTTTCCAATAAGAGGTGTTATTTTGAATAGCACGCTATTTCGGTAGATGTCACGTTTGAAGCTGTCATGTTTCAACACTTGACAAGTAGAAACTACGCCATTAATAAAAATGAAACGATACACACTTCAAGAAAGCATTGTAATTATTGAAATTCACTATAAAATGGAACATTTTTGGGTCGTCGTGAAGCACCTTGACGGACCGCAATGAAGAAATTGGTGAAAAAATTCGAGCTGTTGGAACAAGTTAGTAATGTGAAGAATAAAACACGTGCATGTTGCTCAAGAACAGCCGAGAATATTGCTGCTGTAGCCGAAAGTGTTAAAGAAAACCCAGGTTTGTCCATTTCTCGTCGATCTTTTGAATTAGGCATCCCACAAACGTCAATACAACGTATTTTGCATAAAGATTTGGGTATTGAGGCTTATAAAGTTCAGTTAACACAAGAACTCAAGCCGGCCGATCAGCAACAACGTCGTGTCTTTCCGGACCATGTTATCTCCCGAAGGGATTATCACAATTGGCCCGAGATCTTGTGATTTAACACCTTGCGACTTCTTCCTTTGGGGCCACGCGAAAGAGAAGGTCTACGCCAATAGCCCAGCGTCGATTCAAGACCTCAAAGATGGAATTCGTGAGGGTATCGAGAACATAGGGCAGACACTTTGCGATTTGGTTATGGAAAACTTCATTAAAAGGAGGATATGGTCCCGTAAGCGTGGTCGTGGTGGTCATTTGCCTGATGTTATTTTCCACTATTAACGGCATAGCTTCTTCTTTATAATGAAATCAACATCCGATCATTTGTATTGAAAAATGGAAAACTTCTTTGAATACCAAAATAACACCTTTTATTGGAAAACCCTTTAGTATAGGCTACAAGATCTACAGGAAAGAGTTTTTGGAGAATGAAGAAACTGAAGGAGAAGCACAATGGAAGAATCTTCCAGGAATGGAGAGTTCGTAAGGATCTCTGAAATTCAAAGGTCCCAAATATTTGGATCTCAGCATGAATTAGTTACGCCTAGTGAATGGCTTTCAAGGAAATTGTCGCCTTGAGAAGCATATGATGAGAATAAGGAAACTCTGTTTCACTTAGTGGAAGAATGTCACGCCATCGCGACTTAGTTGAGCAATGAAAGATTTGAACGAAAAATTATAGGAAAAATCAGATCTATCACCTTTGAAACCCTCTCAGATGGTGGAGCTCATTGGGGCTTCGGAACCGAAGAACGAGCTGTTGAACAGTTGCGATAGGAAACACAAGAGACCTTGAGGTCGATAAACAAAACTTTCACAGCAAACTAGCAGCCTATACTGAGTCGCTTTCGAAGCAAAAAACTTCACCTCAAAGCTTATGATAACATTCTGACAATATTATTTGGTACAAAAGTAAGTAGCCAATTGTGTGTTTTTATTGAAAGACAATTCTTGCTGATACCCTATCTTTCAAATGATAAAATGAGAACTCTCTGTTCAGAAATCTTATGCATATGTATAATTTTCCTCTTGATATCATCTTACTTGCACGATTCATTCGATATGAATACTACATCCGAAATGAAACTCATTAATGTATGAATGAATCATGTTACGCATTTTGATACCTACTTACCTCTTCTTGACCTTCTTTAGCAGCTATGTGCAAGGGAGTATATAAGTCTTTGGTTGTAGCCTGAGGTTTGGCCCCATGTTGAAGTAACAACATAACAATGTCAACATTGCCTAATCTGGAAGCCACATGAAGTGGAGTCTGTTCTTCTCTAGCTTTAGCATCAACAGCTGCACCGTTTCTCAATAGTATTCTAATGATGTCAGTCTGGTGAAAAGTTTATTATTAAATTTTAGTTAAATCAACATAGTAGTATCTGATATAATAATGAAATCGTTTTCAGTTAAATATTTTGACTGATGAAAACCATCTTCACATGGTCTAAAGTTAAGAGAAAATGGTTTTTGATCAAAGTGAGTTAAGAGAGAAAAGGTATCGAATCTGAAAGCGTTTTTAATAGCAATAACATATTTTGAACAAAAAAAACTCAAAGCAATAACTCAATCTTACCTGATTAGCTCTAGCTGCCAAATGAAGTGGCGTTTCCCCTCTTACAGTTGGTATGTCTGGACTAGCATCGTGCTGTAGTAAATATATAACTATATTCATGCACCCCATAAAACTGGCAACGTGTAGTGGGGTAAGGCCGCTCTCAGTAGTAGCACTAATACCTGAAAAATCAAAAACATAATTTCCATACGCATACCACAAACAAAAACTGAAATATACAAATATGTGAGAATGAAAACAATCAGGATAGAGAATAATATAAATCGATTAAATCAACCAATATGAAACTCATACTTCGGAGCTCGTCTCGTTTACAATCAAAGATCATGCAAGATGATAATATGGAGCATCCATACTACTTGGGGCCTCATCAGTATGGAAAATGGCTCTGAATGATGGGGATATTCTAGGAGCCTATACTTAGATCTGGCAATCTGCTTCGGGTATTAACCAAAACAGAACGCCATCTCTGAGGATCCCAACGAACAAGCGACTTTCAATGCATGAAACGGACGTATATGCATCTCTGAGGATGCAGACGCATAACCTTACTCCAATCCATGGAGACGGAGATGACATGTCATCTCGCTACTACGTTCATGCAATGAGGGTAGGTTATGCGTATGGATCCTCAGATGGCGTTATGTTTCGGTTGTTACTCGAAGCAGAGCGCCAAATATGAGTATAGGTTTCTTGAATATCCCGATCATTCAGAGCTATTCTCCTTACTGATGAACCTCAAAATAGCTATCTATGGATGCTGCATATACTACGTTCACAAAGTATTGAGCGCAAATTAGGCGTTTGTTTATTTATCTGAGATTGGCAGTCTTTGCTGTCATAACGATTAACAAAATCAACGTTGCCGAATGTACCCGGCCTCGTCTGACGAGCTTGCGAGATATCAGAGAACTCTATGCAATTTTGACAACATTGCGTATCAATCTGACAAGAAAATAAACAACATAACTTAAAATTTCAATATACACAGTGGAATATGCCAAATTGTTTTGGCCAACCGACGGCTCAAACTTTCGTGAACGGACTATATTATCATCTTACTCGATCTTTGATTGTAGACGAGATAAGCTCCGAAGAATGAGTTGAATACAGTGGAACTTCCCTATATCGAACGTCTGTATAGAGAATTTCTCTGTATAACGAATTCGTAGGAGACATTGCACCTTGAATCCAAATTACATGTTAAAAACACCCTCTAAAACGAAGTAAATTCTCAGTTGTAAATTAACTAGTGCAATGAAAATTATCGAAAATTTCTGGGAAATATGCTCGAATGCAAGTTAAGTTGAAAAAGAGCACGAGTGCGCGGAGCGCTCGAGTGCCTTTTACAGTTTAACTTGCATGAGAGCAGATTTGTCAAAAATTATCGATTCATTTTCATTGCAAGAGTGAAATTTAATAAGAAAATTTTGTGAATCCATCAAATCGTATTGTGTTGCTGTAAGTTGCTGTCACATTGCCGTTTTCATGTTACTCTAATAAGTAATAAACGTTCATAATTACGTCTGCATTTATTTTAAAGGACCTGATAATTTTGCACAAGTGCGAATTATCGATAATTTGCACTAATGCAGAATTATCGCCTAATTGTATGCTCATTGGCTGAAACAACAATAAAAATCAGTCGGAACATTGTTGTCTGTCGAATTTGACAGATGAATAAAATTTTCTCTATAAAGAAATATTCAAAGAACATCACTCTTTGAATGGGTATTGGTAAGAAGGTATAAGGATGGGTTTTTTCCGAATTTTCTCTGGACGTACGTAATAAATCCCGGCTTCAAACTAAATCATTACGGCGGGCACAGAGATGTGCTTAAGTTTGAATGATGAACCTAAATTTATCAGTGAAGTCGACCGCGACATTGCCGTTGCCGACTATAGAAACAAATTTTCTGTATAATGAAATTTCTTTTAAACGATTTTTTTGTTGTATTAGTTAATTTTAGTCGATTAATATAATTATCTGCTTTCATTGTTTATATACTGGAATGTTACAACAGAAATTCTACGTACTCGCCCCATGTTTCAGCAGAAGTTCCACCATTTTAATCCTATTTTTTTTACAAGCAATATGAAGAGGAGTGAAGCCGTTGAGTGCCCTTGCATTTGGATCTGCTCCTCTCTCAAGCAGCAATTTCGCAACTCTCACATGACCACAATGCGCTGCCACATGGAGAGCTGTGAGGTAATCTACAGTAACTTCATCTACTGGTGCACCATGGTAAAGAAGGATTCTAGCAGCATCAACGTGCTCTCCCTGGGCTGCCATGTGAAGTGGAGCTAATCCGTTCTGAAAACAAAAAAAGACTACACTAAAGAATCGAGAAAGGCTTTGTTCATGAGTTCATGGAAAAGAGTTTGGGTTTTTTTATTTCGAAGGACGGATATTAATTTTTTGCGATGATGGTTTGAATGTGAGATATAATATCAAAGTACACATTAAGATAAGAGAAAGGTCAAACTACAATATTCCAGTCGCTCGTTTATGTAGAGTGTTACGAATCACTTGTACCTTTCCATTTTAGCTCTGGCCTCTGGTCAACTGCACGGCAAAACTCTCTGTCTGATGCATTGAATTTCCTAGATTTTCGATGTGAAATTCCGAACCTGTATAATACTCTTGTGATCTGGAGCTTTGTCATGAAGAGCAAGACACCTTCCGACAACTTTCCACTCTTCCAGTTTTGTCAATTGTTTCTTCTAGTATTTCTGGTATTGTATTATAGAGACACTATTGAATATTTAATTTCAATAAGTTTGTATCCCAATATTTTGCATGTTTTAATGGCATGCAGAAGACTTTCCGTTAAAACTCGGTGTTATAACCCTGAAATACTTTTGTGGATGTAAGTAATAAAAAGAGGACCAATAAAAACATATAGTACAAAAGTGTGCTTTGCTAGGACAGGTCAGATAAGCACGAGACAAAATACTCGACGAAGTACAAAGGCTTGCACTGGAGCCGAAGAAACTCAGTGAAGAAGTCAAGAACAATAAGGTCCCTTCAGTAATGTTTCCTGGTCACTGATGAATCGAAGGAAATGAAGAGGCTAACGAACTAGCCAGAAAGGGAGAACAAATGCCACTTAGTTGCCCAGAACCCTTTTGTGGTAAAGGCAATTGCACATAAAAGAGAGAGTTTTTGGAGGAGGAAACTAAAAGGGAAGTACTCTGGAGAAATCTGAGAGGAATGGATTATTTCTAGAAGTTTGTCTAGAACTTTGAAACTTCAAGTTCGAAAAAGTATTTGGATCTCAGTGAGAGCCTCTTCACTGGCTTTTTAGCGGGATATTGACACATATGATGAGAATTGGCATAACAGAAACTGGCGAGTATGGATTATATGGGAAAGAAACTCCTGTTCACTTAGGTTTAGAATGCCTCGTCATTGCAATCCTGCGTGAAGCTCCTCACTGGCATTTTAACAGGACATTGTCGCTTTAGAAATCATAGGATGAGAATTCGCTTAACAGGAAGTGATGAGAGTAGATTATGTGGCGAAAGAGGAAGAAACCTCTGTTTCCTTAGTTATAGAATGCCTCGCCCTTGCAAGCATGTGCAAAGAATGACTAGGACAGAAGAATTATAGGAGAAACGCGGATTTAGTCGCCTTGAAGCTCTCTCAGATACCGGAGTTCGTTGGAGACATACAAAAACCATGAGAAGTGCGTTTTTTCAAATGTAATTCTATGTAGGAGCTCAAATGAACGAAAAGAGAATGTAAAATCCTTTCGAATGAGTTTATTGTGCATTAGGTATCTAAGAAAATGTTGAAGAATCTGCTTTCATGAAAAAATATCCCTAAATGTTATAATATACACTATGCAAGGTTTCATATTGAACTTCTGAGTTGTTAGTAGCTAGTATTTGATATAACTGGCAACAACAGAGCTTTCAGCAGTGGTTCTTGCCCGAAAAACCAATTTGTCATTAATTTCGTACGATAGGAAAATGAAACTATTAACAGAAGAAAACTACAACCTACCTTGGTTTTCGAATGCATGGGAGCACCATTTTCCAGCAACATATCCACAACTTGGTCGTGTCCAGATCTGGCGGCGCAATGAAGTGGAGTCAGGCCATCTCTGGTTTTGGCCTGGATGTCAGCTCCTTTGGCCACCAAGAGCGACACCATGTTGATTTTTCCCCATTTGCTAGCCACATGAAGGGGTGTGATATTATGTTTGGCAGTGTAGTTTACATCCGCACCTTTGTCGTACAACAGGGAAGCTACTTTGTCGTTACCGTAGTGGGCTGCGATGTGAAGAGGAGTAAAGCCACTTTTGGAAGTCACGTCTGGGTTGTGTTCGTTCTGAAATCAACATTTTATCATAAAATATATTTAAGGAAAGCCGTGGGTAGGTGCTTTCGAGCGCTGGCTCATTGGTGAAGCAAACATGCTATTACCTCCATGTGTTGTACAGGACTTGACATTTATGCAAAATCTAAGCACGATCGGAATTATGTTCTGGAAATTATTCGAAGAATACAATGCGTAAAAAATCGATAAATAAAAAAATCAAATTCTATCGTTCAGATGATGCGATCCTTTTAAAACTATAATAACATTCAGTATATCAATCTTCATTGACAAAATGGATTTCACTCGAATTGAACATCATCTTATGAAAATATAAAGATTCTTCTTTTCAATATTCAAATAGAATTTTTTATGAAATGCGTTGACACTTTGGCCACAAAATTTTGCGTGAGGCTTGTTATGAGGATCTTGAATATGGCCGCAACATTTCATTTCGATGGGTTTCGTTTTTTTTTTGGCCACGAAATTTTGGATGAACATTCCGAATATCAGCATCTCACATTTGGCCGTAACATTTCATTCGGATTGGTTTTGTGTTTTCTGAGATATTGAGGAACAAAACTTTTGAATGGCCATATTTTATGGAACACCCTGTACGAATTTGCTGATTAACGAAATTAACCGCGGCATTTGAGAACCAAACTAACCCTGAAAATCTCGAGTTTCTAGGGCAATCCATTCGAAAGTTATTGTGTTTACGGCCCGGTCGGATGGCTCCAATAACAGATTTGAATTTTGCCACGGATTCGTCATAAGAGAGTCAAACCTTATCGTTTGAGACCATTTTGGGCTCAAAATGTCTCAATAAGTCAACTGTCTTATTTGAACTTTATGTGCCATCAGAGCTGAATCCTTGTGTATAAAAATACGCCATATTGTGACCCCACTTGTTCTGAACGTCGTCTAATGGACATTTTAGGGTCTCCATAATCACTGTCATGAACCAAATCAATATTTTCTTGGGAACAATCGATAGATACGACTGTTTCTTTCTGTTTTTCACCGAACCGGTATCCTGAAATTTTTTAATAATTCGAGCAAAAATGATTTTTGATGGACGATTATTAAAACCATTAAATTTACTTTGTTTTTCGAAACTTCTTTTAACATAACGCTGATTTTCATAAAATCATTCAACAATTTGAACCCGTTGTTGTATCGTGTAAAAAGCTATTTTTATTAATGTCAAATACCCAGAGAAACGCAGTACGCCATCTATATTTTATTTATTACTAGCGACCCGCCCCGGCTTCGCACGGTACGACATCACATTAGAAACCTCAAAAATAACAGTACTTCTCCACTATTTAATGGATGTTATTATACATATAAACCTTCCTCTTGAATTACTCTATATATTAAAAAAAAAAAAGCATCAAAATCCGTTGCGTAGTTTCAAAGATTTAAGCATACAAAGGACATAGGGACAGAGAAAGCGACTTTGTTTTGTACTATGTAGTGATTCTCAAAACATCGAGCAATTTGTAATACCATTTAGTTCTCATATCAGTGTGTAATATTTTGAAATAAAGTTCTTCGTTGTCTTCCTTATTACAAATACATTTTGAGGGCCACTTTACTGGGACTGCCCTATTGATGTAAAGGGTTTCCCAATAAGAACGCTCGATCTTTAAAGTGTAATAAAATAAAAAGTTCAAATAAGACGGATATAATTCATCACTCATTTTAAAACATATATCGTGACATTATGTTTGAAAATTATGTCCGTCAAATGTCCGCCTCGGCTTTGCCTGGTGAGCCGAATTCTGCGAGTCCAGTTTTCGATGACCTGATTGCACAAGTGTGGCTCAATTGCAGCAATTTCTCGTCTGATGTTGGCTTCAAGGGCCTCAACAGTCCGTGGTTTGTCGGTATAAACACGAGATTTAAGAAAGCCCCACAAAAAAAAATTCTGCATTAGACGGCGAATTGTGGACTCCGTAGGACGATCATGGACACCATAAACTGGACGAAGTGCCCGGAATGTTTGCCGAACAGAACACTGGTTTTGGTAATAAAATTTCACGATTTGGACACGTTGTTCAATTGTATACCGCTCCATATTAAATGTCAGGGCTTACTGAATAGTCCTGGCAGAGATAACGTGTGTGTGACTTTCGACCGTGCAATGCGCTGTTGCCAAAGATCGAGCGTTCTTATTGGGAAACCCTTTACTTCTTTGTGTTCGACCTCAAGTATATCATGCTTCATCAAACGACAATCACTATTTTATCCAACAAAACAAAAATGCGAAGATAATGCAATGAAACGAATGATTTCTTCCACAATCTACTTGTTTCATGGAAGAAAATTGCCTTTCTTGACGCCCGGAAATGTACTTTTTTTCCATCTACTGAAGAATGTCGACAGACAAGTGAACTATGTGAACAGTTATAAAAGTTCCATAAAATTCAACCGCAATTTCTCATTTGACAAAGATGTGGTTTAGTTTGAACAATGACTATATTTATTTCTCTTCGTTCGAGCGCATGAAATTATACCGCATAAAGGTTCCGCTTCGTTATCGATTTTGGATTCGTGAATGCCGTGAAACGAAGACCTAATGACACAGTTTTCATGTTTTCTACTTTCGATTTGTTATTATTATTATTATTATTATTATCAACCTGCAACATCTCTACTTCAGCATTCTTTTCTTTGGACAATCGTCGAAAGAAAAGAATTCTGAACTACAGATGTTGCACCTTCATACAGTTTTCTTATTACATATGTCACAAAGAATTTTTTCTGTTATCAATATCTGTATCAATTCATCAAAAAGTGATAGTCTCACTATCTGACCATATATCAGAAATATGTGATTCTTATGAATACTCTTGTGCGACTTTCTACAAGAAAAAAATTGAAAATGTATGAATGTACCCCCATGCGGGGCACTTTCATACAGGAAAATTCCGATTTGAATACACGATTTTTGCACACATGGCCTGTTTTTCCACCTCTCCACTCCTAGTTCCCTTGTTCTTGTGATTTCTGACCATATTTCTTCTATAGAACAAATTTATGATGTCAATTCAGTTCCAAAAACTAATATGAAAAATTTTGAGCACATTCATGCGGTATGAATGTACCCGCTCACGGCTGTATGAACCTATCCCATCACGAAAAAATCAACAAATCACTTGTAGTGTTACCTCTTCGAGCGTTTAACAACAACTGTTTTCAAACTTAGTGAGCCATCACACACATAGATAAGCTATGTATACATGTTCAAGTCGTTCCTTTGGTGTGCGCCTAAAAACAGATATCTGTAGTGCTCCGTGTATGAATCTGCCCCACTTTCCCCTAAGGTTTGACCACGATTCGCTGAATGTCAATACATTACTTGCAATTTGTCTAAATTTGCTTTGAAGAGATTGAATGTTTTCGACAGTTTGAAGCGCCTAGTGATTGTTTCTCGACAAATTTCACTCTCCTGAATTTAAAACCTTCGCATCAGCAAATTTACCTATGATCGAAAAAATGAACATCGAGAACGGCTTAAACTCGATGCTATGTTAGAGGGACGAATTAGGAAAAAAAAGAAAAATGTAATTTATTCAACTAGGTTATAAAGAACAGCGACTAATAGTAAAATATTTTTCCGCCGACCTCGAAATAAAAGGTGCTTTTAATGTGTACGAAATTGAGCATTAATGACCCATTTTAATGCTCAATTTTTTTTAGCCATTTTAATGTGCAATCCTCATGGCAACCGTACACAAAGTATTCAGAAGCACTACGAGAAATGTCAAAACTCTACTGGAACATAGAAACATAGAAATTCCTTTACGTCAAATGTATGTCTTGTGCGAATTGAGAATGTATTTTAATCAAGAATTCATACACTATTCATGTTGAGATCGTCGGAAAAATCTTGTAATAAACTCGGTTATTAATCGAGCGACTAATGGTCTCGAACTATTAACGCGTTCGCTCCGCTCACGCATTAAAATATCTTGACCATTAGTCGCTGTCTTAATAACCTAGTTTATTAAATAACTATTAATGCGTGAGGGCCTTCCAAAGGCTCTATCTTGGAAGGGAGGTCGATTTCGAAAAAAAATTATATGAACTACCCCTGCTTATTTTCATCGAGGAATTATTTCAGTTTTGCGGAGGGGTTTTTTTCCTGATTTTATTACATGAACTTTTGTTTTTTCTTGAAAAAATCATCTTAAGAATTGTAGGACATGTCATATATCACTCTCAGAACAGTGGCGACGCATTTATCTCCTATGCTCAACAAAATTGTACCAATTCATTCATCACTATCCTCACTGAAAAATATTGGCCACACTGTCCCTTCATAGCGGCGATACGGACCTGAGAGAGATAGATGACATGTTATATATTTTTGAAACGGGGATTAAATAAAATTAAAATATGGTGTTCATGAGAAAAAACGAAATTTCATGTAATAAATCAGGAAAGAAAAACCTCAGCAAAAATTAGATTGAGCCACTGGATTCATATCGAAAAAGTGTCTGCATATTTTTTTGATTCAAGTACATAGCATAAACAATAAATGACCAGAATTGAAATTGCCCAAATGTTAATTTTGGCAAAACACGATAGATCCCTTAGCAGTGAGTTCCTCGAAAAAGATACCGCAATGTTCCATTCATTTTTCACTATCTCATAGGGTTAAAAAATTGTAGTTCACCAATTTTGACCACCCTGTATAGGTTGGGCAAAATTGATGCTACATGAACTAAAACTTTTTAACCCGAGAATATAAAAAAATGAATGGCATCTTATAGTTATTTTTTTCGAGAAACTGATAATGCCTTCAACTGCATTCCCCTATTTTCTTTCATTTCCGTACTCCGATTTTTTCTAAGAGGTTTATTCACTGAAATATAACATAAAGTTTTAACTTTAAGTTACAACTCAGCAAATAAACCTCTTAGCAAAAATCAGAGTCTACCACTGGATAGCTATCAGAAAAGTGCCTGTATAATGTTTTTTTTTTATTTCAACATCCTAGCATAAACAGAAACAGAGATAATGACCAAAGTTGAAATCGACCAAATTTCAATTTCTGCCTATAACTCGGAAATGAAAGAAAATAGAGGAATGAAGTTTCTCGAAAATTGAGGGATATAAGGCGCCATTCATTTAGGGTTAGAAAGTTGTAGTTCAGGGATCACCAATTCTGGTCACCCTGTACATCACCTCAACTCGAATGTCACAAGCGTGCGGCAAAATGATAACATTGCTAGACGCGACAAACGTTATATCTACTGCAGACTGTAACCACATTGACCTAGATCTAGATTATACGATAGGTAACGATCAGGTATTGTAGTAGATGTTAATAGTGAATCTGACCCACCTGCAGTAGAAGTGCAGCTGCCTTGACATCGTCCTTTTTAGCCGCTATGTGTAAGGCAGGCAATCTTACTTTTCCCCTGGTATCGTTTTCTAACAATACGGCTACCACCTTGTCGTGTCCCTGTTGCATCGCCACTGCTAGGGGAGTGAATCCATCCTGAAAGATAAGACGGTTAATTTAGTTTGAAAGAGCGATCTGATAATTGTCTGCAGAAACAGTTATTCGAGATCAACGAATGAATTGATTACAAGATTTTCCGTCGACCTCATTATGAATTGAGAATACATTTCTGATTGTAATAACATTTTGTTTCGCACAAGACTCACAGGGTGAGCCACATATGATACTTTTGAAGGAAAAGTCCTATTTAAAATATATTGGGATAAATAATTACCGATGGCGGCGCTGCAATCGCGGAATCAGCTGTTCCCGAAACGAGTATTGTTTCGTGCACGTCAAAGCAAAACGAGAGAGATTCTGGTGTTTCTCAAGTGTTTCAGTTGATTTATTTAGTCTTTTGACTGAACAATCGTGAAAATGGACCCATGAATGATTTATTAAGTTCATATCTATACATCGAGGACGATATGTAGAAAAATATCAGTTTTGGGCATTCACCCTTGTCAACTGCAGAAGGAAGATATTTAACCATCTAACTTGGCTCATTTCAAAGATAAAATGTATCCTGATATGATTAGTTATTTAGTAGAAACAAGGAATCCTGCTGCAGTGAATCAAATTATATTTATATATAGAAAGAAAAAATGGCAATATTTGTTATTGAAATGAAAGCCGTTGAATTCCATGATGATTTTATTACGGAAATGAAAGACTTTATGAAAATGAACAACTTAATTTCAATTATTCACAACATCAAAAACTATTTTATTGAATACAAATCAGAAAAATTCATTAATATTTTGTCGTAAGTAAAGCATTTATCATTCAATACAAACCAACAGATTTTATTCCCTGGTATAAACAAAAACTTATTATCTAATAATAAATAATAATTAATTTTACAATACAGAGTTAAAGTAAGTATGTGTATGCTATTTTTTATAAAATAGTGAATAAGCAGTTACCTTCTACTTGTCTCATATAAAAAACAAAACAAAATTGCAACTTGAAAGAACATCCAGATAAGTTTTAGCCAAGTGATATGATTTCAGGGCATATATTCATAAAAACTTAAGTTATCACAACAATTTTGTCAATCAACGAGTTATCTTCATCTGTTTTCTTTAACGAGTGAATTGGAAATACATCCAATAATGTAATATATTTCCTCCTTTAAGTCCAAATATGAATCCCGAAAGTGGCTAATCTCTTTGTTTTCTTGATTTTGACTGCACTAAACGTCTGAAATGCTTCCTCTAGTAAAACTGGTGATCAACTGATAAAATATTATTTTTTCATAACCACAATCCTATAAAATAGTGACCTGTGAAAGAACTCTTTAGAGCTTCATCCATAAACACAGCAACAATTAGTGTTCTTCACTGTATTTTCTTTAGTCATCTTTAAATCAGATTAAAAACCAACTAACTAGACAAATATTAGGTATAATGAACAATACAAATCTCATTTCTTAAGGCATTCTCATTTCTTAGGCACAAACAATCGAGTGTCATATCCCGTCCCGCGTTTTGGAATACTCGTTTCAGGATAGTTCTACGTAACGCCGCTAGGGTCGCATAGAGTTGTATTTTGCTCAATAGACTAAAACTGATGTCTGAGGGCGAATTTTATGGAAAATTTAATGAAAAAAACACACGTGAATATCTATGACCATTTTCACATTGAATAGGAACAACCTATATATTTTTCCACATTTCAATAGAGCTTGAACATAGTAACACCAGGTTACTATGAATTGGTCTCACAATGAAAATTGCCTCCCAGACACCGACACCTTTATTAGAAATAACAGTTTCCATTCAAAAGTGTCGAATTTGGCTCACCCTGTACATTTGACAATATAAATTTCTATATCTGTATATTGCTTCTGAATAATTTGCGTTCGTTCGGTTGCCTATGACAATAATTGCAAATTAAAATAGGAGAATTCGAGTGATAAGATGTGCCATTATTGATCAATTTCGTGTACGTTAAACCACTTTTATTTTTTGGTAGACCAAAATAGTTATTTAATCAACTAGGTTATTAAGACAGCGACTGATGGTTTTGCTCCGCTCACGCGTAATAGTTCGAGACCATTAGTCGCTAGATTAATAACCGAGTTGATTACAAGATTTTTCCGACGATCTCAACATTAATTGTTTATAAATTTTTGATTGAAATACATTATCATTCTGCACAAGACACACATTTGACATAATGGAATTTCTATGTTTCTATGTTCCAGTAGAGTTTTGATATTTCTGGTAGTGCTTCTGAATACTTTGTGTACGGTTGCCATGAGGATTGCACATTAAAATAGCATAAATTGAGCATTAAAACGGGTCATTATTGATCAATTTCGTACACATTAAAACTACCTTTCATTTCGAGTTCGGCTGAAATAGTATATCATTATCAATACACGAATATTGATAGAATGTTTATGAGGTAATCAGGGAATGGGTATTTTGAATCAATTAAGCCCCCAGGAAATCGTTCAGAAATATTCAGGGAAGGCCTGACGTTGAACACAGAAACTTTCACTCACTTATTCATAATAGAAAATTTTAAATTCAAATTTGAATATCCTAGTTTTTGATTACGGTCATGAAATGAATTTTACTATTAAAATAATAATCGGATTTCTAATCTTGAAAATCTAATCAGATGAAAAGTTCCGAAGCATCTCAACTCTAAAACGAGTAGGCCGATTATGGGAGGAACCATTTGACCTTGGTACTATTGCTTCATTATTTACCTCATCTATCCTCAATTCTATTCCTCGCATGAAATTTCAATCTCAACTTGCAACTTCAAATCAACCAATTACTATACAGTTATTGTTATCGAACGTAATATTTTCTTTACAAAATAAACAATAACAGAGGTTTTCAATTTCATCCTTTTTAGTTTTACAAATTGATGGACCATAAATGTTTCCACAAAGAATTCCAATCTCGATAACAAATTTCTAGAATTGCTTAGGGAGAATGTGTATAAGAGTACGCACTTAGTGATTTAAGTTTAATATCTTTGGGATTTTCAATGCCGAGGCTGTTTTTAAGTTTTTCCGTCTTCAATCAACACTAAAGATTATGTTTCAATGATATTTTACATCTGAAAGGCATAATAAAGATAAATTATTCAACTTTTCCTGGGCCAGTGCGTACTTTTTAGCACATCTGTGCATTAGATTAGAGTACGCATATTACTATAATTCGAACCAAAACATATTTAAAAGTGTTAATTGACATATTAAATCTGTCAATTGAGAAATAGTGTAAATTGACAGATTAAAACTGTCAATTGACAGATCAAATTAATCGATTATAATCTGGGATTTTGCATTTCTAAAAAACTTATTAGATTTTTACTCGCAGCTTCTGCACTTATTTGTCAGGACCAAATTGGTTTCGAAAAAATTGTTGCCTTACAATAAAATTAAAAAAGGAAAAAATTAAAAGGATTATGTAACGTTTCGGTGTGTATATTAGACACCTTCTTCAGACAAACTTGTAAAATCTTCAGAATTGTGTTTTTTCATTCTAATTGACATTGAAAGTTGTCAACACATAGAGATGTTGATTTATTTAATTTTGAAATTTCCTGATGTCATTTCTTTCTCCAATAAATCAATCCAAATACGATCTATTCCAACAGATCAATTGGCCAAATTATCTACTTCATCTAACATAATACATGTGGATTCCTTATTTTTTTTTATAATTATCTGGTTCCGTCATTAGGATCTTTGTGTTTTTCCAGTTCATCATATGATCTCCGCTATTTGAACATACATGATCAGCGATTTGTGATCTTTTAATGTATCTATTTTTGATGTTGTTCTTATGTTCCCGTTTTCTTATCTCTAAAGGTCCTGATATCTCTCCTGTATAAGATTTTCCACATATAATTATTTCTGTTTCAGAGACTGGGACTAAAACCCTAGAAAGTTTTTTGGAAATACAGATTAAATTTGTCTATTGATTTCATTTTATTCTCTGTGACACTAATACTCTGCCATAAAACCCAAAAATATCAAGTTAAATATACCCCCTGTTATTATTTATGATATATCCTTCAAGAAATATTGTCGTCCGTTCACCATAATCGAGTAATTGATTTAAAATGGCAAGTTAGAGATGAATATTTTATGCGAAGAATATAAATGAGGATAGGTGTATACAAATGACGCAATAGTGTCAAGGTCAGTTGGTTCATCTCATTATTTATCCTCGGATATTAATGGAAACCTCAAATTATCGAATTGTTATATTTAACTTGATCACATAGACATTCTCTCCTTCACTTTCAAATATATGCGAATGAATTCATAGCGGAGATATTCGGAAGTTTATGTTCAACATTATTCAATTCAACTTTTGAATAATAAAACATTTTTTCCATCGATCTCAAAATAAAAGGTGATTTTAATGTGTACTAAATTGACCATTAATGACCCATTTTAATGCTCAATTTATGCTATTTTCATGTGCAATCCTCATGGCAACCGTTCACAAAGTATTCAGAAGCACTACGAGAAATGTCAAAACTCTACTGGAACATAGATATACCTACATAGAAATTTTTTTATGTCAAATGTAAGTCTCGTGCAGAATGAAAATGTTTTTCACTCAAGAATTCATATACAAATCATTTTGATCGATTTTAATCGAGTGACTAATGGTCTCAAACTATTAACGTGTGAGCGAAGCGACCCATTAGTCGCTGTCTTTAATCTAGTTATTTAATCTAGTTGATTAAATAACTATTTCCGTCAGGCTCATAAAAGAAAGCGATTTTAATGTATACTAAATTGGACATTAATGACCCATTCAGTGTTTAATTTATGCTATTTTAATGTTCAATTTCCATGGGCAACTAAACACAAAGCATTCAGAAGCAAAACGAATAATATCAAAAATCTACTGGAACATTTATATTATGTCAAATGTATGTATGACTTGTGCAAAATTAGAATGTATTTCAATCAAGAATTTATAGACAATTGATATTGAAGTCGACGAAAAAATCATATAATCAACTCGGTTGTTAATCTAGCCACTGATGTATCGATCTTTTCACGCGTTCTTGACCATAAGTCGCTGTTTTCAATAACCTAGTTGATTAAATAACTATTCACGGTGTAAATTGTGAAGCCAGCATTAGGTGAACAAAAATAATGAAGAATGAATAAATAAAGTATCAGATTGAGTGAAAGTTATTGAGGCATTGCCCTAAATGAAAAAACTGCTTTTATCGTCAGTTTTAGTTCAGCTTTATAGAAGTTATTCGGATAGAATATTACTACTTGTGATATTGTATAATGACTATTCAAAGTAAAACTTTGTTTTTTGTGACTGTGCACACAGAACATTATAGCGGTATCTGCTTTGTACAAGGTGTGCAAAAAACGATGAAAAAAATAATGAGTGTTATCGTATTTTATCTGAAGTAAAACACACTTATCTTGATATAGTTGCGACAATAATTCATATTATTTTTGCCATATTTCCGTATTTATTATATACGTAAATTGATTTCGTAATAAGATGAGTGCATTCCACCTAGGATATTTGTATAACTAAGGATAATATGTGAGTTAAGGGATTGAAGTGCAATCTGTTTCGGTAAAATGAAGATTTGATATGATGTCATAATTTTTCGTGATTTTTTAATCATTTCATCAATATGATCTGAAAACATTTTTTTATCAAAATTCCTTATTTCTTTTAAATATCACGTAATATCCGATTGATCTTCAAACTATCTTTATACTTCTTCAGAACCTGTGAAATATTTTCAAGAGAAGTAGAGTAGAGTTGGATTCATTTATTTATTAGTCTGAAGTATATATTTATTATGTATGACTTGATCTCTTGATGATTGAATGTGATATTTAAAATTTTTTTCTTGCTGAGATTTCAAGAATTCAAAATTGAATTTGAAGTAACTCAAGTGTTCACATTAGGTTTGTTCCAACTCAAGAATTGACCGTACAATGATCGTCAGGATTCTGCGCAATAGATAAAAATGTGTTCCAACTGAAAATGTATCGTTTGAGAACGGTTTCGTTTTTGTTCCATCCTGCTTCGGGACCGTGAGTGGAACGGTTTTGTGATCGTCATTTCGATCCCTGGTCTGGAGCAAGTACTGTTTGGACGGTTCTTGTACGGTCAAAGTTTAGACATGCGCATAAGATCGATTACTAACAGTTTCGTGACCGTCAAATTACCGTACAAAAGTCAGCTGTTAGAACAAACCTATTGTTTCTTCTTTACAAATCCTGTATATGTATTTTCAGTTTGCTCTTTGTTATCATAGTAGGATAGATATCTATAACACTGTACACCAGGATAAAAAGTAGTTACTAATTTCGAAAATGAAATGTCGTAATTTGATGTGAAACCTACTGTATACTTACAACAAATGCTTGTCGATAACTGAATCAAAGCATTCTGTTTTCCATCGATATACTGTGATTTAGTGATTTCCGCAGCAAAACTTTGGCGCTAGTTCGGAATATTACAATACGAAAATAGATTTATTATCTCCAGAATAGATGGAAATCAATAGCAATTGAACACTGTTCCAGGATTTCACAGAACGTGCATGTACTTTGAACTGAATTAGTTGAACAAATCATTCACTGAAAAGTTGAAATGGAAAATCAGTTATTTTCAACAGATTTCAAGAAACGGCTCATGTATCAGATCATGTTTTTCTCATTCTTATTTTCAATATCATGCATAGTTGAAGATATCCTTGAATGATATCAAACAATTTGTCGTTAATTCCTAAGTATTTGAAGAACTAAGTTTCATTTCGAATTGTGTTAGATAAATTGTTAACTCCATTTGACATTTTGTTTGTCTGATAATTTCGAGTTTTAACAAAATATAGTTATTTGATCAACTAGGTTATTAAAAACAGCGACTAATGGTCGACTAATAGTTCGAGACCATTAGTCGCTTGATTAATAACCGAGTTGATTACAACATTTTTCCGTCGATCTGAACATGAATTGTGTATAAATTCTTGATTGAAATACATTCTAATTTTGTACAAGACATACATTTGAAAAAATGGAATTTCTATGTTTCTATGTTCCAGTAGAGTAGTCGTAGTCCTTCTGAATACTTTGTGTATGGTTGCCATGAGGATTGCACTTTAAACTATAGCATAAATTGAGCATTAAAATGGGTCATTATTGATCAATTTCGTACACATTACAATCACCTTTTATTTCGAGGTCGGCGGAAAAATTCATTTTTTGTCCAAATAGGTGTTCATTAATGATCTCAGTACTCAATCAAAATACTAGAATTGAATTGATTGAAGATTGAGCAATTACTTCAATTGGAAATACACTTCACGCAAGAATTTTTCGATATTCACCTCAACAAGATTCAGCCAATGGCGAATAAGTAACAGATATTTTTAACGAATTCAATAATAATTATAATAAATAACAAAAATTACTCACCTCGGTAGCTAATGCTTGATTGGCCCCCTTCGATAAAAGGAATTTGACACATCCATCGTGATTTTCTTGAGCAGCCATATAAAGCGGTGTGAAACCATTTTGTGATTGAACATTGAGGGATGCGCCATTTTGAACTAAAATTTTAACAACCTCCTCTTGACCCGCTGTAAAATTTCGTTTTCGTTATATTTTGTCTTCATATTTTCTGTAATATTTCATTCATTCATGAGAAGTCCTTGATTTTTACAATGATTGTTCTCAATGAGTAAATTCATTGAAGAAAAATGTCGGAATTTGTGTATTTAATTAACTCTGCAAGCACTCCCCAATTCTTAATTCGAGACAAATTATTTTAACAATATTTCATCATTTTTAACTCACCAAGAGAAGCTATGTGTAAAGCTGTGTTTCCCTTTTTTGTAGCTGCATCAACAATAGCACCCCTCTTTACAAGCTCTTGAACTATTTCTATATGTCCATCCTTTGCAGCCAGGTGAAGGGCATTCAAACCGTTCTGAAAAAAGGTATTGAATTAATAGATTTATAGTGCTATGGTCTTGATGTGAGAATAAAATAAATGGTCGAAAGTTTCATAATAATGTGTATTTCATTTTCGGAATTCTGTCAGAACCGATAACAATTTTACTTTCGGTTATATATTATTGGTAGAGACCGGATTTAATGCATTTGAATATTTGCTTATGCTTTTGCATATTTAAGACATCTTCAGTGGTATTTGCATATTTTAGCTGAAGTCCAGTTATGATGCATATTTTTAGTACCTACATATTTTCTTCCCTGTGATCCGAAATGCGATAAAAGTGCTGAATCCGATCGAATTCCACCAAATATGATGTCAATTGAGTAATAATACTAATAATTGGGACTTTTGTCAGATTTGCGAATCACTTTAATCGCATTCCGGAACGTAGTATTAGTAACCGCGCGAGAAAATTTGAAAGGATATTGAAAGGAAATCCAGGTTTCGAAGATTTGTCTCTTATCGAAAGTTTTATTAATGGGACGGCAGAAGTTTTACCTGAAACTATAAGGGAGAACATAGCACCAAGGTTCAAATCCTCCCCAGTTACGTCCGTGGATGTGGAGCGAACCTTTTCCACATACAAAAATATTCAAAATGATCGAAGGCAAAATGAACATATGGAACAATATTTAATTGTAAACGTTTACAAAAACATTGAATTAAATTTTAATACCATATTATTGAGAGTTGATTTTGAAATAAAAATTACTTTTCTTTTTTTTTGAGTTCCCAAAATTCATTATTCAATATTGCATATTTTGCCTTTTCGTGCATATTTCAAGCATTTTTCATGCATATTTGCATGCATATAACAACGTTTTTATGTTGCATATAATCCGGTCTCTAATTATTGGTAACAATATGAAACCCAAATACTATCAAAATCATTTTTTTAGGGAGATTCGATATCTAGAAAACTATTCAAGCTTTAAAACCGAATTTTGCAGGTTGATTCATAGGAATCAAAGTACTATGATTTTGCCAATTGTATGACTTTTTCGAATTTTGGGCCGGCACTGGTCTTGAACGACGGACTCGCTGATGAGAAATCTGCCGTGAACGAGATAACTCTAAACCGGATTAAGATAAAGTTCTTGAATTTCGGGAGTTTCAGGAATTTGGACATTGATGTTTTGGTTGAATTTTCTTTAAATCTTCACCAACGTTTCGGATCCAGTTGATCCTTTATCAAGGCTCGAATTTATCTCAATCTAACCAACATTCTTTAAGATCTATAATTTTAATTTAACATAAAGAAAATTAACACATTACAATAAGAAAAGAACACCTTCAAAAATTATAGATCTCAAAGAATGTTTGTTAGATTGAGATAAATTCGAGCCTTGATAAAGGATCAACTGGATCCCAAATACGTGTGAAGATTTAAAGAAAATTTAACCGAAAACATTAAAGTCCAAATTCCGGAAAAATTTTTTTTCAATTTTTTTATTATTTTCCCGATATTTCCGAAATCACGAATCCGATCAATTAAAAATTTTGAAGGAGAATAACTTCTGTCAAATTTCGGGAGGCACGTACCATTACAAATGAAAAAATGTCTGTGTGTAGTGAACCGACAAAATTCTTCGCTTCATCTCTCCAGTGAAAAGAGTTTTTAAAAAGCTTGGAACTACATGTCCGTATGTTTACGGTCGGTCGTAAGCCGGGCGTGAACAGGATAACTTCCGGAGAGAACTACTTTACAACTTGAAATATTCATGTTGGGTTTAGGATTTGAGAAGGAAAGATGAATTTATGAATGAATAGAAGGAAACCAATAGCTCTCAGGATATTCAAATTGGATTTATCGTTTATCCAATATGAACAAACGCGTAAAAGCTTCTTATTCCACGTCAATTGATATGGCAAAAATAAAAGTAATTTTTTTTAAATTTAGTTCGGACATCTATACTCCGTTCACGAAAGGTTGAGCCGTCGGTTTGCCATGGACATTTGGCATATTCCACTGTGTATATTGAAATTTTAGATTGTTGATTGAAGTTTCTTGGGTTTTTTTAGCACTTAGTTTTACCAGTAAATAGTTATTTACTTTTAATAAAATATATTGACTCCGACATATGTTTCGGCCTTATTATGGCCTTTTTCAAGGATAGTACAAACATCAATAATTCTATTTTCGTCAAAATATTACATTTTCAGTTAAAAATATAAAACACAATTACACATTTTCACAGATATGACACAAACGAAAAAAAAATTTTAGGTTATGTTCTTTATTTTCTTGTCAGATTGATACGCAATGTTGTCAATATTGCATAGAGTTCTCTGATAACTCGCAAGCTCGTCGGACGAGGCCAGGTACATTCGGCAACGTTGACTTTATTTTACTTTATGACAGTAAATAGGTACTGCCAACTTCAGATAAATAAAGAAACGCCCACTATGCTCTCAACCCTTCGTGAACGGACTATAGTATTGCACTTCTGTGCTTCGAAAATTTTCCAATTCCGAATTCCGACTATTAAAGAAGTACATATTGGTGAATACGATAATTTCGAAAAATAAAACTCAAAAACTTCGAAATTAACTTTCCAATAACTTTCAACCTCAGAGTTTCGAAAGTTCATCGTTCAACATTAGAATTATTTCTTTCAATTGATCATTTTCGTTATTCCTGAAATGAAACAAATCAACTTGCGAATTGCCTCATTAATTTCCCAGACATAGAAGTTCCCTGGCAGAACCCATAGAAAACCATACAACGAACTAAATGACTCAATACTGGATTCAAAGGCTTCGCAGAAGAAACCGTAAGAACGACATTGGATTTAGTTTTCTGCCAAGAATTGTATTGAAGTCACCTGGTTAAGCAAGGGGAACAAACAATATGAAAACAAAATATTTCCACATCCGATTCGGTCTGAATAGAGTGAATAGCTTCCCGTTGTGTAGATGCCGGTAGTTCACGTAATTTCCGTTCCACGCATAAACGATTTCGAATTTCAAATTTGACTTTGTTTATAGTCACTCAATTGATACTAATATGAAAATAATTTGAGAAAGCCCTGAGCAGGTTCTTTTGGCGCTCGTTCATTGGTGGAGCAATAATGCTATTACCCCAAAATTTTGTGTAGGACTTGAGATTGATACTAAATTTATGAATGCTAAATCTCAGCACGATCGGAATAATATTCTGGAAGTTATTTAAAAACTTGACAATTAAAAAATAGTTATTTATTATACAAGGGAAAAGTATGAGATTTTAGCTCGAGGTTATATTGTTTCCCGACGCGAAGCGGAGGGAGACAAAAACCGAGAGCTAAAATCTAATATTTTTCCCGTGTATAATACACTATTTTTTTCTGTGACAGGAAAAACGACCATTTAATAGTGCAAGACACATAACCTCCACCACGAATTACTTTTTTCCCGGCTACATAGAGAATCATTTTTTGACAGGGAAAAAGAAATTTCGTAAAAAGTCATATTTTATGACCTGTCAAGAGATATAAAATGTCACATTTTTTTTCCCGTCACAGAAAAAATCAATTTTATGGTCCTGATGATGCGATCCTCTCAAAATTTTTCATGATAATTTAGTATATTAATCTTCATTCACGAAATAAATTTTACTTGAATCGCATTTCTTGTTATAGAAATGAAAAGATAATTCTTTTCAATATTACAATTAAATTTGCTATGGTTTTGTTGAAACTATTAGCACAAAATTTTGCATGAGGCTTATGATGAGCATCTTGCATATGTCCGCAAAATTTCATTTCGTTTGAATTTATTCTTAGAAATTAAAAGTTAGTCACTTACTATTAAGAATATAAATCAGACTATAATACTTGATTAATTAAATTTTCAAGGATTTTCTCTTTATGATGATATAGAGTCTTTTTGAGGTGAATATCGAAAACCTCCTACATGAAATGTTTTTATAATGGAGTGATTGATTATTTCCAAAAAATGTTTGGTTAATGGGTCGATTACATTGAGATACTTTACAAGCTGCTACTGTGCGAATTTAAAAGCGAGTGAATTAGCCTGTGAGATTGTGATGATTACACACAAAACTGTCTACTCGCTTAGTAGCCAACAATCTAGCGATCCACGTGATGTTCATATTTGTATCGTTGTCAAGGATCTAGGATAAATGTCAATACGTTTTCAAATTTAAGAACCAGGAACCACTGAGTAGATGAGAACTCAAAGATTGTTTAGTAGCAACTGTGATTACACACGGCTTGTTTACCAACAAGCCAAAACGCCAGCGATTTAGCGTGTAAAGTAGTCGCAGCTTTTTTACAATCAGATTGTTTTGCTTATGAACACGATTACACTGAGCGAATTATAATCAGCTACTAAATTTCTCAGTAGCAGCTTGTAAAGTATCTCAACGTAATCGACCTATGAGAAAAAGCATTTCATAAAAAAATCAACTGAGTCCTAAACTCTTGAGAAATGAAATCCTAACCTTGAAAACACTCTGTATACAATACTAACGATTTTGTACCTTGCACCAGGTAGTTATGGAAACAATAACAGTAAGTTTATGAATAATTCAGTGGGTATATCTAATTTGCAGAACGAGAATAGCAAAGTAACCTTCGTGTTTGTATAATCGCAGTCAATGTACGCTTCAAAATGCATGAATGAATGCTTCTCATTGTGATATATGCTAGTCAAAATGGATATGAATGTATTACAATAGTATGTTTGCAGCATGATACAGATAGACTATTTCTAACACCTTGTTTGAATGATTACCTATAGTCCGTTCACGAAAGTTTGAGCGCATAGTAGGCGTTTGTTTATTTATATGAAGTTGGCAGTATTTGCTGTCATAACGTAAAATAAAGTCAACGTTTCCGAATGTACCCGGCCTCGTCCGACGAGCTTTCGAGTAATACGAGAATAGAGTTCTCGGATAACTCGAAAGTTGCATTGACAACATTGCGTATCAATCTGACAAGAAATTAACAAAATATATAAAATTTTAAAATACACAGTGGAATATGCCAAATTGTCATGGTCAACCGACGGCTCAAACTTTCGTGAACGGACTATACTTTCCACACTTTTTATCTCAGAGCGTATAATGATAGCTATGTGGCCCCAATCACCGAGTGAATAAAGGCCATTATACGTGAGTAGCATACAATACTTTATCCACGACTACTGAATATATTTCTTGAAGGTTTTAAAATTTGGCGTCCGCGACAATACCGTTTTATGACAGCGTGAAAAAAGTCAAGTTGACACATGAGAAATTTTTGGAGAACTGCTCATTGTATATGGTGTTCAATAAAAAATGCTTCAATTGATATAATAAAAAAAAATTTGGCCCTCGATTGGCAAGGTATATCTATTTTTGTTAGTTGGAGTACCGTAGAATACTGAAGAAAAAAAATTTAAAGAATATTGTATCAAAGCTAAATCTATAAAGCATCTGACAGCATTATTTCCCTGTAATTAATGACCGAACACAGAGACGTACATGGACGAATAAAAGTAAATATTCGTTAACTTCTGAAACTATAAGCTGAAGTCGATCAACAATTGAATATTCTAAGTTATGCTGTTTCATCCTTGTTGGAATGATAAATGACAAATTGACGAATTTTTGGTTTGCAAATCATGGAATTCCTACAAAATCCAAAAAGACTATATAGATATTCTCATGTCATTTCTACAATTTAAGATAAATATTAGTCATAAACCAGCCAAATCTTACAGGGTGTTCCATAAAAAATGGCCATTCAAAATTTTTGTTCCTCAATATCTCAGACAAAACGAAACCCACCGAAATGAAATTTTGCGACCACATGCATGACGCTCATAATAAACCTCATTCAAAATTTGTGGCCATAGTGTTGACAGAACCATGAGAAATTCAATTGGAATAGTGAAAAGAACAACCTTTATATTTCCATAAGAAGATATCCGATTTGAGTGAAATTTATTTTATGCATAAAGATTGATATACTAAATGTTAATGCAAAATTTCAAGAGGATCGCATCTTGTGAACCATAGAAAAT
This sequence comes from Propylea japonica, assembly GCA_013421045.1. Taxonomy (NCBI): domain Eukaryota; kingdom Metazoa; phylum Arthropoda; class Insecta; order Coleoptera; family Coccinellidae; genus Propylea; species Propylea japonica. The sequence goes on from CM024239.1 coordinate 97,537,328, forward strand.
TCAATTGGAATATTGAAAAAAAGAATCCTTATATTTCCATAACAGGATATCCGATTCGAGTGAAATTTATTTTGAGAATGAAGATTGATATAATGAATGTTCAAGCAAAATTCAAAGAGGATTGCATCATCAGAACCATATAATTTAATTTTTTCAATTGTCAAGTTGTTACATATTTCAGTTCGTGAATAATTCACAGAATATTATTTCGATCATGCAGAGATTTTGCATTTATTCATTTAGTATCAATCTCAAGTTATATACAAAATTTTTAGGTAATAGCATTATTGCTCCACCAATGAACAAGCGCTAAAAAGCACCTGATTATGGCTTTTTTCAAATTTTTTCATCATAGTTCTGGTTCTATGATCCTTTCTGGTAGCATCCCCTTTCGTATCACAACTGTAGCCTACAAGATTTATATCTCTCAGACATTTCCATTACCTATTATTCATCATCTGGGTCCTGTTCGTCCCTAGCCATAACATAACTAACTATTCTATACATCTACACAACCCAAAATATATGCAAATTGTACCCAAGGGAGAAAACCCCATGGCAAAAGGTAATATAATAAAATATCTTGCGACCTTTCTGGGTATTCTATAGAATTTACTTCGGGATATACTCTTAGAATACCCTATATATATATATATAGTGCATAAGAAGAGAATCTCCCATGTCTTGTAATATACAGGGTTTTCCAATGAGAGGTGTAATTTTGAATAGCCCGCTATTTCGGTTGATGTCACGTTTAAAGTCATTTTTTGACATTTGACAAGTAGAAACAACGCTCCAAGAACACATTGAAATTATTGAAATTCACAATAAAAATTGTAAAAATTTGGCAGAGACGATTCGTAAAACTCGAACATTTTTGGGTCGTCGTGAAGCACCTTGTCGGACCGCAATAAAGAAATTGGTGGAAAAATTCGAGTGATGTGAAGAATAAAACCCGTGCACGTGGCTCAAGAACAGCCGAGAGTATTGCTGCTGTAGCCGAAAGTGTTGAAGAAAACCCAAGTGAATGGATTGCGCTATCGAGAGATGATAAATGATTTTTTATGGCCGAAATTGGATAGTATTGATCTGGACAACGTTTACTTTCAACAAGACGGCGCCGTGCTACACAAACAACGAAACCATTGATCTTTTGCGGGAAAAGTTTCCGGACAGTGTTATTTCTCGAAGAGGGTGATATAAGGCCATCGAGATCTTGTGATTTAACACCTTGTGACTTCTTCCTTTGGGGCCACGTGAAAGAGAAGGTCGACGCCAATAGCCCAGCGTCGATTCAAGACCTCAAAGATGGAATTCGTGAGGCTATCGAGGACACTTTGCGATTGGGTTATGGAAAATTTCATTAAAAGGATATAAAGTCTTGTAAGCGTGGTCGTGGTGGTCATTTGCCTGATGTTATTTTCCACTATTATAGTTTCTTCTTTATAATGAAATAAACATCCGATCATTTAATTGAAATATGACAGTTTTCAAAATAACACCTCTGATTGGAAAACCCTTTACTACGTATTTGTTCTTCTACTTACCGCATTCGATGTATTTATATCCGTTATAATCCCCGTATCTAAATATTCCTTTATTTTGTCAAGCTGTCCAGCCCTAGCTGCTCGTAAAAATGATGTGTTGGAGTCACTCTGAAAATAAGAAGAGTATTATTATTATTGATATGAAACAGAATAAATCGATTCAACTACTCCGTTCAAATATTATTGAGGGCAAGTGGGGTTTGTTTATTTATCTGAGGTTGGCAATATTAACTGCCGAATGTACCCGGCCTTGTCCGACGAGTTTCCGAGTTATCAGAGAACTCTATGTTATATTGATAACATTGCGTATCAATCTGACAACAAAATAACCTAAAATTCTAATATACACAGTGGAATATGCTAAATTGTCATGGCCAACCGAAAGCTCAAAGGTTTCGTGAACGGACTATATGTCATATCGTGAATATCCAAGTAAAGAAAAGTGAATCGTAATATCGAAAAAAAATAGTTATTTAGTATACAAGGGAAAAAAGTATTCGAAATACCGAATGAACCAATTTTCCCGTGACTCCTTGCTAAAACATTTTGAGAAAAAAATTCAACAATTGATTTGAATTACAGTGAAAACTTCCCTATAACGAACGTCTGCATAATGAATTTCTCCGTATAAGGGATTCGTACAAGGCATTGCACCTTGAATTCAAATTCCATGTTAAAAATTACACTATAAAACGAACTAAATTCTCTCTATAACGAAATATTCAAAGAACATCACTCTTTGAGTAGGTAGGTATTGGTAAGAATTTTTGAGGGTGGGTTTTTCCGAAATTTTTCCGGACGTACGTTATAAATCCTGACCTTAAATAAATCATTACGGCGGGCAGAGATATCCTTCTGAAATCGTTTCAAATACACCCCTGGCCGTTTCGTATCAATCTAACCATTACGCTAGTGTGAAAAGTTGTGCGAAAATGTCCAAAAGCAAGTGCTTACGTTTGAATGATAACATTAAATTTATCAGTGAAGTCGACTGCGACGTTGCCGACTATAGAAACAAATTTTCTTATAACGAAATTCTTCATAAGGAACTTTTTTGCGGATTTAGCGCTTCGCGTTATAGGGTTCCACTGTATTTTTCAAACCATTGGGCGGATGTAGGGTAAAAATTACTATTGTAAACATACATAAAAATTAAAGGTACACTGAAAGGCAAATATGAATTTTGGAAGAATTGGATGACATCGCTTTGAATGTAGAAATTGGCCACCTTCACTGGTTGCACAATCGTCTAGACGGCGGGGAATTGATTTATCAGATCCAAAATTCCAAGAGTATTTCCAATGACTAAATGACACTCGCACTGTGAATGAGTTTAAGGCCAAATAGAATTTTGATATACAGGGTGTTTTAAAAGATGGTTCCGTAAATTCGGTATCTGAATCCTCAAATTATTTTATGAAATAAAGTTTCTATGGGCTATGGGTCTCTGACTCATTGTTTCAGAGATACGCAAGAAAACAAACTTTCATTGTACTCCAAATAATATACAGGGTGTCCCATTACTCGACGTCAACCCGGAACCGGGTGAAAAGGCAAGTAATGCTGGTTGTCAGAAAAATATAAAAAAATATCTAAGTTGCATGATTTGAAATAATGCGCATTTAAAAAAACACGCAAAATTCCACACCCGTGACCTTTTCGCTCCTGTTGCTACAAATATCAACTTTTTCCAACTTTTTTCTTTGCTGTGTAACCTTGAATAATGCTTGTCTAAACTGTAATCAAAATTTTGATACCAGCTGCTCTAGGTTCATAAAAATAGGGCTTACTTCTCAGAAAAAAAATTCGAAATAAACATTTGCCTAGTTTCAACTGACTGTATTGAAAAAAAAATGTACTACGTAGGTTGGCATGTGTTTTCAAAAGTTGGCGCATTTAGTAAGGATTCCATAATGGTATAATACTTGTTTAATTGTAGCTGCTGTAGTTCGAATTTATTTTCGATTGCCTTTGAATACACTTTTCGTTAACTGCTTCCCAGTAATAAAGTCCAATGGATTCAAGTCCGGTGAACGGGCCGGCCACGAGATTGGACCAAAACGTCCGATCCATCTTCCGGGAAAAAATGTTACCAGAAAAAAAAATTTTCAGAGAAATTTCTCCGGAAAAATTTTCTGGAAAAATTATTTTCTCTGGAAATTTTTTTTTCTGATAACATTTTTTCCGGAAGATGGATCAGACTTTCTGGTCCAATCTCGTGGCCGGCCCGTTCACCGGACTTGAATCCATTGGACTCTATTACTGGAAAGCAGTTAACGAAAAAGTGTATTCAAAGGCAATCGAAAATAAATATGAACTACGGCGGCTACAATTAAACAAGTATTATACCATTCGGAATCCTCACTAAATGCGCCAACTTTTGAAAAAACATGCCAAACCTACGTAGTACATTTTTTTTTCAATACAGTCAGTTGAAACTAGGCAATTGTTATTTCGAATTTTTTTCTGAGAAGTAAGCCCTTTTATTAAAAAACCTAGATCAGCTGGTATCAAAATTTTGATTACAGTTTAGACAAGCATTATTCAAGGTTACACAGCAAAGACAAAGGTTCGAAAAAGTTGATATTTGTGGCAGCAGGAGCGAAAAGACTGTCACAGGGTGTGGAATTTTGCGTGTTTTTTTAAATGCGCATTATTTTAAAATCATTGCAGCTTAGATTTTTTTATATTTTTCTGACAACCAGCATTACTTGCCTTTTCACCCGGTTCCGGGTTGACGTCGAGTAATGGGACACCCTGTATGTCAGAAATAAACTAACTGGAATTATTGAGCAATCAACAGAAAGAAAATATTATTGGGCTATTTACATCATTTTAAGATGATGGAAATAGACCAAATAATGTTTCCATATTTTTTTAAATAATTTACGTCACCAATCATACCACCAATATACAAATTCAAAAATTTATTATATAATGCTGTAATAACTTTTTCCTCAAAATTTAAATAATTAACGATAAGGAACCATTTTCGAAACCTAATCGTTCTATTTTCGACTTAGTCTTTCTTCCAATCCATTAGAAAAGTCCTGTGATAGAAACGAAACTTCCATTATGCTCCAAACAATATATGTCAGAAATTAACCGACTAGAATAATTGAGCAATTAACTGGATGATGGCTGGTGAAATGCTCAACCTGCTCGGTTTTGTTACAGCGTAATTTCAATCCATCTACCTGCAGTTAAACGTCGACACTGTGCATTCAATAGACATTACGTAATTTTAACATAACAATAGAGCAGTAGTACAGAAGTATGCGCAATTTTTTTAGGTATAGTTAATAAAAGATCAATTTTCTAGCAAAGTTAAGAATATTTTGTTGAAAAAATGTTTGTACTCGATAGATGAGTATTTATTGCTGAAGCGATCTGATTTCATGTGATTGAAGTTTTTAAGTGTAGTTTGAACATAATTTTACTGACGAATGTAAACATCATGAATGTTAAACACGAAATAAAAAAATCTATACACAGATCAGAGTGGATTCGAGCATTAAAGTAGAGTTTAGTGAGTGAATTTGATGGTATCTCGAAGTTATTATGTAATTTCAGAGAATGTACCTTCAAAAATATACAAAAAAGTCTTGGCCTCTCTGGATCTCTCAAATAAAAAACTACAAAAATGTGTTCTGGAAAAAGAGTGATTATTTTTCTCTATTTGTTACTCTTTGCCTTATGTAGGACGAGAAGAAATGGAAAACATTTGAGATGAGCCCTGAGAAAGTGCTCACGTGCAAATTTCGATAGCAAATCTACAGAGTGATATTTTTTCTGAAACACTTTCCCTTGTTTTCCTTTGAAATTTTTGGTGTGCCACCATTGATTTGAGAAAATGAAAAAATAATTTTTTTTATATACTAAACCTTAAGGTCTCTTGTAGTTTTGTCGTATCTGCTACCGATTTAGAGAGGAAAAATTGAACGAAACCCAAGAAAAATCATCATTAGTTTGTATGGTTTTTCTCCCGATCTGTAGCAATGATTCACAAAGATTCTATAAACTTGTATAATAATAAAAAATAAAGTATTCAAACCCTGTATTCCGAAAACAAATGAAAATCGTATAAGAACTTGAGTTTTTGGAATTACAGTGGAGCTTCCCTATAACGCACGTCTGTATAACGAATTTTTCTGTATAACGAATTACGTACAAGACCTTGCACCTTGAATCCAAATTCCATGTTGAAAACACCCTCTTAAACGATGTATATTCTCGCTATAACAAAATATACAAAGAACATCACCCTTGGAATGGGTATTGGTAAGGGTGGATTTTTTCCGAAATTTTTCCGGACGTACGTAATAAATCCCGACCTCGGACTCAATCATTATGACGGGCAGAGTAATCCATCTGAAACAGTTTTAAATGCACCCCTGGCTGTTTGGTTTCAATCTAACCATTACGCTAGTGTGGAAGTTGTGCTAAAATGTCTAAAAGGAAGTGCTCAAGTTTGAATGATAAATTTAATTTATCATTAAAGTCGACCGCGACATTACCGACTATAGAAACAAATTTTAACGAAATTCTTTATAACGAATTTTTTTTGCATATTTAGCGCTTTCCTTAAGGGAAGTTTCACTGTATTTTCACGTGTACAATACGCTCCTGGAGTTTGGCCCGTTCGTTCCGACTCACCCCGTTTACATCTTAGTAGAAAATAGAGCAAAAGTGACGATGGGCAAAGCTGTGTACCTACGACGAGAACGAAGAAACCAAATCTTATTTTCGTCGATCTGCATGCAAGTGGTTGTGTTGGTTCGAAATGTATTTTAAACTGGCAACGCTTACAAGTGTTCCTTAAATAGACGGTGAACTAACCGACAACGCCACAATATAGTCGAATTTGATAAAATTTTGGTAGCAAATACATTGGAATCAAATTAATAATGAATTTATCTTTTTGAAGACTCGTCCTACTCGGATTGCTAAATCGTTTTGCTCAAATATCTGTTATTTTAGAACGATAAGGTTCGACTAATAATCTAGTCGAATTGTGCTTTTAGCAGGAAAGTTTTGGGATAGTATTGATTTCTTTCAGCTTTTATGATTCTCTGGGGTGCTGAAAACGAATTTGAGGTTTGCTAATACAATTTCGTGACAAAACATAGAAAAAACACAAAAAAGATGAAAAATCTCATTCTTGGTCAGTTTTTTTTCTTATTAGTCAGAAACTATCGACTTTTCGTGAAAAACCTTGCCATACAGAATGAAACTACATAAAATTTTCTATAAATTGTACTACTTCAGCTCGTTCTGCGACAACCCGCTCTGGCTCAAATTATAGTTGAAAGTGAGGTGTTTCCTATGACTCAATAAATGAAAAAAAATCAAATTCTATGGTTCCCATGATGGCATCCTCTTGAAATTTTGCATGAACATTCAGTATATCAGTCTAGATTCACAAAAAAAATTTCATTCGAATCGAATATCTTGTTATGGAAATATAGAGATTCTTCTTTTCAACATTCCAATTGAATTTTCTATGGTTCCGTTCACACTATGGTCACACAATTTTGCATAAGAGCTCAGCAAACCTCAGATTCGGATTCAGCACCCCAAAAACACATAAAAATGGAAGATTTCTAAACTACCCCAAAACTTTCCCGCTAGGGGTTCTTTTAAACAAAAATATACTGTATTATAACTGATAACGACCGCGATCAATGAAAATTCTATCCATGAGGTCTGTCCATAAACATGATAACTTTAGAAAGGATTGTCGTAGAGTTTGCAACTTCAAGGATAAATTCGGTTCCTAAATGTTTAACGTTTAAATTCGTTGACCAGCAAAATCGTTAAGGCTGTCCATAAAATAAGGCCATTCAAAAATTTTGTTTATAAATATTTTTGACAGAACATAACCGATTAAAATGAAATTTAGTTGCCACGGTATTAGAAAATGGACATAGAAAAAGATTCTCATACTAAATGTTCATGCAGAATTTCAAGAGGATCGCATAACCAAAACCATCGAATTTAATCATCCTTTCTATCAATTACTCTGTAGAGCTTCATCAAAAAAACTTATAATATTTCCATGGAAAAACTTTTGACAAGAATGAAATCTAGTTTGAGAATGTAAATAAGCAAAGTAATCATGCAAATTTTCAAAAGGATAGTGAAATCAGTACCATAAAATTTGATATTTTCAGTAATGGATTTTACATATCACATTTTTTCAATAATTACCAGAATTATATTCCGATCGTGCTGAGATTTTGCATTCATATCTAGTATTAACTTCGAGTCCTCCACAAAAATTTCAGATAATAGTCTTATTGCGCAGGGGCCATGCTAATCTTCTCTGTATCGTTCCAATTTTAGTATATGTACCTACGAGCATGTGCAAATATTTGGGTATAGCTGTTGACAATAAGTTGAGCTTCAAGTCACACATAAGAAAGCAGAAAAAAGCAGCAATTGATCGAGCGGGACATTTTAGATCACTAACATATAAGACGATGGGCATTAATACGAAGACTGCAGCTCAGATAATACAAAATGATATGCAGACCTATGCTAGAGTATGGTCATGCAATTTTTCCTCAACACAACAAAAACAACCTTAAAGAATCGAAGTAGCAGAAGCAGAGAGAACATGCTTGAGGAAGGTTACAAATGAGACACCCTAACAATCCCATGCACAACCCTCTTAACCAACTGCTCTATGAGACAACTGGAGTTGAGCCGATACTGGGAAGACCTAAGAGGCTGGGACAGAAATCATCAGGAATCAAATAAACAAGGATATACTGGGACCATTGATTCATCATTACGATTCACAGGATGCAACACGGGCTAAAACCAGCATTGCCACTATCGAATACCTTTTATCTTTAGAATAACACCTTTTATATAAACTCTTTTATTTATAAACAAATGTATATAGTGTAACTGGCAGGAAGACTTCGGTCGATAGCCAATTGATACTAGTATCAATAAAGTTATTTCTCTCTCTCTCTAGTCTTATTGCTCCACCAATAAATGAGGTCTCAAAAGTACTTGTTCATGGCTTTTCTCAAATTTTTGGGACATTCACAGTATATCGGTTTCAAAAATGCGTTTTTCAAAAGAAAGTAGATTCGATTATAACACTCCAGTCAAGTTCAGAATGATTAATGTACATTACGATGAGAAAATTCCCAGACAAGGCAAATGCATCGAGTGAATGAATGTCATGAAAACCACCTTCAGTCGATTGTTTCCCCACAATCAGTTCCACTTGCTGCTCTTAGCACATTCTCTCCATTGTATTCATCTCTTCTTTCGTCGCCCGAGCTCTATTATCTTGCTTCTACAAGTGCTTTCGAACCAGCCTTGATACCAATTTATTCTTCGAAATCGAAACACAACTCCGAGACAGTTCTCCGAATTCAGTAGACGAATTTTTATTTTTCAACTAGCTGGTCCTGATAACGTTGTTCTGCCAACCCTAGATAACGGAGTTGTTTCAACACACGTCATTGCGGGACTATCGTGAATTTTACGACGGTCGACAAAACATTCATTTTTCGGAAAATCTTTCGAGAAAAACTCACGAAAAGTGCTGAAAATTCTACATTGAAAATGAAAAACCAATATATAATAAAAATTTCGAATTCCTATCCATCATCACTGCATTTTTTGCCAATGTATCCGCGGTGCTCCCCACATATCGTATGTCCACATTGTCCAAAATAAGTTGTAGTCATCCTTATTTTTTTGATAGGCAGAAGAAACAAGTTTTGCGCTTTTTTTCCTGGGGAATTGCAGTTTATAAATCATTTTGAATATTCAGAATTAGACCAATATCTTGGTGGAAAATTGGCCTCAAAGTTGGAGTCGATAATCTTCGTTTCATCCATGGCTCAGCAAGGCGACGACTCCAATCTATCATATACTTGTATCGTGAAAGAGGTTTTCCTCTCCTCCTCAAAGTATTTGTTGAATAAATCACAAAGGAGTTGATACAGGCCATACTTATATATATTACATTTATATTTATCTTCCTCCATAATTTTTCGAATTTCTTGTTCTAATTCTGCCTGAGATAATGGCCGTTTTGAAGCCATTCTGCTGAAACGACACATCTTCAAAATGTTACACGTAAAATAAAAACTTGCATTTCTCCTAATTACAAACTAATGTTCATAAATTTAAAACCGAAAAAAAAACACGCGCTAAAACTAACTAACGTAAATACGGGAATATCGTAAAATTGACGAATACTGACCAAAATCTGCAATTCAACTGAAGATAATGCGATTTTTTGTACACTAGAGCCTAGCTAGCAACTAAATAGGAAGGTACTGAAAGGTTCACCACGTTGCGGTATCCGGATGTAAACGAAATATCACGACAAATATTGACCATCGTAAATTTTACGAATGTCCCGTTATCTAGGGTTAATCTACATTATTTGTTGAAAATAAAGGGTTTTCCAATAAGTTAGTTGAAAGAATACTTTGTTCATTTTTTCGGACGACCTATAACATCCTAAGGTTTGCCGCATTCCTAACACACTGTATACAGAGTATTTTGAATATTATGCTTATATTCGACTGGGAAATTCTTGGATTACCAAAAGAAAATATAGTTTCCAGGAAAAGATCAATGCGTAGTCATTCTATGAAATTTGGTACACGTTTTCACTGCATCGAGATTCTTTTTCTGGTGTACAGGGTGGCCAAAATTGGTGATCCTTGAACTACAACTTTTAAACCCGAAGAAATAGAGAAAAATGAATGGCACATTACGGTTATCTTTTTTCGATAAACTTATTATGCTCTCAACTGTCAACCACATTGCTCTATCGTCTTTTTTTTTTCGAGTTATAAGCCGAAATTGACATTTGGGCAATTTCAATTTTGGTCATTATCTCTGTTCCTGATTGTGCTATAAACTTGAAAGACAAACATTATACAGACACTTTTTTGACAGGAAGCTAGTGGCTCAATCCAAATCTTGCTTAGGGGTGCATTTCCTGATTCATTACATGAATTTTCTTATAAAAACAGTAATTAATTTTTACTCAAAAAATATTTTCGTCTTTTTCTCGTTTAAAAAAAATATAACAAGTCATATATCGCCCATAGATCATACACGAGCTTTCCAACAGGCCGAAGAAAAATTGCCAAAAATTGCATTTAATTCACAATCAATTCACTTGTTTTTTTCAAGTCACATTTATTTCGTTGAAAACCCTGATAAGAATTTTCCAATAAGAGGTGTTATTCTGTATAGCCCGCTATTTCGGTAGATGTCACGTTTGAAGCTGTCATTTTTTGACATTTGACAAGTAGAAACTACGTCATTGATAAAAATGGAACGATACTTGCTTCAAGCACGCATTGAAATTATTAAAATTCACTACAAAAATGGTGAAACTTTGGAAGAGACGTTTCGTAAAACTCGAATATTTTTGTGTTGTCGGGAAGCACCTTGTCCGATAATAAAATTGGTGGAAAAATTCGAGCTGTTAGGACAAGTTAGTGATGTGAAGAATAAAATCCGTGCAGCCGAGAATATTGCTGCTGTAGCCGAAAGGATGGAGCAACAGTTACGGTGAAAGGATTGCGCTATCGAGAGATGATTAATAATTTTTTTTTGGCTGAAATTGGATAGTATTGATCCGGACAACGTTTCCTCTCAACAAGACGGCGCTACTGGCCACACAAGCAACGAAACCATTGATCTTTTGCGGGAAAAGTTTCTGGACCGTGTTATCTCTCGAGGAGGTGATCACAATTGGCCACCGAGATCTTGTGATTTAACACCTTGCGACTTCTTCCTTTGGAGCCACGTGAAGAGAAGGTCTACGCCAATAGCCCAGCGTCGATTCGAGACCTCAAAGATGGCAGCCACTTTGCGATTTGGTTATGGAAAATTTCATTAGAAGGATATGGTCCTGTAAACGGGGTCTTGGTGGTCATTTGCCTGACGTTATTTTCCACTATAAACGGCATAGTTTCTTCTTTATAATGAAATGAACATCCGATCATTTATATTGAAAAATGGCATATTTTGGATATCAAAATAACACCTCTCGTTGGAAAATCCTCCAAAAACTGAATTCTGTAATCAAACGGTTTTTGAGAAATCATCAAAAAACTGGCAAAAATCTTAATTTTGGACAACCTGTATCTGAAAACGAAGGTCCAGAGGAAAATATGGAAGGGAAAAAAAATACATGTAAAGAAAATACGTGTTAGGCTTCTCTTTTAATATTTTATTGAGTTTCCTGAAATATCAGGACAGACACTTTATATTTCGAATGTTCTTTTCAATTGTGAAAGACATAATTCAATTTAAGTTGTGCTTAAAGTGTAAATCCGTATTAGGGGCTTTAAATGTTGTTTCACCCTTCTTTTTAAGTATGTTGTATTATAGGTGTTAATATTGTTAATAAATCCCTTATATACATTATTACGAAACTATTCACCTGATTTATAAAAAATGTCATAGTTTTTAATGTAACTGAACGTCATTCAATAATTCAAGAATAATGATTAATTTGAGCATTTAGTCCTACGATGTGAATTCTCAGTTTATGTACCAATATTTCCGTTACAAAAAATGCTCATAATACAGGAAAAAACTTTTTTTGCCAATTACTGCATCAACCTCACGATTTGACTTCATCAACAACTTAATCGATTCATAAGCCATAAGTTCATCTTTCGCGCGTCCATCGAGGTGAAAAATGATAACACATTACAGAATTTCTGATTACATCTCGCAATTTCTCATCTTCGATAATAAATTAAATTCCTCTTCGTATCTCTCTCTATGGACCTAATTTGCGCGGAACCCTAGCTATCATTTCATCCTACGAGTTTAAATTATTAATTTTAATTGGTTGAATATTTCTTCGATAAATTTGCGTCAGAACCAATCAGTTGCAAAAATGTTTTTTCGTGGATCGGTTATAAGCATGAAAATCGCACATTTAATTTTTCAGGTCAAGAAATCTTGAAGAATTAAGTGAATGGTAGATATACAGGGTGTCCCAAAATTCGACGTCAACCCGGAACCGGGTGAAAAGGCAAGTAAAGCTGGTTTTCAGAGAAATATTTGAAAAAATCTAAGTTGCTTGGTTTTAAAATAATAGGCATTCAAAAAAACACGCAAAATTCCACACCCTGTGACAGTCTTTTCACCCCTGTTGCCACAAATATCAACTTTTTCCAACTTTTTTTTTGCTGTGTAACCCTGAATAATGCCTTGCTAAACTGTAATCAAAATTTTGGTACCAGCTGCTCTAAGTTTCATGATAATAGGGCTAACTTCTCTGAAAAAAATTTTAAATAAACATTGCCTAGGTTCAACTGGGGCCATCCATAAAGTACGTCACACTAATTTCATGAGTTTTTGAGCCCCCCCCCCGTCCTTGTCACAGGTGGTCACATTTCTGAGACCCCCCCTCCCTAGTGTGACGTCACATGTTTTGCAAGTCAACATCGAAAAATTATTGAATTAAAACAGCAGTTCCGAAATTAGTTTTATTTCCATTTAAATTAAGTACTTTTTTATGAAATCAACATAATATCAAATATTTGAAACAATAACAAAAAATAAACTAATGAATAATGAATTGACTTCTTCCTGTATATGCTGTTTTTTTATCAGTATGTTTCGTATAATCTACGGTAAAGATTACCTAAATCTATCTTTTTGTTCATTTTGAACTTGATTTATTAAACTACACCACTGGAAAAAATTAAAGGATCAAGAAAAAATTCCAAATTTTCGTCAATTTTCAACATGCCGTAACTTTGAGAGGAATGGTCGTACAAGAATTTAAAAAGGAAGTTGTAGCTCCAAGTGTCTAGTTTTTGGATCAAAACTTCAAAAATTTTAAGTTTCAGTGTTTTCGAGTAATGAAAAATCAGCAACAAAAAAATTCTCAATATTTGACCACTTATTCTTTTCTTGTCTACGAGCGTGGAAATTTTATTTTTTAATAATCGTTATAATGATGAGATACTTTGTTAATTCAGCTTTAGTTTAGATCCATTTGTCTTTGATTATCGATTTTTCAGCAAACAATGATCGCACAGAAAATTGAAGGAGGGTTTCAAGACCTTGAATGAACTCCCATTATTGAACAACCATTGCTTGTTCATAGAAATTTTTTTTCTTCATGTCACATCAATATAAAAATTTAACAAAAAAAGGGCTTTTGGTGGTTTCTTGGAAAATCTACCGCTGGATCGAAAATGTTGAGGAAACCAATACTGTTAAGTGTGACTTTCACAGTTCAATATGTTGATAAAAACCTTACGAAGAGCCAACTCAATCCAAGAGCCGTTTTTTTGTTAGACAGGATTGAATTCTTGAAAACAAATAAGGATCACGTTTTTTGCTCTGAGAAGCTCATAATCTTTAAAAAAGACAAAAAAGAATTTTCTCGAGCTTTTTCCACATTTTATTTGCAGATAGTACATAAATTAAAAAAAAAGAAAATAAAATAAAATAAAATTATATTAATTTAATAACGGGTATTGCCACCCTTGTTTCAATAACGGCTCTCAAACGTTCAGCCATGTTAATGGATCCTTTTAAATTTGAAGACCGATATCTCGGCGAGAAGTGGACGTATTGAGGTCGATAAAAAAATAAATCAAAGCTGAATTAACAAAGTATCCCATAATATGTATATGACATGTAACAGATAATACTAGATCCCATCATTATAACGATTATGCAAAAATAAAATTTCCATGCTCGCAGACAAGAAAAAAATGAGTGGTAAAATGTTGAGAATTTCTTGTGTTGCTGATTTTTCTATCATTACTCGGAAACCACTGAAACTTAAAATTTCTGAAGTTCTAATCCAAAAACTAGTCACTGGAGCTACAATTTCCTTTTTTTAAATTCCTTGTACGACCATTCCTCTCAAAGTTACGGCATGTTGAAAATTGCCAAAATTTTGGAATTTTTTTCTGATCCTTCAATTTTTTTCCAGTAGTGTATGTTTATATCCACAAAATAGCACAACTAAAAAAACGACGTCGTTCACTCAGCGAAAGCAAATTGTCGAATGAAAGAAAGAAACAAAAACATTACCTACGCGAGGTGCGGTGCGTTTAGCGGCATTAGTCAAAGGGCTCGTCGGCGATCGGCACGTGTCAGAAGCGGCTATGAACTTGTCAACAAAACAATTCAAACCGTATTGCCCTAAAGATAGAGTTGGACATATTTTTTAGTTTAATTAATATTTCAAATTACGCGATTAGTACCTCTAGATTTTGAAATGTGATGTCACGAAACTTAGGACCCCTCCCACCCCTTGTCACACCATGTCACACTTTGTCGACCCCCTCCCTCCCCCTTTACGTGTGACGTACTTTATGGATGGCCCCACTGACTGTATTGAAAAAAAAATGTACGCAAGTTTGGCATGTTGTGTCAAAAGTCGTAGCATTTAATAAGGATTCCAAAATGGTATAATACTTGGTGAATTGTAGCTGCCGTAGTTCAAATTCGCTTTCGATTGCCTTTGAAAACACTGTTTCTTTAACTGCTTCCCAGTAAAAAAAGTCCAATAGATTCAAGTCCGGTGAACGGGCCGGCCCCGAGATTGGACCAGAACGTCCGACCCACCTTCCGGGAAAAATGTTTCCAGAAAAAAAATTTTCCGGAGAAATTTCTCTGGAATTTTTTTTCTGTAAACATTTTTCCCGATTCCCTGATTCCAGTAGAGTTTTGACATTTCTGGTAGTGCTTCTGAACACTTTATGAACGGTTGCCATGAGGATTGCACATTGAAATAGCATAAATTGAGCATTAAAATGGGTCATTAATGATCAATTTCAACCTAGCCCAACCCCATAATGTCATAATTTTTCCTGAAGTTTTATGCATTTATTCACTAGCACCCTGTTTAGCAGAATAACTAATTTCAATCAATTCTTATAGTATAATCCTAACAATGACAAACAAGTTATTCGCTCGAACGTCGGAGTCGCATAGCAAAGCACAAAATATTGGAAGCAGCCCAACTAATAAATCTAGAAATTTTCCATCATCAAGAATTCCACGTCAACAGAATGAATTGAAGTTTGCTCAGGCATGAAATTCGCAGTCGCGAACTTTTTAATATCAAAATATTTGCCGTTTATCCATTTTATTTGTTATAGAAGTAAGTAGTTAGTGATTGTTAAAAGTATAACCAGCGCAACAACCTCAACGAGACAATTGCCCTAAATTGTTGGATGACATCCTCGACTTGAAGCTCGACCTACTACACTGCATTCGCAGCCTGGAGAAGGAAGTATCAATTTAATTTGCACTGCTATAAAGACGCTCTTCGTTCCTTGGGGTAGGAAAGAGAAGGTTATCGATTTTCATGGCCTATTTAAATATACGGTGATTTCAGATGATAAAATTTGTTAACAGATAATATCGATCAAAACCAGTCTGCGGGCGTATTATTAATTATTATAATCGACTTTAGCCTAATAGCGTAGAAAAGGTGTAATTTCTCACACCTTCTCCTGGGTCCTGGGTTGTTCGTCCTTCGTTGCTTGGTCCTGGATTTCTCGGTTGATGTCGTGGTAGTTGGTTTTGCAATGTTTCCCTCCATGGTTGTTCCTGGTGTCCATCGTGACCTACAAACTTCCTTACCGTTCTAGCAGTACCGAGAAGTACTGCTTTTTGCATTACTTTGAAAAGGTTTTCATCCAAATCTAGCTCCTTGAGGTTGGACTTGAGGCTCTTAGGAATAATTCCTGTGGTTGATATGAGAATGGGAATGGTTCTGGAACTAGACATTCCCCACTGCCTTTTGATCTGTTCAAGCTCTCGATGTTTCGATATTCTTCAGCGTATTTTTGACGTAGATTGTTGTTATTCGGGATTGCTACGTCTATAAGTTTTGATCTCTTCTCTTTCTTCTTCACTAGAATTATGTCTGGCCTGTTATTAACAACTGTAAAATTTGTAAGTACTGTGCGATTCCAGTATAGCCTGTACTGGTGGTTCTCCAGTATTACCTACTTCAGGCTGATACTTATAATATGGAATTGTTTCGGATTGCAGTTTCTTCAGTTGGATGGCGAGCTCCTGATGTAATATTTTAAAACTGCATCATGTCGATTCTTATATTCATTTCCAGCGAACATTTGGCCCCCTGTAATATGTTGGATTGTTTCTGATGTTTAGCATCCGTAGCGGCATCTATCGTCGGTGAGGCTCCTATCCTTCATGATATATTTCTGATAGTTTTTAGTTTGCGCTACTTGATCTTGAATGGCAAGGAGGAAACCTTCTGTCTCAGGAAACAATTTTCCAGAAGTCAGACAGTAGTTCGACGCAGGAATGTCGACATATTCCTGGGTGACATCGTTCAGGTGTCTTCCATGTATGGGCTTTTCACTCCATCTTTGAATTTTATCACTATCCGTATCTGTGGTGTTTTCATGAGGGTGTTCGCTCAGTAGTAGAGTATTATTATAATTATCGCACTTGAGCCTATTAGCAGAGTAGGGGTGTGATTTTTCACACCCCCTAGTGCCCTAGTGATCTGCTAGCACACTCCCTGCTGAGGGGTTTATTCACCCATTCCGAATAGCAAGTATCAGGGGGATTGAGCTCTGAGATGTTCGGTGATTTTCTTCTCTTGGGTCCTCGGTTTTTCGTCCTTCCTTGTTTGGTCCTGGATTTTTGGTTGATTTCCTGGTAGTCGGTCTGTCAATGTTTCTCTCCATGGTTGTTCTGGCGTCTATCGTGACCTA
Organism: Propylea japonica; assembly: GCA_013421045.1. Taxonomy (NCBI): domain Eukaryota; kingdom Metazoa; phylum Arthropoda; class Insecta; order Coleoptera; family Coccinellidae; genus Propylea; species Propylea japonica. The sequence continues at coordinate 97,554,612 of CM024239.1, forward strand.
AAATTTTCCTTACCATTCTAGCTTTCTCTGCTTTCTACATTAATTGTAAAGGTTTTCATCCAAATCTAGCTCCTTGAGGTTGGAATTGAGGAATAATTCCTGTGGTTGATATGAGAATAGGAATGGTTCTGGTGCTGAACATTCCCCACTGCCCTTCTATCTGAAGTTCTGGATTCAATCTGTCAACCATCATAAGGTGGTTAATGGAAATTAAACTTTTTATGTCTTTTAGGCTAATTCTGATTATACCTTGGAATTTTCGGTTTTTCGAGTTGTTGCTGTCGTAAGTCATTAGGTTTATGGACGGCTGATAGGCCACTCCTAAACCCGATAACTTCCGAAAGCAACAACTGGAAAAACCGAGATTAATCAAATTAGGTGGATTTAAGGTTTTGAACAAGAAAGTGGATTAAGTGGAACCCTCATGGTAATAGAATTCTCAGAATTGTCCTACATGACTACTATGAGAAGGAACATCTCGAACTCTTGAAATCTACACAGGCTGGGTACATTTCTTCAAGAGAAAAATATAACAAACAATATGCGGATGGGCTGTTCTCCTAATATTCTAATTATCCTTTCCAAGCTGACGTTTTTATAGACCCTTCAAAATCAGTTTTTTCAACGTGTGAGATATGAGTTCTGTATTGTTGATGTTTCATTTGATTTGTGAAAGATTTTATATAAATTTTCAATAGACGCTTTCAATATAAACAGGTTGTTCCTATAAACATGTCGAATATTCTGAATTTCAGCCTATAACATAAGCCTCATAAAAAAATTGAAAAATTTCATTTGATTCGTGACGAATTTCATATGAATGTTTTATCACTTATGTTAGATATCTGCTTTATAACAAGATTTAACAATTTTTGAACTGGCAAAACTAGGTTTGCCGGGTTAGCTACGAACAATTATCATCCATTGTTCACAAGTTATGTTTGAGTTAACCACAATCATTTGTCGCACGGAGTCAAAAATATTTGTAATAATATAAATTAAAGGCCTTTTTTTCGGGCCTTTCTTTCAAAGTTCTGAGATTCGTGTTCAAAAAATTCAAAAATTGTTCATTTTTGTTCTGTTATTAACAATTTGAAACCTTACTTGAAGTTGAATAAGAAAGAGAGGTGACTCTCCACAAAGATTTTCATTTACAGCTATGATAATTATTAATCTATATATTTTTTATTGATTATTCAAAATCAACTTTCATTTTCTTTTAAATAAAACAAGTCTTTCTTAATACCTTAAAAACTTTCAAATTTCAAGTAGTTCCTCCAGGTTGATTGTTTATTATGTTTACAGTTGGTCCTTATCCTCATACGAAGGTGTTGAATCAAAGTGACATTTCATACAATTGTCTTTTCCGAGAACTCATAAGGTATCACTGGTCCATTAATGCACTTTCAATTGAACTGAAGGACATTATATCACTGTAATTGGCAAATAATTTTCATGATGCATAGTGTCATATGAGTCAAGGATTTCTATAATATTCGCAAATACCACTATGGTTTAAAATATCATTAGTACAATGCACAATAATATTTTTACGTTACCTTTGAAAGGGGAAAATTCCACCTTCGTTCTAAGAATAACAAAGTTATGGTTGTATTTTCCGCGACACCACATTATTGAATCGGCTTGGATGTTTCTGGTTATTCCCAGAAATGAAAACAACCAATAATACCATATGTGAAAAAACCTATTTGTAAGAATGAGTTAGTAGTATTAAATTTGGAAATAATTAATCCAAATTTATGAAACTCTGATGATTTTTTCTGAAAACGAAAACTACTAATGGAAGTCTGTTTCTATTATCACTTAAAAGATATTGGCGTTTTATATAGTTCCCAAAATGTTTCAAATTGCGGGTGTTTTTCGAGAATAAAAATATAGATGGCGCACTGAATTCGTCTGGGTATTTTGACATTTACGAAGTGTGACTTATGACATTTATGAAAATGGCTTCGTACACGATACAACAACGGGTTCAAATTGTTGAATTACAGTGGAACTTCCCTATAACGAAAGCGCTAAATACGCAAAACAATTCGTTATAAAGAAATTTCGTTATACAGAAAATTTATTTCTATATTCGGCAATGTCGCGGTCAACTTCACTGATAAATTTGAGTTTATCATTCAAACTTAAGCACTTCCTTTTAGACCTTTTCCACAACTTCCATACTAGCGTAATGGTTAGATTAAAATCAAACAGCCAGGGGTGTATTTAAAACTGTTTCAGAAGGATCTCTCTGCCCGCCGTAATGATTTAGTTTAAGGTTGGGATTTATTACGTACGTCCAAAAAGGTTTCGAAAAAACCCCCCCTTATACCTTCTTACCAATACCCATTCAAAGAGTGAGGTTTTCGTTATAGAGAATTTATACTTACTTCGTTTTAGAGGGTGTTTTTAACATGGAAGTTGGATTCAGGTGCAAAATCGTTATACAGACGTTCGTTATATTGAAATTCCACTGTATTTTATGAAAATCAGCATTCCGTTAAAAGTGGTTTTTAGACGTTGAGCGAATTTTATGGTGTACATAATCGTCCATCTCAAAAGCACTATTGGTTCAAGAGACCGGTTCGATGGAAGATCAAAAAAGTGAAAAATATAGTCGTAGCTGTCGTTCACCAGAAAATATTGATTTCGTTCGTGAAGCGTTGCTGAAGACCCAGAAATGTCTATTACACGACTTTCACCACATGGCGTATTTTACACAAGGATTTAGCTCAGAGCATATAACGAGGGGTCTATCACTGGCAGTTTTTTGTACACTAAAATTCCAATTTGATAAATAATTCCACTAAATCCACAAAAATTCTTTTCAATTCCGCATAATTCCATTCAGTTCCTCACAATTCCGTAAAATTCCCCATAATTCCATTAAATTCCCCATAATTCCGTAAATTCAATCTTAATTTCGTTTAATTCTCTACAATTCCGTTCAATTCCTCACAATTCTGTTCAATTCTGCGCATTTTCAATTTCATTCAATGCAACAGAATACCGTTCAATTCCATTAAAATTCCATTCAATTCCAAACAATCCTTTTTAATGCCGTCAAATTCCATGCAATTCCATCAAATTCCATGCAATTTTCATCTAATTCCGTGTAATTCATTCTCATTCCAGCATTTTGTACACTAAAATTCCGCAGTGATAGACCCCTCGGTGTCTAGGCCCCTCATGGTCTATCACTGCAGTTTTTTGTACACTTAAATTTCAATTCGATAAATAATTCCACTAAATTCACAAAAATTATTTTCAATTCCGCATAATTCCATTCAGTTCCTTCACAATTCCGTAAAATTCCCCATAATTCCATTAAATTCCCCATAATTCCGTTAAATTCATCTTAATTAATTCCGTTGAATTCTCTACAATTCCGTTCAATTCCTCACCATTCTGTTCAATTCTGCGCATTTTCAATTCCATTCAATGCTAACAGAATACCGTTCAATTCCATTGAAATTCCATTCAATTCTTCTCAATTCCAACAATTCCGTTATAATGCCGTCAAATTCCATGCAATTCCATCAAATTCCATGCAATTCCATCTAATTCTGTGTAATTCATTCCCAATTCCAGCATTTTGTACACTAAAATTCCGCAGTGATAGACCCCTCGGCATATAAGGTTCAATAACACAGCAACTAAAGCCATTAGATCCAGTAATTTCTTGGAAGAATAATCTCCAGAAATGGTGATGTCAATTGGCTACCAAGATCTTGTGATTTGATACCGTAGGACTATTTTCTTTGGGGTTATGTGAAAAGCCAGGTCTATAAAAAAAATCCACAATAGAATTCTGAACGAAAGGATAGAATAATTCATGTCATTAGTGAGCCTCAATTATGTCAAATTGTCATTGAATATTTCAACAAAAGAGTGGACGTCTGTAAAGCTGATACTTCCATTAACAAGAAAGAAGTTTTATAAAGTGTAAGCAAATTATTGTTTTCATTCATTCTTAAAAAAACGTTGAATTTGGAACATCCTCTATACCTACTCTATATACTCCATTCACGAAAGGTTGAGCACATAGTAGGCGTTTCTTTATTCATCTGAAGTTGGCAGTATTTGCTGTCATAACGTAAAATAAATTCAATGTTGCCGAATGTACCCGGCCTCGTCCGACGAGCTTACGAGTTATCAGACAACTCTATGCAATATTGACAACATTGCGTATTAATCTGACAAGAAAATAACCATCATAACCTAAAATTTCAATATACACAGTGGAATATGTCGAATTATCATGGCCAAGGGACGGCTCAACCTTTCGTGAACGGACTTTACGTATGACAACGTCTAATGAAATGATTAATTCAATTCACGATGGCCAATAGCACATAAACCGTGTTTTTCCTCTACAAACATAAGCATTAGGGTTATTTGCTACGTGAGTTTGAATATCTCAATCCGTAAAATTGCAGGTAAATACACCTTCAGAATTTGGGACCGCAGTATGATAATCCAGCTAGTAAACTTTCGTACAGTTCTGGATCGATAGAGCAGGAATGTAAAGAGTATAATGTCCCTGACCTGACCTATATTCAGTGTGCGCCTTGAAACGAAAGAGGATTGGAATTTAGTGTTCTCATCAACTAATATTTACTCAGCTCTATAGAAGTTACTCATACAGATGATCAAAGAACTCTTTTGAAGAAATAATAATGAAAAATTAACAGTTGGTTTTTTTGTTCATTGCCATACACAGTTTGTTGGAAAAGTAGATGTTATCAATAACACCTTGATAAAAATTATAAAAAAAAAAAAAATTGTTTTATCAGGACTATTGTAAAATCCGTCCACTGTACGTCTCTGTGCTCGGCCCGAATAATACCCCATAATCACAAGGGAATAATGAGATTATAATTCACTGCTCTCAGATGCTTTATAGATTTTGATATAATATTCTTTACATTGGTATTTCTTCGGTATTCTTAAGTACTCCAACTGACAAATATGGGCATACCTTGTCAATCGAGGGCCAAATCTACTTTCATTATATCAATTGAAGCTTTTTTATTACAAAATATACAATGACCAGTTCTACAAAAAGTCCTCATTTGTCTACTTGACTACTTCCTTTTGACGCTTGTTATAGAAAGGGCTTGTCGCGGTCGCCAAATGTTAAAATCTTCGAGAAATATATTCAGTAGTCGTGGATAAAGTATAGTATGCTACTTGCGCATAATGGCTGTTATTCACTCGGTGAATAATAGCTATCTATTATTATAAGCTCGTTGCATAATATCCTATTGTTAATTAAGTGTGCGATTCTTGAATAATAATAATAATACTTCAAATAATTATTTCTGTGAATTTTCAGCACTTTTTCTATCTCAAGTATTCTAATTGAATGATGTTATTTTCTCGTATAACATATTTTTAAGCGCTCGTTTTACTTAAACCAGTACCTACTATATCGTATTGCACAAATGTCTGTAATTTTTGAATTTTGAGCCGAAAATGGTCTCAAACGATACTGATGACGAATACGTGGTCAAATTTAATTCTCTCCGGCCGGCCGTCAGCAAGATAACTTTCGAAGGGACTGTCTTAGGGACTTCAGATTTTCAGGTGAGTTCGGTTCCCAAATGCTGCGGTTAAGTTCGTCAACCAGCCAAATCGTACAGGATGTTCCATAAATTTTTCAAAATTTTTGTTCCTCAATATCTCTGAAAAAACGAAACCAATCGAAATGAAATTTTGCGGCACACGCAAGATGCTCATAATTAGCCTAATGCAAAATTTTGTGGCCATAGTGTCAACAGAACCATAGGAAATGCAATTGGAATATTGAAAAGAAGAATCTTTATATTTCCATAACAAGATATCCGCTTCGAGAAAAATTCATTTATTTTTTTAATGAAAATTGATATACAGACTGTTCATGCAAAATTTCAAGAAGGTCGCATCGTCAGAACTATAGAATTTTGATTTTTTCATTATTGATTTTTTACATATTTCATTTTACCAAAAATTCCCAGAATGTAATTCCGATCGTGCTGAGATTTTGCATTCATATACTTATAATGAATTTTGAGGTGATAGCATTATTGCTCCATCAATGAACGAGCCCTCAAAAGCTCCTGCTGAGTGCTTTTCTTAATTTTTTTATATTCGTGATACCTTCATCCTATAGCTGATCTTCAAACAAAATTGAGGCACACACACACATATATAACTTTATTCTGAAAGTTATCAAACGACCTAAACAAAAAATCTATAAATTTGTTATGAGTAGAAATGGTTTCGGCAAATTAAGTAAATTACTGAATAAATTTCCCATCTGACATTGTTGTACCTCTTGAGGTCACGATAATTTATATTCACTGCGTTAACAAAACGTGAACCTGCTTTCAACCTGATTTAGTGTGGGTGGAATTTAAATTAATGTTTCTGGAAGTTGAAAAAACCGTAACCGACACCTAGGGAAAAACAGTTATTTATTTATAATCTTTTTAACTTTGTTTCATAAGGAGGAAAATGAGAGATGATTTGAATTGATTAACCAAAAAATATAATGAATAGATTGTCATTTCTGTGAATTGTAATATTTGTTAAAATCTACCTCAATTTCACCTTTTAGTTCAAGTAAGTGATTTCTTATATTTTTTTACTCTAAAGAATTCGAGATTCAATTTTCTATCCCTTTCAGCTTCTACCCAGGCTTCTACCTGCTGAAGTCACTGCGACCTAAATTTTATCGTGAATAATAATAATGTGAGTTATGCGTTGGGGTTCCTGTATGAGCGTCTTTCAAGAATATAGCTATTGAAAGATGTCTAGATATAAATCTAGATAGAAATGATCAGAAGTACTGTATAGCCATACACTCAGATAGTCAAGCTGCTATTAAAGCACTGAGCTCCTACGTCATCGACTCAAAAATGATCTGGGAGTGCCGGAACAAACTCAATGAGGTAGGCAAGAAAAATAAGGTCTTTTTAATTTGGGTTCCTGGCCACTCGGGAATCAAAGGAAACGAAGAGGCCAATACACTTGCCAAAGAGGGCGCACGAGGGTCACTCATTGGCCCAGAACCCTTCTGTGGTATAGTTAAATGTAACTATAACAAGGAGTTTCTGGAGAAGGAGAAAGCCGAGAGGCAAAAACTCTGACGGAATCTCCCAGAGATGAATAATGCCAGTAGGTTCCTTCGGCACTTTGAAACAGCAAGATCCAAAAGATTACACCTCCACACTGGCTTTCTTACAGGAATCACCTGTTGAGGATGGGATTATCGGACACTAACGAGTGTAGGTTCTGTGGGGAGGAGGAAGAAACCCCCATTCACCTAGTCACGAAATGCTTTGGCATTGCGAGCCTAGGGAGAGAATGCCTTGGGCGAGAAACTTGTAAGAGTAAGGAACTAGTCTCGTTGAAGCTTTCACAGATATTGGATTTTATCAGATCTCTGGAACTGAAAGGCGAGCTGTGAGGGTATGGTCCGAACAGCTCTGTGAAGGGGTACAATAGGCCTTGTGGTCGCAGTGAACTGTAACCCCTTTTTAAACTAAACTAACTTAGCTAAATTGCATTGGGGTATTCCATGGAAAAGCTTTCAGATTTTATGAATAGTTATTTAATCAACTAGGTCATTAAAGACAGCGACTAATGGTCAAGATATTTTAAAGCGTTCGCTCCGCTCACGCTTTAATATTTCGAGGCTATTAGTCGCTCGATTAAAAACCGAGTTGATTACAAGATTTTTTCGACGATCTTAATATGAATTGTGTATGAATTCTTGATTGAAAGACATTTTCATTTTGCACAAGACATACATTTGTCATAATGAAATTTTTACGTATAGTCCATTCACGAAAGGTTGAGCCATGGAAATCTGACATATTCACTGTGTATACTAAAATTTTAGGTTATGTTCTTTATTTTTCTGTCAGATTGATACGCAATGTTGTCAATATTGCATAGATGTCTGATAACTCGCAAGGTCGTCGGACGAGGCCGGGTACATTCGGCAACGTTGACTTTATTTTACGTTATGACAGCAAATACTGCCAACTTCAGATAAATGAAGAAACGCCTACTATGAGCTCAACCTTTCGTGAACGGACTATATCTACGTTCCAGTTAAGTTTTGACATTTCTCGTAGTGCTTCTAAATACTTTGTGAACGGTTTGCCATGAGGATTGCACATTAAAATAGCCAAAAAAAATTAAGCATTAAAATGAGTCATTAATGATCACTTTCGTACACATTAAAATCACCCTCTATTTGAGGTCGGCGGAAAAAAAATTAACTGAGATTTCAAAATTCGCCATAAATTGCAATATGATATGAAAACACGAACTGAACCGAAATTGTGTTTTAAAATAACGGGTTATCCATTTCGCGGTTTCAAAAGTATACGGCTGGAATTCGATATCTGTCAAACGAAGTTTTTAAAAAAAAATTTTTTTGTTTAGTTGAAAGTCTGACATTTATGAAAATGGATCGCTTGACTATCGCACAAGGCATGAAAATTGTAAAAACCTAATACAAAAATGGCGGTTCTGCCACAGCCACATATCGTGCTTCAAGAGCAGATTTTGGTTTACATAATCGTCCAACTACGCAAGCAATTGGTAAAATTGTGAAGAAATTTGAAGAAAGACTGGATTGGTTACAGATATTGTAAGCCCTGTGCATCATCGTTTTGCTCGTACCACTGAAAATATCGCTACTGTAAGTGAAAGTGTTGCCGAAGACCCGAATCTGTCGATTCCTCGTCATTCTCAGGAATTAGGACTGTCTTACGGCACATTATGGCGTATTTTGCATTAAGATCTACACCTACACCCAAATAAAATCCAGCTCACACAATAACTGAAGCCAGCCGACCATTCACATCAACATCGTGGATACGTCGAATGGGTGCTTGAACAACCGGCGGTGGACGGCGATATCAACTGGCCACCAAGATTATGCGATTTGACACTGCTTGACTTTTTTTTGTGGGGCTACGCGAAAGACCGTGTTTATGCAGATAATCCTTCAACTCTTGAGTAGTTAAAAACCAATATTCGTCAAGTTATGGCTGAGATACCGCTCAATATGTGTCAAAAGGTGGTCGAAAATTACCTCAAAAGAATCGATGCTTGCAACAATTCGGGTGGTTGTCATTTAAATGATGTAGTGTTTCACACAAATGTCAACGTTCAAACTTCATAATAAAAAAGAAATATCATGATAAAAAATTATTTTATGTGTTTTATTTACGTTACTTTTGAAACCGCAAAATGGATAACCCTGTACTTGAGTTGCACACAAAAATCAACTTTCTCAAAATTCCATAATCCGAATTCAGTATTCATTTCAATAACGTCCGAAATGAACCATTGAACTTTGCGACCTCTACCTAATTTGCGACATAGAATTAAAAGATAAAAAAGGACCGAGAAGGTCAGTTCGCAAACTGGAATTATGTAACTTCGCTCTGGTACAGTCAAATATTGTATACAACTTTTATTTGTTACTACTCGGTCACTCAAGGACATTCTGTTTAATAAAAATTTTATGACTGATGACGTTACCTACTTGTTGACGCCTTGTTGTTTATCATCAGCATTTTGCGAATTTTTTTATGGAAATTGCCGGAAAATGTTTTCACCATTTTCGCATACATGTCATGGAAGATGTCTCAGATGACGAGCTATCAGAATGAAAGTAAATTTTGGGCATACCTATCGAGTATTTCTATTATTTTTTTTATTTAGCGAATAACATACAATCGTCCGATAATTTTTTACTCGAAAACGGTTAGAGAAACGAAAAATTACAATCTTCAGAAAAGTTTCTAAATGAACGAAGATATAAAAAATTGATTTTACGCTGACCAGTGGCATAACGCAAAAAAGTCTGTAGATTCTAGCTAAGATTCAGGACGTGCAATGATGGAGACTGTTGAAAATAGCTCGCATTCCAAATTTGGACTGAATATCTCGAAAACTGCAGGAGTTACGAAGCAAAAACCAATTTTTTGGAAATTTCAACACTCTGTAACTCCGTAACGAAGCTTTTGCGGACCCATGTTATATGGACTTGTTGTCTTGAAATTATACGTATATTCATCCCCTCAAGTTGTAACATACTATTATGTAACGCCCTGTATACCGTAAATTGGGGATACTTTGTGACTAGTGGGTAACTTTGTGACAATACGCAAATCGAAACAACTGCCCAATATTTTCCAAGTTTCGCGCGCATAGAGAATTTTTTCTGTCGCTGGGCGACAGCACATATCTCAGCCCAATCAATATATCTCATAAGTGTGGTAGGCCTCTCTAGTAACTTGTAGACTGCCATGAGAAGAGCATACCGATTCTGTCGATTTTTTCAAAAGCCGGAAACTTTCGTCTGCACAGCCAAATCTGAAATATTGTCAGTTAAAATCGTAAGTAGGTTCATTTGCTCCTGTAGTTATCATATTATATTCGAAATTATAGTCAAGAATCATTGATTTTAATATCTTTTTGCGAAGAAAACAAAAAAAAGTTCGCAGCATGGGGTAACATTGTGACATGTCACAACGTTTTCCAAATAATTACATGTGATTTTTCAACATTTTTTGCATGTAGACTGCGACCAAATTCTTGCCAGAATGCCTCAAACATATAAGAGACGCTTGGGAGCAAGAGCTTACAGAAATCCCATGCTGCTGAAAAAGCTGGTACAAGATATTAAACAAAAGGCTGCAGAAAATTTAAAAGCAGTATAAGCTTTTAAGAGCAACGAATAATGAAGAATTCCATTTTCCACAAGTTGAGGATTTTTGCGTGATTGACTACTGGCAACTAAAACAAATTTTGAAGGAAAAGAGAAAAAAAGGGGAAACTTTTCATTTCAAGGCTTGCCTGATCACTTAGAAGTTTTTTAATCCCAGGAAAATTTTGCAGTTTGTACAATTTGTGAGTGTGTAGTTTTATACCTACTCTCATTCAATCTTAATATTAACTCTTATTTGAGCCCATTACATGTTTTCGTTCTTGTTCAGAATATTAATTTTTGTTTCCAATGAAAGTTGAAGTTAATTCATGTTTTTTTTATCCAAAAAATATGAGCACATACTTTTTTTTTTTTTTTTAGTAATTTTATACTCAAAAGGCAGGGGAATTATAGTGCTCTGATTCGAATAATGCTTTGTCACAATATTACCCCGAAGCACGGGGTAAAATTGTGACAATTTCAAATTCGAAAAAGACTATGTCAAAATAATTTTTTCAACAATATTATATTCTCATTGTGTACCGAAAGGACAGATATTTACTGTGTATTTTTTTCACCTTTTATCTGCTCAAGAAGTGTTTTAAAAATGTGCGAAAACGTCAAAAAACTGTCACAAAGTATCCCCGTTTTACGGTATGTATTTTCAATCTTATCAGGAAGACTGAATGAATCAGAATGATTTGCATGAAATTTTTGAAATCTTTTGTAGAATAATATCAATTATCAATAAATTGATTCAAAAATAAATAATTGATCTGAAATTAACACTCAAATCAAATTGATTAAATTCATGAAAATTCAAAATTCACTTCGTTACGAGATGAACAGAATGTAAAATATTGATACGGGAGAAGTTTTTGGCAACATCAAGAAAAAAATCAATCCTCGGCAAGCTGGATGGTGCCATTAGAAATTATTTGGTGAATTGAAAAATGAATGTAACAGTCTTGCATATATCGTAGAAATCATTAAATTCATTGTACAGGGTGATTTAGAAACTTTTCAGAACTGACCAAATTTATGTTGTACGGTCCTGCAAATCGAATGATATCTGACAACAGTGTTCTGGAACCTCATAAAAGCATTCTTCATTCCAAATTCCGGATAAATCGGTGATTACGTTTAGGAGATACAGTGGTTTCCATTCAAACTTAAAAAACACCCTGTAACTGAGAACTAGAACTAGATACTACATGTCGAGGGCACAATCGACCGTAGTCCACTCTGTATATACGGATTTGTATACGAGAATACACTATTTGTCTAATAATTCACGAATATGGTATTTAATTAACATAAAATATATGGTTTTACATTACACAGCTATCTACGATGAAATTGTTCCGTTATTTTCTGCCAAATAATAACAGGCTTCATTTAATTCCATAGTCTGAAATGTATTCAAGAAAATTTTGCATGTCACAAAGGACAAACATTCGAGACATCAATTAAATTAGAAGCTCACGTGTCATGTCTAGCTAGGAAGGGTGTGGTGAAAAAAACATTCACTGAATACCCAATCTACTTTTCCAGTTTTTTCATTGTACTCGATGATGGATATCACTTTCTCATTCTATATGTAAATCAGCTCCAATTTTTCGCGAACTTGCTCTTATTGCGAATGAATATTAACTTACCATAGAACCAAAACTTTTGGCATAACCTTAGTGCTTGTCTAAGTATTTTTTTCTGTCACCTGAACCTTATACAAGGTGTTGGTGAATAAGTGAGACGAAAAAGGCGATTCTGCATGAAAAATTATGAAATTATGCTATATAACTTCTGTACGGAAATGCTTAGTTTTTCGACATAAGTTTCACTTGAATACTGACTAAAACAAAAGGTACGCTACTGAGATATCTCAAACTAATAATAATTTTTTAATTCATCCTTCAATTCAAATAAATCTCTCTTGCTTTTTTGTCGTATGGGGCAGTTTTTGAGCAAAAAATGAAAACATCATAACGTGTATTTGTCGTTATTTTAACACATTATTTAGAAGCGACGCGCGATGCTTCATTTGGATTTTATTTTTACTTAAAAACCTCGCCTCATACGAAAGAAGGCATAAGAATTTTTTTGTCACAAATAGCACGGATAATTCAAAACTTCAAGAGAAGCCCTGAGCTTTTGAGCGCTCGTTCTCTGAAAGAGCAATAAGACCATTACCTCAAAATTTTATATGGGATTTGAGATTTATACCAAATATATAAATGCAGAATCTCAGCACAATCGGAATAATATTCTGAGTATCATTCTAATAATGAAATATGTAAAAAATAAATAATTACAATGATTCTGATGATGCGAGTTTTGAAATGTTGTGTGAACATTCAGTATAGTAGTTTACATTCTCATAATAAATTTCACTCGAATAGGATATTCTGGTGTGGAAATACAAAGATTTTTCTATTCAATATTGCAATTGAATTTTCTATGGTGCTGTTAAAACTATGGCCACGGAATTGATGATGAACATTCAGAATATAGAACTCCAGTCACAAAAAAAATTTCACTCGAATCGGAGTTATGTTATGAAAATATTAAGTTTCTTCTTTTCAATATTCCAATTAAATTTTCTATGGTTCTGTTCACACTATGGCCACAAAATTTTGAATGAGGCTTGTTATCAGCATCTTGCATTTGGCCGTAACATTTCATTCCGATTGGTTTCGTATTTTCTGAGATATTGAGGAACAAAAATTTTGAATGGCCATATTTTATGGAACACCCTGTACGATTTGGCTGGTTAACGAACTTAACCGAGCCATTTGGGACCCGAACTCATCCTGAAAATTTCAAGTCTCTAGAACAATCCCTTCGAAAGTTATTGTGCTAACAGACGGCCGGACGGCCCCACGGACAGAATTAAATTTGACCACGAATTCGTCATCAGGGAGTCTAACCCTTTCGTTTGAGACCATTTTCGGCTCAAAATTCGAAAATAACAGACATTTGGGCAAAACGATATAGCACTCGTTTAAGTAGAACGAGCGCTCAAAAATGATTTTCAATTTGAAATATCTCAATGGCGTACCTTTTTTTTCTTGGAAAAAATTCAATAACTATACCTCTCAAAACCCATCAAATTCTGTCGCATATTTCGACCGGTTGCAGAGCAATATATAAATAATAATAATAATAAAATGTCTTCGAGGGCAAGATTTAGTTCGCATAGTGTCAGGACATAAAAAAATAAATAATACTCTCAGAGTAGGAAGTTTACTTTTTACTGTGAGCTATTACTCTCATCGGAAACTAGCTGATAACATACGCCTATTCTTCCACAAATCGGACAAAATAGTCTGGTAAATATTTAACATCACCCGGTATCTCGGAAAATACACCATTTGCAGAAAAAAGTTATAGTTTTTTAGCAGTCACCTTTTTTGTCTCACTTATTCACCAACCTGTACAAGGTTCAGGTGACAGAAAAAAACACTTTAACAAGCACCGAGGTTATGTCAAATGTTTTGGAATCTATGGTAAGGTAATATTCATTCGCAATAAGATCAAGTTCGCGAAAAATAGAAGCTGATTCACATATAGAATGAGAAAGTGATATCCATCATCGAATACAATGAAAAAACTGGAAAAGTAGATTGGGTATTCGGTGAAGGTTTTTTTTACCACACCCTTCCCAGCTAGACATGACAAGTGTGCTTCTAATTTAATTGATGTCTCGAATGTTTGTCCTTTTTGACATGCAAAATTTTCTTGAATAAATTTCAGACTATGAAATTAAATGAAGCATGGTATTTTTTGGTAGAAAATATCGGAATGATTTCATCGTAGGCAGCTGTGTAATGTGAAACCATATATTTTATGTTAATTGAATACCATATTGGTGAATTATCAAGTTTGTCCCACTCATTCACTAACAACTTGTATGAAGTGAGGAGTCATCCCATATTATTTCAACAAAAATCGAATTCAAACAGTGAAGAAAATTGTGTTTGATGAGTAATCATAATATCTTCCCTCCCTTTTCTACAGCAGAAGATTCATACACAAACTACATATTAATATTAACATCACATCAAACAATGCACAGTAAACATATCATATTGTGCATAAAAAGCAGAAAAAATCTCACAACTCTGCATTCTTGGGATTTACCATATAGAATTGAAGGTAGAGATATTTAAAATCCCATCATGTAAACACTTGAAGAATTCTGACTAATATAACTGCATTTCAATACTGAGGCGGATAATACTTGTGTAATTACATTATAATTATATGTAAAGAATACCGTTTCAATATACTCTTGTTGAAAAAGAAAAAGGCAGTTGCATTATTAACATTAATCTTCGAATTGTTGGTTTATGGCACCTGTAGCGATATTTAAGGTGTATTCATTCAAAATTTGAGGACTCTGTCAATACCTCCACTTACGTAATGAAAAAATAGATTAAAAAATTACTTCGAAGTCTCTAGACAGAGATGTTTTAAGATTTAAACCTTAAATTAAATTTTCAAAAAGGTTCAAATACTCACTACTTCAAAGTATGTGTTCAGTTTATTCTTTGTTTTTGGTAAAATGAAGGACTTTGTTTGGAAGTGCAGTTTCATAACTGTGGTGTGTTTTATAAACTTTTATACAGAGTGTTGTAACGAATCCGTATGTGGTAGTATAGTGAGCAAGTGTCTTTTAATGCAGTTGTGTACATGTAGTCCAGGTAATTTCAAAGATCTATTTGAAAATATTTCGAATTCGAACACATAGTCCGTTCACGGAAGGTTGAGCCGTCGGTTGGCCATGGAAATTTGGCATATTCCACTGTGTATGTTAAAATTTTAGGTTATGTTGTTTATTTTCTTGTCAGATTGATACGCAATGTTGTCAATTTTGCATAGAGTTCTCTAATAACTAGCAATCTCGTCGGACGAGGCCCGGTACATTCGACAACGTTGACTTTATTTTACGCTATGACAGCAAATACTGCCAACTTCAGATAAATAAACAAACGCGTACTATGCGCTCCAACTTTCGTGAACGGACTATACGTTTCAATTAGATTTTTTGCGCGCTTGTTGTTGGAGAAATAGCGTACTATATTTCTGCCCAAATATCTGTAATTTTCTAATTTTGAGCTGGGTGAAGCTTGGTGAAGAATCCGAGGTCAAAAATCATATTGCATTCATATATTAAGTATCAATCTCAAGTCTTCTACAAAATTTTGATGTGGATAAGAACAATACTATTGTGAATGTGATGTGGTGAATTGCACTTAAAATTTTTGAATTTTGATGTGTATTTGTTCATTTCAATGAAGGTTAACCCTATTTTATATCAATTTTGAGCTTTCTCGGAAGAACTTATCCAATAGAATTATCGATACTCGTAAATGTTGAATTTTGCTTTCAAATGATCAAGTGCCTCTTGATATTCTTAGTTCCGTTTCATTTTGGGAAGCTGTTCAAATTTCAACTTTTTCTGTTAAAACATAGACAGTTTAGCAAAGAGTGAATGATTGAAATTCAGAAAAAAAACGTGAAGGTTTTTTATGTAGTTTCAATCTCAAGTGCTATACAAAATTTTGAGGTTATTGCTTTATTGCTCAACCAATGAACGAGCGCTCAGAGCACCTGCTCGGGGCGTTTCTAAACTCTTGTTATAAGGCGTTTTCGGAAACTTACTCAGGGTTATTAACTCGATCCATTGGGTCACGTGACGGATGTACTCGGATCACGGACCCGGGTTCCAAGTTTACGAACACATCAGGTTCAGGATTGGAAGTGTCAGAGGTTTCAATTACATAACCAAATATTTAATTAATTTATCTTTTCAGTAGCAGTCTATTTTCGGAATGTCTCTAGTTTTGCTTGCATTTATTGACTTTTGAAAAAATTTCTGGTGTGCCCTTCCATGTTATTTTTGAGTACTTATGTTCAAGAAGTGGAGAATTTGTTTATTTAGTTCCAGTTTATTTTCGGATTGTCTTAGCTTTATTTACGTTTTTGGCTTTTGTGAAATCTTTCTTATTATTTCTGGTTTGCCTTCCCATGTTTAATGTTATCTTTGAGTAACTATGTTGAAGAAGTGAAGAAGGCTCCAGCTTAGCCCAGAAAGATCTGCATACAAAGTTATGGAGAAGTTGTTTTACATCATTTTCTTGGCCCATAGAACAATTTCACATTGAGCCAAATAATCTTCTCTTTTCATGATTTTCAGGAACAGAATATACACTACTGGAAAAAATTAAAGGATCAAAAAAAAATTCCAAATTTTTCGGCAATTTTCGACATGCCGTAACTTTGAGAAGAATGGTCGTACAAGGAATTTAAAAAAAGAAATTGTAGCTCCAAGTGTCTAGTTTTTGGATTAGAACTACAAAAATTTTTAGGTTCAGTGGTTTTCGAGTAATGATAGAAAAATCAGAAACAGAAAAATTCTCGAAATTTTACCACTTTTTTTTTCTTGTCTACGAGCGTGGAAATTTTATTTTTTCATAATCGTTATAATGATAGCATACTTTATAATTCAGCTTTAATTTATTCTTTTATTGACCTCAATACGTCCACTTTTTGCTGAGATATCGGTCTTCAAATGGAAAAGGATCCATGCTTTATCCGTTATCAAATTAATAAAAATTTTATTTGTTAGTTTATTTTATTTATCTTTTTTTGAAATTTATGTACTCTCTGCAAATGAAATGTGGAAAAAGCTCGAGAAAATTCTTTTTTGCCTTTTTTGAAGATTATGAGCTCCTCAGAGCAAAAAAACGATCCTTATTTTTTTCAAAAATTCAATCGAGTCAAACAAAAAAACGGCTCTCTGGATTGAGTTGACTCTTCGTAAGGATTTTATCAACATATTGAACTGTGAAAGTAACACTTAAAATTATTGATATTCCCAACATTTTCGATCCAGCGGTAGATTTTCCAAGAAACCATCAAAAGCCCTTTTTTTGTTAAATTTTTATATTGATGCGACATGAAGAAAAAAAATTCTATGAATAAGCAATAAATGTTCATTAATCGGGGTTCATTTAAAGTCTTGAAACCCTCCTTCAATTTTCTGTGCGATCATTGGTTGCTGAGAAGTCGATAATTAAAGACAAATGAATCCTTTTCCATTTGAAGACCGATATCTCGGCGAGAAGTGGACGTATTGAGGTCAATGAAAAAATAAATTGAAGCTGAATTAACAGATTATCCCATCATTACAACGATTATGCAAAAATAAAATTTCCACGCTAGTAGACAAGAAAAAATGTGGTAAAATTTCGAGAATTTTTTTGTTGCTGATTTTTCTATCATTACTCGAAAACCACTAAAACTTGAAATTTTTGAAGTTCTAATCCAAAAACTAGACACTTGGAGCTACAATTTCCTTTTTTTAAATTCCTTGTGCGACCATTCCTCTCTAAGTTACGGTATGTTGAAAATGGCCGAAAAAATTGGAATTTTTTTTTGATCCTTTAATTTTTTCGAGTAGTGTATAAAATTACTAAGAAAAGTGAAGAAGACTTATTCCACACAATTTTTCAAATACAAAATTAAACTACAGTGCGCATGCGGTGACTCTACGACCCTGCTCTCGTGTAGGGTTACGATAGAACAACCTGAGTCGGTGATCGAGTTAATACCACCGTACTTTCCGAACACGGGTTGGATGTTCGGGTTAGGTAAACGAGCGCGAAGGTTAGCGATCGAGTTAACCTGAGTAAGTTTCCGAAAAGGCCTGTAGTGTAAGGTTAGGTTAGGTCAGGTTGAACAGAATTTTAATGCTACAATTAAAATATTCTTCAAAATACTGATTGACATTCCTACAGGTAACTACACGTGCAATAAAGAATGCTATTACTGCCTCAAAGAATCCTATACCGAGTGTTGCTCATGCGTCGACCTATGCGAACTGCCAGACCCATACCAGATGGAAGGAGTAGATTCTTACGTTGGAGTCATAGACAACGCCGTACCCGGACTATTCCAGGCCCTAGCAGATGAAGAATCAGACTGGACCACCGAAACATTCCAGATTCGATTCCACCTGTCCCAGAAAGAACTGCCCAAAATGGCGGCTATTCAACCTAACACGAACATGAACAAGATAATTCAGAATCAAGATAAAAATTCCATGGAATGCACCGTGGTGTTCTGGAACAACTGCACCAGTGTTTCAAGATGCGAGAAGATCTGTTCGTCCATGGGTGCTTCTGGGTACCGTTGGTTCCACGATGGGTGTTGCGAATGTGTGGGGGACACTTGTTTCAATTTTGGCTTGAAAGAGAGCAGATGCAGATATTGCTCGTATGGCAAGGAGTTGGAGTGGGAGGACGAAGAAGAATTTTATCATTTTTCGGACGATGATGATCTGGATAACAACAATGATATTGTGGATGTGATGTGGTAGATTGGAGTTAAATTTTTTATAATTGAATGTGTATTTGTTTATTTTAATAAAGGAGTGCTCTTTTTCATGTTTGAGTCTTGTTTGCAAAACTATTCAGTAGAGTATAAATGCTCAAGAACCTCTCAATATTATCAGAAAACTTGCTGGTTTTCAATGGGTTTATGATGCACTTCCCTAAAAATTTCTAATCTCTCGCTCTTTCCTTTCGAGAGTCAACAGATGGCATACAAAAAATCATAATTTTAACCCAAGCTAAAGCTATTTGTTATGTTATTATTGAGTAAAATGGTAGGAACTCAGACAATGTATTTAGAAGTCTTCATTTAACAGTAAAGAATCTAGATACTTTTGATAAGGCTTAGTAACCCTACTTCAATTTGTCACTTATATTCGACATCCAGGGTTTTCTCTCGTCGATCTAAGCGAACTACCACACTCATACCAGATGGTAGGAGTAGATTCTTACGTTGGAGTCATAGACAACGCCGTACCCGGACTATTCCAGGCCCTAGCAGATGAAGAATCAGACTGGACCACCGAAACATTCCAGATTCGATTCCACCTGTCCCAGAAAGAACTGCCCAAAATGGCGGCTATTCAACCTAACACGAACATGAACAAAATTCTTCAGAATCAAGATAAAAGCTCCATGGAATGCACCGTGGTGTTCTGGAACAACTGCACTAGTGTTTCAAGATGCGAGAAGATCTGTTCGTCCATGGGTGCTTCTGGGTACCGTTGGTTCCACGATGGGTGTTGCGAATGTGTGGGGGACACTTGTTTCAATTTTGGCTTGAAAGAGAGTAGATGCAGATATTGCTCGTATGGCAAGGAGTTGGAGTGGGAGGATGAAGAAGAATTTTATCATTTTTCGGACGATGATCTGGATAATAACAATGATATTGTGGATGTGATGTGGTAGATTGGAGTTGGAATTTTTATAAATTGAATGTGTATTTTTTCATTTTAATAAAGGTGTGCTCTTTTTCATGTTTGAGTCTTGTTTGCAAAACTATTCAGTAGAGTATAAATGCTCAAGAACCTCTCAATATTATCAGAAAACTTGCTGGTTTTCAAGGGGTTTCTGATGCCACTTCCCTAAAAATTTCAAATTTCTCGCATTCCGTTCGAGAGTCACGAAATGGTATACAGAAAATCATAATTTTAACCCAACTTATAGCTATTTGTTATGTTATTATTGAGTAAAATGGTGGAAACCCAGATAATGCATTTAGAAGTATTCAATTAACAGTAAATAACCTAGATACTTTTGATAAGGCTTAGTAACCCTTTTTCAATTTGTTACTAATATTCGGCATCCAGAGTTTTCTCTCGACGATCTAAGCGAATTACCACACCCATACCAGATGACAGGAGTAGATTCTTACGTTGGAGTCATAGACAACGCCGTACCCGGACTATTCCAGGCCCTATCAGATTAAGAATCAGATTAGACCACCGAAACACTCCAAATTCGATTCCAACTGTCCCAGAAAGAACTACCCAAAATGGCGGCTATTCAATCTAACACGAACATGAACAAAATTCTTCAGAATCAGGATGAAAGTTCCATGGAATGCACCGTGGTGTTTTGGAACACCTGCACGAGTGTTTCAAGATGCGAGAAGATCAGGTGCCGTATTCTCGACAAGTGATCTCTCGGATTCAGATAGAACATAAAAAATAAGATGACAAGTTCCCATATTTTTTTTCCTAGCGGCCCTCCCTACGAAGATACGACCTCCTAAATGACGCCACTGGAAATTCATTTTAGTGGAATAAATTTCAATTACTATCTTTCATTTTTTTTTCGAAAACGGTTCATTTTATCGACACTGAACAAGAGTACCTTTTCTTTAGTTTAATGTTCAAGGTATCCAAATTTGTTTTTTTTAGCACCTTATCATACAGGGTGTTAAAAATGTAAGCATTAAAATGTACAACCCAGTCCGCCCCTGGTAAACTGAACAAGGTGATTGAAATTTAAGTGCGGTCATTTAAGAGGTCCTTAATACTATTAATTATATCAATTTTCATCAAATTATATCGAGTAGTTTGAAACTTATTCCACTAAAATGGATTTCCAGTTGCGTCATTTACCAGGTCGTATCTTCGTAGGGAGGGCAGCTAGGAAAAAAATTAGGTGAACTTGCCATCTTCATTTTTTATGTTCTATCTGAATCCGAGAGATTTCCCACATTTTCCGGGACACCCGGTATATTCAATATAAATTTGCCTTTTTGATCGCTCGTTCTATTTGAACGAACGCTATATCGTTTTACATAAAAGTCTGTTATGTTTAGCTGGATCTTATTTTTGAAACTCAGATGTTTTTCATATCAACAGACAGTTTACTGATAGGATTTTCGGTAATTGAAATGACAGCTGCCTCCTTAAATTTCCTTCGATTCAGTTATTCTTCTTTAGATATCTTCTTGTAGAGCAAATTTGTTCTTCGATTTGAACAAGAAATTGAATCATATCTAGCTTAAAAAAATTGAATTGTTCGATAAATGATTGAAACAAAAATATATCGAAGTCATAGATTATCGTCTTTTGAGAACTGTGAGAATGAAAAACATTTTTAAAGAGTGGCAAAACTGGCTTTTCTGAAAGTTGCAAGTGTTTTCCTGAAGACGGCTGGCGAATGCTGGTCGAAACGTTGAATGCAAGAACCGAAAATGAGGAATGAAGATAGACCGAATAATATTTCAATAAATGTTCCATCATCTAGATATTTTCGTCAACAATTTCTCCTTTTTGTCTTTTCCCTAACAGTCGCAGTTCAAATAACATCAAATTTATACCCCTGAAGGTGTGACAAAACTAGAAAAAAGCTACCTTCAAAGGCCCTAATTCCTTTAGGGACAATTTCCGGTAATTAGAAGAAAAATGACAGCGGAACAATTAAGGTCATTTTCCTATTTATAAAGGATTGGATCATTCATTATACAAACCGCCTTACTCTGCGAAATTTATAAGTTGCTTAAAAGAGGTCAAGGATGGCATAAACTTCATTGATAAAGTAGATGATGATCAAAGCGTCCAATTTACTGAAATACCGTCCAATAAACGACCTACATTTTCAGTTTCCCGTTATTTGGACGTTTTAATTTTCATACCAGACCGTACGCTTTCATTATCAGGTCTTGCATTACGAGTAGGTACATATGACTCACTTTTATCAATCGATTATAGCTAGCGATTAGTTTGAACATACAGATAATATATATAGGCTAATCTTGTACGACCTATCAGATATTAGCCTAATTCATAAATATTGAGATGACAAAAACTCCGAAATTCTACGTTCCTGACTTCTTCTCAGTTTTTGAGCGCTTGTTCTACTTAAGCGAGTGCTATATTATTTTGCCCTAAAGTCTGTAATTTTCGAATTTTGAGCCGAAAATGGTCTCAAACGATAGGGTTTAACTCCCTGATATAATCCGTGGTTAGACTCAATTTTGTCCGTGGGTCCGGCCATTCGTCTGTTAGCACAATAACTTCGAAGGGATTGTCCTAGAGACTTGAAATATTCAGAATGAGTTCGGATCCTAAATGGCTCGGTTGAGCCATAAGCGCAATAACTTTCGAAGTTTGGTTTCCAAATGCCTAGGTTAAGTTCGTTAAACAGTCAAATCGTTCAAGGTATTCCATAAAATATGGCCATTCAAAATTTTTGTTCCTCAATATCAAACAAAACCAATCGGAATGAAATGTAACTGCCAAATGCAAGATGCTGCTAACAAGCCTCATGCAAAATTTTGTGCTCATAGTATGAATAGAACCACTCAGTCAGAACAAAAAATTCAATTAGAATATTGAAAAAAAAACTTCATGTTTCCATAAAAACATATCCGATTCGAGTGAATTTTTGTTGAATGGAGATCGATAATCTGAATGTTTATCTGAAATTTCGTAGCCATAGTTTCAACAGGACCATAGAAAATTCAATTGGAATATTGAAAAGAGAAATCTTCTTATTTCCATAACAGGATATCCGATTCGAGTGAATTTTTTTTCTGTGAATAAAGATTGATATACTGAAAATTAACAGAACCAGAAGAATCTTTATATTTCCATAACAGAATATCCGATTCGCGTGGCATTTATTTTGAGAATGAAAACTACTATACTGAATGTTCATGCAAAATCATTACGGCTGGCAGAGAGATCCTTCTGAAACAGTTTTAAATACACCCCTGACTGTTTGGTTTCAATCTAACCATAACGCTATGTGAAAAGTTGTGCGGAAATGTCTAAAAGCAAGTGCTTAAGTTTGAATGATAAACTTAAATTCATCAGTGAAGTCGACCGCGACATTGCAACTATAGAAAAAAATTTTCTGTATAACGAAATTTCTTTAAAACGATTTTTTTGCGGATTTAGCGCTTTCGTTATAGGGAAGTTCCACTGTATTTGGTATCAATCTCAACCCCCATATAAAATTTTGAGGTAATAGTCTTTTTGCTCCACCAAAGAACGAGCGCTGAAAAGCTCCTGCTCGGGCATTTCTTAAATTTATTATATTTTTTAGATTGAATGTATCCTTCATTTCCTTGGTTAGTATAGTCTGTTCACGAAAGGTTGAGCCGTCGGTTGGCCATGGAAATTTGGCATATTTCACTGTGTATATCAAAATTTTAGGTTATGTTATTTTTCTTGTCAGATTGTTACGCAATGTTGTCAATATTGCATAGAGTTGTCTGATAACTCGCAAGCGCGTCGGATGCGGCTGGGTACGTTCGGCAACGTTGCCTTTATTTTACGTTATGACAGCAAATACTGCCAACTTCAGATAAATAAACAAACGCCTACTATGCGCTCAACCTTTATAGATTATAAAATTGTTTGCACTACGAGTATAAGCAGATGTGGATGACCTCGGGTGAAAAGCAAACCCCTTTATTCAAAGGGTCGTTGCTCTTGGGTCATTAAAACATTCCCAATTCCGTAATTCCTTACATAAAAAATAGTTCTTGATATTTTTCAAATAATTCGATATTTACGCAACTATTACTGTATACTTTTCACGCTGTTACTTCACTTGAGAAACACAGGGTTATTCACATTAGATGTTTGTTCTACTTTCCCTCTTTACCAAATATGTCCGACGGTAGCGTCAAGTTTCTGTTGATACCGCAAATATGGTGTGATAAAATGATTTGAAGATACATTGACATGAAGATTTCTCAAGTCTTCAGGTTATATTTATATGAAATTTACGTAACATTACAAACTCTCGATTTGTCATTTTGATTAATACTGCATTTGGCACGTTCAGCCTTACAAATACGATACCTATCTATTCAAAGAAAATTTCCCTTTTTGAGCTATATCGTTTTGCCCAAATGTCTGTAATTTTCGATTTTGAGCCAAAAATGGTTTCAAACGATAGGGATATTATTCCTCAATATCTCAGATAAAACGAAACCAATCGAAATGAAATGTTGCGGCCACATGCAAGATGCTCATAATAAACCTTTTGTAAAATTTTTTGGCGATAGTGTAAACAGAATCATAAAAAATTCAATTGGAATATTGAAAAGAAGAAACTTCATATTTCCATAAGAAGATATCCAATTCGATTGAAATTTATTTCATGAATGAAGATTGACACACTAAAAGTGTGTTTCATAAAGCTTGATCGAGCAATCAAATCGTTGATTTTGAATTAAGTCGATGGTATATATCAAAAATGAACTGAAATTGCACAGAAATGATGACATTTTAATAATCAAGGTGATCGGGGTTTTATGAAGCCCGGCATATATGTTCATGCAAAATTTTGTGAACATGGTGTTATTTGAACCATAGAAAATTCAATTGGAATATTGAAAAGAAGAATTTCTATATTTCCATAACAGGATTACCGATTCGAGTGAAATTTATTATGTGAATCAAAACTGACATACTGAATGTTCATGTAAGATTTCAAGAGGATCGTGTCATCAGAACCATAGATTCTACTTTTTTCAATTATTTATTTTTTACATAATTTTCAGAATATCATTCCGATTTTGCTGAGACTCTGCAT
Organism: Propylea japonica; assembly: GCA_013421045.1. Lineage (NCBI taxonomy): Eukaryota > Metazoa > Arthropoda > Insecta > Coleoptera > Coccinellidae > Propylea > Propylea japonica. The sequence continues at coordinate 97,579,755 of CM024239.1, forward strand.
TTATATATTTGCTATCAATCTCAAGTCCCACATAAAATTTTGAGGTAATAGTCTTATTGTTCCTCGAAAACCCTGCTCGGGGCTTTTTTAAAATTTTTTCAACCAATTTCAGTATTAGACCCGTTTTTAAGATCTTTGACAATCAATAGTCTCAATGTGATGATGATTAAGATTTAAAAAATTATAATAAATTTGAATTCATTCTACAGTTACCAATGATATGAAAACATTATGCGTATCAATACCAAAAGACTGAACAAATTGTGTGAAGCTTTTATGTGTTTGTTTATTAGGTAACGACCGTTCAAATTTGGATACCTAGCATCTTATTATAAATGCAGTTTTTTTAACTTCAATCATATTTTTTTCCATATATCCGTTTTCCCATTTCGAGTATAACATTTCAGATAATACAGATACAAAGTTTTCAGAATATCGAAAAATATAAACAGAAAATCAAAAATGAATAAATGCGTAACAAATTACTCTCGGGATGTTCAGTTTTTGACTGCAATAGCACGACCAGTATAATTTTCAACCTAAAATTCTTTATCTCTACAACAAAACAAATGGTTTGGAGAACTTTTTCAGCTAAAATTACTAATATTTGGTGAAATGTTAGCATGTTGTTCTTTGAAAAACAAATATTTTTTCATCGCTCTGCATATCTTTTATTATTTGAAGGATTTCCTTGTGAAATTTATGATTTATTTTTCTCAAATTTATTTTCTTTTCGAAAAATTCAATTTTGATCACACTTAAACACCGATATTGTACCTACAGTCAAATTACTGAAATGAAATTTGTTGATTATACAAAAGTGAAAACCCTCATGTTTGAAGGCAATTTAAACACTTCAATTGTAGTAAAAAGGTACACGAACACCACGAAAAATATCCAATCAACAAGGTCAAACTGAGAAAGACCATCAATATCAATTATTCCCATTTTCATGTGGACAACAAAATGTGTTGATTCGGTTTTGATATAATGGAGATTGTGTGGGCAGTAGAGATTATTCATGACTTGGAAGAGAAGAAAATCAGTGTTCTGGAGGCAGATTAAAAATGATGACTTGTATACAAAGGTATGTCATTCAACTGGAATCTTATTTATTCAAGTTGGAATAGAGAATAGACGCAAGCGATGAATTATTGAAGTAGAAATTTAATCTATTATCTGGGGATACAGGGTGCCACATAAATATTGGACGCCAGGTGAAAAATTTAGTTAGGTAGTCGAAAAAAAATAGAATGACGTATTAATTAGAATATTGCCATAGAAAATATCAGAAAATTTAAGTATCATTTTGCGTCGTGGAGTCAACGCATGGGCATTGCAGTTCAATTTTGTATTTGGAAAAGACGGGAATAAGTCTATAAGTCTACTACTCTTTTCTTAGTAATTTCATATATTCTACTCCTAAAAGTTATGGAAAGAGAAGATATTTTGGCTCAGTGTAAAATGTGTGGTCCCATGAGCTGAGAAAATAATGTGAAAAAACTCTTTCATAGCTTTGTATGCAGATCCTTTTGCGTTAAAGCTAAAGTCTTCTTTACTTCTTCAACATAGATACACAAAGATAACATTGAACATGAGGGGGTACACCAGAAATTATAAGAAAGATTTTACAGAAGCCAATAAATCAAAGCAAATCTAGATACAATCGGTAAATAAACACTAACTGAAAAAATTGATTCTTCACTTCTTTAAGATAGGTCCTCAAAAATAAAACTAAACATGGAAGGGCACACCAGAAATTATAAGAAATATTTTACAAAGGCCAATGAATGCAAGCAAAGATAGAGACAATCCGAAAATAAACTGGGACTGAAAAAAACCATGAAATATTTGGTAATGTTATTGATACGACTGTCACTTCAAATCCTAAACCTAATGTGTTCGTAAACTCAGAACCCGGGTCCGTGATGCGAGTAGATCCGTCACGTGACCCAATGGATCGAGTTAGTAACCCTGTTTAAGTTTTCGAAAACGCCTTTTGATGTGATAATATCTATAGAAACGTGAAGTAGGTAATTGAACGTTTCTTCTCTTGGTTATGCAATATCAATTTCAGCTTCGGAATACCTAATTGCAGGAAATTGAAAAGATCAAATGCAGAGTGGAACAAATAACATAAAGAAACCTCCTCATCGTTTTATCATACTCCTATTCAACTGAATTCGAGCACGCCACTCTATTTTCAAACTTGCAACAGCTGGTTCTTCTTTTTACCGAGGAGCTCAAAAAAATTTCACACCTTCAAGAAAAGATGCCGTACTTCAGCATTAAGCCAAAGAAATTTGTATAAGATATGTGTATTCTAATAGACTCAGTATGAAATTAATAAAGTAGGAAACACGATTTTATAATCAAATGTTCATTGGCTGAAAGAATGTATAATGTAATGTATAAGTTGAACATTAGGGGTAATATCATTTCACATTTTTCTTAGACTATGAAATGGTTATCTATCATCTTTTATTTGATGTGATAATACCTAAAGGGTTTTCCGATAAGAGGTGTTATTTTGATATTCAAAGAAAAATGCCAATTTTCAATATGAATGATCGGATGTTTATTTCATTATAAAGAAGCTATGCCGTTAATAGTGGAAACTAACATCAGGCAAATGACCACCACAACCACGCTTACAGGACTACTTTTAATGGAATTTTCCATAACCAAATCGCAAAGTGGCTGCCCTTTGTCCTCGATAGCCTCACGAATTCCATTTTTGAGGTATTGAATCGACGCTGGGTTATTGGCGTAGACTTTCTCTCTCACGTGGCCCCAAAGGAAGAAGTCGCAAGGTGTTAAATCACATGATCTCGGTGGCCAATTGTGATCACCTCTTCGAGAGATAACACGGTCCGGTAACTTTTCCCGCAAAAGATCAATGGTTTCGTTGATTGTATTGCACGTAGCGCCGTCTTGTTGAAAGTAAACGTTGTCCAGATCAATACTTTCCAATTTCGGCCATAAAAAATTATCAATCATCTCTCGACAGCGCAATTCATTCACTAGCTTGACCAACAGCTCGAATTTTTCCTCCAATATATTTATTGCGGTCCGACAAGGTGCTTCACGACGACCCAAAATGTTCGAGCTTAACGAACCGTCACTGCCAAATTTCCACCATTTTTTTAGTGAATTTTAATAATTTCAATGTTTTCTTGAATCATGTATCGTTCCATTTTTATTAATGGTGTAGTTTCTACTTGTCAAATGTCAAAAAATGATAGCTTCAAACGTGACATCTACCGAAATAGCGGGCTATTAAAAAAAAACAACTCTTATTGGAAAACCCTTTAGAAACGTGAAGTAATCGAACTTTACCAATGTTTCAGAGATCCATATTACCACTTCTCTTGGTTGTGCAATCTCAATTTCGGTTTCAGAACTGAATAATCGAAAGGAATTGAAAAGATCAAATGCAGAGTGGCACAAATAACATAAAGAAACCTCTTCATCGTCTTATCGTATTCCTATCCAACTATGTTCGAGCATGCCACTCTATTTTCAAACTTGCAACAGCTGGTTCTTCTTTTTACCGAGGAACTCACATAATTTTCACACGTAAATTATAGAAAGAAGAGAATTTTGCTAGTGTAAAATGTGTGGTTTCATGAGCCGAGAAAATAATGTGAAACAACTTCTTCAGAACTGTGTATGCAGATTCTTCTGTTTGAAGCTGAAGCCTTCTACTTCTTCACCATAGTTACTAAAAGATAACAATGAACATGCGAGGGCATACCAGAAATTAAAAGAAAGATTTTACAGAAGCCAAAAATCCAAGCAAAGATAGAGACAATCAGTAAATAAACTAGAATTGAAAAAATAAATCCATAAAATATTTGGTTATGTTATTGATACCACCGTCAAATCCTTAACCTGTGTTCGTAAACTTAGAACCCGGGTCCGTGATCCGAGTAGATCCGTCACGTGACCCAATGGATCGAGTTAGTAACCCTAGTTAAGTTTCCGGAAACGCCTTTAGATGTGATAATATCTAGAAATGTTGTAGTAATATCTATTTTTTTCTAAATTTAATCGTTTTCATTTCAATTCCATTTTAACAGTATATGCACTGGACAGCCTGTATATATTCTCAGTTACCTGGAAATGATATCTGCTGTGCCTGCGCAATTCAACAAATTTGAACAATAGGTGATAGTTTAAGAACAACATCCGACTGTTTCTTATCGCTACCGCTAATTTTCTAAATTGTATTTCCGCTATTTTATATTTTCTCTTATTTTGAGATAAAACCTGGTGTACCGCTATTTTAAGTGAACTACGCTATTATTTTGTGAAAGAGACACTATTATTGAAGAATTGAAGATCACCGACCCCGTCCGAGAGTACTCTTCGAAGAATACTGTTTGGTGATTCTGGTGCATTTTACAATATTTCTTTCACTTCATGTTTACAACACCTATGATTGTTCATTAATAGAGTCCACTAAATACTATCCAAGTAAAGAGCTTAACGCAACAGTGAAGTAGGTAATCGAACACTGATATTGTGCAATATCAATTTCAGCTTCGGAACTGAATAATCGAAAGAAATTGAAAAGATGGCACAAACAACATAAAGAAACCTCTTCATCGTCTTATCGTATTCCCATCCAACTATATTCGAGCACGCCACTCTATTTTCAAACTTGCAACAGCTGGTTCTTCTTTTTACCGAGGAACTCACATAATTTTCACACGTTCAAGCAAAGATGTCGGATGCAGCGAACGCATGTGGTCCCCATTCTACTTCCTGGTGTGAAACGTCATTAGTACCAACTACTTAAGCAATTCATCATCGTAAGTAAATAAAATAACTTATTCCTCATTAGTTGATAATTATGATTCTTAGACATGTGTTCTTTATGTCAATAATGAATGCGGATTCAATTCGAGTTAATTTGCAACGTGTATCGAGACTCTCATCAGGAATTTTCTCATGGAATCCCACATGGGATGGAGAAAAGAAAGGATTTGAAGGAAATGGAATTAATGTATGCTACTATGTCAAAAAATTCTTATGTTTACTTGAGGTAGGTAACTGATTAATTATTGGCCTTCTTAAGCTATAAATCTTCTGACTGGATCAGTGTCCTGATTTTTCTTCATCGCCCACACAAGTAGAAACTACGCCATTAATAAAAATGGAACGATACACGCTTCAAGAACGCATTGAAATTATTAAAATTCACCATAAAAATGGTGAATTTGGACAGAGACGGTTCGTAAAACTCGAACATTTTTGGATCGTCGTGAGGCACCTTGTCGGACCGCAATAAAGAAATTGGTGGAAAAAATTCGAGCTGTTGGAACAAGTAAGTGATGTGAAGAATAAAATTCGTGCACTTCGTTCGAGAACAGCCGAGAATAGTGCTACTGTAGCCGAAAGTGTTGAAGAAGAAACCTAGGTTTGTCCATTCCTTGTCGTTCTTTGGAATTAGGCATTCCAAAAAAGTCATTACACCGTATTTTGCATAAAAATATGGGTCTCGAGGCTTCTAAAGTTCAGTTTACACAAGAGCTCAAGCCTGCCGATCATCAACAACGTCGTGTCTTTGCTGATTGGGTCGTTGAATGCATGAAAATGATCCGGAATTCCATCGAAAAATCATCTTGAGTGATGAGGCCCATTTCCACCTCGGTGGCTTCGTCAACAAGCAAAAATGTCGCATGTGGAGCTCGGAAAACCCAAGAGTTGTTGAAAAGCCTCACTATCCTCAACGTGTGACTGTTTGGTGCGGTTTATGGTCCAGCGGAGTCATTGGACCTTATTCTTTCGAATATGAGGCTGGAGCAACTGTTTCGCTGAGAGATTGCGCTATAGAGAGATGGTTGATGATTTTTTATGGCCGAAATTGGATAGTTTTGATCTGGACAACGTTTATCGTGTTATCTCTCGAAGAGGTGATCACAATTGGCCACCGACATTTTGTGATTCAACACCTTGCGACTTCTTCCTTTGGGCCCATGTGAAAGAGAAGGTCTACTCCAATAGCCCAGCGTCGATTAAAGATCGAGAAAGTGAAGAAGAAATATTGAAAGTTTTGGCATGGTGTCAATGGATATGGAATAAATTGAACATGGCTGGAAGGAATTTCAAAGAAAGTGCATTTGACAGTTTGAGATCGCTGAGGAGACTGCTTTTTTCGATATTTACTAATGCTCATGTCAATGTTTTTGGTAATGTAACATGTTCTACTGTAACAGGAGAAATTTCTATCAAGGACATAGGGTAGCCACTTTGCGATTTGGTTATGGAAAATTTCATTGAAAGGATATGGTCCTAAGCGTGGTTGTGGTGTCATTTGCCTTATGCTTTTTTCCACAATCAACGGCATAGCTTCTTCTTTATAATGAAATAAACATCCGACCATTTATATTGAAAAATGACATTTTCTTTGAATATCAAAATAACACCTCTTATTGGAAAACCCTTTACAGTGAGCGTCAAAATTATGGATCAAATTCATTTTCTCAGAAGGAAAATATTTGGCAACAAAATCTTGAAACAGGTCAATTTTTGTTACTTTTACCAAATTTGTATGCATTTCAGAAGGATTTTTGTAACACCCCATGCAATCCCCATAAAACCTTTTATTTTTTCGAATAGAGAAAGTGGGTCATCTGGCATTTTCTTTCTGAACTGTATAGAAACTTCCATTGCTTATTTCAATACTAATCGAAAGACTAGTTTATTCGAAGAAAATAACTACTTGAAATTTTGATAAGAATAGCGAAGTACATTTTACGTTAGGTTAATTTTCTGCAGGTACCGAATTCATATAATTCTGAATCTTTTATTAATAGACATAACAAAATTTTGTTATTGAAAACTTGATTTTATTAATAATCCTTGACAGTATTAAAGTATGAAGTTAATACCTGAAATAGAAATTTTGATAAGATTGTTTATCATAACAAGCAAAACATATTCATTTTAATTAAATATTAAATAACAATTCTCCAGTAAAGAACGTAAACAATATTATTCAATATACGCTTGACAGCGTTATCGGAAGTTGATCTTGGTGAAGGTCGTGAAAGAGGAAAAACTCCAATTAATTAATAATATACCTAGCCAACAGTTTTTTCAAATTAATAAAAACTGTCCTACTTTTCATTGAAAATAACATTATTTTTCTCCAACCATCAAAAAATGTTGACTTTTCTGTACTATTTTCAGGTGCAAAAGTAATAAATTCTCTTACCGTACAAAAATTTGCTCGTTGCTTAGCAACACTTTTAATCCTAGGATTAAAAACGCTACTTTTAATCCTTGGATTAAAAGTAAATGCATTTGAAGTCTACTTGACAATCACTGTCATGATTCTGTGTTCAAATTCATAACCAAATTATGAACGATTTTTCACTAAAACCAATTTTATTGTAATTTTGACTTGGTTGGAGAAAAAATAGTATATATTATTCGGATTAAAAGTGCCTATTTTAACACGCAATTCTGCATTCGCTCGGCTGCGCCTCGCAACTGCAAATATTGCTCGTAAAAAAAATATGCACTTTTAATCCTTATAATATAATATACTATTTTCTGCTCTGATCACATCAATGATTGACAAATATTGTTCAGATTTAATTTAAATATGAGCAGAATTCTTTTCAATATTTTGGCGTTACCTCATAAAATCTTCAGAAACTGATAACGTGTTGCATCAAAAAATATTTTGAATTTGTTTATCAATATTATCAATTTACGAAAGAAAATTATCGCGTCAACCGCAGGTATAGTATAAACAATAAAAGCAGAGAATAATACCAATTGATTAAAATCAACCAATATTAAACCCATACTTCGGAACTAATCCCGTCAACGCACAAAGAACATGCATGGTGGTAATATCAAACGGAGCATCCATAGATAGCTATTTCGCCCTATTTGGGGCTCATCAGTATGGAGGAGCTCAGTCTGAAAGGCATTCTGGGTTCCCTTACTTGAAGAAATGTCGCCCAGCTCTGAGTATTAACAGAAACAAGACGCCATCTCTTGGGAACCTTACGAACACCTACCTCCAATGCATGAACGTTGAACGAAGTTGCGAGATGTTATCCGTTTTTCATCAAACTGGTGGCAGTCCAACTTTGTGGATTTTAACTTCAGTCGATGAAGTGGAAACGCTCGATTAATCGTCATAAACCAGACGTGGTGATAATGTACGAAATGAAAATTATCTATGGATGCTCCGTTTGATATTACCACCATGCATGTTCTTGTGCGTTGACGGGATTAGTTCCGAAGTATGGGTTTAATATTGGTTGATTTTAATCAATTGGTATTATTCTCTGCTTTTATTGATTATCAATTTATTTTTCCGTTGTTCGATTTTGAATCTGCAGCATAGTTTATAATTTTATGAGTAACACCAGACGGCACTGTATAATATAAAGGGTGTTAGTGAATAAGTGCGTCAAACTAAGGAGGTGATTCTGCATGGAAAAATAATGACATCATGCTATATGACTTTTGTCCGCAAATGCTTCGTTTTCTGAGATTTAAGTTTTACTTTAAACTGACGAAAAAATGGTACGTCACTGAGATATTCAAAACTGACAAAAATTTTCGAATTCTCTGTTCAATTCGTGACAAAAATTTCTCATGTCTTATTTTGTTATGGGCTAGTTCTACTTGAACGAGTGCTATACCAGTATGCCCAAATGTCTGTAATTTTCGAATTTTTGGCCGAAAATGATCTCAAACGATAGGGTTCGAGTCCGTGATGACGAGTTCGTGGTGAAATTAAATTCTGTCCGTGGGGCCATATGTCCGGCCGTGAGCACGATAACTTTCGAAGGGATTGTCCCGAAGACTTGAAATTTTCAGGGTGAGTTCGGTTCATAAATGCCTCGGTTAAGTTCGTTAACCAGCCAAATCGTAGAGTGTGTTTGATAAATTATAGCCATTCGAAATTTTTGTTCCTCAATATCTCAGACAAAACAGAACCAATCGAAATGAAATTTTGCCGCACATACAAGATGCTCATGGTAAAACTCAAGTTAAATTTTGTGGCCATAGTTTGAGCAGAACCATAGAAAATTCAATTGGAATATTGAAACGAAGAATCCTTATAATTCCATAACAAGATATCCGATTCGATTGAAATTATTTTGCGTATAGAGATTGATATAATGAATGTTAATGCGAAATTTCAAGAGAAATTCATAGTCAAAACCAGTTTTTGAATCATTTCCAAAATCTTATTCTGATCGTGCTGAGATTTTGTATATATTTATTCAGTATCAATCTCAAGTCCTAAACAAAATGTTGAAGTAAAGCCTCCTCATTGCTCCACGAATGAACGAGCGCTCCAAAGCACCTGCTCAGGGCTTTCTTGAATTTTTATGTGAAAAATAAAATTTCTGGACACGTATTCGTCATTACTTTAACACATAATGAAGTACCGATACTACATATTTACATAAGGATGTTCTATTTTTCACATGAAAACGGCGCCTCATACAAAAGAAAGGCAGGAGAGATTTTTGTCACAAACTGAAAAAAAATAAAAACTATTCAACTCCTGATGTTTCTTAAACTCTGTTTATACTTGAATTAAATGAATATTAACGAAATTAGAAGAAAATAAATAGGAGAACTTTCGAGTTGCTCACAGTAACAGCATGCTATAAAACCGAAATGCGATGACAAAAAAGCTAATAATATTTATTGTAGTGATCACCAAGCTAGAATTTGGCTGCCAGTATCGACATAAATGTATTTAAAAAAATACTCTTTTTGGACATTTTAGCTTCCCATTTTACATCTGACTATTCACCATTTTCATTTAATGCACCTGTCACTAAGTGAACAAATTAACCGCTAATACCGAGGCTAATACCAAATAGTTAATCTCTGAATCAACAATGTGATATATTGGGAACAAGTGGAAGCTAGCTGTCTAGCAGTCTAGATGTGTAAAAGAGCGATCTATTCAGCGATGACATCATAGGTAGCTGCGTTCATTCGAATTAACATCGTTAAATATGTGAATAAATTAACTTTCGAGGTTATGTTGACCAGCTATCAATTTTTCGGTTTACGATTCCAGTACCTGTTTGTTTGGGTTCTTCATAGAAAAATATTCACACATATCGGTCGTATAAACAGTTTAAATAACTCGCGAAGAGTATACAACCTTCGTAATCGCCCAGCAGAGAGTATTAGGGTATATAAAAAGGTTCAAAACACATTTACGCCTCTTGAATATACATTTCTATTTTGGGAATGGTTATATTCGGCACTGCAAATAAAATACAACGCAGGAGCCCAATGAGGAAGACTATTGATGAGATTGAAAAGGGAATGATATAAAAATTGATTGAGGCACTAAAATGGTATGACTGATTGACTTGGTATGAATTCTACATACAGAGTGCTTGAAAGTTCGATGTGATTGTCCACGGGGGTTTTACTGGACTTCTATAGCAACAAATACAGTACAGTCTAAAAGTAATTCAAACTGGAATATTGATTAGCGGTAGATTGATTAGGTTGTAGTCCATTGGCATAGTGATTACCTTTCTGCACTATAATCAGTGAGATCTTAGGTACGTTACCATATAACTACTACGTTTTCTGAAGAATTTAAGTTTTTTCGGAAAGTTGATCATTTTTCCAGGAAACTTCGTTCTTATGTCTGCTATGATAAGTGTCATGCCACCTAGTAGAGTAAGTCAAGTTTGCGCTAACAAGTTGCTTTAGCATGCTTGCTATGACCGATCCGTATAACATTCAGATAACTGAGTTTTCTTCACTTTATTCATTCATTTTATGTAGGTTATCTCACGATATAATAATTCGTCTTTTTAGAACGATAGGGCTTGTTGGGCATTCTCTTAGGTTCCCTTAGGTTCCAAACCTTTCTTAGGTCAGTAAGAGTGTTGCCTCTTTTTTCCCAATCATCGACATCTAATCAATGTGGATGATAATCAACATGAAGGTACTGGTTTGGAGAAAGGAGTAATTGACTATACATCATCAAAATTAATACCATCAATATCCAGCTCATAATAAATTTTAATTGAATGAGATTTACCAGTTTACGTTGGTACCTACAAAAAATCTCATCTTCCTCTTTTTGGACCTCACTAATACAAACTTCAGAAAACTTCTCAATCCTATATCATTGTTTATGTCAGGTCCAAAGTATTAAGTAATGTAACCTCTCGAAACTGGAAAATAAATTTCTCAAAATAGCCAAATTTCAACATTGATGCATCTATGCAGAAACTAGGCAATACAAAACCGGTATTAAGACATTTTGAATTGAGATCCTTTTTAAAAGGTTGACTCAATGTGGACTATCTTCAGGTGTCCCTTAAAGAAACAGATTTTGAATCGAATTTTTTGCAGAATATGGAATCTGCAGTAACAGAAATGTAGGTTTGGCAACTCATAGAAAGAAAAACATCTCAACCAAATAGAAATAGTCAGAGAATAACATTGATGTTTCTATTAAGAACTGATGATTCAAATCCAGATCTGTCGAAACGAACTTTGAGTTTAGCACCTTTTAAATAGGACGAAAGCTCAATGGCGAGATAGATTGGGTCAGTTGGGTTTTACTCCTCCATATATAAATGAAAACCGGTAATTCATGCAATTCACTCATCCTATTTTCGATCGTCCATATTCTCGCATCTCTTGCCAGCATGTCCTAATATTGCTGTTATTAAAGCATCGTACTTTAATAACGTTTGGTAGTTCACTCAAACATTGGAGCTTGACAGGGACTTTAAACCTCGACCACTTGTTTATATTTACCTTTTTTCCGCCCTAGGCAGCGTTTCTATGTTTGTTCCGTTAACCACCGGTGCTTTTTCCTGAGTTTTCCTACATAATTTTTGTGAGTGTGAGATCCAAAGTATTTCTATAACTTTGCTTTATTTAGAACCTCTCGTAACAAGGACAAACATTTCCCAAAAAACATCACTATTGCTGCATCTAGGCAAAAACTAGGTAAAAAAATCTATACCAGTCACAATGGCATTTTGAATTGAGCACCTTCTTGAAAGACGATGACTTGAAGTGTCCTCTGAAGAACCAGAATCGAAAATCATTTAATCAGTCTTTGCCCTAGATGTATTTTCACTTCAACCCTTTGCATTGTTTACAAATTATGATATCTGCTGCTTTGATTTTTTTAGCCTAACTATTGAATACAACTCTAGATCATTTTCCTAGATACCTTGTTTTTATTACCCATCTAGTATCTACTTATATCTTACTGCATCATTTGCGAATGTCTTTAATGTCAGATCAACAGTAGGTTTAGAACCTCATAGAAGCACGACATAAATGTCTCAACCAAATAGAAATAGCCAGAGAATAACATTGATGTTTCTATTAAAAACTGGGTGATTCAAATCCAGACCAGTCGAAACGAACTTTGAGTTTAGCACCTTTTAAATAGGACGAAAGCTCAATGGCGGGATAGGTTGGGCCAGTTGGGTTTTACTTTAACCTCTATGTATAAATAAAAACCGGTAATTCGTGCTATTTAGACAACCCATTTCCGATCGTCCATATCCTCACATCTCTTCTAATTCCCAGCATGTCCTAATATTGCTGTTATTAAAGCATCGTACGTTAATAACGTTTGGTAGTTCACTCAAACATTGGAGCTTGACAGGGACTTTAAACCTCGACCACTTGTTTATATTTACCTTTTTTCCGCCCTGGGCAGCGTTTCCATGTTTGTCCCGTTAACCACCGGTGCTTTTTCCTGAGTAACCCCCCCGTTTGGGGTTGTCCCGTTGCCCAACGCCATCAATAAGAACAATTCAAGCAATCCTCACGGACTGTCCAATTGAAAATTTATAATACATAATTTTTCTGTGAATGTCAGATCCAAAGTGTAACTATAATTTGGTATATTTTGAACCTCTCGAATTCTCGAAAAAAGGAGACTTTCTCAAAGTAGCAAAACATCAACATTGATGGCTGATGCATCTAGGTAGACTCTAGTAAGACGAATCTATACTGACCACAAGGTATTTTGAATTGACTATCTTCTTAAAAGACGATAACTTCAAGTGTCCTTTGAGTTTGAAGTGACAGCATCGAAAGTTATTATTTAATCACTATTTGGCCTAGATGTATTTTCAAGTCAACCCTCTGCATAGTTTACAAAATATGGATTCTGCTGCTTTGATTTATTCAGCCTAACTATTGAATACAACCCTAGATCATTCTCCTAGATACCATGTTTTCATTACCCATCTACTTAAATATTACTGCATCATTTGCGAATGTCTTTAATGTCAGATCAACAGTAGGTTTAGAACCTCATAGAAGCACGACATAAACGTCTAAAGCAAATGGAAATAGCCAGAGAATAACATTGATGTTTCTATTAAAAACTGGGTGATTCAAATCCAGACCAGTCGAAACGAACTTTGAGTTTAGCACCTTTTAAATAGGACGAAAGCTCAATGGCGGGATAGGTTGGGCCAGTTGGGTTTTACTTTAACCTCCATATATAAATAAAAACCGGTAATTCGTGCTATTTACACAACCTATTTCGGATCGTTCATATCCTCACATCTCTTGTAATTCCCAGCATGTCCTAATATTGCTGTTATTAAAGCATCGTACGTTAATAACGTTTGGTAGTTCGCTCAAACATTGGAGCTTGACAGGGACTTTAAACCTCGACCACTTGTTTATATTTACCTTTTTTTCCGCCCTGGGCAGCGTTTCCATGTTTGTCCCGTTAACCACCGGTGCTTTTTCCTGAGTAACCCCCCCGTTTGGGGTTGTCCCGTTGCCCAACGCCATCAATAAGAACAATTTAAGCAGTCCTCACGGACTGTCCAATTGAAAATTAATCCTACATAATTTTTTTGTGAATGTCAGATCCAAAGTGTAACTATAATTTGGTAGATTTAGAACCTCTCGAAAAAAGGATACTTTCTCAAAGTAGCAAAACATCAACATTGATGCATCTAGGTAGACTCTGCGTAAGACGAATCTATACTGAGCACAAGGCATTTTGAATTGAGTATCTTCTTAAAAGACGATGACTTCAAGTGTCCTTTGAGTTTGAAGTGACAGCATCGAAAGTCATTATTTAATCACTATTTGGCCTAGATGTATTTTCAATTCAACCCTGTGCATAGTTTACAAAATATGAAATCTGCTACTTTGATTTTTTGATCCTATCTATTGAATACAACCCTCGATCATTCTCCTAGATACCATGGTTTTATTTCCCATCTACTTATATATTATTACTGCATCATTTGCGAATGTCTTTAATGTCAGATCAACAGTAGGTTTAGAACCTCATAGAAGCACGACATAAACGTCTAAAGCAAATGGAAATAGCCAGAGAATAACATTGATGTTTCTATTAAAAACTGGGTGATTCAAATCCAGACCAGTCGAAACGAACTTTGAGTTTAGCACCTTTTAAATAGGACGAAAGCTCAATGGCGGGATAGGTGGGCCAGTTGGGTTTTACTTTAACCTCAATGTAGAAATAAGAACCGGTAATTTGTGCTATTTACACAACCTATTTCGGATCGTTCATATCCTCACATCTCTTGTAATTCCCAGCATGTCCTAATATAGCTGTTATTAAAGCATCGTACGTTAATAACGTTTGGTAGTTCGCTCAAACATTGGAGCTTGACAGGGACTTTAAACCTCGACCACTTGTTTATATTTACCTTTTTTTCCGCCCTGGGCAGCGTTTCCATGTTTGTCCCGTTAACCACCGGTGCTTTTTCCTGAGTAACCCCCCCGTTTGGGGTTGTCCCGTTGCCCAACGCCATCAATAACAACAATTTAAGCAGTCCTCACACAGTGTTCAAACGAATATTGTCACTTGAACATGTAGACGTATGCATCACAAATATCTACCATTGGGTTTCGTCTGCACTTAACTCGATACACCTTATTGCTTGGAAACGACACCAACGTAACGAAACGAACAAACGGATATTTTTACACTGGTCGCTGACTAGTGACTGTTTCACCGTATTACATCGGAATCGAGCTCAGAAACGCCACTGATCTTTCGTCTCTGTCTGGTGCATTCACCGGGTTTTTCACGGCCTTCCAGAAAATGTAACACACCAAAATTGTGAATTGTAACATTTCGTAACATCAACAGAACTGACACATGATAGGGTTGGTAAACCAGGTAGGTGTAGACCTTTTTGAGCGCTCGTTCTACTAAAGCGAGTGTTATTTCGTTTAACCTTAATATAACAAAACTATAAGGTTCGACACACTCATGACGAATCCGTGCTCAAATTCAATTCTGTTCGAAAAGCCGTCCGTCCGTAAACACGATAACTCTAGAAAAAGATTGTCCTGGAGACTTGAAATTTTCAAGGTAGCGTCGGTTTCTAAATGCCGCGGTTGAGTTTGTTAACCAGCAAATTCGTACAGGGTATTCGATTAAATAAGGCCATTCAAAGTTTTTGTTCCTCAATACCTAAGAACAAAATGGATCGAAATGAAATTTTGTGGCTACATGCAAGATACTAATAAGAAGCCTCATACATTTTGTGGCCATAGTGTTGACAGAACCCTAGAAAATTCAATCGGAATATTGAAAAGAAGAATCCTTATACTCTGGCAAAATAATCGATCCACTCAAAAAATCGATAAAGTTTGTTAATTCATAAATATGTTTTTTCATGGCCAATTCGAATGAATTTTTTTTCAATTGTAGGCAAGTTCATCCTTAATCAATCACCAGTTTTGAATTTCAAGTACATCAAGTTATACAGGGTGAAACAAAATCTGTTTTTTACCCTAACTTTAGAACCACCCCTGGTATGTTTCAGTTGTTCCACCGTGTGATTCCTTAGTTCATGATCAAGACACATCTTCTCTTGACAATTTAATTCTTCATTCATAACAATAGCTCAATTTTTGTTGAAGATACAGGATTTCGAGTAAAACATAAGTTTCGCTAATGATACAACAGCACTTCAACAAATTCAACCTAAAATTCTGACCTAATGAAAACAAACTGAAAACAAAGTCAAAAACTAAACGTGTTTTCCGCCCAGACGCAGATAACAGGTGCAATTCGTCTCGGCATGTCCTCATTGAGGTTTTGAATCAATTAGAGCATCACTGAGCTGCTGCTAATTTTCAGGAGTTGGTACGCGAGATCGAATTTTCCTCCCGAGAGCATCCAAACATGCCCAATTGGGTTCAAATCTGGTCTTAGAGCAGGCCAGTTGAATTCTTGGATATCAACCTCTGCTAAATACTCCCTGGCAATCCTAGCCACATGCGGTTGATGCGGTCGGGCATTATAATGCGGCGTTCCCACGAGGCGTTTTCACGACAGAGAACCACGCTTTCGTGAAATACACTTCTGTGTGAACGCATAGTCGTTAAACTTGCTTTCGTGAGGAATGCGTTCACACAGAAGTGTATTTCACGAAAGCGTGGTTCACTGTCGTGAATAACGCCTCGTGGGAACGCCGCATAAAAACATTAGCACGAATTCGTCTGCAATAAATGGTGCATAACGAACACATGTCGCGCTAAAACTTCTCTTGTTTTATGTTTTCACTCACTTTTCAGTATATTTTCATAACGTTTGCGATTTAATGTTAAATCTGTAAAAGTACTTTCATAACCATAGCGAAATTTGGAGAGTTTAATGTTTCTCTCAAAACCCTGTATCTTTAACGAAAATTGAGCTATTGTTACGAATGAAGAATTAAATTGTCAAGATAAATGTGTCTTGATGATGAAATAAGAAATCACACGGTGAAACAAATGGAACACATCAGTGGGACTCTCTTAAGTCCAACCTGCAACGTCCACGTTCGTGAGGGTCGGTAACGTCCCCTCGGGGCGGCTAATAGCAGGCAATGGCACGGGGAGGTTCGCCTTCCCACGGTCCTGGGGTTATCCTCCCTCTGGACCAAATCAGCTGGATATGGAAACACAACATAAGCCTCGGATGAAGAATGAAAGTTTCCCTGGCCGGTCGACTGACCGTGCCAGACCAGCTAACCACGATGTACGGGTAAACCAGGGCACAACATCCGCTCAATGCACTGGCGACCAAACACCTGTCCCCAGCAGCACACCACAACCCCAACCGGGTACATCCGGATTTTTAATCTGCAGAGCGCCAAACTGCTCGCGTGGCTTTCCTACGGCGGCAGGCGTGGTATTCATGAACGCAGGGCTCACAGGGATTGGTACGATCAGACCCAGATCACAGAACACATACCAGTAAAAGAACGATGGACGCAAGAGGAGCTGGGTCTGATGGCAAGGAAGGAGGCAACGCTACATCGTCAGGGTGTGAGGTCATGAATCAGGAGTTGCTGAAGTACACTTCCAGAACGCTTGAATCAATCAAGGGTCAGAGGAGGAATGAAGGATATAAACGGAAGGTACAAGAGTTCATAAGGATGGAAGAGGAACAGGGAGACGAAAGATCGGAAGAGACATCGGTAGAAGAAACATCACAAGAGACAGGTAACAACACAGCACAAACACACAAAATCTGTTTGCTTACCTGGTATCAGCAGAACCTCTGCAGGATCAGACGTTCAACTCTTCAAGGCTGAACGACATATGCTCCAGGGTCAGAACACTATCTAAAGACCAAATTCTCCTCGAACTCGCCGCGTACCTGAGGGATACGTTTCCACCTGAAAAGGAAATAATGAATAAAATAAAACACAAAAAGAACTTGAAACATCTCAGCAGAAAGCAAAAGAGGAAGGAGCAATACGCAAGGACACAGGATATGTGGAAGAGGAATCCGGGGGAATGCACACGGAGGATACTTGAAGACCGACTGGAACAGGACGAAGAAATGCCACGTGAAGTAATGGAGCCGTTTTGGCGCGCAGTCCTCACCAGAAATCCCAATGTTACCCCTAATTCGCTCCCCAGAAACGATACCCTCGAACAGCTTTGGGAACCAGTGTCGGTTGAGGAAGTCAAGCACGCCTTACCAGCCAAAAAGACAGCACCGGGGCCAGATGCGGTCTCAGTGAAGACATTACGAAGGGTCCCCAAATCAACTTTGGCCAGGATCTTCACCATTCTGATGTGGCTCGAAAAGCTCCCAGAACAACTATGCCTGTCAAGAACAGTTTTAATACCTAAAAAGAAAGGAGCAATCAACCGGGAGATTTTCGACCCATCACAATGTCCTCCGTGATTGTAAGAGCCTTTCACAAGGTCCTGGCCAATAGAATGCGTGAAATCAAACTCGACGAACGGCAAAGAGCATTCCGTAATGCAGAAGGATGTGCGGAAAACATCACCTTGCTCGATATGGCCCTGAGATTTCACCACAACAAACACAGAAAGATGTTCGTGGCAGTGCTGGACATGGCGAAGGCCTTTGACTCCGTGTCCTTTAAAGCGCTGTGGTCGGTGTTGCGCTCCAAGGGTCTTCCCGAGTCGATGCGCACCTACCTGAAGAATGTTTATCAGGATAGCGAGACAATAATTCAACACGGCACCTGGAAGTCAGCTAAGATCCACCCTACCTGCGGAGTAAAGCAAGGCGACCCCCTGTCCCCGATACTCTTTAACCTCCTAATTGATTGTATGCTGAAGAAATTTCAACCGGGATAGGGGTGGACATCGAAGGGACGAAGCTCAACATCCTGCTTTCGCTGACGACCTGGTGCTGATGGCGTCGACGAAGGAGGGCCTGCAAATCCTCATTGATAGGGTGGTGGACTACCTGAAGCGGTGTGGTTTGGCAGCGAACGCGGAGAAATGCGCGACGGTGTCAATAGTCACGATACCGAATCAACAGAAGACAGCGGTAGATCAGAAACGCCTTTTCAAAATCGATAACCACACGATTCCGGCCCTGAAAAGAACAGATGAGTTTAAATATCTAGGGACATACTTTACCGCTGACGGAATCAAGGCTCCAGATGGTCTCCAGTCCTTACAGGAGAAGCTGAACAAAATGACTTCTTCCCCCCTTAAACCCCAACAGAGACTCTGGGCTCTGCGAACGGTGTTGATCCCTAGCTTAATGTACAACCTAGCCCATAACAACGTAAAATTTGGCTATCTAAGATCCCTAGACAAAAAAATAAGGCTAGCAGTGAGAACGTGGCTACACTTACCTAAGGATTGTCCAAATGCATATTTCCACGCTAGCATTCAGGACGGAGGTTTAGGCATACCGTCTCTCAGATGGTGGGCTCCTCTCCAACGGCTGTTGATGCTGAAACGGCTCACAAAAAATCATTTCCTTAACACACAAGGAATAAACACTTACCTAACATCCGAGATAACCACCGTGGAGAAGCGTCTCAGGGTCAACACGGGCTATACCATCCAATCTGCCAAGCAACTGAACACCCTTTGGGCCAATTTGCTACACAGCTCAGTTGACGGGGGACCTCTAGTGCGATCCGCCGACGTGAGAGGTCAGCACGGGTGGCTTGGAGATCCAACCCGTTTTCTATCTGAAAGGGACTATGTGAATATGAACAAAGCAAGAATTAACGCCCTACCTTGTAAATCCCGAACAACCAGGGGTCGGAACGAAGATAGAAGCTGTAGAGCGGGATGTGGACTACCGGAAACCAGCAACCACATTATTCAGAACTGTCACCGAACACATGGTGCACGTATCAAAAGACACAACGCCATAGTAAATTATCTGGCCAGGAACCTGCAAAATCAAGGTTATACAGTACATCTCGAACCTACCTTCGAAACGTCTGAAGGACGGAGGAAGCCGGACGTCGTGGCAGCGCTCGGTAACTCTTCAGTTATAATAGACGCACAGATCCTGGGTGAGCAAGCAGACCTGCAACAGAGAAACCAAGAAAAAATAAATAAATACAAGAACAATACGTCACTAATACAAAACATCCAGAGAGAATATGGTACAAACAACACACTTACCTTAGCACTTACCTTATCCTGGAGGGGCATCTGGTCGAAAACATCAGCTGAAGATCTGCTACGACTGGGTGCCATTCGGAAGAAAGATCTGAAAATAATATCAACACGAGTATTAGTCGGTTCACTAACGGCCTGGAACTGGTATAACAAAATGACCAACTACAGAAGAGGAGGAGGCACGAGAAATGGTAACAGGAGCTGACGTGGAAGTGGAAATGGATGCCAAAATGGAGATGGGAACGAAGTGGAGGCAGAAATGGAAATGGATGGGTGAGCTTAAGTTACAAGTAAAGTGAGACTTACTACTGTTTCAATGGAAATGGAAATGGCTGCGAAAACCAAGGTAAATGGAAGTGGAAGCGGAAATCGATATGGGATAGATGGAAGCGGAAATGGAAGTGAAATGGGTTGGAGCGACCATCGAGATGGAAGTAGAAGCGGTACGGATCATGGATGGAAGCTGGGAAAGGAGAAGGTGTGTATGCTGTAATTAAATGTTAGTATTTTTATTATTAATGTTTGAATCTAGATTAAGTGTATATAAGTGTAGTTTAAAATGTACTTAACTTACCTGTAAACCTAATTTCCTACTATAACCTTAATCGGTTATTAGTATAATGTCATGTATTTATATTATATGAATAAATGATTACAATAAAAATAAAAAATAAAAATAGGGTAAAAATCCAATTTTGTTTCACCCTGTATAGAATAACGTATGCGATTTTCTTGAAATTCAAAACTGTTGATTGATTAAGGATGACCATATCTAGAATTGAAAAAAAATCAATCGTATCAGACTCGAAATAACACATTTATGAGTCAACAAACTCCATCGATTTTTTGAGTGGATCGATAATTTTGCTGGTGAGTGTATTTCCATAAAAAATATCCGATTCCAGTTAAATTCATTTTGAGGATGAATATTCCTATACTGCATGTTTGTGCGAAATTTCAAAGGAAGCGCATTATCAGAACCATAGAATTTCATTTTTTCTGAGGAAGGAATCAGAACCTTAGATGTTTGAAATTTTTAGTTCTCGATTTTCTTACATATTACCTACATTTTTTGAATAATACCCAGAATATAATTCCGATCGTACTGTGTTTTTGCATTCATATATGTATTCAGTATCTCGAGTGCCATACAAAATCTTGCGGTGATTGCCTTATTGATTCACCAACAAACGAGCGCTCAAAAGCTCCTGCTCAGGACTTTTCTCAAGTTTCATTTCAAGTCCACCAAATGCAAATGGGTTCGTTTTTCAGTAAATAAACGCATTTTTCCTATGTCTGAACCGTTGAACCACGAAATTGTAAGACTTTTACCTAATTTCAGAATTCAAAGTAACACCGTAACATCAGCTCTGAACTGTAACACATGTGTAACAATTGTAACACATGGAACTGGCGTTCACATCAGGCGAGCGGCGTCGCGGTGTTATGTAACGCTCGCGCATACGCGTTGAGAGCAGCGCATCCGAATATGTTCGGTTTGTGGCTGCGAAAAAGCTCACGAAGAACTTTTGGGTACGGGACGTGATGGATCCTTATTAAGGGTCATTGGGAGTAGGTTGCGGTAAGCGGTATTTAGGTTACTATTGTAAACATTGCAGATGAGCTTGAAGAGGTATGCTTTCTGAGAAAACATGTATGAGAATGTCCCCCAACAGAGTTCGTTATAGCGATCTGAATTTATGTGGTATTCGTCTGGAAAAACATTGTGTGAACTTCTAATTTGTCATAGGATTCGGATTGACAAACCTGAAAGACGATGCTTTCACTTTTTTTGGTTTAGTAGAGTTTTTTCCAATAAGAGGTGTTATTTTGAATAGCCCGCTATTTCGGTTGATGTCACGTTTGAAGCTGTCATTTTTGACTGAAAACTACGCCATTAAAAAAAATGGAACGATACACGCTTCACGAACGCATTTAAATTATTGAAATTCACTATATAAATGGTGAAAATTTGGCAGAGACGGTTCGTAAAACTCGAACATTTTTGGGTCGTCGTGAAGCGCCTTGTCGGACCGCAATAAAGAAATTGGTGGAAAAATTCGAGCTGTGGGACAAGTTAGTAATGTGAAGAAAAAACCCGTGCACGTCGCTCAAAAACAGCCGAGAGTATTGCTACTGTTGCCGAAAGTGTTGAAGAAACCCAGGTTCATCCATTCCTCATCGTTCTTTGGAATTATGCATTCCACAAACGTCATTACACCGTTTTTTGCATAAAGATTTGGGTCTAAGGCTTATAAAGTTCAGTTAACACAAGAACTCAAGCCGGCCGATCATCAACAACGTCGTGTTTTTGCTGATTCGGTCGTCTTTTGCGGGAAAAGTTTGCGGACCGTGTTATCTCTCGAAGAGGTGATCACAATTGGTCACCGAGATCTTGTGATTTAACACCTTGCGAATTCTTTCTTTGGGCCGAGTGAAAGAGAAGGCCTACGCTAATAGCCCAGTGTCGATTCAAGACCTCAAAGATGGAATTTGTGAGGCTATCGAGGACATAGGGCAGCCAATTTGCGATTTGGTTATGAAAACTTTCATTAGAAGGATATGGTCCTGTTAGCGTGGTCGTGGTGGTCATTTGCCTGATTTTATTTTCCACTATTAACGACATAGCTTCTTCTTTATAATGAAATAAACATCCGATCATTTATATTGCATTTTTCTTTGAATATCAAAACAACACCTCGAGACATACAGGGTCATAAATAGCTGCACCTGTTATATTCATAGAATTGAGAATTTCTCGAAAAAACTAATATGCACTTGTGTACGAATGTAAGGAAAAATTCTTTGTTCCGCTAGCTTCCCAAAAGGTAAATACGTCGATAATTCCTTCATGTAATCAAAAACTATGACCGGAAACGCAACTTATTCCAATTATTCAGATATCCCATTTCCCCCACTGCACTCGTACCGTGGATGGCCCGCTTACGAATCACGAGTGATATATACTATAGAGGATAATAATAATAAATAGGGGATAATAATAATATTAAATTATTTAAATGACTCGAAAAAGTTACCTATTCAGCCATAGTTTTTGATTGCCTGAAGGAATTATAGACATATGTACTTTTTTAAGAAGCTAACGAAACAGAGAAGTTTTCCCTTACATTTGAACACCAAGTGCATAATAGTTTTTACGAGTAATTCTCAATTCTTCAAACAAATTCTATGAAGAGAACAGAGGCAGCTAATTATATCTCGGAAGATCATAAATTTTAGTGACTAATTTTCCGCAAGAAATGAGAATCATCTCCTTAGCTCTGAAAAAAATTCATTGAATATTTAGAGTCAAGTAGTTTTCGAAAAATCGATTATTTTCGATAACGAAGCAGAAAATTTCAAAAAAAGTTGAAAAATCGCCATATAGGTATTATCTTCGTAATCATAAATTTCCGTACCATGCTTCACTAATAACCAGACGACTTCTGCATTTTGCTGCAAATGACGTCTAGTATATCTCATTTGAAGGCTCACGTCGAATTACCAAACACCCTGTATTACGGTTTAAACCCAATCACCAGCTGAATCATTACTTGTTACTACAGATTGAGCTAGTACGAATAGTTTAGTTTTCTATAAATATTTCACAAAGCTAACCGGACGTAAAGAAATGATGCCATTATTTTCATTACGTCTGCAGACAATGGGAAAATAAGTAATGAGTACATTATGAGAAAAACATTCAACGATGATATAATACTAAAGAGTTTATAAATAGAAGCAGGTCGATTCTGAAAAGAAATGAAGCACACTGTTCATGAAATAATATTGATTATTTTTTTAAGAAGTCCCATATATGCCATTTGTGTATGGAATATTAACATCGTCTTAATGTTCATCATACTTACAGTGGCACTTATCTTCATGGTCTAATTTTTCACAAAAGATTAAGTCTTGAGAAGTTTGACCGGATAAAATGAAAAAGTGCAAATGATGATGAGTCGCCCTTCCAAAATATGTATAAAAGAACAACAAACATAAACACAAAAGAACTAAGGGATAAATCTAAGTAGGTAAATCCATATGAACGGTGTGACGACGAAGAAACTTATACATTCATCATCCAGAAAACTAACTTCTATACATTCCTGAAAGAATAATGTTGATAAAAATCAAGATTACAATATACCTAGGTAATGAGTCTAATCAGAAAATCTGAAGTAATGCCACTCATTCTGAAAGTTCTTGATTGAAGGATATATCAAACTGTAGAAATTCCAGAAATAGAATCACTTTCTTCGGCAAATATGTTCAAGATGTATGAAGCCATCATTTCGGGCCAATACCTTTGAAAGAATGGTAAGAATTGAGGGACAAGGTCCAGAATGTAATCAGTCGATATTCCACCATGAAGATACTAAAGTATTTTCGGTCCCGAACTATTTGAGATCAATTAATGAAATTCTCAACTATGTTTTCCCTATAATTAAATTCCAACAGAATTATTCTGACAACCCAAGTTTTTCATCAGGTAAATTTCGATGTATTGTGATGAAATTACTATGAATTCTAATCATAATTGAATATACCTACATCAAGTGGAAAACATCATAAAGTTAAAACGTGTGTTGAAATAAGTTATTGTTGATTTGTTTTTAAGTACCTTCTTACTGTTTACTACTGACAATTTCCTTTATAAGATACCTGATATCGAACTTTTTATATGTTAAACGAATACAGAATTTCTTTTCCAAAGATATTGATATAATAATCACATACAATTGGATGTTTCCAATTAATCACGGAAAAAGAACGAGGTGAGCTTTTGCTGCAGAATATTTCATGAAGATTAACAGTAATTTCAGTGAAAACTAGTGAGAAATAAATCCAAAAGAAAAACTGCAATGACCTTCTGCATAGATAATTAAAAAGGGATATCTTCCCTATCGAAGCGAAGCAACCGATCCCATGAGCATTGATCCACTTCCCCTGTATGACTCACTGTATTCGCCCATATTTCAGGGGTAGTTTGCCATACTACGGCCTTCCGAACTTATAAAGATTTGTGTCTTTACCCCTCTCCATGGATTGATAAACTGACCATAATTAATAAGCTCTCAAGAGGCTATAGGTGGTTACCTTCTCCTGAATTCATTCAGACTTCTTCTGGATCAGCTTTCGCAAGTACAAAACATATGTGGTGCAAAAACTTTGAACACATGTATATCCATATCGGGTGTCCCAAGGTGAGTGGCCTATAGGATTTTGGAACTTGGCAAATGATGATTTTTTGGTCCATCCTGTATACTGACAACTATAATTCAAAAGCAGTGACATAGATCAGATCAATATCTAATGACCTGCAAAATTTTCACTTCTTAATCTCAAATATTGAGCGAACTAGAGTCATTTTCGTAACACACCAATTTGATCTTAGAGGCCACTCACCTGGGACATGATATACCTACTAATTCCCTCTGATTCTAGGAGAGGATGTTGAGTATCTTCTGATATTACAGATGATATTCATTCGCATGTTTGCATCGATGATAGCATCTTGTGTCGTTGCGCTCTCTTTATAGGTGAATATATCGTGAAACTACATAATATTGAATATCTAATTTTTGATCAGTCTGTGGCTTCGATAGTTCTTCAAATAATCTGTTTGCGGACACGTCTAATTTTCAGTTTTCATAATGAAAATTTGTGGAAAGTGCACGAATTCCATAACTGGTAAATCCCCAGGCGTGCAATGTGGTGGTCCATGCGGGCAGTTTTTCCATGCCAACAATCGATGTTCCGATATAGCAAAAAACCAATTATCTGTGATAAACAGTCTTCCAGGTGGTATCTGGCTCTGCGTTAAGTGCCGATCATCGGGAAATGTTAATACGACGATCGAGTCAGATGGCGAGGACATTGGCGTGGATTGCGACGAGGCGGCAGGTTTCGAGAAGCTGACGAGAATGATTGCGGATCTGAATAGGAATGTGAATGAGCTTCGAACATCAGTAGAATTCTGCTCAGGTAAAATCACTGATTTCGAGCGGAAGTTATCGAAATTGGATGAAACAGTTAAGCTCACTAATCAACTGAAAGTAGAAAATGAGTCAATGAAAAAAGAAATTTCCAATCTTAATCAAAGATTGGACAGTGTTGAACAACATTCAAGGGAAAATAACATTGAAATCATGGACGTTCCAGAGAAAAACAATGAAAACTTGATCGAAATAATGACCAGTATTGGATCTTTCATGAAATACGAGATTAAACTGGAGGAGTTGGATTTTGTCACCAGGGTCCCGACAAGGTTGCCGAATAAACCTAAGAATATAATAGTCAAGTTCAGGTCAAAAATTGACAAACAGAATTTTTGTCGGCTGTCAAAACTAAGCGAGCTCAGCAGGGTGGCAAACAGGGCTTCGAGGTTGATAATGTTGCCCCAAAGTGTTATATAAACGAACATCTCACAACAAGAAATAAAATACTATATAAGAATGCTAGAATAGCCGCTCGTGATAGTGATTTCAAGTATGTATGGGTTCAGAATGGCAGCATTCTTGCTCGGCGAGATGACAGTTCTAAAATTTTGCATATACTCAGCGAGACCGATATAAAGATGATTAAATAATAAGTGAAAAAAAAAAAAAAAAAAATATTAAAAAAAAAAAATTAATGCAATCTTTTACTCAAATATCTCTTTATTGATATAATTATTGAACTTGATGGCTTTACATGTTGCCTATCAGAACGTTCGCGGTTTGCGAACCAAGCTATGTAATTTTAGAGAAAATATTGAATCAAATCATCACGATATTGTATTCATAACCGAATCGTGGCTGAATGAAACTGTAGATGATCGTGAGTTGGTTGACAGTGACTATTATTCGTTATTCCGAAGGGATCGTGGATCCAGCTCTTCCCTGAAGAAAGATGGTGGCGGAGTGCTTGTGGCTGTTTCAAATTGGCTTAAACCTGAACCTCTGATGAACTTCAATAGTGAGGCCGAAGATCTGTGGCTCGTGGTTAGGATTAATGGTGTGAAATTGTTTTTGTGCTGCGTTTATCTTCCGCCGGGTGACGTGACTGCGTCTGCATCATTTGTTTCCAAACTTGAATCAAATAAATTGCCATTGGCGATGAAATCATATTAATGTGCGGTGATTTCAACTGCCCTACTGTAAATTGGGTAAGTCTAAATGGCAACAACGCTCTGTTACCCACTAATGTTGATGATAGTACTTCTAGAATTATTGACACTCTTTGTTTCATGGAACTTGATCAGTTTAACAATATTGCTAACATAAATAAGAAAATACTTGATCTTGTACTGTGCACGAATATTGGTATCAAACACCTGATGAGAAATGAATCCCCATTGGTTATAGAGGACAAGCATCATCCAGCCTTAGAGTTTTTGTTTGATGTTGGTGTTACTCAATATTTGGGAGATGCCATCAGCTTTTTCAAGTTCAACTTCAAGAGAGCCAATTATGATGAATTAAATGGTAAGTTGGCTGCAATAGACTGGGATGCTGTCCTCAAGGGTGATAATGTTGACGTGAAGATAGATAGGTTTTATGAAATTGTAGATGATATTATGGTAGAAAATATTCCTAAGATCAAAGTTAATCATGAATTTCCAATCTTCTTCTCAACGAAAACGGTGCTTTGCTATGATTAGAAAGAAAAACAAAATTCACAAAAAATGGAAAAAATATCATAATTTGAACGATTTTTGCACTTTTAAGAACTTACGCTCTCTCTGTAAAAGACTAATATCCTCTGATCGTTCGAAGTACTTAGAAAGAATTGAACTGGATCTAGCCGCCAATTCGAAGCACTTTTTCAGATATGTTTACACATAAGAAAGGGCAGTCACGCTTTCCTGCTGAGATGACACTTGGCCAGGAGAAAGGGAATACCTCGGAGGACATATCGAGGCTTTTTGCACGGTATTTTCAAAAGGTCTATGAGCCTGGAGGTCAATATCCGGATGTTAATAATATCCCAAACTTATATGGTAGTAACTGTCTGCTAGGTATAACCATTGAATTGGAGGAAGTATTGACTGCCTTGTATTCAATTGATTGTTCGAAGGGTGCTGGACCGGATGGCATTCCTCCGATTTTCCTGAGGAATTGCGCGCCTGCATTGGCCCCACCTCTCCTCCACATTTTTAACTTTTCACTGTCCAACTCAACGTTTCCTAAAAGGTGGAAAATTTCTTCCATAATCCCAATACATAAAAGTGGTCCTGTCAACAATATCGAAAATTACAGGCCAATAAGTATAATGTCCGCCATTCCAAAAATTTTTGAAAAGTTGGTTTACAAATATATTTTCAATCATGTTAAAAGCACCATAATAGAACAACAGCACGGTTTTTATAAAGGAAGAACTTTGAAACAAATCTCATTATCTTTACCGAATATCTTCAAGCATGTATGGACCAACAAACTCAAGCAGATGTAATTTACACGGACTTCAAAAAAGCGTTTGACAAGATAAGTCATGAGATATTGATGCGGAAACTCGCTGAGATGGGGATAAGCGGTGATCTGTTGAGGTGGATATCCTCTTATATACATAGAAGATCCCAGTTCGTCTCAATTAATGGTAGTCGATCTTCATATTCTATAACACCTCAGGCGTTCCCCAGGGTTCACATCTGGGACCGCTTCTCTTTATCATTTATTTGAATGACATTGGAATGTGCTTCAGAAACTGTTTCTTTTTGCTTTATGCTGACGATCTTAAGTTTTTCAGAGCGGTCAATAGCTTGGAGGATTGCCGTCTAATTCAGGAAGATCTCGATAGATTGAAAATTATTGTATAAAAACCAGCTTATACCTCAATTTTGACAAGTGCGAAAAAATAACTTTTAGCAGAAAGGTTCACCTGATTCATTATCAATATGAAGTGGCTGGACACTCTCTTCTTGAGGTGGATACCATTTCCGACCTTGGAGTAGTTTTTGATAAAAAGCTTATATTTGATCAGCATATTGATCGATTAATTAGAGATGTCAATAAGATGCTTGGATGGGTCCTTCGACATTGCAGGACCTTCCAACATAATAAAACCTACATGGCATTGTATTATTCATTTGTTTATAGTCGTTTAAACTTTGCGTCGATAATCTGGAATCCACATTATAGCTGTTATATAACCAGAATTGAAAGGATACAGAATAAATTTCTGAGGTTTTTGGCTTTTAAAAATAATATCGCTTTTAATTATCATGAATATTCCCATATACGGTTCAGGTTTGGTTTGTTGAAGTTGGAAAGTCGTCGACAGATGACTGATGTTCTACTGCTGTTCAAGTTGCTCAGAGGACTTTTAGATGCACCTAGTATTTTGGGATCTATTCCATTCAAGGTTCCTGATATGAGACTTCGAAATAATAGCACTTTTTATGCCCCTTTCCGGAGAACAACCAGTGGACAAAATGCTCCTATTATAGAATGATTGGAACTTGTAATGATTACTGCACTGATTTAGATTTTTTCAATGTATCACTGGCCCAGTTAAAACGCTACCTTAGGAATGTTTTCTCACGACATGAGTAATTTAGCTTGTGTGTACATTTGAGTGTACCTATGTTTTGTTTTCAGATTGAGTACCCATCATTTTTGTTTGTTTTCTTTTGATTAAATGTAACGATA
Source organism: Propylea japonica (assembly GCA_013421045.1). Taxonomy (NCBI): domain Eukaryota; kingdom Metazoa; phylum Arthropoda; class Insecta; order Coleoptera; family Coccinellidae; genus Propylea; species Propylea japonica. The sequence goes on from CM024239.1 coordinate 97,609,295, forward strand.
TATTTGTTTTAAAACTAGGTGAATACTGTAATCTGGGCTTGTCCCGTTGTATTCCATACCGAGTTATTGAATAAATAAATAAATAAATGAATGATATATCGTACAGTACTTAGTTATTTTGCTCATAGTGTTGACACCAGCAAAATTTTTGGAAATTCATACTTATGAATTTTTTGTCGTTTACTTCGAAAACTGGTCTGCTTATGACAACAAAGTCGATCATCAAAAATCTTTGGAGGCATAAAATTCAATTATAAATAACATTTCTGCAACCTTTTATGTGTTCTTCATGGAAGATTGGCACAAACACAAAAATGAGCTAGAGAAAGTAAATGCTGTTGACTATTTCATTTTTTTGGTGGATTATTATTGGAAAGCTGACATTAACACAAAGCGCATCCACCTTTTGAAACAATTCGCTTATATTACCGCCATCTAACGAAACATTTATTAGACTCGATATCAATTCATCTGTCGACCTAATTATAAATTAACTAGAGTAATTAAAATCAAATATGACCATGTGAAGTCCAGTACACGAACACTATAATGATGGAAATAGATATACATACTCTAATACATTACGACTTCCAGAATTGTACCGTGCTCAAACATTAATTGTAAATTTCTCACAAATTACTAATCTCATTGGAAAAGTTAGGCTTTCCAATATGTGTTTCATGCTTTTTCGCTGATGAGCAATGAATACCTATGTAATAAGTAATTTGGAGGAATTCTAAAAGAAGAACCAATTTTCAAATTTTCTCGAGATTTGACTCTTAGAAAAAATTCATTCAATTTTTGCCTCCGAAATATGCTTTCAATAACAACAATAGGTACTATATGCGGATGCTATATATAGACGTTATGCTATTCAACTTGAAATAAATTTACCTTAGTTAGGTGTTCCTTATGAATGAATCTTGTTTCACAATCTCAAGCTGTTTCAAAAATATCCAGGAAAAATATTATTCAACTGAATAACATCTAACCCTCCTTACCTTTAAAACGTAGCGTTTTTTGCTGAAGTCCTAAGGGACCAAAAAGGGTATTAGTATTCTGGTAAAACTATAAATTCTTGCAGATCTTTCAGATTTTTAATCCTCCTTCAGGAATGGATTTTACATACCTTCTGCAATCTTGTTGGAACGAATGTTGAGATGTTCAGAGATACTATTTGTAATATTATTATCGGGACCGGGGTCGTTATCGCTAGGTTACCCTGCGAGAACTGAAACCATGTAAATCTTTCATTTTTACCCTACTCGTTCATGGAAAGCCAAGGGTTGCATTGATAGAACCGACAACCTTCTTAAAGCCTTGGCAGCTACCTTTTAAATATCTACGATCGGTTTCTCCATATAAATTGTTCTTAGTCCAGCCAGCTCTGGATACTTGCATACCATGTGTTCAGCTTTTTCTTCTTCTGATACACAGAGTCTGCAGAACTCATCTACTGACTTTTCCATACAAATGCTATTCGTACCGACAGTGCCTCGTCAGCAGTCCAACCATGATCCGAAGCTCAGCTCGAGACAGCTTCAGGGGCTTTTTGGTATAGGCAGATCGTTTGTCCATCGTAGGGCCACGTTTGCCCACCCTTTTTTTTTTCATTTGTCCAGGCATAGTTCGAGAGATATTGGGAAAGATAAATATTACGTCACTTTTTTTAGCAGCACCCCCAAATTGCAAAAATGAATATTTTATGGCTTAGATCGTTTGTCCATCGTAGGCCCACGTTTGCCCACCCAATATTTTCATTTGTCCACCCCCAGAACTGTAGAAATCGACCCTTCAAATTTTCGGAAAGTGTGAAGTTGGCACCCCCAAATTCGAATTTCGACGCGAAAATTTCAGGATCGTTTGTCCATCGTAGGCCCACGTTTGAAATCCTGAAATTTTCGCGTCGAAATTCGAATTTGGGAGTGCCAACTTCACACGTTCCGAAAATTTGAAGGGTCGATTTCTACAGTTCTGGGGGTGGACAAATGAAAATATTGGGTGGTCAAACGTGGGCCTACGATGGACAAACGATGTAAGCCATAAAATATTCATTTTTGCAATTTGGGGGTGCTGCTAAACAAAGTGACGTGAAGTTATCTTTCCCAATATCTCTCGAACTATGCCTGGACAAATGAAAAAAAAGGGTGGGCAAACGTGGGCCTACGATGGACAAACGATCCTGAATTTTGGCATCAAAAAACGAATTTGGGGGTGCCAACTTCACATAGCTCCAAGATCAACATATCTTTTGGATCTTGCTGTTTCAAAGTTCCGAAGGAACTTTATGGAATTATCCATCCCTGGGAGATTCCGCCAGAGTTTTTCCCTCTCGGCTTTCTCTTCTCCAGAAACTCCTTTTTAAAGGTAAAGTTACCTATATACACAGAAGGGTTCTGGGCCAATGGGTGAGATTCGTTCGCCCTCTTTGGCAAGTTTTTTGCATCTTCGTTTCCTTTGATTCCCGAATGGCCGGGAACCCAGATTAAAAAGACGTAATGGAGTTTGTTCCGGCACTTCATCCCAAATCTTAACGAACACATTGATATCAGTCAGGTTTCCCCGAATAATATATCAATGGCTCATCATCTGGAAATAACTAAGTAGAATTGAAACATTACAATCTTTTCTTCACACAAGAGCGACGATTCTAATCATTTCGAAAAACTGATACAATAAAGGTATTAATCATTTACCAATTACTGTGATTGAGTCATCCTCAACTCATCAAACGTTCATTAAAGTGATTCATTAAATTATCGCCGATTTTTCCGTCTGCCTTTTTTCTAATTTTTCTTTCGTGCTTTCAATCGGTTCTACCATTAGGACGATCCTAGTGAATTGGGTACAATTACCAATGGCCGGAAGTTCTTTTCGGTTTAAAGCAACAATCAAATATGTCATTCCTATTGATTATGCTACAAGGTCCCTCACGGTCATGTTTACAATTGGCATCTCAGCAATGCGCATGTTGATTTTTTCTCGGTATAAATAAGAAAATAATTAGTTGGTTTCGCAATTCCTGGTTTTTCAGTCGATTAATTTTAATCAAAATGTACCTCAAGCCTGTTTTCACTTTTGTTGTTCTTTTTTTGTTTGGATTTGTTTTGACTGTGAGTATTTTTTTTAAATTCTGCTTTATAATTTTTTTTTGGGAAGGATATTGACTGAAGATCGGTGTTATGAAGGCAGTAGAATTGATCTTATGTTTAATTCTTTTCAAATTCCTTCAAGAAAGCTGCAAGTTTACTCAATTCTCTTGTTGAGTGCTTGTTCTAGTTGAACGAGTGCTATATCGTTTTGCCAAAATGTCTGTTATATTCAAATTTTAGCCGAATATGATATCAAACGATAATGTTCGACTCCCTGATCACGAATCCGTGGTTCAATTCTGTCCGTCTTTCCGGCCGTCCTTGAACACTATAACTCTTTAAATGATTGTCCTAGAGACTCAATATTTTCAGTTCGTTATCCAGCAAACAGGTGTTCCAAAAAATATGACCATTCAATATTTTTTGTTCCACAATATCCCAGAAAGAACAGAACTGCCGATAGAAATAAAATTTTACGGCCACATGCAAGATATTCATAGTTTTAACAGAAAATTCAATCGGAATATTGAAAACAAAAATCCTTGTATTTCCACAACAAAATTTGTATCCGATTCGGGTGAAATTTATTTCAAGAGTGCAAATTTTTATATTGAATGCTAAATTTCAAGAGGATTACGTAATCCGAACACTATATTAATTTTTTTCGGCAACCGTCCGGGAAGTACCCACTTTCCGGACGCTTTTTCTTTGAGAAAGAAGCCTTTCCCGGCCTAGTCCGGGAAGTACGTACTTCCCGGACTAGGCCGGGAAAGGCTTCTTTCTCAAAGAAAAAGCGTCCGGAAAGTGGGTACTTCAATATCAGTAATTGCTCGAATTTTTATATAAATATTAATATAAATAAGAATTAGAATGTTTCTGTTAATATGTGATATTTTCTGTTCTGTTTAATTTAAATAAGAATTAAAATATATAAAAAAGAAATGTGTCGTCTCATTGATTTGTTATTCTAGACGGTTGCCGAAAAATATTGTACGCAACACGCCCGAAAATGGTTTTTTGGACTCATAGACTTCTAGGACTCGCTTGCGCTCGTCCTAGAATTTTGTCTATTCGTCCAAAAAAACCCTATTTTCCGGACTTGTTACGTAAATTACTATTTTCTTAATTATCTATTTTCAGAATATTTCAGAATTCGTCAATTCGATTGAGCTACAACTTTGTAGTAGAATGTTCAATACTAATTCAAAGAAGTACGCAAAAATTTTTGGGGGTTGTATTAATAACATCATTGAAAGGTCTATCATAATATCGAAAAAAATTTAAAATATTCCCCTGAAAAAACTTACAGTAGGTACCACAAAATGATTCAATCGAAATAGTGAAAATTTCATGAAAAACTCACAATTGGAATGAATCGAGTTTGGGGATGTAGATTTAAATTTTTACATATAATACATATATTATTTTTCGGAACTGAAATGTGTAAAAACTTGACAATTAAAAAAAATGAATTCTATAGGTCTGATTAGGCGAAATTTGGAACGAATACTCAGTATATCACTCTTCATACACAAAATGAAATTCACTCGAATCGGATATCTTTGTTATGGATATTCAAGGTGTCCCAGAAATGTGAGGAATCTCTCGGATTCAGAATAAACATAAAAAATAAGATGACAAGTTCCTATAATTTTTTTTCCTAGCGGCTCTCCCTACGAAGATACGACCTCCTAAGTGACGCCACTGGACATTCATTTTAGTATTTCTAGTGGAATAAATTTTGATTCCTTACTTCTTTCATTATTTTTTGTTCGGAAACGGTTCATTTTATCAACACTGAACAAGAGTACCTTTTCTTCAGCTTAATGTTCAAGGTATCCAAATTTGTTTTTTAGCACCTTATCATACAGGGTGTTAAAAATGTAAGCACTAAAATGTACAACCCAGTCCGCCCCTGGTAAGCTGAACAAGATAATCGAAATTTGAGTGCGGTGATTAAGAGGTCCTTAATACTATTAATCATATCAAATTTTCATCAAATTATATCGAGTAGTTTGAAACTTATTCCACTAAAATGGATTTCCAGTGGCGTCATTTAGGAGGTCGTATCTTCGTAGGGAGGGCCGCTAAGAAAAAAATTATGGGATATTGTCATCTTCATTTTTTTTGTTCTATCTGAATCCGAGAGATTTCCCACATTTTTCGGGACACCTGGTATAGAGATTCTTCTTTTCAATATTCCAATTGAATTTTCCATGGTTCTGTTAACACTATGGCCCAAGGGCGTAGCTAAGAATTAATTTCGGGGGGGGTTTTGACATTTTGGCAATTGACTTTGTAAGTGCCGGGAATTGTGAGGGTCGCTTTCTGTAGTAAGTATTAAATAAAAAAATAACTCTGAAACATTTAGGGGGGGGGTTTGAACCCCCAAAACCCCCCCCTGGCTACGCCCTTGCTATGGCCACTAAATTTCGCTTGAGGCCCACTATGGGCATCTTGGTGTGACCACTTGGTTTCGTTTTGTCTGAGATCTTGAGGAACAAAAATTTTGAATGGCCATATTTTTGAAACAACCTGTACGATAATGTTGGTTTACGAACTTAACCGAGGCATTTTCGTCTCAAAATTAGAAAATTACAGACATTTCGTCAAGACGATATAGCACTCGATTAATTAAGTAGAACGAGCGCTCCATAGAGATAGGATAGTATAGAGTGGCCATCATTGAAATAAACGTTGTATCAGATGCGCCATATTACTACCACCTAACGTCAAATTTGACAATCGTTTAATTTTCTGGAGGAATTGTGATTCTTGCGGCTGTTTCTAGTTAAATTGTGATTTTTCTGCTTAATAATATACGATAAAATGGTATCGTGCTCTGTAAGGCTTTCTTCAAGCAGAGAAGAGACAGATAAGATGAAAATTAGAGGAAAAAAATCACAGGTAGGGATGAGTACTGAACAGATCCGCATTCAAAATTTTTGCTAGTCTGTCTTGGTAATCTGATATCTTTTTATATGTGTATATTATCGCCTAAAGAAAAATTGTTTACTTGATATTCAATTGACCTTATTTGAACAGGATACTTAAAGACCCAACACGACGTATTTTTTGGGTGAAATTTGTAAACAGAAAAAACTGGCAACTTAATTCAACCCTGAACTTTCCGACATATTGATCCCCGACTTATCCCCGTCCAGTGGTACTATTTTTCCTTACTCAATTGTATGTCATAACGTCTCTTTTTTAATAAAGGGTGTCCCAAAATTAACGCAAGATTTGAATTTGCCGCCATTTGTGCAGTGAAGTGTTGGCAACCCTGAAAAAAAAGCAATTTGACAGCTAACAGTATAGGGTTATTAAAAATGGAGCGTTACACGATAGAACAACGTGTCTTCATTATTAAAGAATATTTCAAAAATAGTGAAAGGTTGGCGGCTGCAGTTCGAAAATTTCATACAAAATATGGTCGGAATAGTGTTTTAACTTCGTCAACTGTGAAGAGATTAATTGAAAAATTCATGGAGACTGGATTAGTTTGGAGACGCCAAACACACTGGTCGTCCAAAAACAAGCCGTTCAAATGTGAATGTCGAAGCAGTGCGTGAGCGTGTTGCTGACAATCCAGGAACCTCAATTCGACGTCGTGGACAAGAATTGCAAATTTCAAGAACCTCTCTACAGCGTATACTCACCAAAGATCTGTGTCTTCATGCTTACAAATTTCAATTAACACAACAATTGAAGCCTAATGACCATGGACAGAGAAGAGAGTTCGTTGAATGGATTATTGAACATCAACAAATGGACCCTGATTTTTCGAGCAAAATCATCCTAAGCGATGAAGCACATTTTCATCTTGATGGCTTTGTCAATCGCCAAAATTGCCGCATTTGGGATTCGGAGAACCCACATGTGATTGTCGAAAAACAAATGCATCCAAAACGTGTGACTGTATGGTGTGGATTTTGGGCTGGAGGCATAATTGGGCCATATTTTTTTGAAAATGATGCTGGTCAAGCAGTGACTGTTACTGGTGCTCGATATCGCGACATGATTACACAGTTCTTTCTGCCAAAATTGGATGATATTGATGTGTCCAATATGTGGTTTCAACAAGACGTGCCACATGTTATACAGCCCGTGAAACAATTCAATTACTGCATGAGACATTTCCAGGTCGTGTACTCTCTCATTTCGGTGATCAAAATTGGCCTCCTAGATCGTGTGATTTAACACCATTAGACTTCTTTTTATGGGGTTATTTGAAATCAAAAGTCTATGTCAACAAGCCCACAACCACCCGTGCATTAAAGGAGGAGATTCAACGCTGCATCAACGAAATTCAGCCACATTTATGCAGAATGATCATGGAAAATTTCAACAAAAGAGTGCGCATGTGCATGCAAAGCCGTGGAGGCCATTTGTCCGATGTGTTATTCCATACATAACCCTATCCTATGTACTTTACGAGTCAATAAAAATATAACTATCAAAAGACTAAAAACGGCATTTTCTATTTAATTCAAATCTTGCGTTAATTTTGGGACACCCTTTATCTCGAGACAGCGCTCAAAAACGAAATTTTCCAGGTACCAGTAGCACCACCCCAAACACAAGAAGAACTCATCAAGGACATTGCTGAATTCCTTCGCGAAAACAAAGAAGTAGCATCTGCGCTCAGAAATGTCGACATGAACAGTCTGATGACCAGGACTCGTCGCGACGCCATAGATGATGACGTAGAAGAAATGGATAAGATGCCAGACCAGAAAGATTCTGGTTTTTTCGACAGAGCTGCCAAATTCGTGATGGAGGTTCTGCAGCGATTTCTCAAATGGATTAACACAGATAATTAAGAGAGGAGCTGTTGAAGCTGTCAAGACTGTCATTTTGAATGTTATTTTCGGTTGATTTAAATGTGATTTTCTCAGCTGTTGGCATTTGTTGATTTGCAGAAAAACCTTTTCGGTACTGTACAAATTTATGCATTCTTTATGATTCATTTGAAATTGAGTAAAAATACATTTTTCTAAATACGTTTTTTCATTAGTTTCCCTAGTCATTTTTATTTTTATGAGCAGTGTTCAATTTTTATGATACAGTAGACTCTCGATAATTTGACACTCGATAAATTGAATCTCTCGATAATTTGAAGTTCTTTTCAGTTCCCTTGAATAACACTTGATAATTTGAAAAAAATCAACGTGTTCTGACCCCCTCGATAATTTGAAGTTGTAGCTGTGAGTTGTGACATCTTGCTCAATAACACTCTTTAATTTGAAGTCAAATCACCCAAACACTCTATAATTTGAAGTCCCCACTCTTCTGTGATCCGATTCATCTTGCACTTGTCTTAATTGAGTTTGCGCAGTCTTCCTTTAATTGCGTTGAACTAAAAGCGGTTTTCGAATTTTCGAATTGAAAATTAGTGAAAGAAAGAATAAGAGTCTTTCAATGAGAAAAGACGTGTTATCGAAGCGGTGGAAAATGGCACATTGGAAAAAGATGTTGCGAAATAGTTGGATATTCTACCATCTACATTGTCCATGATTTTAAAGAATAAGAAACGAAGCACTGGAAGTGTCTCTAGTATGGGAAGAAAAGGCTTCGTCAAGCTGAATTTCCTCGCCTGGAGGAAAAAGTCTTTCGCTCAGGCTTTCGGTTTCTGCCCTCAACGATGAATTCTTCTCAGCTCTCAACATATAGAAAACACCCTGGACAATGCTAGGGTAGATGGAAGTCACTAACTCAAGTGAAAATTGCGTACTTCTTTTCGAAATGAAATACTCATGTTATCATATAAGTACATACACATAAAGATCATGTATGTAGAATATAATACATAATCGCATATACAATATCATTAGTACCTATGTACTTCTGATCAAACTCTTGTTTAATTGAATTTCATCCTTACACCCTCTTTTTTATTTTGAACTCTTTTTATTTTGAACTCTCAGTAATTTGAACTTTTTCGTTGGTCCCTTGAGTTTCAAATTATCGAGAGTCGACTGTATATACAATTCAAGAAAAGCCCTGTGCAGCCGCTTTTGAGTGCTCGTTCATTGATGGAGCAATAATGGAAATAAAAGATTCTTTTTTTCAATATTCCAATTGAATTTTCTATGGTTCTGTTAGTACTATGGCCACAAAATTTTGCATGAGGCTTATTAGAGCATCTTGCATGTAGCCGCGAAATTTCGTTTCGATTTGTTTCATTTTGTCTGAAATATTAAGGAACAAAAATTTTGAATGGCGATATTTTATTGTGCACCCTGTACAATTTGGCTGGTCGAACTTAGCCGCGGCAAAACGATATAACACAAGTTTAAGTAGAAGGAGTGCTCAAATATCGAACGAAATCTTTAAAGACCTTCGTGACATCAAAAATTTTCAGAATATGCTTAATAAGTTTGAGGCATCGGAATGGAGTTGATTTATTGCATAAAATAGAATTGTTATTTAATCAACTAGGTTATTAACGACAGCGGCTAATAGTCAAGATATTTTAACACGTGAGCGGAGCGAAAACATATTCGATGAATATTCTAACCGAGATGATTACAAGATTTTTCCGACGATACCAATATGAATTGTGTATGAATTATGTATTGAAATGCATTCTCATTTTGCACAAGACTCACATTTGACATAATAAAATTTCTATGTATCAATGTTCCAGTACAGTTTTGACATTTTTCGTAGTACTTCTGAATACTTTGTGTACGGTTGCCATGAGGAGTGCACATTGAAATAGCAGAAATTGAGCACTAGTATGAGTCATAAATGATCAATTTCGTACACATTAAAATCACCTTTTATTTTGAGATCGACGGAAATAGTTATTTAATCAACTAGGTTATTGAAGACATCGACTAATGGTCAAGATATTTTAATGCGTGAGCAATATGATTTGTGTATGAATTCTTGATTGAAATACATTCCCATTCTGCACAAGACCTACATTTGACATAATGAAATTTCTATGTATCTATGTTCCAATAGAGTTTTGACATTTCTCGTAGTGCTTCTGAATAATTTGTGAACGGTTACCATGGGGATTGCACATTAAAATAGCCAAAAAATTGAGCATTAAAATAGGTCATTAATGATCACTTTCGTACACATTAAAATCACCATTTATTCGAGGTCGGCGAAAAAAGTGATTTTCGTTGTTTTTTGAGCTGTTGTCCACTCTCATTTAACTCCTCTATTCAAATTCGCGGTAATAATGTTTTATGTCATCAACCGCACTTATTTTCATTGCAAATAAAATTATTTCAATTTAGAAACATATTATCAGGCATTTGCTCGTGCTGGGAAAAAGATAAATCAAATTGGAATATCATTATTCGGTATAATTTCTATTTAAGTCTTCAATATACCCTGATAATGAGATAATTTCTTCATATGCATACCTACAGAGCTTAAAATAACGGCTGGTATCAGATGAAATCAAACCCTTTAAATCCAAATGCTTGAATAACACGTATTTTGAAAAAAACTTTAAGATGAAGTGCTCCTGCGAGAATCTTTGCACTAATTTGTCAGGAGCAAATTGGTCTTGAAAAAATTGTTGCCTAACAGTAAAAATGAAAAAGATATAAATGAAAAGGACAATGTAACGTTTCGTTGTCTATATCAGACACCTTCTTCAGACAAACTTGAAAAATCTTCAGAATTGTGTGTTTTTTCATTAGTAGTCAGATTGACATTAATTAATTAATTAGTTTGTCTGAAAAAGGTGTCTGATATAGCCACCGAAACGTTACATTGTCCTTTTCATTTATTTCATTTTTCAGTTTTACTGTTAGGCAACAATTTTTTCAAGACCAATCTGCTCCTGACACATAAGTGCAAAGGTTCTCGCAGGAGCACTTCATCTTAATTGAAGTTTTTTTTTAAATATTTCCATTTCAGAGACTGGGAGTGAAACCCTATAAAGTTTTTTTAGAAATGCGGAATCCTCACATAATAGTTCAATCGATAACACGTATTTTGTCAACTTTTATTCAAAACTTGGGTTCTCGAATAATACTCGTATAATCTATTACGAAAATTATTTTGAGGTCGATTAGAACAACAATAAAAATTGAATATTTTTCATGTACTTATTCACTAATGACCCACGAATGGACATAATTGATTATCATTCATTAAATGAGTTAATTGAAGGCATATAACAAACTTCCTGCACTAACCATATCATTGAGAATCAATTATCAGGATGGACTTTATTATGGGCAGGTACCACCTTTGCTTTTTTATTCATTTCGTATAAGTTAGTGCAATTTGATACAATAAGAAAATCGTGATGATGCTGACAGTGATTTCTGTGTTGCTTCTTGCTTTTAGTGTTAAATCGGTAAGACTTCCTACTTTTCTACCATTAAATATTATGTTTGAGATTGAGTTTAACTCGAAGCAATTTTGAATCTCAATCTATGAACTACTTATACATATATGAATTTCAAAACACCATTACTGTGTGTAAGTTGTAGATCAAAATTTAAGGGACCATTATCGAGATATTAGACAGTCAAATTCTCAATAACACATTAATCCTGTACATTGTACAGGGTGGCCAAAATTGGTGGTCCCTGGACTACAACTTTTTAACCGTATGAAAGAGAAAAATGAATATAACCTACATTGCGGCAATCTTTTTCCTATAAACTCATAATGCAGTCAACTACATTGCTCTAGCTTAGAGAAAAAGAAAAATACGCTGACAAAGTATTCCTGCTCCAAAGACAAGGGGACACTATGTCAAAAAATTCGAGAAAAGCCCTGAGCAGCAGCTTTTAAGCGCTCGTTCTTTGGTGGAGCAATAAGACTATTCCCTCAGAGTTTACATTCACAAAAGAAATTTCACTCGAATCGGATATTCTGTTTTGGAAATATAAAGATTGTTTTTTCAATATTCCAATTGAATTTTCTATGGTTCTGTTAACACTATGGTCACGAAATTTTAAATGAAAATTCGGTATATTGATCTCCTTTCACAAAATAAACTTCACTAGAATCGAATATCTTCTCATGGAAATATGAAGTTTCTCCTTTTCAATATTCCAATTGAATTTACTATGGTTCTGTTCACACTATGGCCACAAAATTTTGCATGAGGCTTATTATGAGCACATGCATTTGGCCGCAACATTTCATTTCGATTGGTTTCGTTTTTTCTGAGATATTGAGGAACAAAAATTTTGAATGGCCATATTTTATGGAACACCCTGTACGATTTGGCTGGTTAACGAACCTAACCGAACTCATCCTGAAAATTTCAAGTCTCTAGGACAATCCCTTCGAAAGTCTTTGTGCTAACAGAAGGCCCCACGGATAGAATTGAATTTGATCACGAATTCGTCATCAGGGAGTCTAACCCTATCGTTTAAGACCATTTTCGGCTCAAACTTCTAAAATTACAGACATTTGGGCAAAACCATATAGCACTCGTTTAAGTAGAACGTAACACTGCCGGTTCATCATAATTCAGAGCCTCGTGTATAGAATTTGTTATTTTATATGCAACAGTTATCAGAGATATTGACATAAAACGACTATGAAGTTGTAAATCCGAAATGAAAGGTCTCCTTAATTTCCTTCGAGAATCTCGTGTTAAATTTTGTTGCATATATTTTGGGACATCCTGTACATATAATAATCTGAAGGTATCTGCAGAATATTTTGCAATAATTGTGTAAGTGAATAAGTAATTCATTTTTTTTTCTGATTTATTTGAAGGATGATATAAAATGCCCAAAACCTGAGCAGTTAGAATCCAAAGAGTCCTACTGCTATAAGACTCACGTAGATATTCTGGATCGACTATATGAATCCTCCCAATCTTTGCTCAATCTAGCTAAAAAGAAATTGGGAAAGGATGTTGTTGAACCTGAAAAAGTTCCTGAGAAGGTAAAAGATAACGACTGAAACAACTGATATTCAAGTACTCTTATTTTTCAGTGCGAATACTACCAATGCATTCTGCAGGAACTTCATATGGTGAGTATTTGAACATATCAAATCATGGAAAATAAAGACTTTTTTATTGCGAGGGAGTATGACGACTCAAAACTATATCCTTTAAATCCAAAAACTTAACTGTTCGGAATATACAAACACCTCTATCAACCACGTCAGATTTATGAGGTTAATGCAATATACTCGATTCTGAGCTATTTCATAACCTTCATATGAATATTTAAATTTTAATCATAGTCCTTGTATTAAAAAACAGATAAATATGAAATACGCTGACCGGCAAAATAATTGATCTATTCAAAAAATCGATGAAGTTTGTTATTCCATAATATGTTAATTAATGTCCGATTCAAATGAATTCTGTTCTCAATTGTAGGTATGTGCATCCTTAATCAATCAACAGTTTTAAATTTCACGAAGACTCGGCGTTCGTCATTTTAAACCGGGTGAAACAAATCTGTTTTTTTAACCTAACCTGTTCCACCGTATTCTTTTTTCATCATAAATACACATCTTCTCTTCACACTTTAATTCTTCATTCATAACAATAGCCCAATTATCATTTAATTTCGCTAAAGCTACAACAGTACTTCAACAAATTCAACCTAAAATTCTGCCCTTATGAAAACAAACTGAAAACAAAGTCAAAACATAACGTGTTTTCCGCCCAGACGCAGATAACATGTGCAATAATTTGTCCAGGCATGTCCTCATTAAGGTTTTCAATCAATTAGAGCATCACTGAGCTGCTGCAAATTTTCAGGAGTTGATATCGAATTTTCCTGCCAAGAGCACCCAAACATGCCCAATTGGCTTTAAATCTGGTCTTAGAGCAGGCCAGTTGAATTCTTGGATATCAACCTCTGCTAAATACTCCCTGGCAATCCTAGCCACATGCGATTGATGCGGTCGGGCATTATACCTAAGCATTAGCACGAAATCGTCTCCAATAAACGGTGCATACCAAACAACATGTCGCGCTGAAACTTCTCTTATTTTATGTTTTCATTCAGTTTACAGTTCATTTTCATAACGTTCGGATTTGAGATTAAATCTATGAAAGTACTTTCATAGCCATAGCAAAATTGTGGAGTTTAATGTTGCTCTGAAAACCCCGTATCTTCAACAAAATTTGAGCTTTTTTCATTAAAAAAGAATTAATTCGTCAAGAGAAGATATGTCTTGATGATGAAATAAGAAATCACACGATGGAACAAATAGAACATACCAAGGGTGGTTCTAAAGTTAGGGTAGAAAAAACCATTTTTGTTTCAACCTGTATTAAATAACATACGCTGATTTTTTTTGAAATTCAAAACTGATGATTGATTAAGGATGACCCTACCTGCAATTGAAAAAAAAATCAATCGAATCGAACTTGAAATAACATATTTGTGAATTAACAAACTTCGATTTCTTGAGTGGATAGGTTATTTTGCCGATGAGTGTAGATCATATCGTAAGGTATAACAGGTTTGTTCCAACAGCTGACTTTTGTACGGTAATTTGACGGTCACGAAACTGTTAGTAATCGATCTTATGCGCATGTCTAAACTTTGATCGTACAAGAACCGACGAAGATGTTTGGAAGGGTTGGAACGAATTTTTGACTGTTTGTTGACCATACCATATGCGTTAGATGGAACCATAGATAAATAAAGTTTATTTATCTACCAATAAATGAATTGAATACTCACTATGATCCTCGATTATTGTTTGATTCATTTTGTTTTTCAGAAAATAAGTATATAGCAGAGACTCTGATTTATAGGTACCTACTTTCACCGGCTTGTATCGCAAAGAGAAAACAAAATGGTTCCATCCATAAATAAAGTTTATTTTATTTATCTATGGATGGAACCATTTTGTTTTCTCTTTGCGATATAAGCCGGTGAAAGTACCTATAAATCAGAGTCTCTGCTATATACTTATTTTCTAAAAAACAAAATGAATCAAATAATAAACGAGGATCATAGTGTGTATTCGATTCATTTATTGGTTTTTCAACTAACTTCTGCTTTATTTAAATAGGTTACCAAGAATATATAATTTATGCTTCCAGAACACAAACCCCTTACCGATAGAAATTTTTGATCGAATATGGGAAAACAGATAACAAAATTGTACTTTACAAACAAATTATTTGGAATTGTGTGCTTATTCCAGAGACACTGCTTGCTGTTTACATAGAGAAAGAATTTGTTCTATGGCTGTTTAATCTGAAACACGTGCTTACTCTTACTGTGACGGTCTTTTAAATCAAAAGCACACAGGACTGCGCATGACAGTCCAAACAGTACTTGCTCCAGACCAGGGATCGAAATGACGATCACAAAACCGTTCCACTCACGGTCCCGAAGCAGGATAGAACAAAAATGAAACCTTTCTCAAACGATACATTTTCAGTTGGAACACATTTTTATCTATTGCGCAGAATCCTGACGATCATTGTACGGTCAATTCTTGAGTTGGAACAAACCTGTTAGATTAAAAATTAAGACTCATTTCGAATTATTATAACTCGTGAACTATTCGACCGATTTGACACATATACGAACTTAACTTGAAAAAAATTCTTTAGCTCGTTACATTCAAAATTTACAGTATTCTCAGAACGGCATTATTATATTCGCACAAAAAACAATGAACGATCGTTTATATTTCAGCTAAATTCTAAGAAATACCCCATATACGATGTGATAAAAACATGGGTGGAAGAGAATGTAGTACTGTCACAAGGAATGGATTTATTAACCAGACTTGATGAATGTAATGATGCCTTATCCAATAGTACAGGTATGTTGTTATTCTTGACACACTGATTTTTAGTCAATATTATATTCAATTATAATTTTTTCCAGTGAATAATCAACGTTTCAAGGGAAATCTAAAAATGGAAGAGTATGAGGATGAAGGTGAGAAATTTATTACCAATTATTAAAACACATCAATTGATCTAATGTGATATTTGAGGAATTGAATATAAATTGTAATCAAGGGAATTTTCTGATAAGAGCGCTGATTACACCAATGATTTGAATGAGTCCCTTCAAAGCCTATCAGTTGACAGTTAATAAAAAAATTAAGAAAAGCCCTGAGCAGAAGCATTTGAGCGCTCGTTCTTTGGTGGAGCAATAAGACTATTGCCTCGGAATTTCATATGGGACTTGAGATTGATACAAAATATAGGAATGCAGAATCCTAGCACAATCGGGATTAGGTATATTCTGGAAATTATTCAAGAAAATTTTAAAAATAAATAATTACAAAATTGATTTCTATGGTTCTGATGATGCGATTTTGCATGAACATTCAGTATATCAGTTTCGATTCACAAACTAAATTTCACTCGAATCGGTTATCCTGTTATGGAAATATAGGTATTCTTCTTTTCAATATTCCAATTGAATTTTCTATGGTTCTGTCAACACTATGGCCACAAAATTTTGCATGAAGATTCAGTATATAAATCTTAATTCACAGAAAAAATTTCACACGAATCGGATATCCTGTTATAAAAATTTAAAGATTTTTTTTCTATATTCCATTTGAATTTTCTATGGTTCTGTTGAAACTATGGCCACGAAATTTTGGATGAACATTCAGAATATCGATCTCAATTCACAAAAAAAATTTCACTCGAATCGGATATCCTGTTATAGAAATTTAAAGATTTTTTCCTATATTCCAATTGAATTTTCTATGGTTCTGTTCACATGGCCACAAAATTTTGCATGAGGCTTACTTTCGGCATCTTGCGTTTGGCCGTAACATTTCATTCCGATTGGTTTCGTATTTTCTGGGATATTGAGGAACAAAAAAATTTGAAAGGCCATATTTTATGGAACACCCTGTACGATTTGGATGGTTAACGAACATAACCGAACAATTTGGGACCCGAACTCATCCTGAAAATTTCAAATCTCTAGGACAATCCCTTCGAATGTTATTGAGCTAACGGACGGCCTCACGGACAGAATTGAATTTGACCAGAATTCGTCATCAGGGAGTATAACCCTACCGTTTTAGATCATTTTCGACTCAAAATTCGAAAATTACAGACATTTGGCAAAACGATGTAGCACTCGTTTAAGTAGAACGAGCGCTCAAAAATAAAAACAACAATAAGAATTAGTTTCTAAAATTTTATAGGTTTTCGTTTTCACTTCCAGTCTCTGAAACAGAAATAATTAAGGAAAATTTTAATTAAGATGAAGTGCTCTTGCGGGAATCTTTGCACTTATTTGTCAGGAGCAAATTGTTGCCTAACAGTAAAACTGAAAAAGAAAATAAATGAAAAGGGCAATGTAACGTTTCAGTGTCTATATCTCTATATCAGACACCTTCTTCAGACAAACTTGTAAAATCCTCAGAATTGTGTGTTTCTTCATTTGCAGTCTAATTGACAACTTTCAATGTCAAACATACTTATTTATTTTCAGAAGAAACTGATCTATCTAGGAAATGTGAGATGGATGCTGAATTTTCAAGATGCTTATCACTACAGAAAGGAGTAAGTTAAGTTGAATAACGGTGCGTTCAATAAATACGAATTTTTTCAGTGTCCTGTCTTCCAATACCCCTAGAATACACATATTATGTATGGAAATATACGAAAAAACTGCTATTCGCCTACCCAATCAAGGATAATTATGAAGAGTCAACATTTTTCAACACTATACTCTATATTATGAATCGTGTATCACGAAATTTATTGGAAATATACATTGAAATTGAGACTTACTTACCTTAGTAACAAGACTATTTCGTATCACCTATAAGAAGTTGAGGAAAAGCTTAACCTAATTTTCCAGATAATTGTAGTAATAATAAAACAGATTGTAGGTAAAATCTTTTAAAAGTTGATCCCAATCTTTGCCAGATAAGTTGGAATCTATTAAACTGACAAATTCTCCAAATTTTTCTAGAATGTTCAACTTCTTTGCGAATAAAACTTATAGGTTTTTTGGGAAACGGCGTATTTGAAAAGTTAAGAAAATAATAAAATGAGATATAAAAGTTGAGACTTATATAAAATCGCTAAAAATTAATTGTTGTGGAATTCATACTTTGTTTAAAATATTATTTATTCACGACTATTGTAAAATCCGTCAATTGTACTCATTATCTCTGTGCTCGGCCTTAATAATACCCATTAATCACAAGGGAATAATGAGATTATAAATCACTGCTGTCAGATGCTTCATGGATTTACCTTTGATATTCTTTAAATTGGTATTTCTTCAGTTTCCTAAATAGTAGGAGAGCTGGCACGAATTTAAGGGTAGGATTTGAGGCAAGCTGAAAACTGTCAGATACCTCTCCTATTATATCCCAACTCGGGATTGCAGATCTGGCTGGTGAGTAGCGGGGCTAAATCAACCCCTACATTTTTAATGGCCTGGCAGGTAGAAAGCCCTACCGAAATGATCTGTCTTTGGGAATCTTATTTTTTAGTTAAAGTAACACTCCATTAAAATTTCAAGCTGCCTCAAAAACATTTTTTATAATTTTTTGCAAAATATTTTTGCACGCCTCTGGCAATGTTAAAACCCCGATTAAATTATTTGGCTTATTTTTTTTAATATTTATAAAGCATTACACTCCAACATATATAAATTGCGTATTGCCTCAAATATATTTTTGGGAGGAAAAAAAAATTTTTTTTTAAATGTAGGGGTTGATTTAGCCCCGCTACTCACCAGCCAGGTCTGCAATCCCGAGTTGGGATTTAATAGGAGAGGTATCTGACAAGTTTTCAGCTTACCTCAAATACCTACCCTAAAATTCGTGCCAGCTCTCGGACTAAAAGTACTCTAACTGACAAATATTGGCATACCTTGCCAATCGAGGGCCGAATCTACTTTCGTTATATCAATTAAAGCTTTTTTGAGCGCTCGTTCTACTTAGACGAGTGCTATATCGTTTTGCCCAAATGTCTGTAATTCGAAATTTTGAGCCGAAAATGGTCTCAAACGATAGAGTTCGACTCCCTGATGGAAAATATGAGGTCAAATCAAATTCTGTAGGGCCGGCCGTCCGTCCGTGAGCACAATAACTCTCGAACGGATTGTCCTAGAGACTTGAATTTTCAGGGTGTGTTCAGCTCCCAATAGCTCGGTTAAGTTCGTTAACCAGAAAAATCGTACAGGGTGTTCCATAAAAAGTGGCCATTCAAAATTTTTGTTACTCAATATTTCCACACAACGAAAGCAAACGGAATGAAATATGCAGCAACGTGCCAGATGTTCATAGTAAGCCTCTTGCAAAATTTTTGTTGCCATAGTGTTAACAGAACCATAGAAAATTCAATTGGAATATTGAAAAGAAGAATTTTTTTATTTCCATAACCAACTTTCCGATTCAAATGAAATTCATTTTGTAAGTTGAGACTGATATACTGAATGTCATGCAAAATTTCAATAGAATAGCATCATCAGAACCATAGAATTCCAATTGGAATATTAAAGGAAAGACCTTTATATTTCCATAACAAGATATCCGAATCAAATGAAATTTATTTTTGGAATTGAGATTTATATACTGAATGTTCATGCCAAATTTCAAGAGGATCGCATCATCAGAACCATGAAATTTAATTATTTTAATTTTCAAGTGTGACCATAGAATTGAATTTTTTTAATTGTTTATATATAAAGTATCAATTTCAAGTCATATACAGAATTTTGAGATGATAGTCCTATTGCTCCACCAGAGAACGAGCGCTCAGAAGCTCCTGCTCAGGGTTTGCTTCCATTTTTTATTACAAAATATACAATGACTAGTTCCCCAAAAATTGTCAACTTGACTTTTCCACGCTTGTTATAGAAAGGTCTTGTCGCTATCGCCAAATGTTAAATCTTCAAGAAATATATCGGTAGTCGTGGATAAAGTATAGTATGGTACTCGCGTATAAGGGGTGTTATTCACTCGGTAATTTGGGCCACTCGCTTACGGCTCGTGGCTCAATCTTCACTTGGCGAATAATCGCTATCATTATGAGCTCGTTGCATAATATAGGTACTATTGATTTTGTCATCAAGACAAACCTTTTATTACCTACGTTGTTTTTTGAATTTTAAATCTTCGTCCTTTTCAAGATTGAAAAAATTCTTCTTGGTATGTATGTCAATTGAGCTGGAAACCAAAATTGTTGGTTTAGGTAGAAGCCATTTTGAAAATCTATTCAAACCCCACTTTTAGATCGGTTATTGTAGTTTTTTGTCAGATTACTTTTCTGTATCACTGAATCGACAGATAATACATAAATCCAAGACAGGAAAATGCTGAGTACCAACATATGTAATTATAATACAATTCAAACTTAAAATCTATGTGAAACTGATTGCTCTACAAAGTTTATCAAATGAACTGTTTTGATACAGAATGAAAAAACGAATATTCTCTCCTTAGATGACAAAAACAGTTATTAGTTTGAAATACTTTTATTTTTCTGCATTATAGTGAATACAATAAATAATTATGGGCTCTAAAGTCAAAATACAACATAAGTAACTGCTCAATTTTCGATAAAATAATGATTAAAATATATTTACGCAGCCTCAAACGTGCAAGTCTTGATTTTATCCTTCAAAAAAATGGTCACGATTAATGTTTTAAAAACAGAATTTATACTAACGCGAAATAAAGTTATGCTCCAAATGTTGAATGATTTTTTCAATTATTAAAAATTTTACAAAATCATATATTATATACAGGGTGTTCCTAAACATACGGCAAAAATTTAGGGGATTGTTCCTTGAAAATATTCTAAGAATATTTTGTCCTTTGATGACTTTTGAAAAACCTTTGTTTCGAAGGTACAGGGGAAACAAAATTTTAGAAAATAACATTTTATTATGAAAAATTACATGAAAATTTAACTTAACCTACAAAAACTGTTGAAAATGACTACCTCTTAGCCAGCATACAAGCATCCAATCTTCTCCTCATTGACTACCGAACCCTTTCAAAAACACCAGGATCATTTCTTATTAGTTACACCCAGCAATGATTTCGCAAATCTTCCACATTTAAAAATAAATTGTACCTACTTAGTAACACAGTGCGGTACGCATTTTTATTTAAACTATTATTAATTTTAAAAATATGAAAAATGTTGTTCGCCCTGTATCTTCGAAACAAGAGGTTTTTCAAAAATCATCAAAGGACAAAACATGCTTAAAATAGTCCAAGGAACAACCCCCTGAATTTTTGCCGCATGTTTAGGAAACACCCTGTACCTATATTATATTATATTAATGGTTTGATACTATTGCTTGAGAATTCTTTTCCGTATATCAGTAGCAGGAAAAATCATTTTCACATAATAAATCAATTTCAATCGACAAAAACCTCCGTAAAAACATCGATAGCTTATTAAACATACATTTTTTGACTCCTAGTTAACTGTACTACTGTATAATATATTGCAACTTCAGTAGCTGAACCTTTTCGTTTATTTCTATAATTTTCACACAATATTCGACAAATTCAATCGGAAACATAAATAAAAAGCGAATTAAATTCATTTTTTTGTTCCCTATACCAGAAATTAATACTTATTTTGATCACAATGAATAATTACATATATATAAAAAAATAATATGCGTAATGTTACTGAAAGGACACTGAATTACATTTCTTAAAATCGATCTATAACTACTCACGCCTATGAGGCTATACGCATTGTTATTTGAATAAATCTATAAACATCCTTTTTATTGAAGAGTTTTATCTACGCCAAGAAATTGCAAGGGGTGCTAGACAGCCGGGTAAAGGAAGAAGTCATATTTCATGTCATATTTAACGTATTTCTTATTGATTCAGAGGTGAGAGTGAAAATTCAAATATCTAACACGATTTTGATGTTACTATTGATAGAAATTGTGAAGAATTTCTCATCTACAACTCAATTGAATGAAATATATTTTTTGTACCAATATAAATAAATGAATCTGAATCATTTATTCGGAAAATTAATCAAATTTTTACCGTAGCTTTCTATCCATATACGAAAGAAAAATTTGAGGTCTATTTTGTATCACAATCAGAAATTATCGAAGATTATTTACAGTCCAAACACTATAAAGATTTAAAAAAATATTTTTTAAACGTAATAATCCTTCTCAGACCTGTCCGGAATTCGAACACCCTGTGTGTCTCAGTTGATCACTACACCTGATTTCAAATAACCTCAAAAAGAATCTAATGGTCTAAGATCCGGATAACGAGCCGGCCACTTAATGAATCTTCTACGGTCAATACATCGTTTTGTTTATCTGAACTTTTTCACGGTAATGTAAAAAAAACTCAAGGAGCTGATAATTCTCATGTATAAAGTTTGCTTAGACTGAACCCAGTAAGTAGGGGGAAGGAGGGTAAGATGACGAATAGGGTAAGATGACGAATAAGGTAAGATGACGAATCTCGATATTTCCTAAATATATGTCTTTCAGCATCAGCTTCTGTCAGACGTGAAAAAATAGTTCTATTCTTCATGCTTTTTATCGGCAGCAAAATACGACGAGAGTTCAGTAAGATAACAGGAGTTGATACATGTCGGTGTTGGATGAGACAATATATGTGATTCCGAGTATTGCTGTTTTTAGTGTTTTCTTCATTTCGTTTTCTGTAAGTGTAATTTTGTTTCGAAATTATCATGTTTCACGAACATTTGAGTGTTGAAAATATTTGTTGGGAGTTATGAATTTCATTTTATGATGTTTACAAATAAAATGCCAAATGCGGGTAAGATGACGAATTGTTCGTCATCTTACCCTGGATAATTAAAAATATTTATTAGGTCATGTTTTTAACTTCAGTTTTGAATAAATATGGGTAAAATATATCAAGAAAAACTGACAGGCAATCATGGTCGAAAGATAATATGAAAAGAGCACTCACTAAAATAAAAAATCAAGAGTTGAGTGTAAATGCGCATCAAAAGCATATCAAATTCCAGAAGCTACTCTCAGAAGAAATGTTAAGAAATATCCTGGTGAGGTAAACTAAACTCGTTTGATCATACTCAGAGAAGAAGAAAATTACGAGATCAGAAAAAATGAGAGATTTGAAAAAATAGAAAAGCACAAAGTGTAAACAAAAACCAGTTAGAAGAAACATAAAATTCAACGATTCTTCTGACTCCTCAATAGATCTACAATAAGCTGACTCTGAAAATGATGCAGATGATGAAAGAGATTGCATTATCTGCAGTGAACGTGGAAAATGAAATATGATTTTGCTGTAGCAAATGTAAAAGGTGCACAGGAATGGACACTAATGAGGCGAAAATGAAAAAATCCTAGAATGAATTTATTTTACCTTGATTTGTAATTTTTTTCATATAGCTACCTATATATTTTTTTGGAATACGTATCTCCTGATTTTACTCTCCACAATTCGTCATCTTACCCTCCACGTCGGGTAAGATGACGAAAATGACGTAAGCAGATAAACTTCAAATTTTTTTCACTCCAAATAGTATCATCGCAAGTAATACAAATCTTTCATTGAAAACTCAATAATAGTAAATGACATAGTTTTTTTTCACAACGTAAAATGAGCAAATAATCATTTTATGAGTGTTTTTAGCTTACTGTCGTCATCTTGCCCCTCCTTCCCCTACGAATAAGAAATCCAAAACTTTTTCAACATGTGCAAAGATGTTCCATATACAAAAATTGAGAATATTTCCGGTCATGTATATTACGAGTACCAAAAAAATTGTACATCAGATGCATTTTGCTTCCTTCCACTTACCTCCAGAATTTAATTAATTTGTCCTGTTCGTTCAAAAGATATTAAAAGAGTTATCGAAACGCAAATAAAGTTTCCTTTATTTTGATATCTGCTCAATGCGCATCAAAGAATGATTTTAAGGTGGCCTTCAATAAAACACCCTTTACTCAACTTAAAAAAGGACGACCGTATTTTTAATTAGATATCCCTTATTTTGACAGTTCTCTCATCCTTTTGGTTATTTTATATCAGGTGCCAGGTGTGAACCCAGGTCAGATACTACTTTCTTTTTTTGGTGCACTGATTAATTTGAAATTGGTAAGTAGTGGGGATTCGGTAGAGCATTTGATATCGAATATTGTGAACATTTTGTGAAAAAAATTAATAGCGAGATTGAAAATAAATGTCTCAAATTCACTTATGAGATCGTAATATTATAGGGGGAGTGTTGACGAAGAATTCGTTCATGGATGCTGAAATATGGGAATAAGTGAGAAATGGACAATTTCATTCTATAAAAAATTATTTTTCGGTAAACGCTCCTTTTCTCAAAGAAATTTGCATTTCCTGGTCTAGCCCGGGAAGTATAGTCCGTTCGCGAAAGGTTGAGCGCATAGTAGGCGTATCTTTATTTATCTGAAGTTGGCAGTATTTGCTGACATAACGTGAAATAAAGTCAACGTTGCGAATGTACCCAGCCTCGTCCGACGAGCTTGCGAGTTATCAGACACCTCTATGCAATATTGACAACATTGCGTATCAATCTGACAAGAAAATAAACAACATAACCTAAAATTTTAATATACACAGTGGAATATGTCAAATTATCATGGCCAACCGACGGCTAAACCTTTCGTGAATGGACTATACGTACTAGAACTCGACCGGGAAGTATGATTTTGAAAAATACAGTTGATCATTACCATAGCAACGAACTAACGGCTAAAAATTCATATGAAATTTGTTATAAAAGATTGGATAATGTACGCAACACGCTCGAAAATAGATTTATTGGACTCGCAGACTTCCAGGATTTTGTCTACTCGTCCAAAAAATCCAACTTTCCGGATATTTCAATAGAGAACAAATGAATCGTCACAAGTGTCAAAATAAAGGAAATGGTTCAATAAAGTTGGCAGGAAATAAGTCGTTTCGATAGCTCAAATGTCAGACCAACGTTAAATGATCTTTTATTACAGGATTCTTTAATAAAGAAGGGCTTCTATTTGGATTTCGATATCTCTCTATTTACTCTGTTCCATACTTTTTACCAAACCTGTATCGGAGAATGTAAAAACAATTTCTCAGCAAATAGATATCCTGCTTCATAATGAATATATTCAAATATGTTTCTAACGCTAAGTTATATTACGTATGTAACAACCATACAACTGATTTATTCAAAACGTAACCGATACTTCAATGAAAATTTTCAATATATCTACAAGTACGTACAATTTTTGGACTTAATATCAAAAATATACACTTCCTTAAAACATCTGAAAACAAAACAAATTACAAATCTAGAATGTACATTTTCCGAGATGAAGTCTGTTCCGAAAAAAACACAAAAATTTCCAATTAAATATTTAATTTTCTTCTAGATACTCTTTTTCATTTATTTATAAAACTTGCATTTCACAGAATGCTTTCTTTCGCAAACGTTTATTATTACATTTCTCGTATTGTTTTAAGTATGTAATAACAATCTTAATATTAACATTTAATAGATCTATCATATAGTTATATCGTGAAATGAAATGGAAATTAAATAACATAGAGCTCTTAGAATTTCAATAAATTTTAGATAGGCATTACAATTTTTTCACAATGAAGGAATTGATGGGATAATAAAGGGTGGTTTCTATCAATGTCCGGTGAGTATCTTCCCCCGATAGGCGAAATTAAAGGAAACATTTCATTAAAAACGGAATACATTTTGGAATCTTAACAATGGCTGATTCTTTCAAAGATTTTTCGCGTGATACGCAAGAAAATCATAGGAATTTCTCGAAAAGGTGATCAATTCAATGTATAGTCGTATTTACGAAATTTATGATTTTGGTCAACACCTAGGAACACAAATGAAAATTCAAATTTAAGCCTCTGTTTAACTGGATTCAATATGATCCAAATGAACTAAATAAACTCTTATACAACACTTTCGAGAAATCGACGAATGCTCCAAACACCCTGTATACACTTAGGACGTTCAGTGCGACAGTAAGACTATTTTTCACCTAAAAACAGTTTTGAAGAAAAATTTTTGAAAAAATTGAGGACCTTGAAAACAGGTTGACTGAATGCTCAATGGGGTAAATATTCTTATTTTGCGCAATAATTAAAATGTTTAAACCTGAAAAAATATACTCAATTCAAAATAATAGCGAGTTGCACTCTATTTTTCGATAAAAAAGGTAAATATTTGAATTTCTGTGACCAGCAGACATCGACCAGATTTTGGTGTCATTGTACTAATTGAGTCCTCCTGAACAACATTAGTGAAACCAACAGGTGGCGCTTCGTCTTAGTTTAGAAAATATGGACCCTCACAGTTCCAAAAATGTTCCATCGTCACGTCACTTTTTTCACTATAAAAACACAAATCATTGCTCCATGAATCACCTTCGAACATTCAAATAACTATTGCATTAATTTCATTTCAGGTATATTCAATAATTAATGCAGAAACATCGAAAGAAAGCTCGCCGTTTTTAATGGTAGATTTGGCATTGCCGCAGATTCATTCGCGCGATTATGATACGATGACTTCCCGTAAATCCGGCCATCATTTGATATGTCACTCGCCGAAGGACGGAGCAGTAGTGCCAAACTTACCATGAAGAAAGGCGGGATTTCCTTAGGATTTGTGGACATGTGATACCTCTAGAATTTCGATGTTTCTGCATTACTTATCTGAAAGGAATCTAATCGAATAGTAATGTGAAAGTTCGAAGGTGATTTATAGATTAAATTGGAGCAGTAAATTTGTGGTTTTATAGTGAAAAAAGCGACGTGAAGATGGAACATTTTTGGATCTTTGGGGGCCATATTTTCTAAACCAATACAAACCGCCACCTGTTGGTTTCTCTAATGTTGTTCAGGAAGACTCAATGAATACAATGACACCAAAATCTGGTCGATATCTGCTGGTCACCGAAATTCGATATTCACCAAAAATTATATGTAGGTAGAACGGTTTAAACTCAAAGAAATCAATTTAAAATCAGAATAAAAACTCAAAGCTGTATAAATTATCAAAGAACTGGACAAAAGAAACCACCCTGCATAACAAATTCTTCGTACATCAGAACAGACGAACCACTCGTAATTAAAATCAAATATAAAACTTACAACTTTAAAACTTAAGAAAATATTATCACAAATGCATTTAGTAAAAAATAGAGATCGTAAACCACGTAACCTGACTAGAAATGGGGGGACTAGTTGAAGAAGAACTTACTTGTTGAACCTCCCGATGACCGTGGGTTCTTCCATCAAAAACGTGTCGGACCTTTGCATTGCCGGATATTTCCTCACGAAGAGCTCGTTTTCCGACGTTGACCTACTGCCGGAATCGGAGTTCTTCAGGTAATCGTCGAGGTCCGTAGATTCCGAAGTTACCTTCGAAGAACGCGACGGGAACTGGTTAGTTCCTGGAGAAACGATTCCTTCAGGACTGTACCTCACGTCGTTGTCTGGTGATATCGAAACGACAGGACTTGGGGATTTCTGTTTAACGCGAGGTAATAAACCGTTGGACGATTTGTTCTTCTTCGTAACTTCCATGGAGTTGACAGTCCTGGTTTGAGCGTTCCTGTTGACCCTCATCGACGACGTTTTGGACTTTTCCAGGTTGACAGCGTGCTTCATCATCCTCTGCTGAGTTATTAGGTTCGTCCTGGGTAAAATCTGGGAATCGGAGGAATTTTTCTTGATCACTGTAGGTTTAACTTGTTGTTTTTTCAAGTCCACGCTTTTACTTTGGCTGCTGGTGAATTGTTTCTTAGGAGAGGCAGACCTGCTGTCGTCCATCTTCAAAGGAGACGAAGATCTCCAAGTAGTTTTCACCGGTGAGCTCAAGCGACTGTCCAGTTTCCTTGGGGAACTAGATCTGCTGTCCAACTTCAAAGGAGAATGCGAGATGTTCTCCGCTTTCTTCTTATTGTCCTTCTTCACCACTGCAGTCTTAACTTCTGTTTTTTTGACCAACGGCGTTTTCTGAACGGAAAATTTGGATGGGAGCAAGTTCTTTGGCTGCTGGATCCTGGATTGGACCTTGGCGGTTTTGGACGGTGTGGATTTGGCCGCGCTCGCGGCCGTGGGTTGCGTCAGGGTGCTCTTGCGGTTTATTGTCGGACTTGGAGGGACCTGGGGGGCCTTGGCGGCCAGGAGGAGGCTTCGACGGAGCGAGGGGCTACCGTTGGTGTTGAGGACACGGGTTTGGTTCATGCCAGGGCTCGAGTTTCGAGAGGAATCCGAGGAGCTGTGGTTGTTTTGGGAAGCGGCGGCCTTCAGTTTTTTCGGATTCGCCCTCGGTAGTCTGCTCGATGTTTCGCTGGTTGGGGTGAGGTCCTTGATTCTTGCTCTGAAAATTGTGGTTTTCTGAGAATATAACAGAGTTGAAGGGTGGTAATCACCAAAAGACACCGCACACAACATGAAATCGCAGCAAAGACACCGAGGTTAAGTACGATATTCCCGAAGTGAGCATTTTCAGTATGTGAAAATATAGTTTAGTCAAAAGACAGCATTATTATAACGGGTATACCAAGGTGAGTGGCCTATTAGATTATTATGGAAACTATTGGTGGTAAAGATTTCAAATTTTGTGGATCGATATTTGGCCATGTAAGGTTCATTTTTAAAATAATTTCACAATTCCAGTGTTGCCGGATGTACGACACATTGGCAACAACTCTGTTATTTGAAACGGGATATCCGGTTTTTCTATTTTTTTATGATACTCCATAATATTTCAATCTATTCACTCCTACCTTTTCATACCTATCTTTAACTGTTTTTGAGTTATTCATTATTTTCCGAAATTTTAAATCAATTGGGCGTGTTACGAAAATGACTCTAGTTTGCTCAATATTTGAGATTCGAGTAAGAAATTCAGCAAGTCATTAGATATTGATCTCATCTATGTCACTGCTTTTAAATTATAGTTGTCGGTTATACAGGATGCACCAAAAAAACATCATTTGCCAAGATACAAAAGCGTTGAGATAGGTATAGGGACGTGAATGGAAAAATTGTAGAGTGTGTTGTACTGATTCCAAAAATTGAAAAATATACTAGAAGTCTTATTTGAAACAACAGACTTTTTTACGATTTAGTAACTTGGCAAATGATGATTTTTTTTTGTCCATCCTGAATAACCGACAACTATAATTCAAAAGCGGTGACATAGATCAGATCAATATCTAATGACTTTCTAAATTTCTGACTTAAATCTCAAATAAAGAGCGAACAAGAGTCATTTTCGTAACACGCCAATTTGATCTAAAATATCGAAAAATAATTGATAACTCAAAAACCGTTAAAGAGGATATGAAAAAGTAAGAGTGAATAGATTTAATATTTTATGGAGTATCATAAAAAAACAAAAATACCGGAGGTCCCATTTATAATAACAACACATAAAATGTGAAATAATTTAAAAAATATACCTTCATACCTTAATATCGATCCACAAAATTTGAAATCTTTACCATCAATAGTTTCCATAATAATCTAGGCCACTCACCTTGGGACACCCGATATATAGTCTGGAACAGCCGAATGGAAATAAATTCGATAAGGTATAAATGAGAGCGTGTTGGGAAAAACGCTTGGACACGTCGATTGTGTATTTTTAGATGAGCGCATTTTTTTCAAAAACAAAAAATTATAAAGGGTGTGTCATATATATATATATATATATTCTTTTGAATTGAGAGCTAACAAAACAATACATGAAACAAAAAAGTCCCTAGCTGAGGTTGGTGCAAAACGGGGTACCATACTATTTTGTCGTATGATACTAGAGCACAGGGAAAAACCTCAGTAGAAAAAACCCTGCCTCGCCGTTTTTACAAAATTGAAACTTAAAACTATTCGAATAAATACCTTCAATATTCAGATACAAAATACGTAGTTCTTGCTCTTGGGCCAGGAGGGTGTTTTTTAAACCAGGTTTGGCGTTCCAGTGATGATTTTTCAATCTTCTGTCTTCTAAGACCGCTACAGGACCCTACTGAAGGGTAATCATCTCCCATAGATTTAAATAGTGGTATTTCATCTTAAATATCGAATTAAATTTCGGAATAATGATAAAAAAACGTGTGACAAACTTATGTCATGTGACAGTGGCCGATACCAATTTTCTTATTTTAAATATAATCCCCTGTATATCATTAGTTCGTGGATTCTGCAGAAAATTCTAGACATAATTCATGTACAATGGCCCATACCTATCTTCAACTGTTTTAGAAATATCAAGTGTTTTCAGATGTATTACAAAAATTAACATTAAAAAAGAAACCTATTTTATTTACCAAGACGTTCGCGCCGAACATTATGAACATCTCTTACATTGAAATTAATATTTTCCGCCGACCTCGAAATAAAAGGTGCTTTTAATGTGTACGAAATTGAGCATTAATGACCCATTTTAATGCTCATTTTTTTAGCCATTTTAATGTGCAATCCTCATGGCAACCGTACACAAAGTATTCAGGAGCACTACGAGAAATGTCAAAACTCTACTGGAACATAGAAATTCCTTTACGTCAAATGTATGTCTTGTGCGAATTGAAAATGTATTTCAATCAAGTATTTATACACTATTCATGTTGAGATCGTCGGAAAAATCTTGTAATAAACTCGGTTATTAATCGAGCGACTAATGGTCTCGAACTATTAACGCGTTCGCTCCGCTCACGCCTTAAAATATCTTGACCATTAGTCGCTGTCTTTAATAACCTAGTTTATTAAATAACTATTTTTTGTTTATTTTCACATTATTTGTGAAATAAATTTTTTTTAATGTTAATTTCTATGTTAATATGTCTGAAAACACTTAATATTTCCGAAACAGTTGTATCTTGTAGTTTGGGACATTGTACTAGAATTGTCTAGAATTTTCTGAAGAATCCAAAAAACTAATAAGATATAGGGGGTTGTATTTAAAATAAGAAAGTCTGTATCCGTATATATGTATTTTTGATTGAAAAATGCGCATCTAAAAATAAAAATCGTTTTTCCCAACACGCTCTCATTCATTTGTTATAGAATTTACTCCACTTGGCTGTTCCACGCTGTATACAGTGTGTTTGGTCATGACTTAGCGATAATTTAGGGGCATCAAATATACCTAATTTTGTCGACAAAAACACCCACATTGGGAAGTTTACCCCCTCAGTTTCTGAGTGACCCCCATTTCAAATTCACTGTTTTATTTCAGTTGACCCATCCAAATAATATCGATTTCTTTGGACATAAAAGTCCTACAAATGTGAAAAAAAAAATTTTTCAAAGGTGATACTACCACCTTTCATTAAAGTGGAACAATATGAACACATTTAATTAAGAAATGTCATAAAACAATTCTTTAAAAAAATTTTAGTAAAAAAATTTACTGATTTTCTTAGTTAATCCGCAATAGTACAAGAACCAGCGCATTGATGTATAATTTTTTTCAATTATTCAACACGCAAGGATATTAGCTACAAAACGATACCAACATAATTTCTGTAAGTTACATAATAAGAAAGTAATTGCTGTTCGAACATGACCCTCATGAAAATTGATTAGATAAAATGAAACTCAGTACTGTACTTTCGATAATTCTTGATGATCAAACAAACAAATCAATCATAAAAATGGCTCAAAATGTTCTTTCTGCTTTGTAGACAGGCAGTAACCCTCATGACGATCTGTAGTAACAAAAAAACAGCAATAACTCTCAAATAATGTAACTTACAGAAATGATGAAGGTGTTGTTTTGTAGCTAATATCCTTGCGTATTAAATCATTAAAAAAAATTATACTTCAATGTGCTAGTTCTCGTGCTATTGCGGATTTACTAAGAAAATCAGTAAATTTTTTTAATAAAATTTTTTTAAAGAATTTTTATGGCATTTTCGAGTTAAATAGTCTCATATTGTTCTACTTTAATGAAAGGTTGTAGTATCATCTTTCAAAACAATTTTTTTTTCATATCTGTAGGACTTTTATGTCCAAAGAAATCGATATTATTTGGAAGGGTCAACGAAAATAAAAAAGTTGATTTAAAATGGGGGCTACACCAAAACTAAGGGGTTAAACTTCCCAATGTTGGTGTTTTTGTCGATAATATCAGGTATATTTGATGCCCTTAAATTATCGCTTAGTCATGACCAAACACACCGTATATTTTTTTTTTCGAGAAAAATTAGGTTACCAAGATAAATGAATCACCCTGTACCTTAACGCAGAGTCGAGTCTCAACCAAGCATTGCTTCTAATCAGTCTATCCGCCTGTGAAACCAGGCATTGTTCCAAGGTAGCTTTCAGTTTGTTCAATAAGTCTTCGAAATTCCTGGACCATGGTTGATCCAGCATTTTGCTGCATCTCGAGTAACTTTTGCAGGCTTGTTCTATACCCAAGTTACTAGCGGCCGAAACCATCTGATCTTCGATTTGCAAAAGGCACCAACTAGGGCCAGAATCCAGAGCTGAAATCAAGAATATAGACGGTTTGAATATCGTACTTGGGTAACAATCGAAAAATTCAAACGTGACTTGGATGAAATAACATTGGTGAGATATGCATCGCAAAAAGTCTAGAACCCCTCAATAACGGGTTTTCCAATAAAAAGTGTTATTTTTATATTCAAAGAAAAATGCCATTTTTCAATATAAATGATCGGATGTTTTTTTCATTATAAAGAAGCTATGCCGTTAATGGTGAAAATAACATCAGGCAAAATGACCACCACGACTACGCTTACAGGACCATATCCTTTTAATGAAATTTTCCATAACCAAATCGAAAAGTGGCTGCCTTATGTCCTCGATAGCCTCACGAATTCCATCTTTGAGGTCTTGAATCGACGCTGGGCTATTGGAGTAGACCTTCTTTCTCACGTGCCCCCAAAGGAAGAAGTCGCAAGGTGTTGAATCACAAGATCGGTGGCCAATTGTGATCCCTTCTTCGAGATATAACACGGTCTGGAAACTTTTCTCCAAAATATCAATGGTTCCGTTACTTGTGTGACACAGAGCGCCGTCTTGTTGTAAGTAAACGTTGTCCAGATCAATACTATCCAATTTTAGCCATAAAAAATCTTTTGTAGAATGCCTAATTCCAATGAACGACGAGGAATGGACAAACCTGGGTTTTCTTCAACACTTCGGCTACAGCAGCATTATTCTCGGCTGTTCTTGAGCGACGTGCACGGGTTTTATTCATCACATCACTAACAGCTTGAATTTTCCCACCAATTTCTTTATTGTGGTCCGACAAGGTGCTTCACGACGACCCAAAAATGTTCGAGTTTTACGAACCGTCTCTGCCAAATTTTCACCATTTTTATAGTGAATTTTAAAAATTTCAATGCCTTCTTGAAGCGTGTGTCGTTCTATTTTTAATGGCGTAGTTTCTACTTGTCAAATGTCAAAAAATAACAGCTTCAAAAGTGACATCTACCGAAATAGCGGGCTATTGAAAAAACACCTCTTATTGAAAAACTCTTTATCCTCGAAAATGAGTAGCCACTTTTGAAAATCAAGAGGTGTGTTACAAAGTTAGAATTTAATTTCGTTGTACTGGGTGGTCAACTAAGGAATTACGATTTAAAAGCGCTCTAAAATGGTTTTTAATGGGAATAGAGAAGCGGGGTTGGTCTTAAACGAAGGAGGGGTTCATGGAAATTCAGTCGCCATGGTTTGCTAGACGGGTGAGGAACGTTCGTTCTGTGTGTGCGCTTATTACCAAAATCAACATTTTTTTATGATGAGGCTATGTAAACCAACAAAATTGCCGGTATTGGTCTACAGAAAAACCCCAAAGAGAAACATGGAACTCAATTGCATAGTTTGAAGGTCACAGCTTGGTTAGAAAATCCAGTGAGATATCCTATTCGTTTCCTCTGATTTCTGAGTGACCAGCAACTCAGATTAAAGCGACCTTGTAATTTTTGCTTTTTTTGCAATCCCATATTAGCTATGAGTCGATGACATAGGAATTCAGTGTTTATTTTCATGTTTCTATCTATGTATCTTTCGATTGTAAGTGTTTCTATCTGATAGTGTACTCTTGGTTTTTGTTCCGTATACTACGGAGCTATGGTGGTTTTAGAACCATCTGTATACCATTTGAAGTTTTTTCCGAAACTTCAACGTAAATACCGTCAAATAATATACAGATGGTTCTAAATCCACGATTGGGACAGAAACTGGAGTATACGAACCAAGAACCGAGTGAACACTATCGTTAGACTCTCAGAGTAAGAAATAATGATCATAGAGATACCCCTACGCATGAGTTGAACTATAATGTAATCAACCAAGCATTAGAGTGAGATGGAAAGCATTTCACTGCCACACTGGGGTGAAGTAAACAATTGGTTAGATTTGCATTTCTCCAATTCCTGAATATAATACAACATTTTCGTAATTTTGCCCTAGCTATAATTAACGGAATAGTCTTAAGCAACAATAAACTGCCACAAAATCATTGAAATAATTCAGTTTATGAACGTCAAATCGAAATGAAAATGTAAACACATCGCATCAAGAAACTAAACACTAACAGACAATGTTGCCAAACTGACAGATTATCCGTTAGTATCAGAGTAAGGAAGCGGTAGACCAATTATCCCAATACGGAATGAAACATACGCCACGATACATTTTACTCTGAGGTTAGTCTCCTATTCGAGTGTTGATGTAAGTTACAATGTTACATAACCCAGAAAAATTGACCTAATAAATACCTTTAGATGGTTCAAGCATGCAAACAATATATATCACCTACCTATGAAAGATGGCGATACAAGCACAGCAGAATAATGCTGCCTATGATACAAATGACAGGCGTCTATCAATTGCTGCGTGAGCTGTTGAACAGGATCAGCCCATCTGCTAGATGGCAACGAAGCCATGATCTTCTCGCAAGCTGTTTTCGTCTCCAACACTCTATCTGGCGTCATGTGCACCACGTGCTGCTGATAGCACTTCTCCCTGAGCTCCCTAGGCAGGCTAGAAAAGCCCCTGCTGGGCCAGATCTTGACGAAGTTCTGCGTGATCCACTGCAGACACTTCTGGTAGAGATCGTCGAGTCCGTAGGCCGCTGACAGCATCAGGACTACGGTGACTCCTGTGCAGCATCCAGGACAAGGTTTATATTCTTTGATGAGACAACAGGATAGGAGTTTCCTCCTCTGCCGCACAGAATTTACACTCGTCATTTTCTTTTGAACCAATTCTCATATGCTTCCCGAGACAACAATGTCCTGTTAGAAAGACAGTGAGGAGGCGTAACTCTTTTTTTGGTGAGATCCAAATACTTTTTGGACCTTGCAGTTACAGTTCCAAAGGAATATTTTGGATATATCCATCCCCGGAAGATTCCTCCAGAGTACTTCTTTTTCAGTTTATTCCTTTTCTAAACACAACTAATTTTAGGTGTATTTCCTTATACCACAGAAAGGTTCTGAGCCAGGAAGTGGCGTTTATGCTCCTTTTTAGGCTAGTGTGATATCCTTTTCCTTTCCTTAGTGACCACAAACTCAGATTAAAGCGACCTTGTAATTCTTGCTTATTTTTTTGCATTCCCATATCAGCTATGAGTCGTATACATAAGAATTCGGTGTCTTAATAGCAGCTTGACTATCAGAATGGACCAAGAACCAAGTGAACACTATCGTTAGAGTTCTATTCGATTGTTGATGTAAGTTAAAATGTTACACAACTCAGCAAAATTGACCTAATGAATACCTTTGGATGATTCGAGCATGCAAACAATTCATATCAAACAAATAACCTACCTATAAAAGATGGCGACACAAGCACCGCAGAATAATGCTGCCTATGATACAAATGACAGGCGTCTATCAATTGCTGCGTGAGCTGTTGAACAGGATCAGCCCATCTGCTCGATGGCAACGAAGCCATGATCTTCTCGCAGGCTGTTTTCGTCTCCAGCACTCTATCTGGAGTCATGTGCACCACGTGCTGCTGATAGCACTTCTCCCTGAGTTCTCTAGGCAGGCTAGAAAATCCCCTGCTGGGCCAGATCTTGACGAAGTTCTGCGTGATCCACTGCAGACACTTCTGGTGGAGATCGTCGAGTCCTTAGGCCGCCGACAGCATCAGGACTTCGGTGACTCCTGTGCAGCATTCAGGACAAGGTTTGTGGAAAATTTATGGAGTCGGTCCAATACATTATTTGCTGAGGCTCGGAAGAGGAAGGCATTCTGTTACCAAGTGGACAGGAGTTTCCTCCTCTTCCCCACAGAATCTACACTCATTTTCTGTTGAACCAAATCTCTTATGCTTCCCGAGACAGCAATGTCCTGTTAGAAAGACAGTGAGGAGGCGTAACTCTTTCTTGGTGAGATCCAAATACTTTTTGGACCTTGCAGTTACAGTTCCAAAGGAATATTTTGGATCTATCCATTCCTGAAGATTCCTCCAGAGTACTGCCTTTTCAGTTTATTCCTTCTCTGAAAACTAATCATTTTAGGTGTATTTCCTCATACCACAGAAGGGTTCTGAGCCAGTAAGTGGCGTTTATGTCCTTTTTAGGCTAGTGTGATATCCTTTTCGTTTCCTTAGTGACCACAAACTCAGATTAAAGCGACCTTGTAATTCTTGCTTATTTTTTTTGTATTCCCATAATAGCTATGAGTCGTATACATAGGAATTCAGTGTCTTAATAGCAGCTTGACTATCAGAATAGATCAAGAACCAAGTGAACACTATCGTTAGAGTCCTATTCTAATGTTGATGTAAGTTACAAAATGTTACACAACCCAGAAAAACTGCCTAATAAATATCTTCGGATGATACAAACATGCAAACAATTAATATTAAACACATAACCTACCTATGAAAGATGGCGACACAAGCACCGCAGAATAATGCTGTCTATGATACAAATGACAAGCGTCTATCAATTGCTGCGTGAGCTGTTGAACAGGATCAGCCCATCTGCTCGATGGCAATGAAGCCATGATCTTCTCGCAAGCTGTTTTTGTCTCCAACACTCTATCTGGCGTCATGTGTACCACGTGCTGCTGATAGCACTTCTCCCTAAGTTCCCTAGGCAGGCTAGAAAATCCCCTGCTAGGCCAGATCTTGACGAAGTTCTCAGTGATCCACTGCAGACACTTCTGGTAGAGATCGTCGAGTCCGTAGGCCGCTGACAGCATCAGGACTACGGTGACTCCTGGGCAGCATCCAGAACAAGGTTTGTGGAAAATTTATGGAGTCGGTCCAAGACATTATTTGCTGAGGCTCGGAAGGAGGAGGCATTCTGTAACCAAGTGGACAGGAGTGTCCTCCTCTTCCTCACAGAATCTACACTCATTTTCTGTTGAACCAAATCTCATATGCTTCCCGAGACAGCAATGTCCTGTTAGAAAGACAGTGAGGAGGCGTAACTCTTTCTTGGTGAGATACAAATACTTTTTGGACCTTGAAGTTACAGTTCCGAAGGAATATTTTGGATCTATCCATTCCCGGAAGATTCCTCCATAGTACATCTTTTTCAGTTTATTCCTTTTCTAAACACAACTGATTTTAGGTGTATTTCCTCATACCACAGAAAGGTTCTGAGCCAGGAATTGGCGTTTATGCCCCTTTTTTAGGCTAGTGTGATATCCTTTTCTTTCCTTAGTGACCACAAACTCAGATTAAAGCGACCTTGTAATTCTTGCTTATTTTTTTGCATTCCCATATCAGCTATGAGTCGTAGACATAGGAATTCAGTGTCTTAATAGCAGCTTGACTTTCTGAATGGATCAAGAACCGAGTGAACACCATCGTTAGAGTCCTATTCGCGTATTGATGTAAGTTACAATGTTACACAACCCAGAAAAATTGACCTAATAAATACCTTTGGATGATTCGAGCATGCAAACAATTCATATTTCAAAACACATCACCTACCTATGAAAGATGGCGACACAAGCACAGCAGAATAATGCTGTCTATGATACAAATGACAAGCGTCTATCAATTGCTGCGTGAGCTGTTGAACAGGATCAGCCCATCTGCTCGATGGCAACGAAGCCATGATCTTCTCGCAGGCTGTTTTCGTCTCCAGCACTCTATCTGGCGTCATGTGCACCACGTGCTGCTGATAGCACTTCTCCCTGAGTTCCCTAGGCAGGCTAGAAAATCCCCTGCTAGGCCAGATCTTGACGAAGTTCTGCGTGATCCACTGCAGACACTTCTGGTAGAGATCGTCGAGTCCGTAGGCCGCTGACAGCATCAGGACTTCGGTGACTCCTGTGCAGCATCCAGGACAAGGTTTGTGGAAGTTGTGACAGTACCGTTGACGGAGGGCGTGTTCGACGACTTCTTTGAGGCCTTCGAGGCCCAACATGTCTGCCAGAGAGGCTAACTCGATGACGCTTATGGAGTCGGGCACGTGGGCTGCGCCGCTGTAGATATGGCACAAGGAAAAGTATACGGATTCGTATGAGAAACCCTGCAAGAAATTAAGAGAATCTGTAGTTATTGTGTTGTGCCCTGTTTAGAATATTCATTTGAGACAATATAAAACATAATTGGAATTAATGGTGGTATTCTGCTTTCATCTGTGAGCCAATCTGTAACTTTTCATAAGCTTACAGGAAACTTGCAATTCTGGACATCTTTAAGGCATTATCAATTGACATATTGTGATGTTACGTTGAATGGTCTGTTTATTTTAGGACGAACACCAACGTTTTGATATAAGAAATTCATTATGAATAAAAATAATATGGCTTTGTTCATTGGATTGTTATCGGAAGAAAATCATAACAGGTAAAACATTGTTCAATAATATACATGACCTGAAAATCATTCTTTTTTGTAGTAGGAACTTCATGAGAATTGAAAGAAAAGGTTTGTGATCGAATGAATCCACTTGAAATGCCGGATGCCCGGAAAATGTTCAAATTGAACAAATGCCGAATGCCCAGGAAATGTTCAAATTGAAGAAGAATGGCGAATGCCCACTTTGTGAACATGTTCAGATGAAGAAACAGTATACTATGAACTTAATAAATGCTCTGCTGCAATTTTGACCAAGAATTTTTTCTTTCCTGTTTTTTAATTCATTATAGGAAAGAAACAAACGCAAACTACATTCAGATATAATGTATTTTCAAATTCAAATCAAAACCATTTACTCATAATACATAAAGTTCCACGAACAAATCTTACGATTGAAGTTTATGTTTTTCGATGAGTTCAAAAGTGACACTGTAAATAAGTAAGTTACAGGAACCACTCCAGCATTGCATTATTTTCGAATCTGAAAGTCGGCCAGTTACAGATCAATCTTACGCTACAGTATGGTAACCTTCAGATGAAAAGCAGAATACCACCATAAATCTGTAACAAGGCTTCGAATTCTCGTCCACAGTATAGACAGAAGATCATTCACGAAATACACATACTAGATGTGTACTTATATCAGTTTAATACTATGGAATGTTACGGGACGTGTGGAGCGAGGGGGTAGCTGTTGCCGGCGGTGTGGAGACTAACATACATCGAAATGAAATGTAAAATCAAATACACAAAAAAACTATACGTTCACGTTAACACAAAAGTAAATTCCTTCAGATGAAGATATTAAGGCGTTTACGGAAACTTACTCAGGGTTACTAACTCGATCCATTGGGTCACGTGACGGGACTACTCGGATCACGCACCCGAGTTCTAAGTTCACGAACACATTAGGTTCAGGATTTGAAGTGACAGTCGTATCAATAACAGAACCAAATATTTTATGGATTTCTTTTTTCACTCCCAGTTTATTTTCGTATTGTCTTTAACTTAGCTTGCTTTTATTGACGTTTCTGAAATATTCTTTATAACTTCTGGTGTGCCCTTCAATGTTTAACGTTATTTTCGAGTACTTATGTTAAAGAAGCAGAGAATTTATTTTTTCATTTCCAGTTTATTTACTAATTGTCTCCAGTTTTGCTTATTGGATTTATGGCTTCTGTAAAATCTTTCTTATCATTTTTGGTGTGCCTTGGCATGTTGAATGTCATCTTTTAGTAACTATGTTAAAGAAGTAAAGAAGGCCTTAGCTTTAAGGCAGAAGAACTGCATACAAGATTATAAAGAAGTTGTTTCACATTATTTTTTCGGCTCATGAAACCACACCTTTTATACTGAGCAAAATTCCCTTCTCTTTCCATAATTTTCAGGAATAGAATATATGAATTTACTAAGAAGAGAGTAGACGTAGTCCCGTGTATTTTTCAAATACAAAATTGAATTGCAGTGAGCATGCGGTGATTCTACGACCCTGTTCTTGTGTAGGGTTACGATAGATCAACCTGAGTCAGTGATAGAGTTAATAGCACCGTACTTTCCGAACACGATGTAACCCGAGTATGTCTCCGAAAACGCCTTTAGTTGGTAGTTGGGGTATACGTGCACATGTGCACTTAAGGCGCAGCCGCCAATGGGCTTAGCCTTTTTGTCTTATTCGTTAACAAACATTCGCATGCAGGACCACCTTTCATGTTTGTGTAATGCCTCGAACCGTGGGCCACCCAGTATACTGTAATGTGTGTTCAGAATTCGTAAATCACAGAACTATAGCCCAAAGAACGACCGCATAAACACTACGTATGACATGTTATTAAACCTATAAAAAATAATTTGAATATGCAAAATTGGATGAATTTGCAGGATAATTACGAAGGGCAATTACATCAATTCAATTAAATATACCTAATTAATATGACAAAATTAGCAGCCTCGGCTGTAAAAATATTTCTGCCTGAGTGTTCATCATAGGTGAGATTCTCAGAGTCTGAGGTATTCATTATACAAAAAAAATAATATAAAAAAGTAATGAAGAATAATGTTCCCGAAAAGAATTAATCCTAAACTTTGATAATTAGCAAGAATTAATCGTTTATCTATTTTTACGATCTGAATATGATTCAAAAAATAGTTGATCTCGTTTTAGAAGCACATATTATTCCAAAGCAAAATATGCCATTATTGAAGTACGTCTAATAAAACC
The DNA here is from genome assembly GCA_013421045.1 of Propylea japonica. Classification (NCBI taxonomy): domain Eukaryota; kingdom Metazoa; phylum Arthropoda; class Insecta; order Coleoptera; family Coccinellidae; genus Propylea; species Propylea japonica. Next base: position 97,650,320 of record CM024239.1, read on the forward strand.
GGAAGCTAATATATTCTTCCAAATAAAATTTGAATCATTGAAAATCTGACACGCAAAGAGTGCGGTGCTTGATGAAAAATTCCTTTTTGCAGTTGGAAAATTTGAAAAAAGGTGAAGTGAAGTGATCCGCGAAGTGGAAAGTTTTTCAGTGAACAAGTGTGGAAATTGGTCTTCTATACTTTTATTATACATTATTTTCTTTAATTCACGTTATTTTCATTGAAATCAATCGGATATCGTTTAGTGTCTTGCGCATTGAAAAAAGTAAGTTGGCAAAACAGTTTTCTGTACCTCTTGACAGATACTATAGATAAATATGTAACAGGAGAGTTCCGGGTACCAATATCTAAAAATTAAATATTGCAATGATATATCTGTAAAATTTACTTCTTGCCGGTTTTTCGCTCATCAAGGTATACCAATATAAACAAATTCACCAAAAATAAAATTGAATAATGCCCTGCATGAAGTCAAAAACTTTTGCGCGTTTGTTTATATTGGAAAAATAATAAATCAGATTCGAATATCCTTAGACGAATTGGTTTCATTCAATTCTTATGAATTCAACTTTTCTCTTTAAATCTTGAACCTTCACCGAAAATCTAAAAAAAAAAACGAAATTTTTGTATCTGAGATTTCCTTTATGAAAAAAATTTAAGAAAAGCCCTGAGCAGGAGCTTATGAGCGCTCGTTTTTTGGTGGAGCAATAAGATTATTACCTCAAATTTTATATGGGATTTGAGTTTGATACCGAATATATAAATTCAGTATCTCGTTACAATCGGAATTATATCCTGAAAATTATTCAAAAAATTAATTATGTATGTAAAATTTAAATTGAAAAAATTGAATTCTATGATTCTGATGATGCGATCCTCTTGAAATTCTGCATGAACATTCAGTATAATAATTTTCATTCTCAAAATAAATTTCACTCGAATCAGATATTCTGTTATGGAAATATGAAGTTTCGTCTTTCAATATTCCAATTTAATTTTTATTATTCTGTTGATACTATGGCCAAAAAATTTGCATGAGGCTTGTTATGAGCATCTTGCATTTGGCAGTAACATTTCATTTCGATTGGTTTCGTTTTTTCTGAGATATTGGGGAACCAAAATTTTGAATGACCATATTTTATGGAACCCCTGTACTGTGTAATTTCAAGTCTCTAGGACAATCCCTTCGAAAGTTATTATGCTAAAGGACGGCCGGACGGCCCCCACGGACAGAATTGAATTTTACCACGAATTCGTCATCAGGTAGTAGAACCCTATCGTTTGAGACTATTTTAGGCTCAAAATTCGAAAATTACAGACATTTGGGCAAAACGATATAACACTGGTTTGTAGAACGAGCGCTCAAAAATTGAAAAAAACTTTTTAAGCCCAAATGTCTGTAAATTTAGAACTTTTCTGCCTAAAATGGTCTCAAAAGAAAGGGTCGACTCCCTGATGACGAATTTGTGGTCAAATTCAATTCTGTCCGCCCGTCCGTTAGCACGATAACTTTCGAAAGGATTATCCAAGAGAATTGAGATTTTCAAGGAGAGTTTGGTTCGCAAATGCCTCATTTAATTTTGTTAACCAGCCAAATCGTACATAAAATATGGTCATTCAGAATTTTTGTTTCTCAATATCTCAGACAAAACGGAAACAATCGAAATGAAATGCTGCGACCACATTCAAGATGCTCATAATAAGCCTGATTCGAAATTTTGTGGACATAGTGTGATTCGTGTGAAATTCATTTTGTGAAGGAAGATTGATATACTGAATGTTCATGCAAAATTTTGTGGCTATACTATTGACAGAACCATAGAAAATTCAATTGGAATATGGAAAATAAGAATCCTTATGTTTCCATAACAAGATATCCGATTCGAATAAAGAATCTTTTGTGAATAAAGACTGATATACTGAGTTTTCATGGAAAATTACGTGAAATGAGGGTAAAGTGTTAACGGATTCATAGAAAATTCAATTAGAATATTGAAAAGAAGAACCTTCATATTTCCATAACAGGATATCCGATTCGAGTGCACTCAGCTAGGGATTTTTTTTGTTTTGTATAATGTATTATGACGTTAGCTGTTAATTCGAAAGAATATACATATAATATTCGTGATTCATTTGAGAAGAAAGCCCTCAACCGTGAACGATTGCAAAATTCTATAAACCTTAGACAAAACCGTAACAAAAATTAATTTCAAGCGGCTAACCGGTTATCATTTTGGTTAACTAATAACATTCAACTTGAATGCAATTGGTTTACCGAAATACCGGTTAGCCGCTTGAAATTGATTAAAAGATGTATTCACTCAAATCTTCACACCACTCCACGTGCATTCTATTCTAGAATATTCCTGTGATGTGAAAACCAATTCTTAAAGCGATTAAAGAAAAAACAACCGAAATTTTAATGATATCGCTCTGATTGTAAAAAAAGAAGTAAACCTTCAACACTCCAATTATTGGGCTACATTACGTACAATATTTGAAATTTTTTAACGCGCTCTGAGTGTCATAGAAAATCTAAATATCGTGTCTATCTCTGTGATCAATCGTAACCTGTGTGCACCAGTTGATGAAGGAAGTTGAGAATGTTTGAGTGAATGTTGAGCATTGACTTCAGTGTTGAAAAGGGTAAGATAGTATAGAATTTCTTGAAATTTACCATTTCTGAAAAATGGAAATATTATTTTTTCTGTTCAATCCAAATACAGTGGAACTTCCCGTTAACGAACATCTGTATAACGAATTTCGTTCAAAACATACCTGAATCCGAATTCCATGTTAAAAACACCCTCTAAAACGAAGTCAATTCTCTCTATAACGAAATATTCAAGGAACACCACTCTTTGAATGGGTATTGGCAAGAAGGTATCAGGGTGGGTTTTCCCTAAATTTTTCCGGACGTACGTAATAAATCCCGACCTAAAAACTAAGTCATTACGGCGCGCAGAGAGATCCTTCTGAAACAGTTTTAAATACAGCCATGGCTGTTTGGTTTCAATCTAATCATCACGCTAGTGTGAAAAGTTGTTCAAAATGTCTAAAAGCAAGTGATTAAGTTGGAATGATCAACTATTTTATGAGTGAAGTCGACCGCGACATTGCCGACTATAAAAACAAATTTTCCGTTTAACGAAATTTCTTTATAACGATGTTTTTTTGTGGATTTAGCGCTTACGTTATAGGGAAGTTCTAGTGTAGTTCATCCGACCTTATCAAATGTATCTGGAATATTTTAGGTATATAAATTGAACTCACATTCAAATCAATGTTTACTATAGAAGATATTTATTTACTCCTTCAAGTTCGAATGAAAGATTTTTAATGATTTTCATCCTTTGACAAATGCATATATCGAGTTTTTGGAAGATTGACGACACCGTTTTATGTGTACTTTGAGATGTTATAGGGGGTACTTCAATGAATAGCCTTAAAAAAGACCAGAAATAAAGGTCGAAACTTCGGTATCTCCTAAAGGATTTTTATTTCCTCAGTCCTCTTGGCCACTACATCTTTGAATATTCAAAAACTAGGACACGAATACCAGTGATGTATTCAAAATAACTTCAAGTTGTAAAAATTACACTAGAAAAATAAAAATTTAAGGAAAGCCCTGAGCAGGTGCTTTTGAGCACTCGTTCTTTGGTGGAACAATAAGACTATTAACTCAAAATTTTATATGGAAATTGAGATTGATACCAATATATAAATGCAGAACCTCAGCACAATCGGAATTATATTCGGGAATTATTCATGAAATATGTAAAAAATAAATACATAATTAAAAAAATGAAATTCAATAGTTCTGATGATGCGATTCTCTGAAAATTTTGCATGAACATTCAGTATATCAGTTTCAATTCACAAAATAAATTTCACTTGAATCGGTTATTCTGTTATGGTAATATAGATATTCTTCTTTTCAATATTCCAATTGAATTTTCCATAGTTCTGTTACCACAATGGCCACAAAATTCAGTATGAACATTCATTGTATCAATCTTTATTATAAATAAATTAAACAAAAGATTTCAAAATGCACCGTCTTCGAGATACACGGTGTTGAAATAAAAAAAAATCATTTTTCACGAATAACTCCACAACCTTTTATCACACAGAAAACAGATTTCGTCTGCATTTTCTGGTTGATGAAGGTTTTGGAGGGTTAGTGGGTGTTTTCCTTCAACTTCTATCCTGGTGAAAAAAGTACGGTTTTTGAGATGACCATTTGAATCGCCAATATTTTGTATATAAAAAAGGTACTTTAGTTATTCGCTCTTGAGAAGACCTTTTTCGAGAAAATCAATTTTTATGTCGAAAAACATGACCGTTTTTCAAAGAAGTTGAAAAAATATTTAAAAAAATTCACCATGTTTTTCAGCTTAAAAGTTTATTTCTATTGAAAACGGTCGACTTCAGAGCGTATTACCAGGAGTACTTTTTTTGGGCTTTATCAAAAAACGTACTTTTTCCATCAGCGTAGAACTTGGGGGGAAAGACACTCACTAACTGAAAAAACTTATGATTAGAAAATGTTTTCTCTAAGATTAAGGGAAATATACGAAAGAACCGATTTTTTATTTTCAATAACGTAAGTGGTACATTCTTCAGGGTAGATTTGAATATTTTTTTCATATATTTGGACGAGCTATAACATTCTACAGTTCTTCACACTTATTCCCTTACACCTTGTATAAAAAGGCTATCAAAAGTATACATACAGAGTGTCCCGGGAATGTGGGACATATCTCGGATTCAGATAGAACATAAAAATGAAGATGACAAGTTCCCATAATTTTTTTTCCTAGCGGCCCTCCCTACGAAGATACGACCTCCTAAATGACGCCACTGGCAATCCATTCTAGTGGAATAAGTGTCAAACTACTCGATATAATTTCATGAAAATTTGATATGATTAATAGTATTGAGGACCTCTAAAATCACCGCACTCAAATTTCAATTAGCTTGTTCAGTTTACCAGGGGCGGACTGGGTTGTACATTTTAATGCTTACATTACCCTGTATGATAAGGTGCTAAAAAAACAAATTTGGATGCCTTGAACATTAATCTAAAGAAAAGGTACTCTTGTTCAGTGTCCATAAAATGAACCGTTTTCGAAAAAAAAATAAGGAAAGAAGTAATTGAAATTCATTCCACTAAAATGAATTTCCAGTGGCGTTATTAAGGAGGTCGTATCTTCGTAGGGAGGGCCGCTAGGAAAAAAAATTATGGGAACTTGTCATCTTATTTTTATGTTCTATCTGAATCCGAGAGATTTCCCACATTTTCCGGGACACTCTGTATAAAGTTGCCATATGAAGCTGTTTCACCATTTTTCATTTCAATTGTTGTATTAATGTGCATTAATCAATTTCAGACTGACATTCTATCAATGTTTCAGGTTAAAACATGTTCCCACCTCATCTCTTGTGGTACTGCCTCATGATGACGACCTACGTCCAATTCACCACGCAACAATCGATCCTTGAAGGAATGATCAAATTAATCTTAGAAGGCGAAAATCAGGTTTCGGCAGAACCTCCAGATGCCAAGAAACTGTACGATGAATACGACTTTATTGTGGTTGGTGCTGGAACAGCAGGATGTGTCATTGCGAATAGATTATCCGAAAATCCCAACTGGAATGTACTACTTATTGAAGCAGGTCAGTAAAATGTCGAGAAGTTACCTCTTTTAGTCATCTAAGAACTAACCAAAGATTGGTCAGTACTTGTGGCATGCGTTGTAGCATGTTGTGCCTTCCATTGAGCGTCTACTAACTTTGAGCTATGAATTTCATTTTCTCTTGATTCCGTCGTGAAAATCATTCTAAACGTAGTTCAAGATGGCTTTTCAACTTCATCCGTTCGAAAGTTATCGTGTTCACGACCGGACGGCCGTAAAGAATTATTTTTGACCTCGAATTCTTTAACAGTGAGTCCAATCGAATCGCTTCAGACCAACATTCGGGAAGAACTATAGCACGCTGTTTTCCTAGGAACCAGCACTTTTCTCTTTATGAGGAAGGTAAAAGACCATTGCTAATTTGTTCATTTGTACTTGCAACCAAAATACCGAGAATAAGCAATACGCCAGATCGTGAAATATAGGGTTTTAGGGTGCCTCAGCTATTCTCCATACTGATGAGTCCCGATGGGGCGAAATAGCAGTCTGAAATAACCTCCTTGTAGGTTCTTCGAACGTTCACGAAACTCCGTTCGATATTAGTAAATTTCAATAGATAAATATTATTCCCTATTTCATATAGTCCGGTCTATTTAGAACAAAAAATGAGAGTGAAGTTACATAAAGTCCCAACAAGCTGAATTTCTGTGAAGTTGTTCAAAACATAATTATAAACAATGTCTAAAGTTCCCCATCATTCCCCTGTAAGGAAAATAATTTAATTCAAGGTCAAAGGTCAAAAAAATGAGTTTTTCGCGATTTTCAGCAAAACGGTAGGTAAGTTTTATCATAAAAGTACCTCAGACAAAAATTGTAAATCATAAAATTATCTATAGAGAATGTATCAATACTTTTTTTCTTACGAGCCACCGTTTCTGAGATATAACGATTCAAAAAGTTATAACTACGCGCTAAGTACACTACCTCATAGGTGGCGTGGAAACGTGTGCATATTATGACGATAACGGCTTTTATAACTTTTTGAATCGTTAAATCTCAGAAACGGTGGCCCGTAAAAAAAAGTATTGATACATTTTTTATAGATAATTTTATGATCTACAATTTTTGTCTGAGGTACTTTTATGATAAAACTTACCGTTTTGCTGAAAATCGCGAAAAACTCATTTTTTTGACCTTTGACCTTGAATTAAATTTTTTCCTTACAGGGGAATGATGGGGAACTTTTAGATATTGTTTATAATTATGTTTTGAACAACTTCACAGAAATTCAGCTTGTTGGGACTTTATGTAACTTCGAATGTCTAAATAGACCGGACTAATAGTTCATATTTCACTTACAAAATCAGCTTCAATCCTTTCGTTTATTTTTATTTTGAAACTTTTTCTATGGAGAGAGTGTAACTCCATCATTATTTTGAATAGGAAAAGAGGGTAGTTTCGTTGCACAAATGTACGCATGTGAATTTTAAACCCGAAGTTTGTTTTCTATAATTTAAATATTAATAAAGTTACAGCATTTTTTTATGGAATTATGGCACCTATAGAACTAAATGAAATATTTACTTCACTAGAACGCCAGCTGCATTTTCATACCAAGTTGAATCCATGCATCATTTGTGTTACAATTACAAAGCTACCCACTTTCTCTGATCCAACTCCTAATCAGTTTGGAACCCTCTCCAGGGGCTTGCTAGTAGAAACAATCTTTGTATACCCGATCATATGTCCCCCTACCATCAATAATCCACCTAAAGGGTTTTCCAATAAGAGGTGTTATGTTGATATTCAAAGAAAAATTTTATTTTCAATATAAATGATCAGATGTTTATTTCATTATAAACAAGAAGCTATACCGTTAATAGTGCAAAATAACATCAGGCAAATGACCACCAAGACCACGCTTACAGGACCATATTCTTTTTAATGAAATTTTCCATAACCAAATCGCAAAGTGGCTACCCTATGTCCTCGATAGCCAAATACTCCGCCGGACCATAAACCGCACCAAACAGTCACACGTTGAGAATAGATAGGCTTTTCAACAATCACTCTTGGGTTTTCCGACCCCCAGATGCGTCAATTTTGCTTGTTGACGAAGCCACCGAAGTGGAAATGGGCCTCAACACTCAAGATGATTTTTCGATGGGATTCCGGATAATTTCATGCATTTCAACGACCCAATCAGCAAATACACGACGTTTTTGATGATCGGTCGGCCTGAGTTCTTGTGTTAACTGAACTTTATAAGCCTTAAGACCCAAATCTTCATGCAAAATACGGTGTAATGACGTTTGTGGAATGCCTAATTCCAAAGAACGACGAGGAATGAACAAACCTGGGTTTTCTTCAACACTTTCGGCTACAGCAGCAATATTCTCGGCTGTTCTTGAGCGACGTGCACGGTTTTTATTCTTCATATGACTAACTTGCCCCAACAACTCGAATTTTTCCACCAATTTCTTTATTGCGGTCTGACAAGGTGCTTCACGACTAACCAAAAATGTTCGAGTTTTACGAACCGTCTCTGTCAAATTTTCACCATTTTATAGTGAATTTTAATAATTTCAATGCGTTCTTGAAGCGTGTATCGTTCCATTTTTATTAACGGCGTAGTTTCTGCTTCAAACGTGACACATACCGAAATAGAGGGCTATTAAAAATAACACCTCTAATTGGAAAACCCTTAAATCAAATATTCACTTCATTAAAATGCCAGCTGCATTTTTATTTTAAGTTGAATCCACGCATCACTTGTGCTACAAAGCTACCCGCTTTCCCCTTTTCAAATCCCTGATGGTTTCAACCCTCTTTGGGGTGTTGCAAGTAGAATCAAGCTTCGTATCGCATATCACCCTGTATTGTGATCAATCAAACTTTTCCAGGTCGTCCAGAAAACTACCTAATGGACGTCCCAATGTTCGCAAACTACCTCCAGTTCAGCGAGGCTAGTTGGAAGTACAAAACAGAACCTAGTGACAAGTACTGCATGGGCATGGACAATAACCAGTGCAACTGGCCACGAGGGAAGGTGATGGGAGGTTCCAGCGTCCTAAACTACATGATTTACACCAGAGGAAACCGCAGGGATTTCGACAACTGGGCTAGTAAAGGTAACACAGGATGGTCATTCGAAGAAGTCCTTCCATACTTCAAGAAAATCGAGAACTTCACCATCGACGAGTACAAGAACTCCCCTTATCATAATACTGATGGTTACCTTTCAGTTGGCTACGCACCCTACAAGACTAAAATTGCAGAAGCCATAATACAAGCATCTGAAGAACAAGGATTTCCTTACGTCGATTACAACGGGAAGAAACAAGTTGGAGTTTCCCAAGTTCAAGTCACCTTAAGAGATGGTGTAAGGGAAAGTTCAAGCAAAGCTTACCTCCACCCTATAAAGGACCGACCCAACCTCCACGTCAAGAAGTACTCTATGGTCACCAAGCTCCTCATAGACCCTAGCACCAAAAAAACTTACGGTGTTGAATTCGACAGGTTTGGCAAAATGTATTCAATCATAGCGAAAAAGGAAGTCATAGTATCAGCTGGAGCTATAAACTCCCCACAACTACTGATGCTGAGTGGTATTGGTCCCAAAAAACACCTGTCGCAACTTGGTATCCCAGTTCTGAAGAACTCCAGAGTTGGTTTCAACCTCATGGACCATATAGCTCTTGGTGGTCTCACGATTCTGGTCGACGAACCAAGCTTGACTATGGAACGAGTTTTGACACCCAAAAGTTTACGAATGTTTTACAACCAACATGAGGGACCCATGACGTTACCCGGGGGGTGTGAGGTTCTCCTCTTCACAGAACTAGATCGTCCTGGTGATCTTGACGGGTACCCAGATTTGGAACTACTCTTCCAAGGAGGTTCTTTGACTGGAGAACAAACCCTTCGAAAAAGTTTCGGTATTACGGATGAAATCTATGATGAAGTCTACAAACCCATAGAGAATAAGGATGCTTTCATGGTTTTTCCCATGTTATTGAGACCGAAGAGTTCTGGAAGAATTATGTTGAAATCCAGAAGCTACAAAACCAAACCTATGATTTTTCCGAACTACTTGGCGGATAAGAAGGATGTTAACACCATCATTAAGGGTGTTAGATTGGTTTTGAACTTAACAGAACAACCAGCTTTGAAAAAACTTGGGGCTAAGTTACACAACATACCAATTCCAGGTTGTAAACAACATACCTTTGGATCTGATGAATATTTTGAGTGTATGACGAGATATTTGACTTTCACCATTTACCATCAAAGTGGGACTTGCAAAATGGGTCCTCTTTCAGACAAAAAAGCTGTGGTGGATCCTAGATTGAAAGTACATGGTGTTGAAGGTTTGAGGGTGATAGATGCCTCAATAATGCCAATGATACCTGCAGCACATACCAATGCGGCAACTTTTATGATTGCTGAGAAAGGTGCTGATATGATAAAGGAAGATTGGGGATTCAAACAGTAGTACCTAGTGTTCTTGGAATATTGTGTCCTGTGATAGTACATTAAAGATTCATAAGATGACAGTTTTTATGTACATTTCAAAGTATGATTTCTCATGAACGAAACTTATTTTCATCATTGAATAGAGTGAGCCAATGGTATATCAGAAATTCAAATGGTCACTAGCAAGTGTGAGCAATTCGACCATTTTTGTAGTGAATTGTTCGAAGCGTGTTTCGTTTCATTTTCAGTAATGTCGTAATTTCAACTTGTCAAATATAAAAAATAATTTTATTGAAAATAAAGATAATTATTCAAAATAGGTCGACTTATTGGAAAACTCTTTACAATATAATTTCATAGAATACCATGTTGAAGTGTTGATGATATTCAGGAAGGAAAGGGTCTTAAAACTTCTATTTGTGGAACCTTTATTGAATCATCTTGGTAACATGTTTCGGCGCATCCGCCATTACCAAAGTCATATTATGGTAAAAACATTACCTCAAGTCCAAAAACTTAAAAAACGTAGATGACGAAAAGTTTTATGATCAGCCATGTCGGTTATAAAGTCCCTCAGGATAGGTTCGGGTCCCAAAAGGCTCGGTTGAGTTCGTTAACCAGCCAAATCGCACAAGGTGTTCAATAAAATATGGCCAATTTAAATTTTTGTTCCTCAATTTCACAGAAAATAAGGAACGAATCGAGATGAAATGTTACGGCCAAATGCAAGATGCTGATAACAAACCTCATGCAAAGTTTTGTGGCCATAGTGTGAATAGAACCATAGAAGATTCAAGTGGAATATTGAAAAAAGAAGCTTCATATTTCCATAAAAAGATATCCGATTCGAGTGAAATTTATTTTGAGAATGAAAACTACCATACTGAATTTCAAGGGGATCTCATCATCAGAACAATAGATTTTTCCGCAAATCGTTAGGAAATTGTGACATTCCTGTCAAAATTCTTGAAGAAAAAAGTCAGGAAATGATATTTCCGTACAGTTGTTAGTGTACTACATAAATGGTAGAAAAGTAATTTGTTCTTCATGGTAATTTGAGAGTTTCTGGAACAAATATTTTTATCAATAAACGTAATAGAACTATTCAAAAAGGATATTCGTACCTTGTTTCATTTGGATCTGCCCTATTTCGTTCACAATGAACCAAATTCTCAGGCACTTCCCTCACGTAAACACATCTGACAGTTCTCATTAATTTTCCGATGAGAATGACATCGAAAATTATGCAATTTAAGAAATGTCAAAAATTCGGGAATTTTTTTAAAAATGTTCAATATCTGTCGAATTTTAAACGATTTGCGGAAAAATAGTATGTTTACCTCGTAGGAAAAGCCACATTCCTGGACTCAGTGTTGCTAAGTCTCGGCTTGCGCCTCGAATTAGCAATCTTCACAGTCGTCCAGGAATGTTAAGCTTTTCCTACCCGGTAAACAATGTACTATTGATTTTTTAATTATTTATTTAGTACATATTTCATTTTTTGAATAATTTTCAGAATATAATTCCGATTGTGCTGAGATTCTGTGTCCGGTAAACCTTGTACAATATTGAAACTGGTGATAGACTAGGTCATGACTATTCAGAATATCATAATTTCACCTCAGTAAAAATTTCACCATTTTCGAGATATTGGGCTTTTTTTTAATATCTAGAAAATCGCTACCTCACCTTCGTTTTTTGAGGGCTTTGTCTTCAAATTAAGACTAATTCAATATCGTTGTTGCTGAAGATTAATGAGGAATGAAGTTTTCAGACGTACAAAACAGTTTTCCAGAAATTGATACCTACATTGTAGACATAGCACTCAAAAGACGGAGGTGAGGTAGTGATTTTCTAGATATATAGAAAATGCCCATTATCTCGAAAATGGTGATATTTTTACTGAGGTGAAATTCTGATATTCTGAACAGTCATGACCTGGTCTATCACCAGTTTCAATATTGTACAAGGTTTACGGACACCCTGTATTTGGTATCATTCTCAAATCCCAAATAAAATTTTGAGGTAGGTAATAGTCTTATTGCCCCCCAAAAGAAAGAGCGCTCAAAAGCTCCTGCTCTGGGCTTTTCTCGAATTTTTAGTTATGGTTTTTTTTACATATTTCATTTCTTGAATATTTTCCAGAATATAGTTTCGATAGTGCTGAGGTCCTGAGCACCAGATCACGGTTTTTCTCAATTTTTTTTCATTCCTAAACCATCAGCTTCTGATTCCGAAAATACCGCTAATGAGCCGTCAGCCATTTACGGTCTTGTCAAAATAAATAGCTCTTACAATTCATAGCAAACAAACCACTCCTACTCAACCATGCGTTCAATCAGATACACCTGTTCTATAGATTACTATTGGTTTTTACCTGACACTTAAACGAGAAATGATTAAAATTCGGAATAGATTATTACATTTCAAAATGGAAATTAGTAGTTGCTCTGACAAGGATCCACTTTTTATTAGTAGATGTGTAGGTTGTAGATAGAATATTCCATTCATCTATTCGTCTTTTGGAATAATGAGAAATGAGAATAGGAGACGAAGGCAGTAGCTTGAACTTTGTTGAGTCATCTTGCTAATGGTTTTTCGAAAGTTCAACGTACAGGTTTGCTTGAACCGTATTGGTGTGTTCTGATAGATAGGCGAATAGCATATGTTTTTTGCGAGCTTTTTCCTGGAAACAGCGTGTGAACGTTTTGGCAAATGTCTGTTCCGAAACTTTAGTTGAAGATTTTTTCTAACGATTTGGTTGAAGAAGTTATGAAGTAAAAAAGCCAGGTAGGTATCGGGGTCTGAAAATGTTGGTCAGCTTGGTTTTGCACTTAGGTATACAGATTTGGAAATTCACATCTGAAACATATTATACAGGGTGATTTTTTTAAGTGTTTCATTAGACGATTTCGAGGAAGGAATTGTAATACAGATTCAAGATTTTGGATTTTCGTTTTAGAGTACATGAACTTTAAATGTAAAATATTTTCAAGAGGAATCTACTTCCGGTTTCACCGGAAACGAATGTAACTTCGTTATTTCAAATGCAACACCCTGTATATTTATACATATTCGAATTCTTCGTTCAATCTACACTGATTTGATGTATGATATGTGTAACCACTCAAGCGGTTCTTGAATTATAGCCCGATTATCAAATTTTTTGAAAAAAGGTTATCACAAATTAGTGTCCATATCTTCAAAATCCCTCAATACAAGAATTTCTTTTTGCAAAAGTGGAACAAAAGAAAGTACGCTGATACTGTTTCTTGTATAACTTATGAGGAAATATTATACAGGATGTCTGAAAAAGGGCCTCAAAGTGAGCCTCAATAAAACTATGAAATCTCACTTTTTTCAAATGGCAACCCTATAATTTTGTAATTCCAATCGATTGCTCGTCAAAAACCAGTTATGGTCCCCGAACGTTTCATGCCTCTAAAATCAGTATTTTGGCCGTTATTCAATAAAATTCGAATTTCACGATTAAAGACAGGTTTCGCACAGTTTGTAAGCTTGCATTTTTTAAGTAGGCTATGTTAGGAACTGTCATTCTTACTTTTCTTACAGATCAAGCACTAAGCATAACATGCAATAATAATTTCACTAGAATGATATATCAAGGGTATGTTTTTTATTTTCGGCAAATGTAACAAATTCCTAGAACAGGAAATTAGAAATTCAACGAACGAAATTCACATTTACTGACTTTAACGGAATCAAAGTTCAGGAGGTATCAAAACAATTTTCTCCGTACTGGAAGCCTTAGCCCTGAACGGACTCGAGTGAATACAGTAATAGATAATGAATGATCTGTTACTGTATCCACACGATTCCGTTTTGGGTTAATGCTTCCACTACGGCGAAAATTGTTTTGATACTTCCTGAACTTCGATTTTGTTAAGGTGGTAAATGTGGATTTCTTTCGATAAAAGTTCTGACTGGCCTTTCTAATATTTTGTTACATTCACCATAAATGAAGAACATATTCAATACATCACTGTTACTGTAATTCATATTTTGCATAGTGCCCGATGAATCAAAAAAGTATAAATGACAGTTCTCTAAAATGCATTATAAATCAACAGACATAGCCTTCTTGAAAATTTCTTTCCTTATAAATCCATGGTTAGACTAAGAAACCTTGATTCAATCCTGAAATTCGAATTTTATTCAATAACGGCAAAACTACTGATTTTAGAGACATGAAATGTTCGGGACACCTTAACTAGTTTTTGACGAGCCATCGATTGGAATTACAAAATTATAGGGTTGCCATTTGGCAAAAGTGAGATTTTATAGTTTTATTGAGGCTCACTTTGGGGCCCTTTTTCAGACATCCTGTATAATATTTCCTCATAAGTTATACAAGAAACAGTATCAGCGTACTTTCTTTTGTTCCACTTTCGCAAAAAGAAATTCTTGTAATGAGGGATTTTGATGATATGGACCATAATTTATGACAACATTTTTTTCAAAAAATTTGATAATCAGGCTATAATTCAAGAGCCGCTTGAGTGGTTGCACATATCATACATCAAATCAGTGTAGAATTGAACGAAGAATTCGAATATGTATAAATATACAGGGTGTTGCATTTGAAATAACGAAGTTACATTCAAGTAGATTCCTCTTGAAAATATTTTACAATTAAAGTTCATGTACTCTAAAACGAAAATCCAAAATCTTGAATCTGTATTACAATTCCTTTCTCGAAAACGTCTAATAAAACACTTAAAAAAATCACCCTGTATATAATGCATCAGACAGAGAATTATTCTGTAACTGAATGAATTCCGTTGACTTATTGCATAACCTAGTCTTGTCTCTAACTTATTGCAGTATGGTAGGGAACCTGCAATACACGTATAGAATTATTTAATATGTCAGGCTGCCCAAAATACCCGATTCAAGTATTTACTGTTGCCTACCATACTAAATGGTTTATGCTCCTCCCAACGATAAGAGAGAGACAAGACTAGAATATTGCAATAAGACAACAGAATTCAGTGTGTTACACTACGTGATTGTCTCGACTATTCATCTGTGCAAGTGGACGGAAGAATTCTCTGTCTGATGCTTTGTATATCGTATGTTTCAGATGCAAATTTCCAAACCTGTATAGGGTGTTCCTTGAGTCGTTGGCCATAACCTAATGGTGGATGCAGGACATCCAGGTTGTTTAGTATCCTTAGAATCCTTAGATGTAGTTTTTCATGGTAATAACGAAATTTCTGTGAGGAATGTAAAAAATATAGATTTTGGGTGTTGGAAGGAAAATCATGATATTTTGAGTACGGGGGTTGACCCCCCTCCTAAAACGCTATGTTTCAACATTTTGCAAAAATTCTGTATGATCTACAGAAACGGTTATTACTGATAATTGTTGAGCTCGGTCTAATGAATCGCTTGATGTTGAAAATTCATCAATCCGATGCGAACTGCTTTGCGTAGGCGCTCTTGAACGCCACTCGAAAATGAAAAATGCAAAATCTATCCTAAACTGAATTTATTTAAAAAGTATTGCGGACTTTATTGAATTTGGTAAGTTTAAATAGGTTTTCGAGGTATCTGGATAAAAAAAAATTCAAATCGTTATCTTCAAGCGTGTAAAATTTGGTCTTTCATTTCTTTATATTTTTGATCCACAGATGTTATATAAATTAAAAGTACATACCCATTTTTTTTCATTTTGGTAATGAAAGCTTCCATAGTATGTATACCCATATTCAAAAGGAAAATTTAATGACGAGAACTGTTGAATAGCATTTTCTTATCTTCTATAATTTTACATACATGGGGGAAATGGAAATTCTATTCAGAAATCGGAATAATACATATAAATTAAAGGTATATGGACTTCCACTAAGATACGTAATGAATAATCCGTATAGAAATGGTCGAATATCTACATTTTGCATAATATTTTAAACCGAATAAACTATCAAGTGGAATCATATTTGTCTCCGAATTAAGCGGGTAAACGCTTCTACGGGACTTATACCCAATTTCAGATCTAATATCGTCGCCTTAATGAGAAAATTGCCCAACTGCACTTTTGAAAATTCTCCTACCGGCATTCGATGAAGTGGAAATGCTCGGTTATTGTCAACAAACCAGACATAATGAATAATAAAATATAATGATTATATTCTGCATTGTATTATTATCGTACTTCAGTGTGAATGCCGATCAGTTGACACTAAAGTCTCAATTACACGCAGCCACTTGCACTGCCGCTCGCTCTTCCCAAATCAATTTCCGTAAAACTTCTGCGGCAGCATCGAAGGCAGTGAGCGTTCACACTCTGCTACAACATTTCTTTTGCGACCAAGTTTCGGCAATGACGCTCGCGCTGCCGGTCCTTTGACTTCCGTATGAAAAACCGCCAATATGGGGAGCGAATGACAGCGCGAGTGGCAGTGGCAGGAGCAGAAGTATACTGATAACATTCTCGTGCTGCCCACTGACCAGCTCCCTACAGTGAAAGTGAGCTGAGTTTAATCGGGTTGTAGGAGATTAACGAAAAACATTCTTGTTCTAGCTCTTGCTTTGTTTGATTCATAAAGGATTTCCAATAAGAGGTGTTATTATGATAATAAAAAAAAATACCATTTTTCAATATAAATGATCGGATGTTTATTTCATTATAAAGAAGAAGCTATGCCGTTAATAGTGGAAAATAACTTCAGGCAAATGGCCACCGCGACCACGCTTACAGGACCATATCCTTATAATGAAAATTTACATAAACAAATCGCAAAGTGACTGCCCTCGATAGCCTCACGAATTCCATCTTCGAGGTCTTGAATCGACGCTGGGCTATTGGCGTAGGCCTTCTGTTTCACGTGGCCCCAAAAGAAGAAGTCGCAAGGTGTTCAATCACAAGATCTCGGTGGGCAATTGTGATCACCGCACCAAACAGTCACACGTTGAGGATAGAGAAGCTTTTCAAACAAAACGTTTGGGTTTTCCGAGCCTCAGATGCAACAATTTTGCTTGTTGACGAAGCCACCGAGGTGGAAATGGGCCTCATCACTCAAGATGATTTTTCGATAGAATTCCATGCATTTCAACGACCCAATCAGCAGAGACACGACGTTGTTGATGATCGGCCGGATTGAGTTCTTGTGTTAACTGAACTATAAAGGCTTATAAAAGCCTTATGACCCAAATCTTTATGCAAAATACGGTGTAATGACGTTTGTGGAATGCCTAATTCCAAAGAACGATGAGGAATGGACAAACCTGGGTTCTCTTCAACACTTTCTGCAACAATATTTTCGGTTGTTCTTGAGCGACGTGCACGTGTTTTATTCTTCACATCACTAACTTGTCCCAACAGTTCGACACGGTGTTTCACGACCCTAAAATGTTCGAGTTTTTCGAACCGTCTCTGCCATTCTTATAGTGAATTTTAATAATTTCAATGCGTTCTTGAAGCGTGTATCGTTCCATTTTTATTAATGGCGTAGTTTCTACTTGTCAAATGTCAAAAATGACATCTACCGAAATAGCAGGCTATTCGAAATAACACCTCTTATTGGAAAACCCTTTATTTACCCCAAGGATAACCTGACACTTACCTGTAACGAAATAACATTTCCAGACGCTTCCAGCCAATTCCCACTAAGCAGAGCCGCAAAATACTGACACCTAGACGCCAATATACACTTATGCGCCTTGATCTTATGGTTCTCAACCTCTACGGTCACGTCAGGTCCGATCTCCTCCAAGAACATCCTGAGCAGATCGGTGCCCAGCCTCCGGACCGACTTCCGCGGCTGGGTCGAGCAGGTTTCTGTGGTAGAGAAGGAATCGTACATCTCTTCGGTCTCGGGTTCCATGGGATGAGGAGCTATCCTGTAGCCGGCAGATCTGGACATCAGGAGCGGGCTTTCCACCCAGGAACTTTCGGGGATGGACCGGCTCATCCTAGGGGCTACGTTGAGGTCTAATCGGGTCTTCTGACATTCTAAGTCGGAGAGTTTTACGAATTGCGGTAGGCTCTGGAATGGAAAAGGTGTCTCGGTTAGTGATGATGAATTTTTCAATATTTAAAGGTAGATTTTAGAGTACGATGTCTTTGTTGAGTCGCTGTAATGCTATACGTCCACCTCGAGTGAAAATGGCGAGATGAATCTAAAGGTGTTGTCCATCGACTGCGTCTAGAACTTGCTCTGGAAACTCGATAAGTAGTGATTTAAGTCTCGAAATCCAGTTCTTTACGACTTGATCGAGTGTATACTCTCTAAATTGTAACGTTTTCAAAAAATACACGGTCTTGAAATTTGAAAAAAAATCGTTCTTCTGCGATATCTCTGGAACCATCGTACAGAAAACAGCTTTAGTGAGCATTTTCTAATCGTAATAATGATCTTTGAGAAATTTTTTCTCTGAAGTCTCAATTCGTAAAGGTTGGTGAAGATTTTGAAGGGATAGTAGGTGTTTTCTCCCCAAACTTCTACACTAATGGAAAAAGTATGGTTTTTGGGACGCCCATTTAAAACTCCAAGATTTTTACATAAGAAAGTCATACCGTTTTCCAGTAAATCATCTTTTATGTTAAAAAACATGGTAATTTTTTTTCAAACTTGATCATGTTTTTCAACATGAAAATTTTTCTCAAAATAGATCGACTTTAGAGCGTATAACCTGGGGTATTTTTTTGTAGAAACATCGGAATTTCAAATAAACGTCTTGAAAACTAAACTTTTTCATCAGCGTAGAAGTTGGAAAGGAAAACGCCCGCTGACCAATTAAGACTTAAAAAAAAATCAGCATAAAACGATAAAAGTATCCTCAGATGTAAGTAGTGAACGATTTTATTTTATTTCAACACCATCTTTATCAAAAACGATGCATTTTAGAAGGTGAAATAATAAAATCTTCTGATAATTTTTTGAACGAGCTATTGCATTCTGAAGTTTGTTGCATTTATTTACAAACACCCTGCATACAGGGTGTCCCAAAAATCAACGTCAAGCCGAAAACGGTTGATAGGCCAGGTGGTGACAGTTATCAGAAAAATAATGGAAAAAGTTAAGTACTTTTCAAATTGTTGACATTGAAAAAAAATTGAGAAAATTGTCATCCTGTGATGATCTTTTAAGTACTGTGACTACAAATCTTAACTTTTCATATTTTTTTTGTGTGGTGTAACCCTGAATAACCCTTCTTTAAACTACAGTCTGAAATTAAAACAGAACTGCCTCAGTTTTAGAGAAAATATCATATTTTTACCCCACCATGTACTGAAAATTATTATATCGCCCAACTTCGCTCCGCTCACGCGTTAATAGTTCGAGACCATTAGTCGCTTGATTAATAACCGAGTTGATTACAAGATTTTTCCGACGATCTCAACATGAATTGTATAAAAATTCTTGATTGAAATACATCCTCATTTTGCATACAGACATACATTTGACATAATGGAATTTCTATGTTTCTATGTTCCAGTATAGTTTTGACATTTCTCGTAGTCCTTTTGAATATTTTGTTTACGGATGCTATGAGGATTGCAGATTAAAATATAGCATACATTGAGCATTAACATTGGTCATTAATGATCAATTTCGTACACATTAATATCACCTTTTGTTCAGAGGTCGGCGGAAAATGAATTTGATGGAACCAATCAATGGCTCTCGGGATATTCAAATAATTTTAATTATCGTTTTCCTAATAAGTCAAGCGTACAAAAGCTTCTCACTTTAAGTCAGTGGTTTCTTAAATTTTTTTCTGGCGAATTTTGTCATAGGTCAACTCGTAGGAGACCATGTACTAATTTATCGAATAAATTTTGAGTAATTGAGAAACTGAATATGTCTGGCGACCGTGAGATTTTATTCTTCACAAAAAATATCCGAATGTTAAATGCAGGATATTGTCGTGGAATAATTACATTTTCAACACTCGTCTTATAGTACTCCTGCATTGAATTCATAATAACCATGTAAGTATAAGATAGATGCACAATAACCGAATAACAGGAAGTAAACATTTTTAAAACCTAATTGAATTTCACCAAGTGTGGCAGGCTGGCGTCTTGGTTTTTATGCAGTTTATTTCAACAATATTTTGAGTCGCCGATTTCATTTGTGGGCCTTGATCTTCAGCTCAATCTTGAATAGAATTATCTATTTGACTATACATATTTTAACAAGACATGGAGCGAACTTAGATCAGAAATATAAAGGAATTCGCAATTTGTGGTTCGAAATATGAATTTGTTGATTTCTTCCTTCAGATAGAAAGAACTCTGTTTATTTGAATATTCATTCATTGGATTCAAAGAAGTTTGAAATCAATAAATATGCGAAAGATTCTGCAGTTGAATAATGCCGATTTTTAACTTAGAATTCGACTGTGTCCATATATTCAATGTTTACTTAAAACAATTTTGAAGAACAATTCAGCTCTAATGTAAGGCCGTATTCATAAAAATTTAAGGAAAGCCCTGAGCAAGTGCTCTTGAGCTCTCGTTCATTGGTCGAGCATTGAGGCTATCACCTCAAAATTTTGTATAGGACTTCAGATTGATACTAAATATACAAATGCAAAATCTCAGCACGATCGGAATAATATTCTACAAATTATTTAATATTCCAATTGAATTTTCTATGGTTCTGTTGACACTATGACCACAAAATTTTGCATGAGGAACATTATAAGCATCTTGCATGCTACCGCAAAATTTCATTTCGATTGGTTCCGTTTTGTCTGAGATATTGAGAAACAAAAATTTTGAATGGCCCTGTACGATTTGGCTGGTTAATGAACTTAACCGATCCATTTGGGAACCGAACTCACCCTGGAAATCTCAAGCCTCTAGGACAATTTCTTCGAAAGTTATCGTGCTAACGGCCGGACGGCCGTTGAGTTCGACCACGGATTCGTCATCAACGGAGTCGAACCCTATCGTTTGAGATTATTTTCGGCTCAAAATTCGAAAATTACAGATATTTGGGAAAAACGATAAACATATCGATTGAAATATAATCTGGGAGGATTCTGCATTTCTGAAAAACTTTTTAGGTTTTCACTCCCAGTCTCTGAAACAGAAATAATTTAAAAATTTTCAATTAAGATGAAGTGCTCCTGCGAAAATCTTTGCACTTATTTGTCAGGAGCAAATTGGTTTTGAAAAAAATGTTGCCTAACAGTAAAACTAAAAAAGGAAATAAATGAAAAGGATAATGTAACGTTTCGGTGTCTATATCAGACACCTTCTTCAGACAAACTTGTAAAATCTTCGGAATTGTGTGTTTTTTCATTTGCAGTCTAATTTTCAATGTCAATGTCAATTAGACTGCAAATTAAAAAACACACAATTCCGAAGATTTTACCAGTTTGTCTGAGGAAGGTGTCTGAGATAGACGCCGAAACGTCAGATTATCTATATTGCCTTTCAATGTCAATGTCAATTAGACTGCAAATTAAAAAACACAATTCCGAAGATTTTACAAGTTTGTCTGAAGAAGGTGTCTGAGATAGACACCGAAACGTTACATTGTCTATATTGACATTCAATGTCAATGTCAATTAGACTGCAAATGAAAAAACACACAATTCCGAAAATTTTGCAAGTTTGTCTGAAGAAGGTGTCTGGTATAGACATCGAAACGTTACATTATCCTTTTCATTCATTTCCTTTTTTAGTTTTACTGTTAGGCAACAATTTTTTCAAAACCAATTTGCTCCTGTCAAATAAGTGCAAAGATTTTTGTAGCAGCACTTCATCTTATTTGTTTGTTCATTATTTCTGTTTCAGAGCTGGGATTTTTTTAGAAAAACGATATAGCACTTGTTTAAGTAGAACGAGGGCTTAAAAAGGGAAGCGATTTTCGGTGTCTTCTAAGCAGGTGGCCACTCTTATAATACTCCTCTATTAAGACTCTCCCTGTATATCGAAAGGATAAAAGTGTAAAAAATTTCTCGTTTAGATTTTCCCCATCGAATGTGGAACGAACGAATGTCATGTGAATTTCGTACATTATATCAATTGAATGGTGAAAGCCACCGAAGGCCTGCAATTTCACCAGATCCATCTACTCTTCCTCTCTTCTCGAGATCTAATCTTCGATCGAAGGTGGCTCTTTCTATTTCAAACGATGTCTACGTACGTACATAATCGGTTTTGCTAAATTTAGCAGTAAGGAGCGCTATCGATTGGTCTGATAAGGCGAATTGATGATTACGGCAAATCGGGAAACGCCATTATACAGGGTGACCAGAATTGGTGATCCTGAACTATAAGTTTTCAACCATACAGGATAAAGAAAAATTTAAGAGAAGCCCTGAGCTGGAATTTCGAGCGCTAGTTCATTGATGGAGCAATAAGACTATGACCTCAAATTTTATATGGGACTATTTACCAAATATACAGTGTGTTTGGTCATGACTTAGCGATAATTTAAGGGCATCAAATATACCTAATTTTATCGACAAAAACACGCAAATTTGAAAGTTCAGTTCAGTTTTGGAGTAGCCCCCATTTTAAATTTACCTTTTGATTTTCGTTGACCCTTCCAAATAATATCGAATTTTTGGACATAAAGGTCCTACAGTTGTGAAAAAAATGTTTCTTGAAAGATGATACTACCGCCTTTTATAAAGTGATACAATTTGAAAACATATAGGTAATTAAAAAATTTCAGTAAAAAAATTTACTGATTTTCTTAGTAAATTCGCAATAGTACAAGAACTAGCACATTGAAGTATAATTTTTTCTCAATAGGCTAACACGCAAGGATATTAGCTACAAAACGATACCAACATAATTTCCGTAAGTTACATATTTAGAAAGTAATTGCTGTTCGAACATGACCATTATAAAAATTTATTAAATAAAAAAAAACCTCAGTACTGTACTTTCGATAATTTTTAATGACCAAACAAACGAATTAATCATTAAAATTGCTAAAAATGGCCGCCTCTGCTCTGTAGACAGGCAGGGGCCTTATGACGACCTGTCTTGTGTCTTTTCCTCGCGTAGTGATCATGTTCTAACAGCAATAACTCTCAAATTATGTAACTTATAGAAATGATGTAAGTGTTGTTTTGTAGCTAATATCCTTGAGTGTTAAATCATTGAAAAAAATTATACTTCAATGTGCTAGTTCTTGAACTATTCCAGATTTACTAAAAAAATCAGTATATATTTTCACTAAAAATTTTTTAAAGAATTTTTTTATGCCGTTTTCAAGTTAAATGTTTTTATATTGTTATACTTCAATAAAAGGTGGTAGTATCATCTTTCAAAAAACATTTTTTCCACATCTGTATTACCTTTATGTACAAAGAAATCGATATTATTTGGAAGGGTCAACGGAAATAAAAAAGTAAATTCGAAAATGGGGGCTACTCCAAAACTAAATTTGGGTGTTTTTGTAATATAATAATTAGGTATATTTGAAGCCCTTAAATTATCGCTAAGTCATGACCTAACACACTGTATAAATGCAGAATCACAGCACAATCAGAATTATATTCTGAAAATTATTCAGAAAATGAAATATGTAAAAAATGAATAATTGAGAAAAAATTCAACTCTATGGTTCTGATGATACGATCCTCTTGAAATTGTGCATGAACATTCAGTATATATAACTTTATTTCACAAAATAAATTCCACTCGAATCGGATTTCCTGTTATGGAAATATCTCAATTCTTCTTGCCACTATTCCAATTGAATATTCTATGGCTTCGTAAACAATATGACCACAAAATCTAGCATGAAAACTCAGTATATCAGTCTTTATTCACAAAAGAAATTTCACTCTGGTCGGATATCCTGTTATGGAAATATCTCAATTCTTCTTTCCAATATTCCAGGATTGTACCAAAAATTTTGAGTACAGTTCTGTTAAGCTTAGGCCATATTCAGAGGGCGGGCCGTAAGAATTTAGGGCAACCTGGGACAACCTTAATCCCCCCTAGCGTCACCACTGATCTAAGGGCGATATATGACAAGGTATATATTTTTGAAACGAGAAACAACAGTGATTATTTTTAAATAAAAATAAATAATTGTTTCCATAAAAAAAACAAAAGTTTATATTATGATAAGTCACGAAGTAAACCCAATAAAAAATTAGAATAAGCTTCTGGGTTCCTATCAAATATGTGTTTTATAATGTTTTTGTTTCAAATTTGAAGCACAAATAGGACAAAACTAATAACTAAAGTATGAATTGCCCAAATTTAAATTTCGGGCTAAGCCGGGTATACATCTGAGCAAAACAGAGAGATAAACGCAATGTGCTTTTTCTTTTTCTCTATAGTTTATGGTTGAAAAGTTGTGGTTCAGATATAATAATTATGGTCAGCCTGTATATAATCGGTTTTGCTAAATTTAGCAGTAAGGAGCGCTATCGATTCGTCTGATAAGGTGTGAATTGATAATTGAATCGGAGCATTATAGTTAATTGCTGATGGCTGCAGGTTCAGTAGGTGTTCGATTCGAAAATCTCGTTGGAAGAAAGTAATTCGGTAATGGTTGTTAGGGCAAAGCACGCGAAGAAGCGTGGCTATCGGAGATTTTAATGATATATCGATATTTCCTGTGTTCGTCTGGAAAACGGCGTTTACCCTTGAAGGGTATCAGGAATTGCATACTATTCTAAAGGGTTTTCCAGTAAGAGGTGTTATTTTGATATTCAAAGAAAAATGACATTATTCGATATAAATGATCGGATGTTTATTTCATTATAAAGAAGAAGCTATGCCGTTAATAGTGGAAAATAACATCAGGCAAATGACCACCACGACCACGCTTACAGGACCATATCCTTTTAATGAAATTGTTCATAACCACATCGCAAAGTGGCTGCCCTGTGTCCTTGATAGCCTCACGAAGTCCATCTTTGAGGTATTGTATCGACGCTGGGCTATTGGCGTAGACCTTCTCTTTCACGTGGTCCCAAAGGCAGAAGTCGCAAGGTGTTAAATCACAAGATGTTCCCGCAAAATATCAATGGTTTCGTTGCTTGTGTGGCACGTAGCGCCGTCTTGTTGAAAGTAAACGTTGTCCAGATCAATACTATCCAATTTCGGCCATAAAATATCATTGATCATCTCTGGATAGCGCAATCAATTCACCGTTCAGCCTCATTTTCGAAAAAGTCCAATGAGCGACGTGCAGGGATTTTATTCTTCACATCACTAACTCGTCCCAACAGCTGGAATTTTTCCACCAATTTCTTTATTGCGGTCCGACAAGGTGCTTCACGACGACCCAAAAATGTTCGAGTTTCACGAACCGTCTCTGCCAAATTTTCACCATTTTAATAGTGAATTTTAATAATTTCCATGCGTTCTTGAAGCGTGTATCGTTCTATTTTTATTAATGGCGTAGTTTCTACTTGTTAAATGTCAAAAAATGACAGCTTCAAACGTGATATCTACCTAAATAGCGGGCTATTCAAAATAACACCTCTTATTGGAAAACCCTTTATTATACAGGGTTTTCCTTAATTCATGCGACAAACTTCAGGTTAACTACCCATACTTTATTTCATATTGAAACTTTTTTTCGAGAGGAAGTTTGATGTAATAATATTATAAATAATAATAAAATAATCCTTCATCTGTTTACGAATTCTTATTATTACCTATCATGTTTAATTTTCGAAAAGAACTCAATATTAGTCACCACCTTTTTGAGGATGTTATAGGAAAGACCCAACTTAATTCCATACGAGCAATCACCTCCTGAAGTTTGTCGCATAAATTTAGGAACACCCTGTACAGCGTGTCAAACAATTAAGTAACAAAACTCGTCTGAAAATAGAATTATCAAGGAAAATCCATGAACTCGTCGATTTTTAATTTAGAAAGCCTATGCTCGTTTGAATATGTAATCTCTCACCCTCCACTCCCCTACATATATGCATTGTGACATATCAAATCAAATGAAAGAGTCTCATTCAAAAAAATTCACTGGAATCGGATATCTTCTTATGGAAAGTTTCTTCTTTACAATATTCCAATTGAATTTTCTATGGTTCTGTTTACACGATGGCCACAAAATTTTGCATGAGGCTTACTATGAGCATCTTGCATGTGGCCGCAAAATTTCATTTCAAATTTTGTCTGAGACATTGGGGAACAAAAATTTTGAATGGCCATATTTGGCTGGTTAACGAACTTAACTGCGGCATTTGGGAAACGAACTCGTCCTGAAAATCGCAAGACTAGAACAATCCTTTGGAAAGTTATCGTGCTCACGGCCAGCCGGACGGCCCCACGGACAAAATTGAATTTGACCACGAATTCTTCATCAGGGATTCGAACCCTATCTTTCGAGACCATTTTCGGCTCAAAATTAGAAAATAACACTCGTTCAAGCAGAACGAGCGCCCAAAAAACTGATTTCATGCCATAAAATGGTAAACTGTTTCCTTGAAACCAAAGACTCAAAACGTGCAATTGTTCTTCTAATGAAAAGACGAATGTTTCACGGCCATTGCCAAGATTAATTGAGATATCGATTGAAATATAATCTGGGAGGATTCTGCATTTCTAAAAAACTTTTTAGGTTTTCACTCTGAAACAGAAATAGTTAAAAAAACATTTAATTAAGATTAATTAAGTGACCCTGCGAAAATCTTTTGCACTTTGTCAGGAGCAAATTTGTTGTGAAAAAATTGTTGCCTAACAGTAAAGTTAAAAAAGGAAATAAATGAACAGCATAAGGCAAGGCGCAAAATGACCCGCAGCTTCGTGAGGTGACGCAGCGTGAGTCACGGCGAGATTTTGTAAATCTAATAAATAAATACGACCGCGCATATACAATCGCAGTGTGACGTGACGCAGGTTTTGCTTAACGTGACCCTGCGAAACGCAGTGTTGATCCCGCAGTTTCTTGTATGTATTCACGGTGAGTCGTAGTAGAAATGGAAGAAAAATTAATTGAAGCCGTGCGAATTCGGCAAGTTTTGTACGATACAAGCCATGGAGACTATATGAGGACAAAACTAAAAACTGAACTGGTCACGGTTTAGCCGAAAATAATTTTTGAATCTTCCGTCGTTAAATTCTTTGATCAAGGCAAATTCTCCGTGACTTTTTCTTCTTCTAGCTGCCTTTGTTTTGGTCAGGTGAGAGGTAAAAAATATCATTTCGGACACTAACTCATCTTCCGAATCAAATTCAGAATTCAAGTCAAACAAAAGAGCAGTATTTCCATTTTGAGCCTGTAACCAACTGCATTATAGCAATCACCAGCAAGTACTGCGATCGTATTTGCGCGGTTCCCGCGTTCGCAGCTCACCTCCTCAAATTCCGCCGTGACTCACGCTGCGTCACCTCACGAAGCTGCGAGTCATTTTGCGCCTTGCCTAATGTAACGTTTCGGTGTCTATATCAGACACCTTCTTCAGATAAACTTGTGAAATCTTCGGAATTGTGAGTTTTTTCATTTGCAGTCTAATTAAAAAGAAAAAATTAAAAAGAAAAAGAAGATTATTTGAATAACATGAATTGATATTATTACTATTTCTTCAATCGTTGAAATCTTTGCACAAATTTATCACAGTATCATTCCGCGGAATGATGCTATTATATTCATAAGTTTTCATACCAACCGCACATTGTTTAAACTCAATGAGTATTCACTTCTCGTAAAATACATACCGAGTTTATGGGAACAACAATCGAATAGTAATTTTAATGCGATAGGTGTCGTCAAGATCTTAGTTAAGCTTGAGGGTATGTGAGTAATGAGAATAATTCTTTATTCGCACTTTACCTACATGACTAGACGTTGTAAGACACGAGTACAATGTCCGATTGAAGCCAATCTTGCCAAACCAGAAATTAATCGATCTCGACAAACGATTGAATACCGTGTATGATGCCATAAAAGTAATATCCTGTTCGATCATAAACCGTTAAAAGATTGTAGAGGCTTTTTTTTCAGTTTTTATATTTCGCGTGTGGATGTGAATGAATGTAGGGTAAAAGCTATAGTTGAAATATAATCTGGGAGGATTCTGCAGGTTTTCACTCCCAGTCTCTAAAACAGAACTAATTACAACAAAAAATACACAATTCCAAAGATTTTACAAGTTACAAGTCTGAAGAAGGAGTCTGATATACAGGGTGTCCCATTACTCGACGTCAACCCGGAACCGGGTGAAAAGGCAAGTAATGATGGTTGTCAGAAAAATATAAAAAAAAATCTAAGTTGCATGATTTTAAAATAATGCGCATTTAAAAAAACACGCAAAATTCCACACCCTGTGACAGTCTTTTCGCTCCGGTTGCCACAAATATCAACTTTTTCCAACTTTTTTCTTTGCTGTGTAACCTTGAATAATGCTTGTCTAAACTGTAATCAAAATTTTGATACCAGCTGCTCTAGGTTTCATAAAAATAGGGCTTACTTCTCGGAAAAAAAATTCGAAATAAACAATTGCCTAGTTTCAACTGACTGTATTGAAAAAAAATGTACTACGTAGGTTTGGCATGTTTTTTCAAAAGTTGGCGCATTTAGTGAGGATTCCAAAATGGTATAATACTTGTTTAATTGTAGCTGCCGTAGTTCAAATTTATTTTCGATTGCCTGGAATACACTTTTTCGTTAACTGCTTCCCTGTAATAGAGTCCAATGGGTTCAAGTCCGGTGAACGGGCCGGCCACGAGATTGGACCAGAACGTCCGATTCATCTTCCGGGAAAAAATGTTATCAGAAAAAAAATTTCCAGAGAAAATAATTTTTCCAGAAAAAATTTTTCCTGAGAAATTTCTCTGAAAATTTTTTTTCTGGTAACATTTTTTCCCGGAAGATGGATCGGACGTTCTGGTCCAATCTCGTGGCCGGCCCGTTCACCGGACTTGAACCCATTGGACTCTATTACTGGGAAGCAGTTAACGAAAAAGTTTCAAAGGCAATCGAAAATGAATTTGAACTACGGCAGCTACAATTAAACAAGTATTATACCATTTTGGAATCCTCACTAAATGCGCCAACTTTTGAAAAAACATGCCAAACCTACGTAGTACATTTTTTTTCAATACAGTCAGTTGAAACTAGGCAATTGTTTATTTCGAATTTTTTTTTCGAGAAGTAAGCCCTATTTTATGAAACCTAGAGCAGCTGGTATCAAAATTTTGATTACAGTTTAGACAAGCATTATTCAAGGTTACACAGCAAAGAAAAAAGTTGGAAAAAGTTGATATTTGTAGCAACAGGAGCGAAAAGACTGTCATAGGGTGTGGAATTTTGCGTGTTTTTTTAAATGCGCATTATTTTAAAATCATGCAACTTAGATTTTTTTTTATATTTTTCTGACAACCAGCATTACTTGCCTTTTCATCCGGTTCCGGGTTGACGTCAAGTAATGGGACACCCTGTAGACACCGAAACGTTACATTATACTTTTTCTTTATTTCCATTTTTAGTTTTACTGTTAGGCAACGATTTTTTCAAAACCAATTTGCTCCTGACAAATTAGAGCAAAGATTTAAGCAGGAGCATTTCATCTTGATTAAAAAATGTTCTAATTATTTCTGTTTCAGAGACTGGGAGTGAAAACCTTAAAAGTCTTTTAGAAACAAAAGCTATAGTGATTGACACCTTCAGGGCATGGATACTTTCAGTGGGCGAATTCGGTTCCTCATTTCACTGTAATACTCGTACTATGGTTATTATTACAAAACTATAGTTGAATGTTGCTATTTTGGTATTACCTTCAAACTTTCAACAAATTTCGATTGAATATTCGAGGATACACCAATTCCGTCGAAATTACATATTTGATAGTCATTGACATACCTACTATACCATAGTTATTGACACCCAGTATGATAGTCATTGAAATAATTTCATCTCACTTTTGCATCAATTTTGGTTATGATTTTTCATCCTGCTTTTTCTCACTCATACATTCTCATTTTATGGGTCGTTGAGACATTCATACTAAAAATAATATAGAAATAAGAAGGTTTACACAATTTAATTCCATATGAACAAAGAAATAACAAAAAGTATTAGTGATCTTCACTTATATACCGATGTAATAAACTATTTGTGCTATCTAGGGTTTTTCATCTGTATCCCCATGTTTCAGAATATTTTATTTCTATTTGACCTCAGGTTATCATTCTGAAAATGGCATCATTAGATATTTAGCGCGAGATTTTGCATTCATATACTTAGGAAAAATCTAGAGTCCTAAACAAAAATAGCATTATTGCTCCACCAATGAACGAGCGCTCAAGAACACATGCTCAGGGCTTTTCCTATTTTTTTACCTTATGTCTGTATAATAAGTTCTATAGTCCGGTCTATTTAGACCAAAAAATGAGAGTGAAGTTACATAAAGTCCCAACAAGCTGAATTTCTGTGAAGTTGTTCAAAACATAATTATAAACAATGTCTAAAAGTTCCCCATCATTCCCCTGTAAGGAAAAAATTTAATTCAAGGTCAAAGGTCAAAAAAATGAGTTTTTCGTGATTGTCAGCAAAACGGTAAGTTTTATCATAAAAGTACCTCAGACAGAAATTGTAGATCATAAAATATCTATAAAAAATGTATCAATACTTTTTTTCTTACGAGCCACCGTTTCTGAGATATAACGATTCCAAAAGTTTACGTAACTTCGAATGTCTAAATAGACCGGACTACTAGGCGTTTTGGATATTAATCCAGTCGAATTGTGCTTTTAGCAGGAAAGTTTGGGGTAGTTTTGATTTCTTTCACTTTTTATTTTTTTAGGGGTGATAAATCCGAATCTGAGGTTTGCTAACAAAATTTCGTGATGGAACATAGAAAAAAATACAAAAAAAGAAAAACAATCTCATTCTTGGTAAGTTTTTTGCTTATTATTCGGAAACTATCAAGTTTTCGTGAAAAACCTTTCCATACAAAATGAAAGTAGGTAGGTTTTAAAAATTGTACTACCACTGCTTGTTCTGCGACAATCCGTTCTGGTTCAAATTATAGTTCTATGACTGAATAAATGAAGAAACATTTAATTTTATGTTTCCCATGATGCGTATTCTTGAAATTTTGCATGAACATTCAGTATATCAGTCTGGATTTACAAAAAAAATTCACTCAAATCGGATATCTTGTTATGGAAATATAAAAATTCTTCTTTTCAATATTCAAATTGAATTTTCTATGGTTCTGTTCACACTAAGGTCACACAATTTCCCGCAACATTTCATTTCGATGGGTTTCCTTTTGTCTGGGATATTGAGGAATACAAATTTGAATGGCCATATTTTATCCATACTAATGTTATAAATGCGAAAGTAACTCTGTCTGTCTGTCTGTCTGTTACTCTTTAACGCCTAAACAGCTGAACGGATTTTGATGAAATTTGGTATGGTGATAGATGATAACCTTGAAATGGTCATAGGCTATAAATAATCACGCCATCGTTCTTAGGGGGTAGGCAGTAGGCAGATAACTAAATTGAGTTAGTGATTTTTAGTTGTTTTTGTTGGGACTTTAGCTCTTTCACGTCTAAACGGCTGACCAGATTTTGATGAAATTTAGTAAGGTAATAGATGGTTACCTAAAAAGGATATAAGATCAAAATGATCACGTCATCGTTCTTAGGGGATAGGAAGTAGGCAGAAAATTGAATTGAGTGATTTTTTATGGTTTTTGCTGGGAGTTTTGCTCTATCATGCCTAAACGGCTGAGCGGATTTTGATGAAATTTAGTTAGGTGATAGATAGTAACCTAGAAAAGGATATGGGCTATTAATATTCATGCTATCGTACTTAAGGCGTAGGCAGTAGGCAGAAAACTAATTAAGTTAGTGATTTTTAATCGTTTGTTTTGAAAGTTCACCTTATTCACGCCTTAACGTCTGAACGGATTTTTATGAGACTTGGCTAATATAAAGATAGGATCCTAAGCACGGACACAGGCTACTTTTTTTACGGCGGGAATATACCACATTCCCGCGAAAATCTAGCGTGATCGTGTCAAGAAGCGCATGACGCCATAGCTACTGCAATGATTTTGATGTTTTTTTTTACTGAGTGTTACTAAGACTTCAAGTTAGTATTTGATTTGAGCGCATGACGCCATAGCTACTGCAATGATTTTGATGTTTTTTTTTACTGAGTGTTACTAAGACTTCAAGTTAGTATTTGATCACTTTTCTAACTTAGAGGGTCGGTAGGCGCTTAATTTAGTACTTCCTACGCAGACGATGTTGCGGATGTCAAAATGTCTAACATCGGGGGTTGGCAGGTAGGTAGTTAGTAGTATTTTAAACCGATTTACATTATTTACTAAAGAAACATTCGGAGCTATCCATTATGTAGCTTAGGTTTGATTTGAACCAATTTTGATGTGAAGTTGAGGACTGGAACACGATAGTGAGACATTGTTGCAGGGGGACTTACAGCCGGGAGAAAACAAAAAACTTATGCGGACGAAGTCGTGGGTAAAACCTAGTGTTTCATAAAACATGGACATTTACATTTTTGTTCCTCAATATCTTGGACAAAACGAAACCAATCGAAATGAGATGTTGCGGCCAAATGCAAGATGCTCATAATGAGCCTTATGGAAATTGTGTGGCCATAGTGTCAGCAGAACCATAGAAAATTCCATTGGAATAATGAAAACAAGAATCGAGACTGATATACTGAATGTTCATGCAAAATTTTAATTTAATTTTTTCTCATTTATTGAGTCAGAGAAAATACCTCGTTTTAAACTATAAATTGTGTCAGAACAGGTTGTCGCAGAACAAGCTGTGGTAGTAAAATTTGTAGAAAATTTTATGTTCTTTTATTCTGTATGAAAAGTTTTCTCACGAAAAGTTGATAGTTTCCGAGTAATAAGCAGAAAACTGACCAAGAATGAAATTTTTCATCTCTTTTTGTATTTTCTTCTTTTTCTTTTCATGAAGATTCGTTAGCAAACCTATAATTCGGATTCAGCACCCCAAAAAACATATAAATGGAAGATATCAAAACTACCCAAAACTTTCCCGCTAGGGGTTCTTTTGAGCACAAATATACTGTACTATATGTAAAATTGACCAGCACAGAAACTTAGTTGCGCACCTATGTAATATTCGTAGCATTTTTAACGGAAGCTCACTGACAATGAATCAACAGGTAGGTACTTATGTCATCAAAAATAGATAAATTGAATAGAATACCTACAATTAATTATGTAGGTACTTACCGCACTGAATAAATTCGTATCGTTATCCTTGACGAAGCGTTCATTCAGATATGGAAGGAAAGATGATGATTTCCCTGCTATATTTAGCGAGCATTAGGTATGCTTTTTGATCCAGTGTGCGCTTTTTCGCACGAAGCATTGCGTGGTACGCGACAGTTCATTCCTTTTTCTGGCCGTATCTGCATAAAGTATGATTCCCACCCTTCTAGAAGCTAATCTACATACTGCTCGTCCTAAATATGACAGTTTTATTGATTATCCGAAATAGAGATGTTGACTACTTTTTTTGAAATTTATTTTATTTTGAAGATAAACCCTATACAAACACGAAAAAATTACTTTTTTCTTGAAAATATAATAATTGCCAATAAAAAATACGTAAATGAAAAGACAATTCGAAATTCCCGCAGAAATGCTCAATTTTGTCACGTTATGATGATTACGTCAATATCCAATAAACAAACTAAGACTTCTGTCAAAGCGAACTGATTTTGCCTGATTCCTTGTGAAAAAGTTCAATCTAAGCCCTCAAAATGAATACGTCGGTCTATAAATGCTGTATAAGGTGTTTCTTCTATTTGTAATAATGAATATGAGTTAAAAGTTTGATTCTTACAAAGACAATTTCACGTTTCTAAGCTCCGCTGCACAAAAATCCTTGTTTTCAACAAAGAAACTGGCGACCATCAGGGGAATCAATAATAGTAAGTTACTACTTTTACCGAGACTTTTACCCTTGATGAATCACCCATTATAAAGGAAATTGTAGATTATCGTTCTTGTAACTGAAATTGAACTATTCTGTTCTCTTTCAGCTTTCAACTTCTAAGTTCGAATCAAATTTGATTTGAATTAAGTCGATGGTTTATGTCAAAAATGAACTGAAAATTGCACAAAAATGATGACATTTCAATAATCAAAGTGATTGCAGTTTTGTGAAACGCGGCCATATGAATGTATTTTGTTGATCTGAGCACAGAACATTCGAATTTGCAACGAAAATATTGGATAGTGACGTCAACTACATCTGATTGGCGTTCGCAGTCACCTGATAGTTGATAATAAATGACATAATTTAAATCAGCTTTATTTAATTTAACGATCATAATAAGATCATTAAAACGGTTTTTTAGGATTGCAAAAACTTCCTTCTATGAGGAAAACCTCAAATTATACATATGAATTCGTAACATGAGTCAACATCCCTATTAAAATAAAGGGTTTTGCAATAAGAGGTGTTATTCCGATATTCAAAGCAAAATACCTTTTTTCAATGTAAATGATCGGATGTTTATTTCATTGTAAACAAGAAGCTATGCCATTAATAACATCAGGCAAATGACCACCACGCTTACAGGACCATATCCTTTTAATGAAATTTTCCATAACCAAATCGCAAAGTGTCTGCCTTATGTCCTCGATGGCCTCACGAATTCCATCGTTGAGGTCTTGAATCGACGCTGGGCTATTGGCCTAGACCTTCTCTTTCACGTGGCCCCAAAGGAAGAAGTCGCAAGGTGTTAAATCTCAAGATCTGAATGGCCAATTGTTATCACCTTTTGGAGAGATAACACAGTCCGGAAACTTTTCCCGCGAAAGATCAATGGTTTCGTTGCTAGTGTGGCACGTAGGGCTGTCTTTTTGAAAATAAACGTTGTCCAGATCAATACTATCCAATTTCGGCCATAAAAAATCGTTTGTGGAATACCCAATTCCAAGAACAACGAGGAAGGACAAACCTGGGTTTTTTTAAACACTTTCAGCTACAGCAGCAATATTCTCGGCTGTTCTTGAGCGACATACACGGGTTTTATTCTTCACGACGACCCAAAAGTGTTTCGAGTTTAACGAATCGTCTCTGCCAAATTTTCACCATTTTTATATTTGAATTTTAATAATTTCAATGCGTTCTTGAAAACGTGTGTCGTTCCATTTTTATTAATGGCGTAGTTTCTACTTAAAAATGTCAAAGGATGACAGCTTCAAAAGCCACATCTACCGAAATAGCGGGCTATTCAAAATAACACCTCTTATTGGAAAATCCTTTATAAATGCCAACACCAAGTCTGTGCTTTCCTCGAATTTTCACATCAGACCGTCACAGCAGTTCCATATATGGATGTCATGATAATAACCAACAATTTAGCACCTTTCTCTTTCGACAATAAAAATTGTCCCAGAAAAATCATATTGGAATAACGCATAAACTTGATCTCTTGCACAACAAATTGAGATGCCATAAAATCTCTATTATTGTTTGTATTCTGTTCAATAGCAGATGTTGGATGTACATAATAATACGATATGGCCAGACAGACATCGAATTTCAGGAATAACCTTGTG
Organism: Propylea japonica; assembly: GCA_013421045.1. Classification (NCBI taxonomy): domain Eukaryota; kingdom Metazoa; phylum Arthropoda; class Insecta; order Coleoptera; family Coccinellidae; genus Propylea; species Propylea japonica. The sequence goes on from CM024239.1 coordinate 97,685,954, forward strand.
ATAAATTAACTGTGAGTCATCTCTCATGATGGAAACCTTCAAAAAGTCAACGGTAGGTATACGGAATGAATCGATAGTATGCACAAAGATGGAAAATAAATTTACTTTTCGATGTTACGTGCTTTCGACGTTGATCATTAATACGTGGAAAACTAACGAACATGTTTTAAAACAATCAAATATTTATGGGAAAGATGGAAATTTTTCATGAATTCAAGGTTACTCGGTCATTTATGGCGAAATATTTTCACCATATTATTTCATTACTCAAATTATGGAAACGAAATGCTTTTTCTCAACAAAATTATGACAATAGTTTCGGACTACAGTGGGTTAAAAGCCAATTATTTCAAACATGTGTCGTTTTTCCCAAACGTCTGTAATTTTCGGAGTTTGAGCCGAAAAGGGTCTCAAACGATAGGGCTCCATAGGTAGATTTTCAGGATAAGTTCGGTTCCCAAATGCCGCGGTTAAGTTCGTTAACCATCCAAATCGTACAAATGTTCCATAAAATATGGCCAAACAAAACGAAAACAATCGAAATTATTTTTTTTTGTGGCCACATGCAAGATGCTCATATTAAGCCTCATGCAAAATTTGGTGGCCATAGTGTTAACAGAACCATAGAAAATGCAATTAGAATATTCAAAAGAAGAATCGTTATAATTCCATAACGAGATATCCGATTCGAGTGAAATTTATTTTATGAATGAAGATTGATAAACTGAATTTAATGTCTTTTAAATATTGATTTTTTTAACATATTTCATTTTTTGAGTAATATCCAGATTATAATTTGATCGTGCTGAGGTTTTGCATTCGAAGACTTGGCATGAATCTCAAAGTCTTATCTATACAAAATTCTGAGGTGAAATCCTCATTGCTTCACCACCTTCTTAAATGTTCAATATGAAATTTTTTTTCTCGAACAAGTATTACCAAAGACTACATTTTTGTGCAGAAAATATTGGCAGTTCAAATGGGCGTCTCAAAAACCGTACTTTTTCCATTAGCATGAAAGTTGGGAGAAAAACACCCAACAACCCTTCATTCAAAATCTCCACCTTATGGTCGAAAAACATGGCTCAGTATGATTAGAAAATGTTCACGAAAGCTGTTTTCTATACAATAAAGGAATTTTTCTCAATTTCAACACCCTTTATCTAGAAAACGTTGCATTTGGAGATGAGTTGATAAATTTTTGTTCTTATCTTTGAACGAGCTATAACCTCGGCTATAACATCCTGAAGTTTGTCGCCCTTATTCAGTATCACACTGTATGTCTGTACTCGGGATTCACCTGTCACGCAATTATCTATTATCTGTCATTTAAGCGAAACCAATATTGTTCAATGAATAATTAGTGAATTATAGAAAGAAAATAATTATTTATACAACAAGTGAGTTAAATGAATGTTTATTCATGAGAAGAAAGTTTGACGTAGGGCGAGTGGGTTAATTTCTTCGAGTGAATAAACATTTTTAACTCACGTGTCGTATACAACATTTTATCCCATTTTGATGAAAATTCAAATAATGAATACTTTTTAGAGGAAATATTAGGTATAATTCAAATTCATAACGAGATTTCCCTTCGAACGATGGTTGCTAGGAGCACTATGTATTAGTTGTTTGCAAGTGTCAATGAAAATTATAGAACAGTCAAAGAATTTTTTTTTCCAAAAAATGTTGAGCGGTGACGACGAGGTTGTAGTTCCTGAGTGCATTATACAAGAAGCAAATGAGGCAGCAGAGAGCAGTAATTTCATTAAAATCGAAAATATTGTACGAAAAGCAATATACGGCATTTTGTGCCTGGAGAAATAATAAAAAGGTGTCAATGAAAAAATAATTTTGGCGTATATTTCCGAACAATCCAAGAAAGTTAAATCGTCGTCTTTATGGCGCTACTATTCACAACTTAAGAAAATGTTGGCTCTAAAAGAAAAAATAGACATCGGCAGATTTCACCAAGTCACCGCCTTTTTGAAGCAACATTCCAGGGGATACGTAGAAAGTAAGTGGTGAACATTTTATCCCACTAGTGAATTAAAAAAAATTTATTCACTCAGTGGATAAACGTCAACTTACCATTGTTACCATGGGTTGAATATTGTCGTCTTTAAACGTCAAAATGGGATAAATTAATATAATAAGTATCATTTTTCTACAGCTGACAGATTCTCTCCCAACTTCTCTCTCGTAGCAGTCATTTTTCATTTTAATTTCTTGAACTCATAGAGAGAAGAGAGAGAGGACGGCCTCGAAGAAGATGAGATGAGAATTAATAATACTTATAAAAGAAAAGAAAGCTCTTTGGTAACAATTGTTTTCAGAATTTAAACTCGTGCAAGAATACAATACCTCCGGTACTTCTCTACAATTGTTCCAGATTGTGTGATGCCCACGAAATCAATTACAAGTTTTGGGTTCTGTCGCATGTTCAGTTTAAACAGTCTAGACCTGATAAATTTTTGTAAATTACTTTTCCTTCAACTGTGTCAAGGCAACTTGAATTAGTCATGTTCTCAACATTACGATGGTTTCATTGTAGTACACTTGATTAGTATGCCATTATATACTTTTCTCATCGCTATAAGCACCTACGATAAAAATAACATAATAATAGAGTTCGACAATGTTTCCTAAAAAGTAATTCTATCGGTTCAGAAGTAAAACAACTTCTTGAGCGGATAATGAACATTAATCAGAATTTTGGGCGATACAATAAGAATTTTATCTGCTCAAAATTGGAATGATGATGGGGTAATACAGGGTGTCGTACGTGGTCCTTTCAGGCTCCCACCATAATTAATTAAGAGACCGAATTATATGCAAAATAAAAATGTTGTTTTATGGATGCAAAAATGCATGAAAACGGCTTGAAATATGCAGGAAAATAGGCAAAATTTGCACGAAAATATGCAGAATATGCAACAGTTAATAAGAATGTGGAGAATTAAAAGAAAAGTAATTTTTATTTCAAAATAACATATCAACTCTCAATAATATGGTATTAAAATTTTATTACATTATGTTTTTGTGAACGTTTACAATTGAATATTGTTCCAAATGTTCAGATGTTAAATTTTTTATTGAATGAATTGTTTACAGGAATTTGGACTAGATTTTATTTTGATTTCTTAAATATGTGCCAACGTTTCGAATCTTCGTGATTCTTCCTCAAGGCTAAATGGTACAATGACATTAATAAAATGCAAAACTGTAGGGACGGATCTGCCACTCACCTCGATATTCGTTTCAATCAAAATATCGTCATAATTTTATTCGTTTGTTTCTCGTTGAAAGTCAATTCTGATATGGTGAACACAAATATGCTGAATGTTATCAGTAAGAAAGCAGATCCATCCCACTAATATGTTCGGCCGTCGATACGAGTACAATAAATACACAAATATAAAAAATATAAAAATATAAAAACATTCGCACCACAATTAAAATACCTACATTAATATATTTGTAAAAATTTAAATTATCAAGCCGTTGTATATAGTGCTTAGGTGTTGGACATCTTCCCTGAAATTAACAGTATTGTTGGACTTTATGTGGAACATTTCGCTAATTATTCTTCTGCTGTAATTGGGTTAGCGGTCGAGAACTGTGACCTCTTCAAATCTGAATTTATGTCCTTCTGTGTGTGTATGTGTGGTGAGGGCTGTTTTATGAGTGTTATTCAATTTTTTCGTGTCATTTATGTGTTGTTTTACTCTGTCCTCTAGCAGTTGTTTTGTCTGTCTCTATGTAGCATTTCTGACAGTTTCCACATGTGATCTTGTAACCAATTCTGATTGTTTTTGAATGGGGGTCTTATCTTTCAATTTCGAGTAGAATTTTTTCAATTATCCAGTGTGTTGTAGAATGCCGCTGTGCAGTTATACTCACGAAGAATTTTATTGATCTTATACGATAAACTTGGGTAAAATGTAAGTTTGACGTATTTCGTTGGTGTTGAATTTTGTATTATTGATGTTTCAAATTAAATTTTTTCTTCGATCATCTTGAATATTTTTGTATGTGAAAAAGGTTCGCGCTCCTTTATGGTGATAATTTGAACCTTGATGTTTGTTCTCCCTTATAGTTTCCGGTAAAACTTCTGCCGTCCCATTAATAAAACTCGATAAGAGACAAATCTTCAAAACCTTTCAAACTTTTCTTGATATTTGGAAATGCCAATGGTTCATTTGGCGTATTTTACTCATTATTCGGATACCTTCGTATAGCGCGCGGCTACTAGGTAATACTGCGTTCCGGAATGCAATACAAGTGATTCGCAAATCTGACAAAAGTTACAATTATCAGTATTATTACTCAATAGACCTCATATTTTGTGGAATTTGGTCGGAAAATATGCAAATACCGCTGAAAATGTCTAAAATATGAAATGCATATGCAAATACGCAAATGATATATCCGATCTCTAATAATTATATTACCAGTATTCTTTTTACCCACTTCAACTGAGAAACTACTGTCATAATTCGAATTTTGAACTGAACTATCAGCAGTGTCTCAGTAAATCTCAGTTGAAGTGGGTGAAAAGAATACTAGCTATCTTTCTTCCAATAAACAGGATGATTTATTAATTCTGACCATTGGATGAATTTGCATTTGCCCAGCAAATTCTGAGCATCAATGTGTTTTACATTGAAAAGGTTCATTGCTCTAAAGTAAACAGTTTTCGAGAAACTGGCATTTTATGATCGAAAGTAATTTGCTAACGTATTGTAAATTTCATGTAGGTAGGTTTTGAACTCAGTTTGAAGTTCAAATAATTGCAGAGTTATTTTTCATTATTTTAAGCGACCTAGTAGGATCATTTATTTCAATGTGTGTGTTGATTGTCATATACTGCTTCAATTTAGTTTTTGCATAAAATGCCCATATATCTAAAAAACGGCTCACTTTAGAACAGAGTGCTTTTTTATATGAAACACTTATTGAAACACATTGGCGGATCAGAATTTTCTGAGCAAATGCAAATTTGTCCTTTGTGCAAATTTAATATCTCCGACACTGACACGTCTAATTAAATCGAGTAAAGTGCAAGAAAGTAGTTATTATTATAGTGACAATATGTGTACAAAAATCAATTATGTAATTCAAACGGTTCTTGAGATATTAACAAAGACTGAAAAAAATAATAATATAAATTTTTGACACCCGATATCCGTGAAACGTAAACATGGGGGGAAAAATGAAAAAAATAAAAAAATGTAATTTTTTTATGAGAAATCTACTGTTGGTATACTTACATAGGACTGGATTACAGATTATTTTCAAATAGGAAACAGAATAAAATTTAAGAAAAGCCCTGAGCAGGTGCTTTTAAGCGCTCGTTTATTGGTGGATCAATAATGCTATTACCTCAAATTTTTTTTATGGGACTCGAGATTCATGCTAAGTATATGAATGCAAAATTCCAGCACGATCGGAATCATATTCTAGAAATTATTCAAAATGTAAAACATCAATAATGAACAGAAAAATTACTTCTATGGTTCTGATGATGCGATCCTCTTGAAATTTTGCATGAACATCCGGTATATCAATCTTTATTCACAAAATGATTATCATCAGAATGGGATATATTATAATGGCTATATGAAAAAATTCCTTTTCAATATTTTAATTGAATATTTAATGGTTCTGTTGACAATATGGCCACAAAATTTTGTATGAGTCTTTGTATGACTACATCTTAAGTCTCTAGGACAATTCCTTTGAAAGTTATCGTGCTAACGGACGGTCGGGCGGACCACGGACAGAATTGACTTTGACCACGGTTCTTCATCAGGGAGTCTAACCCTATCGTTCGAGACCATTTTCGGCTCAAAATTTGAAAATTACAGACATTTGGGCAAAACGATATAGCACTCAGTTAAGTAGAACGAGCGCTCAAAAAGAAGTCAAGAAGTTTGTTTCTTCTATGTTGAGTTGTTTTCAATTGTAATTTACTATTGAAACAAAGCGTCACATTGAAAAGTTCCGTCACAAACAGCAACTACATATTTAGTTTCATCATCAGGAAAAATCGCAGAAAAATTCAAATGGCGCCCCCTCCACTCTGTATTTCTGAATATTTTCTATCTTACACAGTTAAGTATCGTTGAAAATGCAAAGAAAACGACGCAAAGCTGCAAAATAATTAGTCTCAAAACTATTCGTCCCCAAGACATAAATCTCTCTTACTCACGCCCATCAACATTGCGCTCAAGAATTTATAGGACCTTCGGTATTTTACCAGATAAAGAAAGATATCTTCCAAATGAACTTTTGGTATTTCCGTCTGACTATCTACAGAAAAATTTCGAAAACGCAGACTTGCGCGTATTTTTATCGGACAAACGATTTTAACGTGTGAACTTGAAAATTCCGTTATATTTATTTTCGTTAGATCGCCTGCAGGTCTATTTATATTCGAATCGCTAATGTGATTAATTGCCCGATTCGAATGAACGCTGAAAATCAGGAAATTGTTACGAAATGAGTGCATAATAGGATAAGGCTGGTCGTCGGTATGTGTAACTCCATTGTGTGTTTAAATTTCATTATCTCGTTTCAAAAGAATTTTCCATTTTGCATTTGCGTTTTATTTCGTATCAGATGGAATCATGATATAGGTGTGAATAGGGTTACCATGCGTTCGGATAAGCAGTACATAATTAAGCTTTTTGATTGCATGTCCCGCCAATGTAAGGTGTCCGGCATCTCCGGATTTTGTTAGATTTTTTACATTTAGAGATTGATTCTCAGAATTCTTGAATATTTGTCCGAGTATTTGTCAGTATTACTCTGCGATCACAGGGCATAAAGAGGCCGACAGACTATCAACCTAGTTGACAACTAAGTTGTCAACACGCTGTGTTGACGACCAAGTTGAACGTCTGCAGGCTGGTTGGTGATCGATATTCAGATTGAAACTAGGTTGATGTGAGATCAAATCGGTTTAATATTTGGTTGACAACTAAGTTGTAGCGTCAGTGGGATAATCATCAACTATAGTCCGTTCACGAAAGGTGGAGCCGTCGGTTGGCCATGGAAATTTGGCATATTCCACTGTGTATATTAAAATTCTAGGTTATGTTCTTTATTTTTATGTCAGATTGATACGCAATGTTGTCAATATTGCAAAGAATCCTATGAAAACTTGCAAGCTCGTCGGACGAGGCCGAGTACATTCGGCAACGTTGACTTAATTTTACTTTATGACAGTAAATACTGCCAACTTCAGATAATAAAGAAACGCCTACTATGTGCTCAATCTTTTGAACGGACTATAGGTTGACATTGACAATACCAGTTGATGTTTTGCATAATGAAGAGTGAAGATCGCATAGCGTCTTTAATATTCGTCGTACGTATTGAAATGTAGTAATTTAACTAGACAATATGAGCAATATTCCTAACATTCAAGTGTGGGTGGCTTTTTTGATTGTTTGAAAGATGGAAAGTAAAAAATGTAATATGTAAAAATCATTAATGAAAGAGAAATTGAATTCTATGGTTCAGATGCGATTCCCTTGAAATTTTGCATGAACATTCAGTATATCAAACTTCATTCACAAAATGAAATTCACTCGAATCGAATATCTTTTAACGGAAATATGAAGATTATTCGTTTCAATCTTTCAATTAATTTTCTATGAATCTGTTGACACTATGGCCACAAAATTTTGCATGCGGCTGATTTTGCCTGTGATTGAGAAATTCTATTCCGATTGGTTTCGTTTTATCTGGGATAACAAAAATTTCGAATAGTCATATTTTATGGGACCCCCTGTACCATCAAAATTTCAAGTCTCTAGGACAATCCCTTCGAAAGTTTTTGTACTAACGGACGGCGCCGGGCGACCCAACGGACAGAATTAAACTTGACCAGGAATTCGTCATCAGAGAGTCTAACCGTATCGTTTGAGACCATTTTTGGCTCAAAATTCGAAAATTTCTTTCATTAAACCGGAATGGGAAAAATGAAACGGATTGTGGTACCACACCTTTTATTCTACGTAGTGTGTTGCGCCTCATCGTCGCATAAATCGTTTACAATAACATTAAAAAATATGTGAAAGATTCTTTCCATTTTTCGATAATTCCTCCAAATCGGCCGACTAGTGCACTCCGAGGTGCACTCGACGAAAACTACCGCTGAAATGATGTTTTCAACTTGGTTGACAAGCGCCATTTTCACTTCCATATGGTTCGACTCCCTGATGACGAGTACGTGGTCAAATTTCATTCTGTTCGTGAGGCCGTCTGACCGGCCGTAAGCACGATAACTTTCGAAGAGATTGCTCTAGAGACTTGACATTTTCAGCATGAGTTCGGTTCCCAAATGCCGCGGTCGACTTCGTTAACCAGCCAATCGTACAGGGTGTTCGATAAAATATGGCCATTCCATATTTTGTTCTTCATATCTCAGAGCAAACGAAACCAATCAAAATGAAATTTTGCGGCCACATGCAAGACACTCATAAGAAGCCTCATGCAAAATTTTGTGGTCATAGTGTTAACAGAACCATGGAAAATTCGATTCCATTATTGGAAAAAATAATTTTTATATTCCCATAACAAGATTTCCGATTCGAGTGAAATTTATTCTGTGAATAAAGATTGATATACTGAAAGTTCATGCAAAATTTCAATAGGACGGGATCATCAGAACCGTAGAATTAATTTTTTTTATTATTGATTTTTCACATCTTCCATTTTTCGAATTAATTCCGATCGTGTCGTATATAATTCGGTATCAATCTCCAGTCCTATACAATATTTTGAGAGGTAATAGTCTCATTGCTCCACCAATGAATCAGCGCTCAAAAGCACTTGCTCAGGAATTTTCTCAATTTTTTCTAGAACTATTTTATTGACTTTAAAACCCACCTTTCTGGTATAAATTAGAGAGAATGAGTAGAAAAAAAATTTCGTTACTAAGAACAAAAGAACAATAAGCGTTTAAAATTATGTTGGTAAATGATCCATTGAGAAATTAAGAAAGTTTACATAATTATTTATCTGATATGAGATGAAAATATTTATCGGAGATTACAATGATACGATGCACTGGCGTTAGGGCATCGTCCTTGATGATTCAAATGAACAAAACCTGAGATAAGATAAGATAAATATAACAAAGTAGCCTCACCATGTTATCGCTTCTGTAATTTTATTGCAGAATTATCGATTGTTAGAACAATTGTTACTTAATGATCAGTGTACAAAATTATTCAAAATATAGTTTTGTTTATTACGAATGACGATTTGAAAAAAGACTGACGAGAATACAAAAGCTCTCGGAGACTTGCTCATATTTGGAAAACCATTAAACAACTTGAACAAACTAATAACTAAGTTTCAGTATCATATTATTGAGTAATCACTATTTAAATTTTGAACCTAACTTGAAAATTTCAAGTTTCAAATTCATTTCCAGAAGTTACCGTGCTTACAGAAACATTTGGTTCGATTAATGTTAGCTTCCTCAAGATTTTAGAATATGACAGAGAATTTGATTAGTTGTACAGTGGAACTTCCCTATAGCGAACGTCTGTATAACGAATTCATCTGTATAAAGGGGCCCACTCACTAAGAAGGAAGAATGCGCAGTTAAGTATCTGCACGTTGCTGTAAAGCAAACGTGTGCATTCATATTTCCCACACACATACACTTTTGCGTGTTTGTTTGGATGTGCGACAAGCGTGAGATGACGTCGAAAAAAGATCTGTTGTTAATGGCAGTGGCGTGTGTGTTATTTAGGAAAAAATGTCCAATGTATAAATAGGGAACCCGACACTGTGTATTGCTAAAAATATGAAAAGTGCACAGACTTGTTGCCCATACACGGTCGTTTTTGGTCATTCTTCCACGTACGGTGAACAATGCACACGCCAAAAATCAAAACTATCTTGATTCCGACGGAGATAATTGTGCATTCCAAATTTACGCCATACAAACACTGTTTTAACTGTACCCCGTACAACGCGCATTCAAGTCTTCGCGCTTCCCTCTTAGTGAGTGGGCCCTTTAACGAATTTCGTTCAAGACATTGCACCTTGAATCCGAATTATTTAATTTATAATTTTTGATTATGTAAATATGAATTCACAATAATAAATGCTTGTTTCGATACTTGACACTATAAAAGAAACTTCTGTGTAACGAAATTTCTTTATAACGAATTTTTTGTTGCGGATTTAGCAATTTCGTTATACAGGGTGTTTCTGAATTGTTGCGAAAGATTTAAGGGGATGATTCCTCGGAATATTTTATGAAGGAAAGTTCCCATAAATGAATTTCCGGAAATGCATTGTTTCCAGTATACAGGGTGTTGAAGTTTACTTGAAAACTGACTGAAAAAGTGGTACGCCACTGAGATTTTTTGAACTTACAATAATTATATTTGAATTATTCGTTCAATTTTTGACGAAAAATCTCTCAAGCGTTTTTTTCGTGTGTGGCTCCATTTTTATGTAAAAAATAAAACATCTTGACGTAGTATCTTTATACATATTGTGTTGAAGTAACGACAAATACGCGTTAAGATGTTTAAGTTTTTTGAATAACAACGGCACCTCAAACGAAAAGAAACAGTACAGAACAGATTTTTTTATCACAAATTGACCGAAGAATTTAAAAATAATTGTTAGTTTAAAATATCGCAGTGGCGTACCCCTTTTTCATTCAGTTTTTGTAAAACTTCAACACCGTATCTAGGAAATATGCATTTTCGAAACTACATTTGTGAGAACTTTCTTCTCGACTTTCTTTCATAAAATATTCTGGAGAATCATCTCCTTAAATCCTTCGCATCGATTCAGAAACACCCTGTATAGGGAAGTTCCACTGTTTTTCCTGTAAAACTTGTAATTTTGCAGAAATATCTGTAATTTTGGGCCGAAAATGGTCTCAAACGGTTCGATTCCCTCATGACGAATCCGTGGTCAAATTCGATAATATAATGTCCGTAGGGCGTAGGGCCTTCCGTAAACACGATAACTTCCGAAAAGATTGTCCTAGAGACTTGAAATTTTCAGGGTAAGTACGGTTCTTAAATGCCGCGGTTGAGTTCATTAACCAGCAAATTCGTACAGGGTGTTCCATAAAATATGGCCATTCAACAAAAAATATCTGATTCGAGTGAAATTTATTTGGAGGGTTACGGTTCTTTAACTGAATGGTTATGCGAGATTTTCAGAACCATAGAATTTAATTTTTTTCGAAATTATCAATTTTTTCGAATTTGTCGATACGATCGAGCTGAAATTTAGCAGTAAAATGTTCAATCCTAATTCAAAGCACTACGCAAAAATTTTTAGGAGTTGCGTTAATATAACCATAAAAAAGTCCATCGTGATATAAAAAAAAATTTTCCCATGAAAAAACTATCGATTGGAATAAAATCGAGTTTGAGGGTGTAAATTGGCGTGTAGAATGATCATGCAAATTTTCTAAAAGATTGTGGAATCGCAAACATGGAATTTTGAAATTTTTGGTTATTGATTGTTCACATATTTCATTTTTTGAATACTTTGCAGATAACAGTGTATTACATAATAGTATGTCACAATTTTACCGGAAGAATCTACGTATAATTTCAAGAAAAAGAATTTATATAAACATGAGTCCGTAAAAGCTTCATTACAGAGCTACAGGGTGTTGAAATTTCCAAATAAAATTGATTTTTTCTTCATAACTCCTGCATTTTTGGAGATATTCAGTCCAAATTTGGAATGCGAGCTGTTTTCTTTTCAAAAGTCTTCATTGCACGTCCTGAATCTTAACTAAAATCTACATGGTGTTTTCTTTTCCGGAGCCATGTCTCCTTTTTCCCTCTCCAAACTTTTTGCGGTACGCCACTAATCAGCGTAAAATAATTTTTGATATCTTCGTTCATTTTGAAAACTTTTTTGACTCTTGTAATTTTTCGTATCTCTAACCGTTTCCCGAGTAATGATTATTGAACGATTGTTAGCCCAGTCCAATTAGATGAAAAAGGGGGCCTACCTCGGAATGAAAGATAATAAGCTGAAATTGGTATGAACTTTGTTTTGTCATTCTTAATGTTGCCTCAAAAGTCACAAATGCTATCGTGCCGCGTGCGGCGTCTTAAGATATTGAAGGTCAAAGGTCATAAAAATCGGTTTTTTGCGAATATCTGCCTTCCTATTGCTTAAATGAGATTTGCAGTTATTATGAAATTTGTAGACTATAATATTGTCTACAATTTTTGTTTGAACTTTTTTTTCATACGACTAACCGTTTTTGGGATAGAGCGCGAAGAGTGCGCAGCGTACAGTCATATATGACCTAATGCAGGGTCAAGCGTGAGTTACGGTTAGCAGTTCGTTGTATAAAGTCAATTATTACCTAACCATTATAAATATTAAACAATGATTGTGCCAATCAGTCAAGAAAAATTTTTATCAAATCGGTCTAATAAAAAAAAATTTATCGACTTGCTTGTTGAAAAATTTGAAACTGGTAATATCACAACAAAACAAGCCAGAGATGATGCTGATGTTCTCATCATTGACACAGATATTGCCTTAAAAGTTTTAACCAATATTCTCGTACTAAAAACACATTTTATTTTTACCACACATTTAGTGGCTGTGACACGACTTCTACGCTATTTAAAAAAGGAAAAAAAAACTGTTACTAGAGCATTGGAGAAAATTCCCAATTGGATGAACTGGTGGAAGTATTTCAACAAGAAAACTGCCCGGAACAAATATTATTTGAAAGTGGAGTTCGCATCTTGTTGGCATTATATAATGCTCCAAAATCTGAGGACAACATTGACCATTTCCGCTACACGCAATTCATCAAATTAACGAAACTAAATAAACCTGTACAATTGTCAACACTTCCACCAACAAGTGTAGCAGCTCGTCAACATATCAATCGTGTCTACTACCAGATTCAAACGTGGTTAGGGAAGGAAATAGAACCTCAAGAATGGGGCTGGATGCTCGAAAATGAAATCCTGGAGCCCATAAGAACGTTACTACCTCCAGCACCAGCCGAACTACTAAACGTTATATTTTGTAATTGCAAAAATGGTTGTGGTTCCCGCTGTGGATGCAGAAAGTCAGGGCTACTATGTTCTTCAGCTTGTGGCCAGTGCAATGGACAAGCTGGCCTCAACGCTTCACTAATCCAAGTAATCCCGATGAAGAAGCACATATGAGCCTGAAATTCTGGAAGGTTTGGAGATGAATATGACCGATGATGAGGATGATGACAATGAACTGAACTTTTTGGAGCGACAACAAGAGAAGACGACGAAGAAGAAGATAATTAGCTTTCTTTTACAATTTTATTATAGTTAAAATCAATATGCCATATTAAATGATAAATAAAGATATGTGCGAAATATATTCCCTTACTTTTTAATATAAAATATAATTGAAATATATAATCCAGAATTAATAATATACTGCTCAGTTGCAGGAACGTCCATTAAAATTTAAAGGTCCATTAAACCCTTAATCTTCCATTAGTTCCTTGTTATAATGGAGGTTTAAGAGTTTAATGGACCATTAAATTTTAATGGGCGTTCCTGCAACTGACACTAAAGCAAAATAATAATTATAATAATTATATATAAATAATTTAATTACTTATTTTAATTAAATGTAAATAATTAACAAAAAGAACATAAATAATGGGCATTGCTTAATATATAATATATTAAGTGAATAATTGACTTTATACAACGAACTGCTAACCGTAACTCACGCTTGACCCTGCATTAGGTCATATATGACTGTACGCTTCGCACTCTTCGCGCTCTATCCCAAAAACGGTTAGTCGTATGAAAAAAAAGTTCAAACAAAAATTGTAGACAATATTATAGTCTACAAATTTCATAATAACTGCAAATCTCATTTAAGCAATAGGAAGGCAGATATTCGCAAAAAACCGATTTTTATGACCTTTGACCTTCAATATCTTAAGACGCCGGCACGATAGCATTTGTGACTTTTGAGACAACATTTAGAATGACAAAACAAAGGTTCATACCAATTTTCAGCTTATTATCTTTCATTCCGAGGTGAAATCCTTATTTGACTGGGCTATGTATGTTGATATTGAATAAGCTTAAGTTGAGTCTCAGATGAGCTATCAAAATAAAAGCAAATTTTGGGCATACCTATCGAGTATTTCAATTTTTTTTTTTTTTGTTTAGCGAATAACTTCAACGTACAATCGTTCAATTTTTACTCGAAAACGGTTAGAGATACGAAAAAATTACAAGAGTCAAAAAAGTTTCTAAATTAAACTATGATATACAAAATTGATCCTACGCTGATCAGTGGCGTACAGCAAAAAAATTTAGCTTCGGAAAAGAAAACACCCTGTAATTTTAGTTAAGATTCAAGACGTGCAATGATGGAGACTGTTGAAAAATCTCGCATTCCAAATTTGGAATGAACATCTCAAAAACTGCAGGAGTTATGAAGAAAAAACTAATTTTTTTGGAAATTTCAACATCCTGTAGCTCCATAACGAAGCTTTTGTGGAATGCGGACCCATGTTGATATGCATTTTTTCTTGAAATTACACGTAGATTCTTCCCTTTAAATTGTGACATACTATTATGTTACACCCTGTATAATTCAGATCGTGCTGAGATTTTGCAATAATTTATTTAGTATCAACCTCAAGCTCGATCTCAAGTCCTATGCTGAATTTTGATGTGATAGCCCTATTGCTCCACCAATGAACGAGCGCTCAAAATCACCTGCTCAAGGCTCTTCTTAAGTTTTGGATTTTGAGTTCTAAGAGTTTTTTGGGTTTGACCATATTTTTTTTGGTTGGCAGTACATCCAAAGTTACTTTGATTTCATTGTGTACAAACTATCAGCCTATCAGCAGTTTAATTCCAACCAATACCAACATATTTAAATTTTCCTAGAATTTCTAAGAACTTGTTCTATAAGTGCATCATTAATGCACATAAGATACAGCAATGTTAATTAATTTCCAATCAGGTAATCTTGAGATAAAAATTGATAAGTAGAATAAAAAATTGAATTACCTTTACTTCATTCTTGTTCTCCTCAATCTCCAACAACTGATCTTCTGGTACCGAATCATTACTACAAGGTAATGAAGAACTTTTCTCAAGTTCTGCTTGGATCAATTCCTCCTTAGGTTCTTCTATATCTTTTTCTAACACGTCACAACATTTATCAGAAACTTCTAAAACTATTTCTTCATTACTACTTGATAAACTGGAAGTACGTTTCTCTATATACAGATTATTGTTAGCTTCAGCGTTAGGTTCCTGAATTTCCCTACTAGGACCTGGTACCGAATTCAAGGAGCTTCCACTACCCGACAAGCTCTCTTGCTGTTTTCCATTGTGTTTGGAAAACTTATTTTTTCTATTTAATACATGAGACGATAAAGACAGTGGTTTTCCTTTTTTGGGTGCTTCGAAATCAATTACCATAGAAAATATGTTTTTCTTGGCACTCGCTGGGGCACTTTCAGGAATATCCGGAACTTCACTTAAATCTACGTAGAAACCCAAAGGAGATTTCCTGGCAGAATCATCTGAATCCACTTGTACTATTGAGTTGAAAGGAGTTGATGTTTCTACAAAACTACTAGATGTCGAATAATTGTTGTCTACTTCTGACCCAGACATTTGTAGCATTGAATATTGGGGAATTGATGACTTAAATATGAGAGCCCCTTGCCTCCTCTCATCATGTCTTCTCTGGTCAACATCAGCATCATCTGATAGACTAGCTGCATCTATGAAACAGCCGCTCAGTAACTGTTGGTTTCTGAGTTGTTTCTGTTCTTTTGTCCTACCTCTACGGTCCTCATCGCTCCCAAGACCTGAATCCATGTTTCTAGCATACCTCCAAGTCGAAATTTATTGATAACTGATGATCACAATGTTATAGGAAACCTTCAATCTTGCGAGGTTTCGATTGTTCAATTCAATGTCAAGTTCTGTGGTCAGTGCAGTTTTCCGGTTGCAGTTTCTGAGAACTCGTTCAAAAAAAGTCAAGTAGGCTCAGCTTCCTTCGGAGATTTTCTCAGAGACATGTCCGGCAATGGTCAATAAACCAAACACTTAACTTCCCTTCGGTCACCATAATAATGGAACGTAATTCTAGCGTAAATTCATAACAAATTGTAACCTCACAAGCCGAGAGGAGATTCACTACACTAAACAGAATCAGAAATGCAGACAGTTGATTATCGCTGTCAACTTGAGTGCCCCTCCAACCATTCACGAGCCGTGTAATTTCAGAGAGAGATGGGTGTATTTGAGATGTGTTGGTTGGAAAGAGACGGAATAATAATATTGATGTGTGCGCGGGAGTAGAGGCGGAACAGGTATGTTTTTGAAATAATTTTATGAATCAAAATGTTTTATGCGATGCTGAAAAACTGAAAGAAACTGGGATGTAGGTTTGAAATTTTGTTTTTTTCTTGTATTTCTTCCGTATGCTTTCAAGGAATAACTCATAATTCACGATAGGATTAAAAAAAACTTAAGAATCCAAGAGCCCTGAGCAGGTGCTCTTGACCGCTCGTTCAGTGGTGGAGCAATGAGGATATTATCTCGAAATTTTGTTAAGGACTTGAGATTGATACTAAATATTTGAGTGCAAAATCTCAGCAAGATAAGAATATTATATTCTGGAAATTATTCAAAAGGATAAATGTAACTGAAAATATCGAAATTCCATTGATCTGATTCAACAATCCTTTTGAAATTTTGCATAATCACTCACTTCCCATTTCAATCTCGATTTCATACCAATCGAAAGTTTTTTTATTACGAGGCCGGGCACATTCGGCAACGTTGACTTTATTTTATGTTATGACAGCAAATACTGCCAACTTCAGATAAATGAACAAACGCCTACTATGCGCTCAAACTTTCGTGAACGGACTACGGACTGTATAGTCCGTTCACGAAAGTTTGAGCTGTCGGTTGGCCATGGAAATTTGGCATATTCCACTGTGTATATTAAAATTTTAGGTTATGTTGTTTAATTTCTTGTCATATTGATACGCAATGTTGTCAACACGGCATAGAGTTCACTGATATGACTCGCAAGCTCGTCGGACGAGGCCGGGTACATTCGGCAACGTTGACTTTATTTTACGTTATGACAGCAAATAGTGCCATCAACTTCAGATGAACAAACAAACGCCTACTATGAGCTCAAACTTTCGTGAACGGACTATAGTTACTGCTCTGAATTGGTATTGAACATTTTACTGCAAATATGAGCTCGATCGAATTGACTATAATATAGTTATAGTTTTAATTAAATTATTCGAAAAAATGGATAATTTAAAGAAAAATTAAATTTCATGGTTCTGATTATAAAATCCTCTTAAAATTTTGAGTTATATAATATTTCAATAAGTATCTTCACCTTCAAAATAAATTTCACTCTTATCGGACATTTTGTGTGGAAATATAAGGATTTTTCTTTTCAATATTCTGTTGAGTTTTCTACGACTTCTTCAACACAAAATTTCGTATGAGGATAGGATTCTTATGAGTGTCTTTCATGTGGCCTAAAATTTCATTTCCATTGGTTTCGTTCTATCTGAGATATTAAGGAACAAAAATTTGGAATGCCCATATCTCATGGATCAGCCTGTACGATTTTGCTGGTTAAGGAGCTCAACCGCAGAATTCAGAAATCAAAACTGCCCAGAAAACTTGTAATCTCTAGGACAATGCTTTCGAAAGTTACCGTGTTTATGTACGGACGATCTACGACCTCATGGACAGAATTGAATTTGATTACAGATTCGTCATCATCAGTGAGTCCAACATTATTATATAAAACATTTTCGACTGAAAATTCATAAATTACAGACATTTGCGCAAAACAATGACGCACTTGTTTAAGTATATTCCGATTACGAAAGTTTGAGCCCATAGTAGGCGTTTGTTCATTTATCTGAAGTTGGCAGTATTTGCTGTCATAACGTAAAATAAAGTCAAGGTTGCCGAATGTACCCGGCCTCGTCCGACGAGCTTCCCAAGTTATCAGAGAACTCTATGTTATATTCACAACATTGCGTATCAATCTGACAAGAAAATAAACAACATAACCTAAAATTTAAATATACACAGTGCTCAAAAAAATAATATAAAATTGCAAACAGATATTTTTCATATCTCATTTTATTTAAACTTTCATGCTACATTTTTAGTTGAATATTCAAAATTGATCTCAGAATATTGAATTAATCTGGTTGAAATTATCTTGCAAACTTGTAAATTTTGCATTAATTCGTGCAGTGTTCTAAATACATAGGCGTTTTCGGATACTTACTCGGGTTAACTCGATCCCTAACCTTGGCGTTCGTTTACCTACCCCGAACATCCAACCCGTGTTCGGAAAGTACGGGGTATTAACTCGATCACTGACCCAGGTTGATTTATCGTAACCCTACTCGAGAGTAGGGTTCTGGAGGCACGGCATGCGCACTGCAGTTCAATTTTGTATTTGAAAAAAGCGGGAATAAGTCTTCTACTCCTTTCTAAATAATTTCATATATTCTATTCCCAAAAATTATGGAAAGAGAAGAGAATTTGGCTCATTGTAAATGAGTGGTTCCTTGAGCCGAGAAAATAATGTGCAACAACTTCTTCATAACTTTGTATGCAGATCTTTCTGCGTAAAAGCTGAAGCCTTATTTACTTCTTTAATATAGGTAGGTACTCGAAGATAACATTGAACAAGTGAGGGCACACCAGAAATTATAAGAAATATTTTACAGAAGCCAATAAATACTGCAAAGCTAAAGGAAATAAGTGAAATTGGAACTGAAAAAATAAATTCTCTACTTCTCAAGCATAGGTAGTCAAAAATGTAATTAAACATGGAAGGGCACACGAGAAATTATAAGAAATATTCAACAGAAGCTCATAAATGCAAGCATATCTAGAGACAATCCGAGAATAGACTGGGATCGAAAAAATAAATTCATTAATTTGTTTGGTTATGTTATTGATACGACTGTCACTTCAAATCCTAAACCTGATGTGTTCGTAAACACTGAACCGGGTCCGAGACCCGAGTAGATCCGTCACGTGACTCGATGGATCGAGTTAGTAACCTGAGTAAGTTTCCGAAAACGCCTAATGTAAGACTTGAGTTCAGTGCTCAATATCAGATCATAGAAGACAAATCTAATTATATTTTTTACTCTAAAATATATTTTAAACTTACAAAAACAATTTATTTACTCAATTATATACAAAAGATAATGGGCTAAAAGTATAATCACACTGTATTCCTATACTCTTTATTATTTCTTCTTGTATTCTTTCAACTTTGAGATGTTTCAACATCTGTTTTGTTACTACTTTCTTGTTCTTGTTCAAGAAATTTATCCCATTTTTCTATTCGTTGACTGATTTGAGAATCTGTTTCTGCAATTTTGAACTTGGTTTTACCATCCCATATCTCTGCAGATATCTGTCGTTTCGAGAAATATCTGCCGTTCAGTAGTTTCACAACTTCATCAGCTTCTTCTGGATTGCTCATATTAACTTGGGCAACACCTTCCGGGTGTCTATCGTAAATTATAACTTTCTTCACCTCCCCGATTTTACCACACTCTTCTCTCAAATCTTGTTGAAACTCTAGTATTAAACCTACATCAGTATCGAAATCAGAAGGATCAAACAAATTTTTTACGATTACGGTTCTTTCGTGCTTTGATCGTTCACCAAAAGCTTTTTCAGGTCTCCAATCAAATAGTTTTTCCTGCATTTTTTTCAGCTTTTGCTTTTCTTTACGTTTTTTCATCTTAGGTTTGAGTTTGGGGTCATAATTGCCTTTCATTTGGAATTTTGCTTTCTCAACTTTGATTTTTTTGCCCTTAAAATTGTAGCCATCTAACAATTGTAGAGCTAACTCAACTGATTCTATTTTAATATATGTACAAAGGGCATCCCCTTTCAAAAATTCGGTTCCTGGTTCCTTATATAGTTTTACTTTGAATGATCCATCACTTAAATCCCTCATGACAAGTCCACATTTAGACATGAGTTCTACAAATTCTTGTTCTGTGGTATCTGTCGATAAATTAGAAACGTAAACTTTGGTACTTTGTTTCTCATCCAATTCAAACCAAGTCGGTTCAGATGGTTTTCTTTTAACACCTGTGGGTTTTATTTCTTTCATTTGTTCCTCTTCCACCTTTTTGTCATCTTCCGTAGGGGTTTTTTTATCATTATCTTCTACACTGTCCGATTTCTTGTTATCTACAAAACCATAATTCATTTGGTATTGAGCCATAAAATCATCATCTATCTTGGGGAACCATGCCGATTTTTCTTTATCCCAAAAAAATTTCACTCCGTCTTGGTCAGTGTAGGTATGTGTGTCATCTTCAAATCCATATTCGATACTTTTAGGAACCCATTCGTTCTTTTCCGAAGACCATTCATATTTGTAACCATTGGTTGGATCAGTGTAAATAGCCACCTGTCCTTCATAATGAACATTTTTAGGGTCATATGAAGTCTCCGTCTGAGAAACTGAAGAATTATTTCCTTCTGCTTTGGTTTCTTCAGTTTCTGGCAAATTATTTCCTTCTGCTTTGGTTTCTTCAGTTTCTGGCACATCTACAACTGAAATCTTATTTGGCTTACATATTCTAAGTGAACTTTTTGAATAGTTACCTTCAGTGGGAGCTTCACTGTCGTTTTTAGTATTTTCCTCTTCCATAATTTAGAGTTTTCTTCACGAAATATACTTTCTAATAAGAATTTATAGTTTACTTGATTTTGAAAACAAAAAATTGAGGTTATGTGGATACCAGAACATAGAGCTGAATTTAGCATTTCAGGAATGCACATTAAGCCTGTCTTCCACTTGCGATTTTTGGATTTTGGACAGTTGCTCAAAAAACTTCATTTGAGATAATTTGCCATGTTCTATAATAATTTTCTGTTTCTGATAAGGATTGTTAATGCCTTAATTTAATGATTCGGTATCATTGAAATGATGAAAATGCACATTCAATGGATATACGAGGGGTGGTCCAAAAGTTCATAGGATGGAGGAGATAAATAGGGGATAGTGGCGCTTGGGCTCGTCATATTTCTTGGATACTCATTATTAACATATAAATTGAGTCTCAGCCCTATTGCGTCATCTGAAACCATGGGTAAAATTTAATAAAGTGCAAAAAGTTAGAAAGTGAACCTTGAGATATCTTCATGCATTTGTTGATACAGCCAAATACAATATGCTTATGAACGCGAACGAATTCGGCGTTGCGAACTGTGCCGTATCTTTATTCCCTATTGGGATAATTGGTCTACAGCACCCCTTCTGTGGTACTAACAGCTAGAGACAGCTATAGAGAATTCTGTCAGTTTGGCAACATCGTTCTGTTGCTGTTCAGTTGTTCAAAGAGTGTTGTTTACATTGTCGTTTCGATTTGACGCTCATAAATCTAATTATTTTACTGATTTGGTGGCAGTTTTTGGTGCTTAAGAGTATTCCGATAATAATAGTTATGGAAAAATTACGAAAATGTTGAATTATATTCAGAAATTGTAGAAATGAAAATCTAACCTATTGTTTACCCCTGCCGCGCTCTGGAAAGTACACGTGGCTGAATGAACTGAAACGACTCTAGAATAGTTCCGACTTTTCTAGATAATTCTAGACAGTGTCGTGTTCGCATATAAAGGCGCGCTCGTTGGACCCACATACAGTTACAGTTAAAATTCAATAGTGTTAATGTACTGTGAATAAATTAGTATTAGTTATTGTAGAAAAATTAGCGTTTCAATTAGTGATGTAAATAAATTGGAAATACAGCACTCTATAATTTTTTTTAAACCCGAAAAACGTTACACCACTATAGAGCTTGGTGTATTACAAAGCAATGCTATTCACGCGTATGGTGATCGCGTTTTCGGAAACTTACTCACTTAGGGTACGTTCAGATGATGAGCGCTCAACGCGCGTTCTGCTAACGCGCGTTTACAACTACACATATCTTGTTTAGGGACGTTCAGATGATGGGCGTTCAAAATACATGTAGTTGTAAATGCGCGTTAGCAAAACGCGCGTTGAGCGCTCATCATCTGAACGTACCCTTACTCTGGGTTACTAACTCGATCCATTGGGTCGCGTGACGGATCTACTCGGATCAGGGACCCGAGTTCTAAGTTTACGAACACATCAGGTTAAGGATTTGAAGTGACAGTCGTATCAATAACACAACCAAATATTTTATGGATTTATTTTTTCAGTCCCAGTTCATTTTCGGATTACGTATGTTAAAGAAGTAGAGAATGTATTTTTTCAGTTTCAGTTTATTTACTGATTGTCTCTAGCTTTGCTTGAATTTATTGGCTTCTGTAAAATTTTTCTTATAATTTCTAGTGTGTCCTCGCATGTTCAATGTTATTTTTAAGTGCCTATGTTAAAGAAGTAAAGAAGTCTTTAGCTTTAACGCAGAAAGGACCTGCATACAAAGTTATGAAAATGTTGTTTTACATTATTTTCTCGGCTCATGGACCACACATTTTACACTGAGCCAAATTCTCCTCTCTTTTCACGATTTTTTGGAATAGAATATATGAAATTCTAAGAAAAGAGTAGAAGACTTATTCCCGCCTTCTTCAAATACAAATTTGAACTGCAGTGCGCATGCAGTGACTCTACGACCCTGGTCTTGTGTAGGGTTACGATATATCAACCTGAGTCAGCGATCGAGTTAATAGTACCGTACTTTCTAAACACAGGTTGGATGTTCGGGTTAGTTAAACGAACCCGAAGGTTACGGATCGAGTTAACCCGAGTAAGTATCCGAAAACGTCCCTTGTTTACTTCTTACTCTGAGGTTATAAATATGGAAGTTGAAAAATTTACTGTGGATTATACTGAAATAAAACAACAAGAATGCAAAAACTAACTATATCCCCCTAAAAATACAATTATTATAATATTTTCTTCTTTTCCTAGGATTATCGAAACAACTGTAGAGGTCGTTGAGCTTCAAACAGTCACCTTTAGAGAGAGCTTTTCTTTGGCCTAATTTTCTAACCCCTGGCATGGTTGCAGTTATTGTTGGTTTGCCTTGCTCTTTGCTGAAATAGTACTTTCCGTAATGCATTATGGAATCGTAGTCATACTCGAAGCTATAGGTAGTGTTGTCCAAACTCAGTTTTTCAAAATTCGATTTGAACTCTGTAAAAAATAAAATATTAGTAAAAAATTTCGGATGTTATCGCGGACTATTCTAGACTGGTAATATTTTGGTTTTCAGAGTTTCGTGAACGCCTCTAATTCATTACCCATGGGTAGGTATAATAACAGGATTTCTGATAGTTTCGATGTAATATGCACCAGTTATCGGTCCGGATATGTGAATTAGTGGCCTTCTTCGTCCAAACATAATACAGTGTGTTACATAACAGTAAGTCACAACTTCAGGTGGTCAATCTTCATGTAATTTTAAGAAAAAAAGTTTTTTAAACATGGATCCGTAGAAGGTTCGTTACGGATCGAGCTACATGGTATTGAAATTTCCAAAAAAAATCGTTTTTTTCTTCATAACTCCTGCAATTTATGAGAAATTCAATCCAAATTTGGAATGCTAGCTATTTTCAACAGTCTCCATCATTGCACATCCTGAATATTAACTGAATCAACAGGGTGTTTTCTTTTCCGAAGCCATGTCTCCTTTTTCCCTCTCAAACTTTTTTTGCGGCAGGCCGCTGATTAGCGTAAAATCAATTTTTGATATCTTCGTCCAATTTAAAAGTTTTTTTGACTCTTGTAATTTTTCCGTATCTCTTAACTGTTTTGTTAAATAAAAAATAATAGAAATACTCGATAGGTATGCCCAACATTCGCTTTCATTTTGTTAGCTCGTCATCTGAGACTCAACTTAAGCGTATTCAATATCGAATACAATCTTTCAACAGAGCCGGAACTAGGATTCTAGCGCCTGTGGCAAACTTTCAAAATGCGCCCTTGAAGGAATTTATTTTTCAATAAATATATGATTTTTATAATTGACATTTATTGATTATAAGGGGTTTTCCAATAAAAGGTGTTATTTTGATATTAAAAGAGAAATGCCATTTTTCAATAAAATTATCGGATGTTTATTTCATTATAAAGAAGAAGCTATGCCGTTAATAGTGGAAAATAACATAAAGCAAATGACCACCACGACCACGCTTACAGGACCATATCCTTTTAATGAAATTTTCCATAACCAAATCGCAAAGTGGCTGCCCTATGTCCTCGATAGCCTCACGAATTCCATCTGTGAGGTTTGAATCGACGTTGGGCTATTGGCGTAGACCCTCTCTTTCACGAAGTCGCAAGGTGTTAAATCACAAGATCCCGGTGGAGAATTGTAATTACCTCTTCGAGAGATAACACGGTTCGGAAACTTTTCCCGCAAAAGACCAATGGTTTCGTTGCTTGTGAGGCACGTAATGCCGTCTTGTTGAATGTAAACGTTGTCCAGATCAGTACTATCTAATTTCGGCCATAAAAAATCATTGATCATCTCTCGATAGGGCAATCCATTCACCGTAACTGTTGCTCCCGCCTCATTTTCCGAAAAGTGGTCCAATGACTCCGCCGGACCATGAAGCGCACCAAACAGTCACACGTTGCGGATAGAGAGGCTTATCAACAATAACTCTTGGGTTTTCCTAGCCCCAGATGCGACAATTCTGCTTGTTAACGAGGCCACCGAGGTGGAAAGGGGCCTCATCACTCAAGATGATTTTTCGATGGAATTCCGGTTCTTGTGTTAACTGAACTTCATAAGTCATAAGACCCAAATCTTTATGCAAAATACGGTGTAATGACGTTTGTGGAATCCCTATTTCCAAAGAACGACGAGGCATGGACAAATCTGGATTTTCTTTACATATTGCTGCTGCCACAGCAGCAATATTTTCGGCTGTTCTCGAGCGACGTGCACGGGTTTTATTCTTCACATCACTAACTTGTCCCAAGATCTCAAATTTTTCCACCCATTTCTTCATTGCGGTCCGACAAGGTTCTTGAAGCGTGTATCGTTTCATTTTAGTAATGACGTAGTTTCTACTTGTCAAGTGTCAAAAAATGACAGCTTCAAACGTGATATCTACCGAAATAGCGGGCTTTTCAAAATAACACCTCTTTTTGGAAAACCCTTTATTTTGAAGAACCTTTTATTGACAATAATCTACCATATTTTAAGGTAATGGACAATGCATCTAGAGTCGTGTTTCTCGCCATGTATAATTTTCTAGGATTTTGTTCCGTATTGGTAGTGTTCGTTAACTACGTGTTTCTCAATTTTGTAAACTGGTAAATTCGCCACTTTGAAATATAGAGCTTGTAGTCAATCTTGATGTAAAATGGAATATTTCATATTTCACATTTTGCGCCCCTAGGTCGTTTGCGCCCGTGGCAAATGCCTCCCTCGCCACGCCCACGGTCCGGCTCTGTCTTTCAATAACTTTTTACTGAAAAACGCTTTTGCGGACCCATGTTTATATGGCCTTTTTTTGAAATTATACGTAGATTCATCCCCTCAAATTGTGACATCTACTATTATGTAACACCCAAAACATATATCTCATTGCCACCGCGAAAAAAGAGCAACTTGAATAGCTCTTTCAGATCTATTTCGAGTTCGACATCCTGGTTCCCTCAAGAATTTGGAGGGAATCCCTCCAAACTCTCGAGCGAAAGCCCTCACTTAGTACCCCAAACCGTGACTCATTTGTAAATAGCGCATTCCTGCATTCTTCTAAACGCCAGTTTTGATGAGTTCGCGCGTTTGATGAGAGTAAAAAGTAACCTTTGTTCACTTCTTAAGGTTGACGCTTACTTGGACGAGACGAAGCGAAGAGTTGTTTTCCGCAGGCACGATTTGCACTGAATCAAATGGGTAGACGCTCACTTGGGAGGCGCGAAGCGAAGATCAGAATCGTTCGATTCAGTGCAA
This sequence comes from Propylea japonica, assembly GCA_013421045.1. Classification (NCBI taxonomy): domain Eukaryota; kingdom Metazoa; phylum Arthropoda; class Insecta; order Coleoptera; family Coccinellidae; genus Propylea; species Propylea japonica. Next base: position 97,711,965 of record CM024239.1, read on the forward strand.
ATCGTGCATGCGGAAAACAACTCTTCGCTTCGTCTCGTCTCGTCTCGTCCAAGTGAGCGTCAACCTCTACAGTGAGGTTCGCACCCACTGCAGACGAGCGATTAGGTGACGAACCAGTTAATAAAGGCCTTCTGGTCCGCAATCCTGATGCAAAAACTCTTCTACGAATTTATTGTAGTATGTAAATGAAATTCCAAGGTTGTGGGCTCTTTGGAATTTCGACCTGAGTGTCAGTGCCGCCACTGACTTATTTCTATGGGCCGATTGGGCAATATACCGATCTCCTCGAATGCTGGTAACACCATTATAAGTTCTGTGGGTAACACCAGGACGACCACTTCAAGGCGTACTTTGCACTTACCAGTTTTCTCATGGCATCTATAAATCGTTCTGCTGAGCGTGCTTCGAATCTATTGGGTATCTGATGGCGTGGGAACCCTTTTTGCTAGAAGGCAATAATTCTATTTCTGTCAAACTTAGAAAACGCGTTTCTATGCATATTACTGAATTTTCAACTATTTAAAACGAAAACTAATGATCCTGGAGCTTGCAAACTAACGATCTGAGGTCCACCCTGTTTACCAACAACAGACTAGCAGCCCTTTAGGCATTTAAAAGGCCGGATCAATAGGTAGTCTTACCCTTGCTCTTTGGAATTCCGACCTAAGTGTCGAAACCGTCACTACCTATTTCAACGGGCTGATTGGGCAATATACCGATCTTCTCGAATTGTGGTAACACGAGGACGACCACTTCGAGGTCTACTTTGAACTCCACCAGTTTCCTTCTAGCGCCTAATAGTTTTGTTACAGTGCTTCGAATAATGTTCAGTTTATTTTTTATCTGATGGCGTTAGCGCTCTTCTTGCCACAGAGCAATAATTCTAGTTCTTCCAAACTCAGACAACTTGTTTCTAGGCATATTACACAGTTTTTGAACTAACCGGTACTTATAATGAAAAAACTACTGATCCGCAGAAAGAAACACAATTGACAAAATCGATATTTTGAACACATGAACATTTTTGTTTCGTTATGTCATAGTTTAAGGAAGGTCTCTTCAAACAATGGTTTATGTTATCGTTTTATTTGGTTGTCAACAAGTTCCTTTGTTGTCAGTAACAACATGTTGTGGATCTTGATTATTTTATCACCACACTAGGGGGAGGGGGGGTGCAAAACTTGTGAAAGTTTTTTTTATGTTCTGGCTCCCACGAAAAGAGATATCCTGTTCAGAGAACATCGTGAGAACCAAGGGAAAGAAGGAAGGAATTGGTGTTCTTTTTGAATTTCTGGAGGCTATATGCCTCGGGGAACACCTCCCTAGGCAATGTGTTCGAGAGCCTCGCAGGTCGTTGGATGAACGAGTCTTTGAAAAAGGATTATCTGCAAGTTTCTAAAGTGACCACATAGGGGTGCGAAGATCAAACTTGACAGGTCAACCTTGAAGAGACTGTCAAAAGAAGAACTATTGGTGATATTTCCGAAAAGCATCGCTCATGAAAATATCGATAAAATAGAGGCAGATCGCCAACCCTTCTACGGTGTTCCAGAGGAGAGAGCGAGTTAGTGAGCGATGCATCACCGACGAGACGAATTTTTTTGGATAGAATCCAACAACTTCAGAATATGTTTAGGTGCCGCACCCCCAATAAGGGAACAGTACTCCAAGACAGGTCGGATCTGTGCCTTATATGTAGATCATAAGCAGCTGACTGGAAGTGAATAGCTCCTGGCACGAAACAGAAAACTAAGTTTTTGGGATGCACTTTTAGCGATTGATCTCACGTGATTTTCCCAAGAAAAGATATTGCTGATAGTAATAAAAAGCATCGAGATGGATGACTTCAGAGGTATGGTCACTCCTGACAAGTTTATGTTGGGCATAGTAAGATCGGCCCTTCTAAAGAAAAGACATGCTTGTGTTTTGTTACCATTGAAATCTACTAAGTTATTAGATCCCCATTCAGGAATTGTTGCCAAGACCATTTTCATGTTGTTAATATAATTAACTGTAATATTTTAATTTCTGAATAAAATTCTTAGAATGAAACACTTACTAGGTATAATGTTGTCATAATGGATTTTGACGAACTTGTCCCTGTCAAATCTCGATTGCTCATGGAAAATTCCTAAAGCATGCATCAACTCGTGTAAGGCTCTTCCTGGGGTTCCCAGACAGTTTGGACTCGCAGCATCTGGAGCTTGCAAACTGACGATCTGGGGACCGCCCTGTTTACCAACGAAAGACCAGCAGCCCTTTGGGTACTTGATGGGCCAGATCAACAGGTAGTCTTCACTTGCCATCCCACGGTACGAATCTGATGCAGGTCATGAAATTGAGTGTACGTATGGCTTTACGGATGGTGGCTTCTTCGGAGGGTTCTGTATGTGAAAGAAGCAAATATACAGGGTGTCACAAAATAGTATGCCACAACTTGAGGGGATGAATCTACAGTAGAACCCCGATTATCCGTGCCAGTCGGGACCAAGCCTTCGCCGGATAATCGAAAACACGGATAATCCAAAGACCTAGTTTTAATTTTCAACCATTTATTTAGACAGAGCTATGTGTCAAACAAACAAAAAAACGTAATACTAGATACATGCAACAATAAGAAATAACAGTTTTAATATTTAAACATAATGTCTAAACGTACATTGAACAGTGTCTATAAATATTTAAACATAATGTCTAAACGTACATTGAACAGTGTCTATATGTCACATTAAAAATCGCTTGAAAAAATCACCGATTTTTGTTTGTTTTTGGCTTCGTAAATTCTACACTTTATAATCTCCCTCATTTTTTTAAGCTTCTAAGCTTGTCAGAATACCGCACGGAGAATCCGCCGCCCGGATAAAGCGCGCACGGATAATCGAGGTTCTACTGTACTTATAATTTCAAGACAAAAAGTCCATATAAACATGGGTCCGAAAAGCTTCGTTAAAGAGCTACAGGGTGTTGAAATTTCCAAAAAAAATAGTTATTTATTATACAAGGGAAAAAAGTATTTGATTTTAGCTCGAGGTTATGTTGTCTCTCGACGCGAAGCGGAGGGAGACAAAAAGCCGAGAGCTAAAATCTAATATTTTTCCCGTGTATAATACACTATTTTTTTCTGTGACAGAAAAAACGACCATTTAATAGTGAAAGAAATATAACTGTTCACGAAATTACTTTTTTCCCCGGGAAAAAAGTGAGTACTTTTTTCCCGGCTACATAGAGAATCATTTTTTTGACAGGAAAAAAGTAATTTCGTAAAAAGTCATATTTTGTGACCTGTCAAGAGATATAAAATGTCACATTTTTTTCCCGTCACAGAAAAAATTCGTTTTTTCTTCATAACTCCTTCAGTTTTTGAGATATTCAGCCCAGATTTGGAATGCGATCTATTTTCAACAGTCTCCATCATTGCACGTCCTGAATCTCAACTAGAATGTACTGAGTGTTTTCTTTTCCGGAGCCATGTCTCATCTTCCCTCTCAAACTTTTTTGCGGTACGCTACTGGTCAGCGTAAAATCAATTTTTGATATCTTCGTTCAATTCAGAAACTTTTTTGACTCCTGTAATTTTTTCTCATCTCTAACCATTTTTGAGTAAAAAAGTTATTGAACGATTGGATGTTATATAAAAAAAATAGAAATACTTGATATATAGGTATGCCCATAATTTGCTTTTATTTTGATAGCTCGTCATTTGAGACTCCACTTAAGATTAATTACATTTCAACATACAATCGTTCAATAATTTTTTTAACGGTTGGAGATACGAAAAAATTACAGGAGTCAAAAATGATTCTAAATTGATAGAGTATATCAAAAACTGATTTTCCGCTGACCAGTGGCGTACCGCAAAAAAGTTTGAGAGAGAAAAAGGGGACATGGCTCCGGAAAAGAAAATACCCTGTAGATTCTAGTTAAGATTCAGGACGTGCAATGATGGAGGCTATTGAAAAAAGCTAACAGTCCTAATTTGGATTGCATGTCTCAAAAACTGTAGGACTTATGAAGAAAAAACAATTTTTTTTGGAAATTTAAACACTCTGTAGCTCCGTAATGAAGCTTTTGCGGACCCATGTTATATGGACTTTTTTTCCTGAAATCATACGTAGATTCATCCCCTTAAGTAGAGACATACTATCATGTAACAAAATTCGAAAATTACAGCGGTTTAAGTAAAACGAGCGCACAAAAACGGCTGACAATGCGTGTTTAATGTTTCACCTAAATGTTTACCATCTATCAAACATGAAGCAAATTGAATAGGTTTGCTCCTTTGTTCAAGTAGTTTTCTTCAAAAACAATGGCTCCATCATAATTCATAAATACTACAACAACCAGGCACGTAGCGGGTGGGGGGAGCTAAGGGTCTGAAGCCCCCCCCGAAATTATTAAAATGTCAATAAGCATGTGTTCAGTTATACGTTGTTATCATGAATTATTATTGTACTCAAGTTAGTTATAATTCACTTACCATACAGTGGACTAATTGTATAAGGCACGGTACCATTAACCCATATTTTTTCCGGAAATTTTTCCCATTGCAAACCCACCCTCCAATAATTATAAATTTCATTCGTCAAAGCCATGTCACCTTCGAATAAACCTGGAGTTACTTCCGGATCTTGGTTTTTCAGATTTTCCATGTTTTCCATGTCCACACTGTCTGCGAAAAATTGATTTTAGTATTTACGAAATGCTTTCACTTTTCAGGAATAAACTAATTTTCAGATTGGTAATTTTATTTCTTGAAAATAAATTTTAATTTTTGCGGAGATGTTTCGATTTAATTATTATTATGTCTTTTACATTTTCTTTTATTGATAGGTAGGTATATTGATTCGATTCTATCTGCCGACAATGATGCTTTTCTGTTTTTAGGCGCTTGTTCTACTTAAGCAAGTGCTATATCGTTTTGTTGTAATTTTCGAATTTTGTGCCGAAAAAGGTCTCAAACTATAGGGTTGGATTCCCTCATGACGAATCCGTGGTCAAATTCAATTCTGCCTGTGGGGCCGGCCGTCCGTCCGTAAACACGATATCTCTCGAAAGGATTTTCCTAGAGTTTAGATACTTGAAATTTTCAGGGTAGGTTCGGTTCCGCAATGCAGTTGAGTTCGCTGGCAAAACCTTACAGGGTGTTCCGTAGAATGTGACCATTTAAAATGTTTGTTCCTCAATCTCAAACAGACCGAAACCGATCAGAATGAAAGTAGTTTTAACAGAAAATTCAATCCATATATTTAAACAACAAAATATCGGATTCTAGGTTCATGCAAAATTGTAGAGGATCGCATATGCAGAACCATATACAGGGTGTCCCAAAACTCGACGTCAACCCGGAATCGGGTGAAAGGGCAAGTAATACTGGTTGTCAGAAAGATATGAAGAAAAATTTAAGTTGCATGATTTTAAAATAATAGGCATTTGAAAAAACACAGAAAATTCTACAACCCGTGACTGTCTTTTCACTCCTGTTGCCACAAATATCAACTTTTTCCAACTTTTTTTTGGTGTGTAACCCTGAATAATGCTTTTCTAAACTGTTATCAGAATTTTGATACCAGCTGCTCTAGGTTTCATAAAAATAGGGCTAACTTCTCCGAAAAAAAATCAAAATAAACAATTGCCTAGTTTCAACTGACTGTATTGAAAAAAAAATGTACTACGCAAGTTTGGCATGTTTTGTCAAAAGTTGGCACATAGTGAGGATCCAAAATTGTATAATTCTTGGTATAATTCGCTCTCGATTGCCTGTGAATACACTTTTTCTTTAACTGCTTCCTAGTAAAAAAAGTCCAATAGATTCAAGTCCGGTCCCCGAGATTGGACCAGAACTTCCGATCCATCTTCCGGGAAAAAATGTTTCCAGAAAAAAAATTTCCAGAAAAATTACTCCAGAAAAATTTTTTCTGGAAAAATTATTTTCTCTGGAAACATTTTTTCCGGAAGATGGATCGGAAGTTCTGGTCCAATCTCGGGGACCGGACTTGAATCTATTGGACTTTTTTTACTAGGAAATTGTATAATTCTTGGTATAATTCGCTCTCGATTGCCTGTGAATACACTTTTTCTTTAACTGCTTCCTAGTAAAAAAAGTCCAATAGATTCAAGTCCGGTCCCCGAGATTGGACCAGAACTTCCGATCCATCTTCCGGGAAAAAATGTTTCCAGAAAAAAAATTTCCAGAAAAATTACTCCAGAAAAATTTTTTCTGGAAAAATTATTTTCTCTGGAAACATTTTTTCCGGAAGATGGATCGGAAGTTCTGGTCCAATCTCGGGGACCGGACTTGAATCTATTGGACTTTTTTTACTAGGAAGCAGTTAAAGAAAAAGTGTATTCACAGGCAATCGAGAGCGAATTATACCAAGAATTATACAATTTTGGATCCTCACTAAATGAGCCTACTTTTGACAAAACATTCGAATAGAAAATGTTGAGTGCTGAAAAGCACCTGCTCAGGGCTTTTTAGGTACTCAAATTTTTTCGTTTTGATTTTATTTTATCTGAAATTGATTTCATACTTTACTTATTTTTTTCCGAACTTGGATTCGCTTATTCCAATTCCTTTTTACTTTCCTCGAAATTTATTTCACACTATCCAAATTGATTAAATTTTTTCCAAATTAATTTCACTTTTTCAGAATGTGTTTCAAAAAATTTAATTCAAGATTTAATGCACCAAAAAGCAAAGGTCAACACATAATTAAGGGTTATTTTCTAAAAAATAATTATAAGAGAAAACTAGGGACACTCACCATCCTCCGACAGGGGTGGACGAAAAACATCGGGCACATGCGGAAAAAGAAATTTGGCACGACTTACGGGCAAGATAACAATTATCGCACAAATCAGAATAAGCAGCAGGCGCAAGTTGAGCATCTTGAGCACCAAGACGACTCAAAACGGACAGTCACCTAGTTCCTACATTCGTGACACCGAAAGTCTTCGACACTGAAGAGGACGACGATGGCATGTCTTCTCGTATTGCGGTACAACTGTTATAAACTCTGAAAATTTATCGTGGTCGTGTTAGGGATTTGCATATCAGGTATCTTCTGTTCTGATCGTTAGGCCTGATGAACTAAATTATTGATTGATTGGGCACAGTGGCGCATTGGGTGATAACGATGAGAGGTGTCCCTTCTTATATTTTTGCGCTTCCCGCTCATTATTTCTTCAAACCGGCGATTTTTACGGATAATCTCATCTCCACATATACAGTCCGTGTCAAAATTATGGAAGAGAAATTAATTTTTTCAGGAGAAAAAAATTGGCAAGAAAATCTTGGAACAGGTTAATTTTTGTTCCACTTTTACCAAATTTGATGTATTTTTGAAGGATTTTTTTGAGCCCTGTGCCATCCCCGTCAACCCTCTAACTTTTTTGAATATGCAAAGTGGGTCATGTGGTACTTTTTTGGTGAGTTATTTGTATCTTTTTTACAGGCGTGCAGAAATTTTCAAGAAAAAATTTTGAAAAAATTAGTTCGAAGAGGTTTTAAATATGTACAGGGTATCCCATTTTGGGCACTTTTACGGGATATCTCCGTTATTTTTAACGTTAGCGGGATGCGGTTTTCGCGACAGTGTGCTACTTTTTTGTGAAACTAAAGATGGCGCAATCAGTTTTTGCATAGCTCTCTTAGTTTTTGCTATACAGGGCGGAAATGAAAAGTATCACTTTTAATCACCTCCCGTATCTCAGTTGTGCTTAATCTTGGAGAAATGGATGGTTGAAACGCATCCATATAGATTTTTTCCGTAGAATCCAGTGGCGTAGTCAGTTTTACAATTAAACTTTCGGTTTTTGAGTTATTAGGCAAACATATGTTTTTTAAATTGGACATCCTGTATATTATTTCTTATTCTTATTAAGCACAATCTCAGCTTTTCAAAAACATATGTTTTTATGCATTTATTTTCAAAACCAAGCTCAGAATTCAAGGTTTTGTAATTCAATTGTGAATAACTAAGTAGTAGGCTCTATGACTGTTTATTAAAAACAAAAAAAATGTCAAAGCTTTGTCGATTGGTTTAAAAGTTTACAGTTCTCTCAGTTTTATTATTTATTATATCATATTAATGATTCAGTTTTAGTTTTTCTCATTACGGCTGCTTACGAAAATACGAGAAATATGACATGCTTGTTTGTGATCTAGATATTATGTTAACATTATTTTCGATTTCTGACGAAATCTTGACATTTTTTTTGTTTTTAATAAACAGTCATAGCCTTCTACTTGGTTATTGACAATTTAATTACAAAATCTTGAATTCTGAGCTTGGTTTTGAAAATAAATGCATAAAATAATATGTTTTTGAAAAGCTGAGATTGTGCTTGATAAGAATAAAAAATAATATACAGGGTGTCCAATTTAAAAAACGTATGTTTGCTCAATAACTCAAAAACGGAAAGTTTAATTGTAAAACTGACTACGCCACTGGATTCTACGGAAAAAAATCTATAGGAATGCGTTTCAACCATTTCTCCAAGATTAAGCACAACTGAGATACGGGAGGTGATTAAAAAGTTGTACTTTTCATTTCCGCCCTGTAGAGCAAAAACTAAGAGAGCTATGCAAAAACTGATTGCGCCATCTTTAGTTTCACAAAAAAGTAGCACACTGTCGCGAAAACCGCATCCCGCTAACGTTAAAAATAACGGAGATATCCCGTAAAAGTGCCCAAAATGGGATACCCTGTACAATTTTTCATGGCGTGAAAAATTAGAATGAGTGAAATACTACGCTTCAGTTATGATCTTAGGTAGGTATGTCATAAGCTCAGAGGAAGAAGTACTTCTTCCTCTGAGAGAAACACAATCATGTCTACTGCCTCTAAATCAAGGCATACTGTCACAACACAGAAGAAATTAATGGAATACAATTAACATAAAACAGGCTGTAGGTCGCTGACGGAAGGAATTGAAAAAATAGTATTCAGAAAAGCATTCAGAATTAAATTATCTTTAGAATGACCCAATAAAAAAGGTATACTCCTGGAGAAAAAAATTTGATAGCGCAGCGACGCCTGGCGTCCTAATTCTTTTCTCCGACTTTCACACGCACATCCCAAGTCAACATTGACTTGTACCAAAACAACGCCAACAGAATAAAAAATATTCATCCCTTTTCGAGAAAAATTAGGTTACCAAGATAAGTGGAATCAACCTGTACATACTATCAAGCCAATAATTATAAACAGGGTGGTCTCATCAATACACCGACATATTTTAGTAGATGTTCTAGCCATTATTTCATTTAAATCATATAATGCAAAAATATTCATTTCATAAAGTTCACAATTAATTGAAATCAAGTTCAAGAAATTGATATTACACATGCTTTGTTATGATTCTCTAAATTATCATACGTGAATTGAGTAGTGAACGAGGAGAAAATTTTCAATTTAATTTTTGTGGAGAAATCAATTTCTAAAAAAGCGATATCAACTTCAATACGAGTGAAAATACTAAATCCAATTGATGAGGAAGTAAAAAAATTTCTGAAAAATAAAATCAATTTACAAAAAACTCTAAAAATTCAAAAATTCAAGAATGACCCCGGACAGATGCATTTAAGCGCTCGTTCATTGGTGGAGTAATGCAAAAATTTAATATGGGACTCCAGTTTGATACAAAATACATGAATGCAAAATTTTCGCACAATCGAAATTTTGTTCAGGAAATCAATCAAAAAATAAAATATGTAAAAAATGAACAACTGAAAATATCAAAATTTTGTGGTGTTGATTTCACAATCCTTTTTAAAATTTGCATGAACATTCACTCGGCAATGTAAACATTACATCCTTGAACTTCATTTCGTTTCAATTCAAAGCTTTTTATGGAACTATTAGATTGTTTTTTCATTATTACGATAGAAATTTTTATGGTTGTATAAACGTAATTCCACATTTTTTTGCGTACTGCTTGGAATAAGAGTGAAACATTTAACTGCGGAATTTCAGCCCGATCCAATCGACAAATTTTGAATTATTCGAAAAAATGAATAATTTAGAAAAAAATTCTGGAGTTCTGATTATGCGATCTTCTCGAAATTTTGCATCAAATTCAATACAAGAATCTTCACTATTAGAATAAATTTCACTCGAATCGGGTATTTTGTTGTGTAAATATAGGGAGTTTTTTTCCATATTCCGAATGAATTTTCTGTTGAAAAAAAATGGCAATAAAATCCTGAAATAGGTTAATTTTGTTTCACTTTTACCAAATTTTATCCATCTTTGAAGGATTTTTGTTGCACTCTATGCCATCCCCATCAACCCTCTAAATTTTTTGAATAAGAAAAGTGGGTCATGTGGCTCTTTTTGGGGAGTTCTTAGTATCTTCTTTACAGGCGTGCAAAAATTTTCAAGAAATTTTTTTTTAATTAGTGCAAAGAGGTTTTCAATATGTGCACTTTGTCATGGCTCATTTACTTTGAGATTATGGTACCTGTTGAAATTTGTCATCTAATGAAAGTCAACCATTACAGTTTTCTCCATGCACAACTTTATATCCCCTCACATGAAAATTAGAATCATAATTGAAGGACAGTGTTTCAATTATGATCTTGAGTAGGTATGTTATTACTACGTTTCTAATAAAGTTGAAACTTTTCGATTAAATCTTATAATTCAAAGAAAGTATACTGACAACTCAATTTTTTCACACATTCTTATTTTTCACATTTGAAGTGGTTGAAAGTTATGCATGAACAAAAACTTTAATGTTTGACTTGCATTCGGTAACAAATTTCATCAGGTACCATCGTCTCAAAATAAATGAGCCATGACAAAGTGCACATACTAGAAACATCTACGAAGTAACTAATTTCTGCACGCCTGTAAAGAAAATACAAATATCTTGCCAAAAAAGTATCACATGACCCACTTTCCCTATTCAAAAAAATTCAGTGATTTTGTTGTCAAATTCTGTTGAGGAATTTGTTACATAATTTTGACGCACACTGTATATACTCATAAGGAACCTCATAAGAAATGTTGTGGCCATAGTTTTAACAGAAAATTCGTTAGGAATATGGAAAAAATCCCTATATTTTCGAAACAAAATACCCGATTCGAGTGAAATTTATTCTAATAGTGAAGATTTTTGTATCGAATGTTGATGAAAAATTTCTAGAGGATCGCATAATCAGAACTCCAGAATTTAATTTTTCTCTAAACTAGTAATTTTTTTGAATAAAATTTGTCGATTGGATCGGGCTGAAATTCTGCAGTTAAATGTTTTACACCAATTCCAAGCAGTAAGCAAAAAATTGTGGAAGTTGCGTTAATACAACCATAATTCCTATCGTAATAACGAAAAAACAATCTAATAGTTCCATGCAAAAGCTTTGGATTGAAACGAAATGAAGTTCAAGGATGTACATTGGCGAAGTGAATGTTCATGCAAATTTTAAAAAGGATTGTGAAATTAACACCATAAAATTTTGATATTTTCCGTTGTTCATTTTTTACATATTTTATTTTTTTATTTTTTTCCAGAAATTTCGGTTGTGCAGAAATTTTGCATTCGTGTATTTTGTATCAAACTCGAGTCCCCATATGAAACTTCGAGGTAATAGCTTCATTACTACACCAATGAACGAGCGCTCAAATGCATTTGTCCTGGGCCTTTCTTATTTTTTTTTAATTTGATGGAGTTTTTGAAAATTGATTTCATTTTTCCGAAATTTATTTTACTTCTTCATCAATTGGATTTACTAATTACGAAAAAAACCTTTTTTATTGTGTCATTCGAAAGATAATAAAATTCTGTTTCTTCTGAATACCAGTTTTTCTATTCCTTACCGTCAGCGACCTGTAGCGTGTTTTATGTTAATCCTATTTCATTAATTTTTTTCTGTATTGTGACAGTATACCTTGATTAAGAGACAATATATGATTGTGTTACTTAAAATAAAAGAGACTTTGTGGCAAACTATTTCTCAATCATTATATTCATCAAATATTATATTTTATAACAATAAACATTTTTTTAATAATAAATGCAACATGTCAAATCATATGTTCTATATAGCGGTCATTATGATCCATACATAAATTATATCTTTTCCTTAGTTCATTATGAGTTACTTTGTCCAAGTGAACCCTAGTATTCTGGCTGAAGTAACCAGAAAAACCAATGATACCTCTCTGTTGCTGTAAGAAGTAATCCTACTACTTTCGCATTGTCAAATTTCGATTTTTGCTCAAAAGAGCCACTCCTCCTAAAAGAACCATACAATTAGCGACCAATCAATAAAACCTGTTTTTACGTTCTCATATTGGAAGCCTGATTAAATTACTGTTTATCCTCCCAGAAAAGTTGATGTAGGTTACCTATCGCAAATCCATCTCGAGGCAAAAAATGTTTGTATTCATTATTCCTTCTTCTATATATTATCACTCATTCAAAAGCAAAACCCGTTAGTTGACTTGGTCATGATAATAGTCATCAGATAAAGACGTAGGTATTAAGCACTTAAGATAAGTTGATATGATGAAAAAAGAGCTATTCAGGAATTTTGCTCTTCATGAAGGATTGATAGCAGGTTTTAATTGTATAGGGATATAATGATTTAATTGGAAATCAATATTAATATTCTATGACATAAGTTTGTCGCACGTTTTTGAGCGCTCGTTCAACTTAAACGAGTGCTATTCGTTTTGTTCAAATGTCTGTAATTTTTCGAATTTTGAGCCGAAAATGGTCTCAAACGATAGGGTTAGACTCCCTGATCATGAGTTCGAGCTCAAATTCAATTCTGTCCGTGAGGCCGTCCGGCCGTCCGTTAGTACAATAACTTTCCAAGGAATTGTCCTAGAGACTTGAAATTTTCAGGGTAAGGTCGGTTCCCAAATGGTTCGGTTAAGTTCGTTAACCAGCCAAATCGTACAGGGTGTTCCATAAAATATGGCCATTCAAAATTTTTGTTCCTCAATGTCTCAGACGAAACGAAACCCATCGAAATGAAATGTTGCCGCCATATGGAAGATGCTGATAATGAGCTTCATGCAAAATTTTGTGGCCATAGTGTAAGCAGAACCATAAAAAATTCAATCGGAATATTGAAAAAAAGATACTTTATTTTATATTTTATGAATAAAGATTTATACACTGAATGTTCATGCAGAATTTTGTGGCCATAGTGTTAACAGAACCATAGAAAGTTCAATTGGAATATTGAAAAGAAGAATCTTTATATTTCCATAACAGGATATCCGATTCAACTGATTTTTTTTTGTGAATGGAGACTGTTATACTAAATCTTCATGCAAAATTTTGTGGCCATAGTGTCAACAAAACCATAGAAAATTCAATTGGAATATTGAAAAGAAGAATCCCTATATTTCCATAACAGGATAACCGATTCAAGTGAAATTCATTTTGTGAATCAGAACTGATATACTGAATGTTCATGCAAAATTTCAAGAGGATCGCATCATCAGAACCATAGAAATTAATTTTTGTAATTATTTATTTTTATATATTTAATTTTTTGAATAATTTTCAGAATATTATTCCGATTGTGCTGAGATTCTGCATTTATATATTTGGTATCAATCTGAAATCCCATATGAAATCGTGAGGTAATAGTCTCATTGCTCCGCCAAAGAACGAGCGCTGAAAAGATCCTGCTCAGGGCTTTTCCACTGACATTCACTGTTTTCAAGTTGTGCATATATTCTTAAAATTTTTGACATATCTGAATTGTCAGTTGGGAAATGCCATACCTCGTTTATTTTTTATACGAACAAAACCAAGCTCAGCTGTCTCATACTAGAGAATTCCAGCATTCTATGGAAATTAATTATTTCGACACATCGTTCGGTTTTTCTCGAATATTTCAATTTCAAGTTCCACATGTTTGAAGAAAATCTTCGAAAAACCTTACGATTTATCGAAATAACGAATGTACCAGTACCACAAGAATTATGTGATTACCCACTATGATTGTTGCGGTAACTCTGAATTTGGAGAGAGAAATGGACTGTATTTATAATAAAAATGAATTAATGAAATTGGTGATCAAAATAAGAAAGAAACAAAAAAAAACAATGTGCACTAGAAAACTCACCGGGAGGCCTTCTTCCACACACCTGAGAGCTCTCGTGTTGGTGGGAATTTTCCTGCAGCGGAATCTTCTTTCTTCTATCACCAGAAGTCTTTTCTCGTCAAAATAAGACGAGATAAAAATAGGCGTTTTCGAAATAAATCGATCAACAAGCGAAAGTAGCGTTTTATGCGTTTTCTACAATATTCCATAAATTTTCTTGATAACTGATTGATTGAAAATCACAATCACAATGTGTTCACTTGACATCTTGAATCTGCCTTGTAACTGGCGATCTTCGGAGTAGTCCAGTGCACATGACATGAGTATTTGAAAATTATTTAAAATTAAACTATATTTAAAATTACGGCAACATTTCCTGCCCCCCAAAAATGCCAAAGCATTTTTCATAAAAGTTTTTACAAACAAAAAAAAGAAAAAAAAATAGCGAAGTTGTGCAAACTATAATGCAGAAGAACATTTGAGTAGGGATTTAACTCCCATACATATTTAGAATCAATATAACAAAAAAAAAAGTAGGATAATACCATGTTAAGAGAGCTAGGGTTCATCGCACACGGGCAAGGGACACAATTTGACCAAGGGGCGAGTTAGGACCCCGTCTCGGGTTTTAACTTGGGCAACCCGTGAAATACCGTCACTACCCTGAAATAGCGCCGTTATACGACCAAGACGCCATTGATTAGGGGGTACGTTATCCGCCTTAATTAAAACTAGTTGCCCCATGACTGCAGGAGTGGAGTTATCGCACCATTTGACCCGCTGTTGCAATGTATGAAGGTACTCGTTCCTCCATCGGGACCAAAAATGTTGATGAAGGTTTTGTAAAAGCTGCCAGCGCGATAACCGATTCAGGGGTTGATCAGTCATATCTGGTATAGGTATCGCAGTTAGCGGTTCCAGCGTCAAGAAATGACCGGGAGTAAGGCAATTCAAATCGTCGGGATCTGAACTTATGGCGCATAAAGGCCTGGAATTCAGGACAGATTCAATTAAAGTGAGCAGTGTATAGAATTCTTCATACGTAAGAATCTGCTCACCGATCACTCTGAAAAAATGTGTTTTGACCGATTTCACCGCAGCCTCGAATAAACCTCCGAAATGACTCCCGGACGGTGGATTGAAATGGAATTTTATAACTTCTTTCTCAGCAGCGGTTTTCATCAAAGTTATTAATTCGCGATTGGCTCCAACAAAATTAGTACCATTATCACAATATAAATCTGTACAACGCCCTCTTCGAGCGATAAATCTCTGAAGAGCAGCCAGAAAAGATTCAGAGGACAGATCATTAGCCAATTCCAAATGAATGGCTTTCGTTGAATGACATACAAAAAGGCAAATGTAAGCTTTCGAAGTTCTCTGTCCTCGATATCTTTTCATTGGTGCAATAGTAAATGGGCCAGCGTAGTCACACCCGGAATGCAAAAATGCTTTTATGGTTGAAAACCTTGATTTGGGTAGATTTCCCATACGGGGTTGATAAGCTGCCGGCTTCATTTTGAAACATTTAACACACCTTGATAACACCGAATTTATCGCACGTCTTGGAGACAATATCCAAAACTGCTGAAGAAGTAAAAAATGCAATTGACGTGGCCCAACATGAAAATACTTTTTATGATAGTATTCAATGAGATGTCTCGTCAATAAACTATTTCTAGGCAAGAGTATGGGGTGTTTGGCACGATAATTTATATCCGCGTATTTCAGGCGACCACCCACTCGTAGGAGGTCATCGATATCCTTGAAAACATTAAGTTTTCTCAAGGGTTTTGAAAACTTCTTGCTAGAAATTTCATCGCCAAAAAATACATGTTGCGTATATTTAGATAAAGTTATCAACGCCGAGTGGAGCTCTTGCGTAGTTAAAGTTCCATATCGTTTTTCTCGCGGATGACATGCATTATGGACGAATCGTAAAACATACGCACAAATACGCAGCACAGTCGAAAAGTTAGAATATGATTTTAAAAGATGTTCACAAAAATGTTCAACTTGAGGAGTAACCAACAAAGAAACATTTCTTTCTTCGCAAGTAACATCATCTGAAATGAAAACTTCAGAAGGTTCTTCAGGCAGCGAACGAACATGACTTTCATGCTTTCTTAAAAATGTAGGGCCCTTCAACCAAAATTCATTGTCAACAATTTCTGATGGAAAAAGACCGCGGCTGCCAAGATCAGCAGGATTGTTTTCGGAACTAACATAATTCCAATGCACCGATGGAATTTTCTCTTGTATATATGCAACCCTATTAGCTACAAAATTTTTCCAACGATACGAAGGTGACCGAAGCCATGCTAAAACTACTTGCGAATCACTCCACGCAAAAACATTTGAAAAGGTGAATTTATGAGACAAAAGGTGAAGTACAAAATTAATTAGCTTGGCCAACAAAACCGCACCACACAGCTCCAGTCGCGGTATACAAATTTTCTTCAGAGGAGCTATTTTACTTTTGGACGTAACGAAGCTCGTGGATATATTTCCATCGCTATTTATTGCTTTAAGATACAAAACCGCGCAATAACCCTTTTCTGAACTATCACAAAATCCGTGAAGTTCCACGCCAACTAAATCTGAAGAAAACAGGTGTCTCTCGATTTTAAATCTAGAAAGACATTCTATCTGGGACCTAAAACGCTTCCAAACGCGCAAAATCTCATCTGGGGGTTCGTCATCCCAAGTGAGACCGATCATCCAAAACCGTTGAATAAGATATTTTACTAGAAAAGTTACCGGCGATAAAAACCCTAAAGGATCGTAAATCCGAGCTAATTGAGACAGAAGTTGTCGCTTGGTACAAGTTTTGTCAGTTTGAGGGACAACAGAAAAGGAGAATTTGTCCTCAAGTGGATTCCACAATAAACCTAAAATTTTGAAAGAAGTGAAATTATCTTCAGAGTTAAAATCAAGTGGATCTAGACTACGCATAGAGGCTGGAAGAGCCTCCAACAATGCAGGATTGTTACTTGACCATTTTCTTAAAAGAAAACCTCCTTTTGCAAACAAATTAATTAATTGATTCTGAAGAATCTTGGCTTCCTCAAGTGAAGAGGCACCAGTAACAACGTCGTCAATATACGTATCTTCCACTAATACCTTTGCCGCTAAAGGATATTCATTTCCTTCGTCTTGCGCCAACTGTTTTAAACAACGCAACGCCAAAAATGGAGCAGATGAAACTCCGTATGTGACCGTTTTCAAGCGATATGTTCTCAAAGGATCGTCAGGAGAAAATCTCCAAAAAATTCTTTGATAATCTAACTGATCGGACTTGACCAAAATCATTCTATACATTTGTTTTATATCGGAACATAACACGTAAGAATGTAAACGAAACTTCAAAAGAATTGAAACTATATCAGCCTGCAATTTTGGACCGGTAAAAAGACTATCATTTAGAGAAAATCCCGAAGGAGCCTTTGCGCTCGCGTTGAATACTACTCGCAATTTCGTGTGAGCACTAGAAGGCTTCAAAACACAATGATGTATAAGATAATACGGGTTTTCGCTCATAGAACTCTCAGGAACATTTCCATGTGGCCACTGTCTAAATATTCTCGCATAAAAGCAGAGTACTCTTCATAAAGACTAGGATTTCTCATGAGTCGGCGTTCTAATAAAAGAATCTTTTAAATGCGATTTCTTCCATACCGCTAAAGCTGGGTATGTCAGTTGCGAAAGGTAAAGAAACTATATATTTGCCAGAAAAGTCGCGTTTATATGTGTTGACGAATATTTTTTCACATAAATCGTCAGCTGGAGAATTGGAATTCACCGATGGGACAGATTCAAGCTCCCAAAAACCTTTTAAAATTTGCGGAAGCGAGTTATCAATTGCTTGACAATCTATGTCACAAAAAAAAGATTTCACACTTCTTGATGAAATGTCGGTTCCCCCTCCGATCAGGATGAACCCAAATATAGTATTGAAAGCGTTTATACCATTTGAACCAGAAATATGACCATTAAGAAGATTTTAGCGAACATATCAGCTCCAAACAAAATATCAATATTTCCCGGACATGAAAAGTGGGGTCGGCTAACTTTAAATTTCTGAACTCATCATTTACAACAGCTGGTATAGGCGTAGTGGGCAATTTTTCTGTTATCTGGTTGATGACAGAAGCGCTAGTATACAATAGGGGAGATTTCCGACCTACTGGTCTTATCGTGATAGCAACTAAGCCTTTACTAGTGCAAGATTTAGAAGAGTTCAGACCCGTTACTTCGAGGTGAATATTCTCAGATCTTAAACCCAATCGCGAGGCTGCATGTTTAGTTATGAAAGATGTCATGCTGCCAGAATCAATTAAACATCTTAGTTTGTGAAAAGTACCGTTTGAATCAGAAACTTCCACTAAAGCCGTGGCCAAAACAACGTATGATGTTCTATCAGAATTTAAAACACCAGCACCCGAAAAGTTAACAACTGATTTCGATTCAGGATTAGAGTTACCACTAGTGGTAGTAGGTGATACATCATTTTCAGATCTCACTTCTTCTTTCAATTTAAAATGCAATAACGTGTGATGCTTCAATGAACAATGCCGGCAAGTGGATTTGGACCCACAAGACCGAATATCATGCAAACTAGATAAACAGTTGAAACATAAATGAAGTTTTTTAGCGAGGTTGTAGCGTTCAAACGGTTTCATATTGAGAAATGAAGGACATTTGAAGATAGAATGGCTGGCTTGACAAATAACGCATTCAAAATGGGAATTCTTCGATGAACCGGCTGCGTTTTCAACAAAAAAATTCTTCATTTTATTTGTCTTGAAGGGCTTTTTATCGACATTGCTAGAATGAACATTGCTAACTGATGGCTTCATATCACATATCATCTCGGAAGCTATACATTCGCGTTCTAAGAATGCAGTAAGATCACTGTACTTAGGAACATCTGATGAACCGTACGCATGTTCGAATCGAGAAACTATTTCGTCGTCTAAACGATCATACAGCATCATCAATAATATAAAGTCCCATTCATTTGTTGGAAAATTCAAGTTTTTCAAAGCACATAAATTTTCCTGAAAAGTATCCAGTAAATCCTCAAAGCATTCGGAACCCTAGACTTAACCTTTCCGGTACCCTCAATGCGACGCCAATGACATTTTGCAAGCCAACGCTTATTATGATAACGTTTAAATAAAGCATCATACGCGGATTGATAATTTCTACCATTAAATTCATAGTGTTGAACTAACTTAAGCGGTTGTCCCTCAAGGGCTGAAACTAAGTAATTAAATTATTTTTCATCATTGCTCAATGAATCGTTGCTATGTACCAGTGAATTAAACAATCCAATGAATGTTGAAAATTGGGTTACATCGCCTGCGAATCTTTTCAATTCCAATTTTGGTAGTTTAATATTCGTATTAGTTTTCGGTTTGAGATCCAAACCTCCAAAATTTCCCGAACCACCGGCCGTTAAAACATCATAAATGGATTTTATTTCATAAAAACAAGCGAAAAACTGTTCTCGAATGTTTTCCTCTCCCTTTAAATCAGCATTTTCCTCCTGAAGCAAAATATCGACAACTATTTTGTGTTCTGAAAGAAATTCATTTCGTATTCTGTCAAGGTCGGAATACCTAGCCTTGAACAAATTCAAAAAACTGTTATCCAATCTTGTCTTTTCTGCGAAATTTAAAAGTGACTCAATCTCACCGATTGCCGTAGTACGATATGCCCTAGCTCGTTTAATTTTCGACATGGTTTCAGAATCAAACAATCAAATGCTGAAGATCGTCCGTTACAGAGCGCGCTTCCAATACTCCTACAATGTATTGAAACGCTGAACGTATGTTCAAAATAATTATCGGAGCGGACAAAAAACTATCGAGAATAAGAAATGTGTTTCCGAAATATTGGCTGAAACGAAATAATAATAATGAATGAATTTCGTTTCTCAAATATTCCTCTGCACAAATATGCAAAACTTCAAAAGTAGCGATATTTCAAATAAAGAAATTCGATCCAAAAATCCGGCGTTACCGAATGACCAAAAAATGTTGCGGTAACTCTGAATTTGGAGAGAGAAATGGACTGTATTTATAATAAAAATGAATTAATGAAATTGGTGATCAAAATAAGAAAGAAACAAAAAAAAACATGTGCACTAGAAAACTCACCGGGAGGCCTTCTTCCACACACCTGAGAGCTCTCGTGTTGGTGGGAATTTTCCTGCAGCGGAATCTTCTTTCTTCTATCACCAGAAGTCTTTTCTCGTCAAAATAAGACGAGATAAAAATAGGCGTTTTCGAAATAAATCGATCAACAAGCGAAAGTAGCGTTTTATGCGTTTTCTACAATATTCCATAAATTTTCTTGATAACTGATTGATTGAA
Source organism: Propylea japonica (assembly GCA_013421045.1). Classification (NCBI taxonomy): domain Eukaryota; kingdom Metazoa; phylum Arthropoda; class Insecta; order Coleoptera; family Coccinellidae; genus Propylea; species Propylea japonica. The sequence continues at coordinate 97,732,416 of CM024239.1, forward strand.
AATCACAATCACAATGTGTTCACTTGACATCTTGAATCTGCCTTGTAACTGGCGATCTTCGGAGTAGTCCAGTGCACATGACATGAGTATTTGAAAATTATTTAAAATTAAACTATATTTAAAATTACGGCAACAATGAGACTGCTGATTTTGATTTCGTCGAGAAAAATCGAGATATTGCATTTTCAAACTGGCAATGCAGATGTCAAAAATTTCAAGGATTGGAGCAACCAATTAAGTAGGAAGCTGGCACAATTTAGGGAGGTATTTGAGGCAAGCTGAAAACTTGTCAGATACCTCTCCTATTAAAGGGTGTCCCAAAATTAACGCAAGATTTGAATTTGCCGCCATTTGTGCAGTGAAGTGTTGGCAACCCTGAAAAAAAAGCAATTGACAGCTAACAGTATAGGGTTATCAAAAATGGAGCGTAACACAATAGAACAACGTGTCTTCATTATTAAAGAATATTTCAAAAATAGTGAAAGCTTGGCGGCTGCAGTTCGAAAATTTCATACAAAATATGGTCGGAATAGTGTTTTAACTTCGTCAACTGTGAAGAGATTAATTGAAAAATTCATGGAGACTGGATCCGTTGGAGACGCCAAACACACTTTTTTATAATTTTTTGCAAAATATTTTTGCACGCGTCTGGCAATGTTAAAACCCCGATTAAATTATCTGGCTTATTTTTTTTAGTATTTATAAAGCATTACACTGCAACATATATAAATAAATTAAATAATAAGCATTACACTGCAACATATATAAATTGCGTATTGCCTCAAATATATTTTTGGGAAAAAAAATAAAAAAAAATGTAGGGGTTGATTTAGCCCCGCTACTCACCAGCCAGGTCTGCAATCCCGAGTTGGAATATAATAGGGGAGGTATCTGAGAAGTTTTCAGCTTGCCTCAAATACCTACCCTAAAATTCGTGCCAGCTCTCGGACTATGAATTTGACCGAGCGTGAAATTCGAATTTCATTCGATAACGGCTAAACTACTGATTAAAGACTCGAAATTTTCGGCACACTCTAACTAGTTTTTGACGAGCAGTTGATCGGAATTACGAAATTATATAGCTATCATTTGAAAAAAAAGAGATTTCATTGTTTTATTGAAGTTCACTTGCACGCCCGGTTTCAGACGTCCTGTATAAAACTTCCTCATAATTTATACAAGGCGAAGTATCAGTATTCCTTTTCCTTCCTTTGTTCCGCTGTTGTGGAAAAGATACAAACACTTATTCGTAACAATGGTTCTATTAAAAAATTTGACGATCAGGCTATAACTCAACAACCGCTTGAAGTGGTTGCCCATATCATACAATAAATCAGTGCAGAATTAAACCAGGAATTCAAATATGTATAAATATACAGGGTGCTACATTTGAAACACCGAAGTTTACATTCGTTTCCGATAGAACCGGAAGTAAATTCCACTTGTAAATTTTTCTAGGAACGAGGACGACAAAGGGTCATATCGAAATGAGGTTAAAATCACAATCAATATCTGGGATCTTCCGCATGGAAAATCTCATTACGTAAAAAAAAAGGACGAATATGACATACTTTGATAACACGAATAATTTATTAGTAAACGAATCGTTACGAAATACCCGCAAGAAATGAAGATAAAACGTTTTAAATATCCCAGGTTAACAATTACAAATCGCTAACCTCCACCTATTCTGATAGAAATATACTTCTAATTTGATGTGGGCTCTTTTCCACAACTTTTCCTTTTGTTTTTTCGAATTTTGTTCTTCAGTTTCGAAAACGGGAGCACATAGGACAAAAGTAGGTTGTTCACCCTCAAGATGTTTGAAATGCCGTTGCCGTGGAAACGGGATTGATCAAACAAAAGATAAAATTTCCCGCATGTGGTCATGTACTTTCATTTTCATATCGTAGGTGCTTGAAGATGTTTGAACGTTTCTGAAGCTTGAATTGTTTTTTTCTTCTTCTATTCGTTGGGTGAGTTATACGTATTTTATTTTCATTTTTATTAAACGATATTCATTCAATTAAAGTTTCAATCTATGTTGTATTATACATTTTTAATATTGCTCAAATAGTGATTGACATTTACAATTTGTCTATTCGATGTCTTGATGGTTATTATGATGAACGTTAGGAACTTTGGTGTCTTAATAAACTTCTGATTAGGTTTGGAGAGATTTCCCAAACCAAAAAATGTTGAAACGTACTTATCGTATTTTTTATACGTTTTTATAACTTGTTGAATTGATGTGATGAGTGATATTGTGATACAATTTCGAATTATTGTTTTTTCTGAATACGAGCTCAATTAGAAAAAATGGAGATAAATAAAAAACTAAACCAAAATATTCATGCTGCAAAGCGTTTTGAACCAGCGTGCTGAATCTTCTGACTTGTAGATATTATGCTGTTAAAGTTAACAATAGAGAGTGGTTTTGTTAATGTGAACTTCAATCGTAATTTAGAATATCGCCACAAAGAGTATGAATTTTAAATATAATTCAGAATTAATTTATTCTTTTCCTGTATTATTATGAGTTGCATGCAAATTATGGATGAAGAACTCAGTAAGAATAATATTTTTTTATTTCGACTGAATCTAAACACTTTTTCCACACAAAATGAACCCTTTTTTCTTACGAACAAACTGAAAGGTACAACTTTTATACTATTATTTAAACGAAGCAATACATTTTAACAGGAATTTATTGTAGAAAATTCAAAGGAACATCTACTTTTTATTTTTGTGAAATAATTCTTATTTCGGAGTTACATACGAATGTGGCCACTAAGAATCGTTTTTGGCTAATATTTCAGAACATTGTTGCATATAACCAATAGAGACACTCTGACTCTCGCTCTGACTAGTGAAAGTAAATTTTTGTCTCTTGCATTGTTGCAGAACGATGTTATTTTTTATAAACAATGGCATAATGTAACCTTTCAAATGAAACAAAATAGGGTCTCTTATTGAAAATTTTTTTTATTCCTTCAGAAAAAATCCGTTAATAAAAAAATTACATCACATATTATAATGAACAGGGTGTTTCAGGATGAGATGCTCAAAATTCGGAATCTTTATCCTGAAGAAAATTGGTTTTTCGAAAACATTTTCCTCACTCCACACAATTTTTGTTTTCCTTTTTTTTTGGATCCTGAGTACGTGTCAAAGCAAAATTTTTTCAATTCAGAATTAATTTTTTTAATTTTCACCAGTGGCGTCCGTACAGACCTCTGCCCGAATTAATTTGGTGAGAAATTTGCCAATGCTTTTTCTCAAATTAAAATTTTTTTTCTGAGATAAAAAGAAAATGCTGTCTCATCTGAAAAATGACGAAATTCTTTGATTACTTCTGAAATCGTCTGGACACAGATTAAGGTGGTTCAGTGCCTTCATTTTGAAATAAAATGTCGTTCATAAGCCACATGGCGTTTCTTTTCATAATGGGGACTTCTTACAACAAAATTGATAAACTTCCATTCGAAAAGCGGCGAAATGAGTCTCCATTTAATATTCTGGATAGGACGATAGGCCCAATCTAATAATTATTCCAATCCATACATTTACAGAAAATTGGTTCCTTTAATGAGTATATCCAATTTTTGTGAATTATTCTCTGCTCCCAATAGGCATCTGAAAATAAGAATGCAGCGCCACGGCAGGCATTCGTAGAACTATTAATATTGACATGGAAGAATTTGGTTGTATTGTTTATGTGTAGGTATATCTGCTTTATTGAAATTTGGATTTATCATCAATATATCAAAGTTTTAGAAATCTATAGTGAACGAGTGTATTACTGCGTAAATGGTGTCATCATTGTTTCAATTTATTTCAGCCATAGCGAAAGATGGATAGTTTAAAAGGCTGTTGAGGAGATAAAGGAAAATAATTTTGTTTGCTTAACAGTTGAAGTAACTTCATTTTATTATATTGAAACAGTACTTTTTCTCTTCACAAGATCATCCTTCGGTGGGGTTTTCTTTGTTTAGACTTCCCTGTCTAAACTTTCAGTTCTACCACTAGAACTATATATATAGAACTTTCCGCTTGTTCTCCTTTCTGGTAGTTAATCCAACAGAAGATTCTAGTATAGGCGCAGCAGTATTTTTCAAAATTACCTCTGTTATAAACTGGCATCTGTTAACAATTAACACCATGAATCTAATCTAACCTACAAGTTTTGTGTGAAAAATAAAAGGAGCAAACTTTCATATTTTCTGTGACTGGTTTACCGATTTTAATTATCAGTTGCCAGGCTTTTCGTCGATCCATCAACACTTTGTCTCTTTACTCCTCGATTTCCTTTCTACCCAAACACGAAATTTATCCCTAGCTTGAGGATATGGAATTGTATATTATTTGGAGTTCTTTTTTTCTCAGGAAGAAAACAGAGGAACTGAACAATAGCGATTTGAATGAATTGTACTTAAAAATTAATAATAATGTTAAATATTCACATAAATCACGACAAAACAATGCAAAATGAAAAAATCATGTAAATATTGAAGGTTACTCAGATCGTCACAAGAGGGCGTATCGCTTAGCTTGATTTGTCTATAATTGAAAATGAAGGACTAAGCTGCCTTTATCTGTGTCTAGACGATTTTGGAAGTAATTAAAGAATTTCGTGATTCTCTCAGATGAAATAACATTTTATTTTCATCTCAGAACAAATTTGTCGCATTAATATATATTTATATTATATATTTAGATTTACCTATTGCTTCGATTTTGGTCTGCTACCGTTGCTCAACAAATGAATAAATGAAACTGTTTAGATTTTCTCGTCTTAATAGTTAGTAGGAGTTTAGCGTCTTCGTGAACTAGCCTATTAGTCATATCAGTTAGTCTTTCCACGAACGTCTATGAATATTAATCATGAAATCGTCCCTGTAACCCAAATCTTTTCAACTTTGCGTGATGCATGACTATTAAACCTATATACATTTTGTCGGAAAAATAATCTATTGTTGTTCCAGTTTTGGTTCTACTTCTTTGCTGGAAGTTTATCCGAATACACTTTTTCACAGTTCATATTTATTGTGATTTTTCACATGCTTTATGATTCTCGATGGTAAAATTAGATGACAGCGTACGACGACAAGCCTGTATCGCTACTCGAAAGGAAAAAGAGGCAGTGGCACAAGAAAAAGGTTAGTATTGTCCAGATCTCTTTTGAGTTTTTCAGACAAAAATCTTTGAAATCGAAAGAAGTATAGATAGAAAATTGAAAAGATTCTGATAGTCAAGCTGCTATTAAAGCACCGAACTCCCATGTCATCGAAGAAAAATTAATAAGTTTGCAAGAGCAGCAAAATCTCATTATTCTAATTTCCTGGTCTCTCAGGAACAAAGGAATGTAGAGGCTAACACACTTACCAGAAAGGGAGATCAAATGCCAATTATTGGCTCAAAATCTTCTGTATCACTGGGTGGTCAACTAAGAATTTCCGATTAAAAGCGCTCTAAAATTGTTCTGAATAGGAATGGAGGAGTGGGGTTGGTTCTTAAACGAAAGAGGGGTTCATAGAAATTCAGTCGCCATGGTTCACTGGACGGGTGAGGAGCGTTCGTTCTGTGTGCGCGCTTATTACCAAAATCAACATATTTTCTCTGATAAAGCCCATTTTCATCTCATCGACTATGTTAACCAACAAAATTGCCGGTATGGATCTTCAGAAAACCCCAAAGAGATACATGAAACTCAATTGCATAATCTGGAGGTCACAGTTTGGTGTGCAATACACGCATAAGGCATTATTGGCCGTATTTTTTCGAAGACGGACTATGGATTCTGATCGTTATGACGTGTATATGTTGAACAATTTTTTTGAACCAGCCCTTCAAGACTAATGATGGATACATCGGGACACTTGGTTTCAGCAAGACAGTGCAAATTGTCACACTTCAAATCATCTTTACCTGTTATTCAGGCGCTTTTTTCTGAAAAATTAATTTCTCGGCGTGGAGACCTTCCATGGCCGCCCAGAAGCCCGGACTTGGCACCTTGCGACTTTTACTTATGGAGGTACCTCAAAAGAGTAGTCTACCGCAGACAATCCTCGCACTCTAATTGCGTTGAAGGAAAATATCCGCCAGTTAACTCATATACTAGAGTATATCGAGGCTCTGGAACTGGAGGGAGAGCTATAACGCTAATGCGAAAACATGAAAGGTCACAGTGGAATGCATCCTTGTGAACAAGCTACATCTAGATTTTCTAGTAAATATGCCTGTTTTAAAGACCTTTTTGGATTAGTTAAAATTTACCCAATTTCATAACTTCCAAAGTGAAGAAAAGTATTCATCAGAATAAATTTTCATTTCAGACGAACTGGAGAATCTTTGGGCGCCTTGGGAAAATAGAACCTCCGGTCATTGGCCACTTTCATCAAGGTACATACTTAACTTTTACATAACTTTTTAGTGAAGGAATTTGTTTTTCGATTAGAGCAAAGAATATTCCATATAGCTCTTAAGAATAAACACAGCATGCACACAACTGAATTGTTTTCTGAAAGAGTGTTGTTAAGGATTGTTTACAGCTCTGAATGATCTTTGATTACACTCAATGGCGAGGGCAGTTGAAATATAAACAAGACTTTGATTTTGAGGAACAATAGTTGGGGGGGAACATTCCTGATTTTTTGTTGTTGGATAGGTTTGTCAGGAGTAAGGGAAGCACGTCGGATGGCCTCATCGACCCTCTCCTTCCTCTGTCAATTGCGCAACGTATTGTTCTCTCCACTCCTTACTCGCTTGTTTAGACTCTGGGGTGTAGTGGTGCACCCATGTTTCATCACAGGTGATAATGTGAGTGAGAAATTGGTCTCCTTGTTCCTGAGATCATGCAAGAAGACGCCACACACCTGAAAACTATGCAATTTCTGGTCAGCTGTGAGAAGCGAGGAAACCACCTGGCGCAACCCTTACGGTACCCTTGCTCCTCTGTGAGTATGGAGTAGGTGCTCCCATAACTTATACCGACCTAATTTGCAATGTCAGAAGTGGTACGACGTCTGTCGTCTTCAATAAGCTGTCGAACACTGATGTTCGCTGCGGTCATGGCTTTCATTTCCAACACAATCACGACCCACCACGAACTATTTACGCCATGCAAACACTCTGGCTCGCGATAGTGTCTCTTCCCTGAACATCGGCAGTCAATCTCCTCAAGATTTTGGCCAGTTTTACGCCATCTCCGGCGAGAAACTTGATTTCAACACGTTGCGCAATTGACGGAGGAACCTCTTGCTCAAACATCGTCACAGTGGACACCCAGAGGGTCGATGAGGCCATCCGACGTGCTTCCCTTACTCCTGACAAATCTACCCAACAACAAAAAATCAGGAATGTTCTCCCCCCACTATTGTGCCTGAAAATCGAAAAGTCTCGTTTATATTTGAACTGCCCTCGTAGTTAAATATCAAATTATCGAAAGCAAAATTCATTTCAGAGGACAGCACACGAAAATCTCCACAGTTTCAAATTACTCCAACAGTCGTAGAGAATCATATTCCTCCCAGCAGAGGAAGAACAGCTTGCCTCCACTGAGTCAAAACCAAATAACCCCCAAAGACCAATACGAGAAGGGTGGTGAAACATCAGGTTATGCCAGTGACAACCCTAACCAATCTGGATATCTTCCTCCCACAATCTGGAGAAGTCACAACAATTCTCAATCTGGTTACGAGTCTTCTTCGAGCAGAGACGACAGACCTAGATGGAAAAGCAAAGTGATGCCTGCAGAATGGGAGAGCAAAGATACGAGCAGAGATACCAGCAGTACCAGCGAGCCCCCAAATTGGTTGAAAAGAGGACTGGAACAAGATGGACATATAGAAGTGGCAAATTCCTCGCCTTCTGAGTCGCCTGAACAAGAGTATACTGATCATGATCGACCGTTTACTGGGTCTAGTAGTCAGTACGTAGCAGGTTAGTTGTAGACCCTTCTGACGAGGTTCACATGAGGAACTGAATGTTTGCGAATTCTACCCTGCATGCACAATCAAAATGTTTTACTTTGGCCCTAGCGTGAAGTTATAGGTTTTCCTATACCTAAATCCCATCGTTCTCAGCAATTCTCGATTTTCGATTAACTACACATTGAACAGGTATTTAATTAATTAATTCTCTGCACTGTGAAATGAAATCACTCATAGAAATTTTTTCTATGGTTATTTATTATTTATTTATTTAAATAATGACAAGGGTTGAGATATTAAATCTATAAACCAACTCAAATACAATCATAATAATACAACTGAAGGAACTATAAGTACATTGTGTAAACAAAACATGGTAAAAAAACAAAATAAAAAAAATTTCGACGCCATCCATCTAGCCTGTTCTTTAAAGCATTCACAGAGGGGGCCTCCACAATCGCCGTTGGTAGATTATTCCATGAACTGAATACTCTGTTAGGAGAAGAAACATTTGCCGAGGTGTCGATTTGAAGGCTTCCTTAGAGTTTATACCGATGCCCTCGCAAGCTATTAGTATGAGGCAATACATGTCCTGGATCTCTCCACCGAAATGGCCATGAAGGGCTCGGAAGGTAAAAATGAGATCCCCCCTAGTTAACACAACATAAAATTGTTGGTGGTTTACTAGTTTTGAAGAAAATCGAAAATTGCCGAGAAACTATCAGTTTAGGTAAAGGAAACCCCGTTCACAATTATGAAAAAAGTTTCGAAATCATTTTTGCGTTCAACGAGATGAAGAAATAACAGGCGGCCATTTGAAATACGAAAGTTTTTCACCATTATTCGTAGAAGTTGCTCGAGAATTAATTATAATCAGTCTGTACATTCCAGAGTTGAATTTTTTGTCTATATGGGACTAGCTAAATGTCTACTCAAAAAACTTGGTAAAGGATAAAAAAATACATTTTTTTCTGTGAACCTCGAACTAAAATCTAATACTTTTCCTACTACTAATACTAATAAATTACTATATTTCATGAAAATTTTTTTCGGAAGAAAATTTTCTGAGGTCAAAGGTTTCTGAGGTCCAAACTTTTTGAGGTAAAATTTTTTGAGGTCAAAGGGACGAATTTTTTTTTCAAGAATTTTCTGAGGTCAATTTTTTTTTCGAAAGAAATTTTTCCGAGGTTAAAGAGAAAATTTTTCGGGGGAAAATTTTTTGAGGTGAAAATTTTTTGAAAGAAATTTTTCTGAGGTCAAAGTTTTCACAGGTCCCAATTTCTGAGGTCAAAATTTTTTTCGGAACAAAATTTTCTGAGGTCAAAATTTTTAGAGGTCAGAATTTCCTGAGGTCAAAATTTTTTTCGGAAGAAAATTTTCTGCGGTCTAATTTTTTTTCCGAAAAAAATTTTTTGAGGTCAAATTTTCTGAGGTCAGAGAGAAAAAATTTTTTTCGGAAGAAAGTTTTCTGAGGTCAAAGAGAAAAAATTTTTCGGAAGAAAATTTTCTGAGGTCAAAATTTCTGAAAAAAATTTTTTTTGGTCGAAATTTTTTGAGGTCAATGAGGAAAATTTTTTCAGATCAAATTTTTTTTGCGTAGGACTTTATGTCATGAAATTATCTAAGAATGAAGATTCCGACCTTATTCAGAAACACCCTGTATACCTACATAGGTAATATAAACTTATTTTAGATTGGGTCTCCAAGAATATGCTGAAATCTCAAAATTCGAGAAAAAAATTATCGAAAACTTCTGAATCATAGAACTAGCACAAAACATGAATTTCTTTTGATTTTTCAGTTATTTAAAATTAAATTCGAATATTACTACATCTGCCCAAATAAATGGATTTAGGTACCCATTTGAATAGATTGTATCGAAATTTAAAAAAAAATCTGGTTAAGTGTCCTTGATTCACTCTTCATTGTGTCAGTATTCTCAGAGCCTTTTGAGTATTTTATCCTTAGACTAAAGACTTCTTTAGTCTAAGGTTTTATCTCCATCGCCTAACTGTGATGATCTCCAGAAGTTCGATGTTAGCAGACAATCTCTTCTTTCTGAAACACTTAAAATGTATTCTGTTCTTCTCTTGATCTCGTCTTTCATTATATCACCATTGATGTTTAATGATAATCACAATATAATAAATTCTTTTGCAGAACCTATATCAGAGGCCAAAACATTCGCCTAGATTCTGTAGAACTTGCTGAGAGAGAACGAAAACGAGAGATCGCATTACAGCATCAAGAAGCCATACGCAAGCAGCTGCAAGAAAGAGAGAGGAAAAAATCAGAAGAAAGAAGACGACGTATCCAAGAAGAATATGAAGAAGAACTTAGAATAGCGAAAGACCAGGAATTAGAGAAAAAACGTCATGAACAAGAACAAAAAATTCTTCAGGAGAAATACGAAAAGGAAGAGAAGAGAAAAGAAGCCATGAAGGAAGCTATCGAATTGGCTGAAAAGGAGGCAAAACTGCAGAAAATGAAGCTCAAACTTTTAAAACAACAGAAGAACGATTTCTATTTCAACAACGAACTCAAGGAAAATAATCAAGTGGACACTAAAGAATGCAAAAATGCCAATAACGAAAAACTTATCGATAATAAAGACGAAAAAAGTAACATTACACCTCGAAGTATTTCGAACCAAAAGAACAGAGAAGAAAACAAAGAAAACTTAAACAATACACAACAGAACAAAATTGATAATCGCACTACAGAAATTTGTATCAAAAATAACCTCGAAACTGCTCACTGTTCAAAGGATTTTCAGAACAACTTAAACGATATCACCAAGAACTTTACGAAAGCTACTCAGAACCAGAGAAACGAAACCATGGCTTTTATGATTCCTTCTGCTTTCGAAACATTACCAAACTTTCAGTACGCTGTTCTGATGACAGTACCATCGAGCAGTCAAGTTCCTGTAGCTATTCCATTGGCTGTAGCGTCAGATAAGAGTCAGAATCAGTTCAGCACGCCAACTTCTACAAGAACCGAAAACAGGATATTAACACCAACTCAATACAGACAAAAGAATAAATTGATGTGTGATAGCAGTACTCAAACTGATGATTTGAGGATTGAGAAGAGTACTAGAGATAAAATAAGCAACTCAGATGTTGTGTACGAAAATCGAAGTAGAAAAGGAAGAAGTAGTAGTAGAAGTGAAAACGTTACAGACAGGCCAAAATGGGGTGCCAATAGACCTCCAACAAGATATTTGAAACAAAGCGAAAAAGACTTGGTGTATCAGCGAAAGAAACACAGACAAAAAATAGAGGAAAATGTTTACGACAGCGATGATAGCAATATGGGATCACCAAGATATAGAAAAAGGGGTCATATGGATAAAAGACACCCTAGAACCTTGTGGAGAAAGCACGCATCCGAAAATGTCTTCCATAGGGACATCAGGATGTACCAAAGAGAAATAATTCCTATTGAAGCAGACAAGAATAACGTATGCTTCGAACACAGTTGCTGCTGCAAATGCAGATGTACAGGAAGACACGTGATGGAATCAAGGGTTGACATCCTAACTGTCAACCATGATGCAGAAAACTCAAGAACTTCTGGTGAAGGTGGGGAGCGTGATAAGACGATAGAAACACTACCATCTCTACATGGCAACGTTGCAAAACAGGATAAATGGGATTCGCCAAGGCTTCAGAGTCCGAAACCTAACGCCAATAACTTTTAGATTGTAGTGTTGCCAACCAACTATGGAATCCCACCGCCAGGGGTCTCTACTGACTTAGGAGTGCAGTAACACCATAAAGCAACTGGCAAGAGGCAATTCAATACAACTATCCAGGGTGACACCTGCTGGACTTAAGTCTTTTTGTGGGCTTGGAAAAGACCAATAAAGGGTTTTCGAAGAAGAGGTGTTATTTTGATATTAAAAGAAAAATGCCATTTTTCAATATAAATGATCGGATGTTAATTTCATTATAAAAAAGCTATGCCGTTAATAGTGGAAAATAACATCAGGCAAATGACCACCACACGACCACGCTTACAGGACCATATCCTTTTAATGAAATTTTCCATAACCAAATCGCAAAGTGGCTGCCCTATGTCCTCGATAGCCTCACGACTTCCATCTTTGAGGTCTTGATTCGACGCTGGCTATTGGCGTAGACCTTCTCTTTCACTTGGCCCCAAAGGAAAAGCCGCAAGGTGTTAAATCACAAGATCTCGGTGGCCAATTGTGATCACCTCTTCGAGAGATAACACGATCCGGAAACTTTTCCTGCAAAAGATCAATGGTTTAGTTGCTTGTGTGGCCTAAGCGCCGTCTTGTTGAAAGTAAACGTTGTCCAGATCAATACTATCCATTTCGGCCATGAAAAATCATTAATCATTTCTCGATAGCGCAATCCATTCATCGTAACTGTTGCTCCAGTCCCATTTTCGAAAAAGTGATGTCCAATGACTCCGCCGGGCCATAAACCGCACCAAACAGTCACACGTTGGGGATAGAGAGGCTTTTCAACAATAACTCTTGGGTTTTTCGAGCCCCTGATGCGACAATTTTGCTTGCTGAAGAAGCACCGAGGTGGAAATGGGCCTCATCACTCAAGATGATTTTTCGGTGAAATTCCGGATCATTTTTATGCATTCCAACGACCCAATCAGCAAAGACACGACGTTGTTGATGATCGGCCGGCTTGAGTTCTTGTGTTAACTGAACTTTATAAGCCTTAAGACCCAAATCTTTATGCAAAATACGGTGTAATGACGTAAAGAACGACGAGGAATGAACAAACCTGGGTTTTCTTTAATACTTTCGGCTGCAGCAGTAATATTATCGGCTGTTCTTGAGCGACGTGCACGGGTTCCATTCTTCACATCACTAAGCCCCCCATTTCGCACCAAGCCAGTCCAGTCCAGTCGAGTCAAGTCAGAACTATTAACTTCGTTTAAAATCGTTTAAAACAAATGGAATGTGAAATCTAGTTTCATACTAGGCCCTAGTGTGAAACTAGATTTCACATTCCATTTGTTTTAATCGATTTTAAACGAAGTTAATAGTTCCAATCCTGAAGTGACTTGACTCGACTGGACTGGACTGGCTTGGTGCGAAATGGGGCTTACTCGTCCCAACATCTCGAATTTTTCCACCAATTTCTTTATTGCGATCCGACAAGGTGCTTCACGACGACCCAAAAATGTTCGAGTTTTACGAACCGTCTTTGCCAAATTTTCACCATTTTTATAGTGAATTTTAATAATTTCAATGCCTTCTTGAAGCGTGTATCGTTTCCTTTTTATTAATGGCGTAGTTTCTACTTGTCAAATGTCGAAAAATGACAGCATCAAACGTGACATCTACAGAAATAGCGGGCTATTCAAAATAACCACTTTATTGGAAACCCTTTATAAGGCAGTGGTCCAGCATTGAAAGTTGAATGACGAAACAACCTTCTCGAGAAACAACCCTGAACTTTTACTCAGTCCAAAAAATTCGTGATGATTTCTGCACCTACCTATACAAGGAGCTTCTGAAGGTGTCACGAGCTGAGCTTTGGGTGATGGTGAGACTGCTGATGGGTACTGTCGGTTTCAACATCATTTGTACCTTATGGAGAAGTTAGCAGATGAAATTTGCAGTTTTTGAAGATCATAAACAGAAAAGCTGAACATGTGGTATTCAAATGTCCAGAGCTGGCTGGCTTAAGAACAATTCATATGGGGAAACCTGCCCTGGATACCCAAGAGGTAACGGCCAAGGCTCCTAAGGAGGTTGTCGGTTTTATCAACACCATTAACGACCTCCTTGGGTTTCCAAGAATGAGTAGGGTCGAGACCAAAAGATCTACAAGGTCACGGAAGGCTAACCCAGTCCTGTTCAGATAATAATACCTAATAATACCCACCAAATATCGGGTCGAGCAATATTAAAAATGTACATTCATTATAGTTTATTTTTTCAAAATGAATAAAGTTCCTTGTTTCATTAGGCACGTTTGACTAACAAAGATGGAGGACCTGTTCGCGAAGAAGAAGGAATCGAGCGCCATTTTGGACCTGTCGAAATCGGTCGCGAACTCCAAGGAGGAACTGAGGAGGATTATGGACAAAGTGCCAGATTTCAAGATAAGAGCTGAAAAAGTACCAGTCGAAAATATCAGAGTGAAGGAGAAAACTTTCAAGTTCAAATCGTGCAAGAACGATTTGAAAGCTATGAAAGAGCCGTATCCGTTCTTGAATCCACTGCCCAATGAATTGAGTTCATTGAAAATCAGTGATTTGGCAGCGGTGTCGATTGATTGGACGATGTTGACATCGGCTAGGCCAAAGACTAAAGCTGAAGAAAACTACTTTTCTAGGTGAGTTATTCTTCATTTTTTTGAGCTCTCGTTCTACTTAAACAAGATAAGATAACATATAGTTATTTAATCAACTAGGTTATTAAAGACACCGACTAATGGTCAAGGTATTTTAACGAGCGGAGCGAACGCTTTAATAGTTCGAGACCATTAGTCGCTCGATTAATAACCGAGTTGATTACAAGATTTTTCCGACGATCTCAATATGAATTGTGTAATGTGTATGATTTCTTTGTTAAAATATATTCTCATTTTGCATAAGACGTACATTTGACATAATAAAATGTCTATGTATCTATGTTCCAGTAGAGTTTTGACATTTCTCGTAGTGCTTCTGAATACTTTGTGAACAGTTGTCATGAGGATTGCACATTAAAATAGCATGAATTGAGCTTAAAAATGGGTCATTAATGATCAATTTTGTACACATTAAAATCACCTTTCATTTTGAGATGGACGGCAAAGATAATGTATTGGCGCTCCTTTACAAAGTTAATAGTATTGCACACGTCACAGGATTCATTGAAAATTACAACGACTTCAAAATGGTAAAAAGCATTTTTCATCATTGTCAGAATATAAAATAGTAAAAATAACTCAATAAAGGTTGTACAATTCTCCATCGATACACAGTATCATTGTCAAAATATATAATATTGAATGCATTACTCAATAAAGTAATACGAACTATAAGGCCGCTCGCAGACAAAAACGACGCGACCGCGACGAGACAGCAATTTCCAATCGCCAAGAGGTCGCGCACCTTGTTTTGAATAGGAGCTCGCACACCGGGGAGACAGCGACGCGACCGCGACGATACCTGTCAGATGCCGATATCGGTGTGCGAGCTCCTATTCAAAACAAGGTGCGCGACCTCTCGGCGATTGGAAATTGCTGTCTCGTCGCGGTCGCGTCGTTTTGGTCTGCGAGAGGCCTAAATGATATCAAATACCATTCCTTCATTACAACACAAAAAGTAAATTAATGTAAAAGGGATTAAAAATTTAAATTACTGGACAGGAATTCTTGGACACTCCAGAACGCATGCTACCGCAAAATTTCATCAATAATCCGCTTAAACTTTTCGAGACTT
This sequence comes from Propylea japonica, assembly GCA_013421045.1. Taxonomy (NCBI): domain Eukaryota; kingdom Metazoa; phylum Arthropoda; class Insecta; order Coleoptera; family Coccinellidae; genus Propylea; species Propylea japonica. The sequence goes on from CM024239.1 coordinate 97,747,778, forward strand.
AAACTTTTCACCAAGTATATCTTATTGAAAAGTTTATGGGAAATAAAATTAGGTCCGTTCTTGGATTTTTCGAGTCGCCTATATAGACCGTTCACGAAAGTTTGAGCCGTCGGTTGGCCATGGAAATTTGGCATATTCCACTGTGTATATTGAAATTTTAGGTTCTATTGTTTATTTTTTTGTCAGATTGATACGCAATGTTGTCAATATTGCATAGACTTCTCTGATAACTTGCAAGGTCGCCGGACGAGGCCGGGTACATTCGGCAACATCAGATAAATAAACAAACGCCTACTATGCGCTCAAACTTCCGTGACGGACTATACTTAGATTTTATGTTATTTCTGTACCGTGTGTAATAATCATGGGTATCACCAAACTTCGGAAGATTCCGGTTATTATTATATGCATAAACAAGACATTTATAAATATAAATAGAGATAAATAGAGGAAAATGTTAGAATTTTAGTTTTTTTAAGGCATCTACGTAATCATCAATGTAATTTAAGCCAGCAACTATTCTAACTGCTCTTCTTTGAAATCTGAAAATATTTTACCTACTAGAACAATTACCCCCAGATCTGTACACAGTATCATACCGACTTTTCTATTTGACGCTGTATCACTTCCAAACTGATGCAAAATCAGCAAGTTCCTATTGGTCGATTCGGTCAAAGTCGAATGAAAATACAATTCGAGAAATTAATAATCGAAAAATGTTTCAGAATTATAGAATTGGCAAAACTTGAACGCAAAACTCGTGAACAGGAGAAGAGGCAATACATGAAGGATTCCCAAATAAGAAAATACAAAAATAAAGCTGGAGTTTTGGAAACGAGAATAGCTTCCTGTTCAGAATGTGGGGAGGAATTCTGCAATGGTAAAGTATTCATTATTTATTTATTTATTGATAATAAAACATTTTTTTTCTTTTCACTTTTTGATTGTCCACACAATATTTTTTGCGACAAATAGGCTCTGGTCTAGGGAAAATCAGATGAATGGGCATTTCAGTATGTTAAAATACAGATTTGGAAATTCACATCGAAAACATTCGATATACTATGCATCAGGCAGAGAATTCTTCCCTCCAGTTGCACAGATGAATAGTCGAGATAATCAAGTGCTGTAACTGAATGATTTCCGTTGTCTTATTGCAATAATCTAGTCGTCTCTCTCTTATCGCAGTATGGTAGGGAACCTGCAGTACAAGTATCGAATTATTAAATTTGTCAGGCTGCTTGTAATACTCGATTCAAGTATTTACTGTTGCTACCATACTGAATGAATTACGCTCCTCTCAACGATAAAAGATAGACAAGACCAGAATATTGCAATAGGACAACGGAATTCAGTGTGTTACAGCACGTCATTGTCTCGACTATTCATCTGTGCAACTGGACGGAAGAATTTCTGTCTGATGCATTGTATATCGTATGTTTCAGATGTGAATTTTCCAAACCTGTATAGTGTTTCTTTATCATATTTCTCTATGTTCTTCATGTAACATCAATAAGAGTAGTATTAATTGTATAGGTTCCTATACAATTACAGTTATTGAATACTAACTGTAACGGCTAACGCTGTTTTGCCATTAATCTACATTATTTGTAGAAAATACTGTTCTACTTTTAAATGGATGCAAAAGACTGTAACCAATTTCAGACAGCCTTTACAAGATTGAGCAATTTACTGAATGAATATGTGTATGCACTTACCTTGAGAGTTGAGAAAGAAGGTGTCGGTGAAATCACCCCCAATCTGGTAGCAGAAGAGGCGTTGGGGATATGGAAAAAAAATGATTAACCTTTTACGCGCCAGCTTTGTGGTTATCACTTAGTTGGTCGAGTCTTACACACTTCACTCGAAATTACACAATTGGTTTTAACAGAAGAACATATGGAATTGAAATGAGTGCTTATCAGAAGATAATAGATTTACATTCACGAAAGAAATTTCACTCGAATCGAAAATCCTGTTATGAAAATATAAATATTTTTCTTTTCAATATGCCAATGGAATTTTTTATGGTTCTGTTAACACTATGGCCACGAAATTTTGGATGAACATTCCGTATATCGATCTCTATTCATAAAATAAATTTCACTCGAATCGAATATTCTGTTATGGAAATATAAATATGCTTCTTTCAATATTCCAAATGAATTTTCCATGGTTCTGTCATTGTCTCCTTAAACAATGGTTCTATTAACACTATGGCCAAAAAATTTTCCATGAAAATTCAGTATATCAGTTTACATTCCCAAAAGAAATTTCACCCGAATCGGATATCCTGTTATGGAAATATAAAGATTCTTCTTTTCAATATTCCAATTGCATTTTCTATTGTCTACTAATAACTCTAAAATGGTTTTTTCGGGAAATCCCATTTCTTACTCTTTTTATTGTGAAGTCTTACTCTTTTTATTGTGAAGTTATACATACAGTGCAGTTTGTATTTGTTTACCAGTAAATATTTTCTTATGAAAATAATGTTTCATATTTCAAATAATTTTTGAAATTTCAGGTGAAGTTTGCACCAAATTTTCATACGATTCATTTGCAAGAGTTCCTGAAGCTGCGCCTAAAGCAACCGCTAAGAAAAGTGTTGAAAATGTGGAGAGTTTCAAGAAGAAGATTAAGAGGAGGGGGAGGTCTAAAAGTAAGACTAAAAAGGAAGGATCGCCACGAAGGAGAACCAAATCACCCAGGAAAAAATCTCAGAATAAAAAAAAATCAATCAATAAAAAAGAATAAAATATATTTCACAAATGGTATTTGGAAGATATTGGTTTATTCACCTTTGTAATTAATATAAAGTTACCGAATTTTATTCAAAATAATATGCTGTTAGCTTGGAAATATCACAAAAAAACGGTGAAGTGGTTTTTTCAGTCCATAAAAAATAAAATGTGAAGATTGCCTCTCCTAAAATTGCTGCAATTTCATCAAGAAAATAGATATTCTTTTTTGTAAATTCTTGGATAAATACTTTAACATAGGTATTAATTATGAACTGCTGATTTTTTGATATTTCTAAAATTTTCTAATAAAAAAGTTTAAATATAGTAATTATTTCCTCTACCCAATTAAAACCCATTTTTCTACATAATATCTGCATCAGTTCTGTAAAAATGAAGTATCAAATTGAAAAAAGACCATCATTATCTATAATTTAATGAGATAAATTTCAAATATTATTTGGAAAAAATAGCTTTGTTGTAGGGGGTGTTGCTGAAAAAATTCGACAAACTCATCGAGGTCATTTTGCTTGAGAAACTTTATAAACTTAGTCAGCAAATGCTTCGTTTCCTAAAGTTTTAGGTTGGTACTCAAAAAACTGAAAAAAAAAAATGATACTCTATGAGGTACTTTTCAAAGTAACAGTCATTTCTAAATTTTTCGTTCAATTCGTGATGAAGGATCACTCTTGCCTTTTTTCATGGGGCGCAGTTTTCCTGCAAAAAAATTTAGAAAGCCCTGAGCAGGTGCTTCGAGCACACGTTCATTGGTGTAGCAACGAGGTATTACCTCAAAATTTTGTATAGGACTTGAGATTGATAGTGAATATACATATAAATGCAGAATCTCAGCACGATCGGAATTATAGTCTGGAAATTAGTCGAAAACTGAAATATGAAAAAACTTGACAATTAAAAAAATTTAATCTATGATTTTGATGATGCGAAACTTTTGAACATTCAGTTTATCAATCTCCATACACAAAATGAATTCTCTTTTTCAATATTCCAATTAAATTTTCAATGGTTCAGATGATCCGATCTTTCTGGAATTTTGCATCAATATTCAGCATATCAATTGTCATTCAAAAAATAAATTTCACTCGAATCGGATATCTGTTATGGTAATATGAAGTTCCTTCTTTTTTATGAATGAAGTTCCTTCTTTTCAATATTCCAATTGAATTTTCTATGGTTCAGATAATCCGCTCTTTTTGGAATTTGCATCAACATTCAGCATATCAATATCAATTGAATTTATATGGTTCAGATAATCCGATCTTTTTGGAATTTGCATCAACATTCAGCATATCAATTGTCATTCAAAAAATAAATTTTACTCGAATCGGATATTTGTTATGGTAAAATGAAGTTCCTTCTTTTTTATGAATGAGTTCTTTCTTTTCAATATTCCATTGAATTTTCTATGGTTCACATAAACCGATCTTTTTCGAATTTTGCATCAACATTCAGCATATCAATTGTCATTCAAAAAATGAATTTCACTCGAATCGGATATCTTGTTATGGAAATATAGAGTTCTCTTTTCCAATATTCCAATTGAATTTTCAATGGTTCAGATGATCCGATCTTCTTGAAATTTTGCATGAACATTCAACATATCAATCGTCATTCAAAAAAATTAACTTCACTCGAATCGGATATCTTGTTATGAAAATATGAAGTTCCTTCTTTTTTTTATAAATGAATCTCCTTCTTTTCAATATTCCATTGAATTTTCTATGGTTCTGTTAACACATGAGGCTCATTATAAACATCTTGCATGTGGCCGCAAAATTTAATTTCAATTGGTTCTGTTTTGTCTGGATATTGAAAAACACAAATTTTTGAATGGCCATATTTATGGAACCCTGTACGTTTTGGTTGATTAACGAACTTAAGAGAGACATTCTCATCACATACTTTTTTACGCAACTATCCAATATGTGCAGGGGAACCCAATTTCAATATCCCTCTATTTCTTTTACGCCTAAGTTAGGCAACAACCATACAATAACTTGTCAAGTTGATAGTTGTTTTAAACATTCTATTTCTCTGCCATAGGTTTCTTTCTAGTAATTCATCATGTTTTGTCTAACGGTGTGAACTTTGGTCTGTCACTCTGTTCGTCTTGATTATAGCAAGCCTCAATAGTATTTGAGAGAATTTTAGAACGTGAAGAAGTTTTCCAGCGAAAAATTGTGAAAGGGGCTTAAGGTTGCCGTGATTTTTTTAATCTCATATTAAGTTTTTCTGTATTGTATGTGACATATCTTCATGCGATTAAAGTATTAATGTTATTGAAAATATTAATGATTCCAATGAATTGTAAATTCCCATTTGAATCTACCCACAAGAAAAACTCTAATTTTTAATCACAGAAAACTTGACAGCTTTGTTTAATTGCGCATAGAAAGATCATTCGTTGCGCAAATACGTGGAGGGAAACGACGAAGTTGAACATATGTATTGTGTTTACGTCATAGCCGCGTCACCACCGTTGTAACTCTATTCTGTATTGTTGTTAGTTGGTCCTTTGTAAATTGCATTTTATGTTTGGATCCAGCTAGGCATACGAACGGAAATACAAGAAAATGGAGTTGGTGAGAGAAATTGTCCAAAACCAAGTGGTTTACATACCAGTACTGCTCGTGATTTTCCTGGCGATTTTGGTATTTGCATTCGGCTTCCAAACGGCCAAAGAACCACCTTTCGTCAATCTCACAAATGAGGACAGAAAGCAACAGAATAAGAAGAGAAAATTGAAAGAAAAAGTGAGTATTCAAATGCCTTAGATTGTATTCTAACGAAAATGTCTTATTGGTTGTGTTCACATAAATATTGATTGCTTCGCGTAGTTTCCTCAGAAAATTCAGAACTATTCTAAGAATAATCATTCACCTACATAATAGATTGGACAGGGGTCGTATTGCTTCATTTTCTTACATTCTTATAGGAAAAAATCGAAGCATATGTTTTCTTAATCAATTAACCTTAAATGTGAATAGGGGTAAGTTGTCTTCAAATTGTCCCATTATAAAGGCATATGAACATTTATGCTATAACCCAAATTTTCTCAAGAATTCTTCATAGTAATTTAAACATGAACTTGTAATTATTTTCGTGCATTACAGATATGAATGTTCATTCCAAAATTTTAAGATTTCCATTGGAACTTAAAATAGGAATTAATATCAAATTAACTCAATATTTGCTTTCATTCTGCCTACCAATTCTTGACTTGAGCATTTACAACGAAATCTAGTTTATCATTATTGATTTTATTCAATCTTAAGATTCATTAGTCAACATTTGTAGACTTACATTAGGAGGAATGCAATACATCTTTCTCTTCAGAAATTAATTGTATTTGGTTAAAACAAAAAGAATATTGATTCATTTTATAGTCCTAGAATTCGATATATTTAAAAATATTCTCATATGAACAGCGAATCAGAAAAATTTAGATTGCTAGGAGTATCGGATAACATGTAAATCATTCACATATTTCATTAGGAACTGCAGGAATTTAGTGAAATATTTGCTGCAATATTTCCATATCAAGCTTCTCTTACTTTTAAACTAGACATTTTCAAGGATTCTTTCATTCCATAACATCTATACCTATATTCGGCTAACTCAAATGAAGAATAGTGATTATAAAAATTTGAAGTTTTCTGTCTCTAATAGCATTAGATTTTTTTTATGAAGAAACTTAAGACAGATCTCTATCTTGCAGAAACCTACAGCTAATGGAATTAGCAACGCTCAACCAAAAGGTGAAAAGTCGCCACAAAAAGAATCTAAACGGACTCCTCAAAAAGAAAATGATCAGAAACCTAAGGACAAAAATCCTGAACCAAACAATAAAGTTGCGGAAAAAAACAAGAAAAACGAGACTATCAAAAATAAAGTAGTGGATGAGTTAAAATCCAAGAAAGCCTCTAAAAAGATTTTGAACGAAAAACCCGCTGATTTCGATGAGGGTGACTGGGAAACAGTTCCTGCTAAAGGAGAAAAGAAGAAGAAGCAGGAAACCCCTACTAAAAAAGAGAAGAAAACCAAGAAAACCGATAAACCCACAGAAATAGAAAAAATCGAAAAAGATTCTGCTAATAAAGAAATACAAACAGAAACAGAAAAGGAAGTAAGCGTAGAGAAAGTTGTTGAAGAAGTTAAGAAACTTGAGGAAGCTATCGTTGAACCGATACCAGTTATTGAGGATAAAAAAGAAAAGAAAAAGGAAAAGAAAGCCAAGAAAGAGAAGGAAGCTCCTAAAGAGGAGCACATTGAAGTTGCTATTATTGAAGAAGTTAAACCTGTTTCTGAGAAGAAGCCAGAAACAAAAAAGAAAACCTCTGAAGCAAAACCTCAACCTGTGGAGGAGAAAAAATCCAAGAAGGCAGAAGCCAAGACTGTTGAGGTTTCTGGAAATGTTGCATTTGATGAGTTGGGAGGTGAGTCTCAGTTTTTCATGTTGATATTACTATCGCTGAGTCTATTTCTAATATTTTCAATTATTCTTCCTTATGGTATTTAGTGTTTTCAGAAATCTTCTCAGAAAATGTGTAATTGAATGAATGGTTTTATTTATCAATTGAAATTGACATTAAGGGGGTTGAGCAAGTGCGCTACAGCTCCCTCTCCAGTTCCAGAGCTCCGATGAACTCCAGTATATGAGAGGGCTTATTATTGCTGTGATCTAAATACTTTTTGGACCTTGCAGTTTTACAGTTCCAAAAAAACTTCTTGGTGTGATCCATGCCTTCAGAGTGCTCCTCTTTCAGCTTCTTCCTTGTCTAAATGTTTTTTCTTAGTTTAGTTTAAAAGGGGGTTACAGTTCACTGTTCTATTGTGCCCCCTTACAGAGCTGTTATGACCACACCCTTCACAGCTCGCCTTCCAGTTCCAGAGATCTGATGAAATCCAATATCTGTGAAGGCTTCAACGAGGCTCTTACAAGTTTCTCGCCCAAGGCATTCTCTCCTTAGGCTCGCAATGCCAAAGCATTCCGTGACTAGGTGAATGGGGGTTACTTCCTCCTCCCCACAGAATCTACACTCGTCATTGTCTGATAATCCCATCCTCAACAGGTGCTTCCTGAGGTGGCAGTGTCCCGTAAGAAAGCCAGTGAAGCGGTGTAATTGTTTCCTCCAAGATCAGATATATTTTGAGTCTTGCTGTTTCAAAGTTCTGAAGAAACTTTGTGGAATGATCCATCCCTGGGAGATTCCGCCAGAGTTTTTCCCTCTCGGCTTTCTCCTTTTCCAGAAACTCCTTATAGGTACATTTGCCTATACCACAGAAGGTTCTGGGCCAATGAGTGATTTGGCAAGTGTCATGACATTCGTCATCTCTTTGGCAAGTGTATTGGCCTTTTCGTTTCCTTTGATTCCCGAATGGCCGTAAACTCAGATTAAAAATGTTGCATCTTGCATGTGAATGCAAAATTTCATTTCGATTGGTATTGTTTTGTCTGAGATATTAAGGAACAAAAATTTTTGAATGGCCATATTTTATGGAACCCTGTACTTAACTTAACCGAGGCATTCTCATAACATATTTTTTCGCGCATCTAGGCAATATGTGCAGGGAAACCCCCAATTTCAAATATCCCTCTATTTCCTCTGCGCCTAAGTTAGGCAACACACCATACAATGACTTGTCAAGTTGATAGTTCTTTTAAACATTCTATTTCTCTGGCAAAGATTTCTTTTTAGTAATCCATCATGTTTTGGCTAACAGTGAGCACTTGGTCTGTTTATCTTGATTATAGCAAGCTTCAATGGTAATTTATCCGAAAGAATGTGAAGAAACTTGCTTGCGAAGTAATTGTGAAAGGGGCTTAAGGTTGTCGTGATTGTTTTTGAATTTCATAGTTTTTCTGTATTGTATGTGACATATCTTCATGCGATTAAAGTAATTATGTTATTGAAAATATTAATGATTCAAATTCAAATGAATTGACATGAAGGTGAAACATTTTTGGATCTTTAGTTTCCCATATCTTCTAAAATCTAAACTAATACAGTGGTCACGCAAATCTGATCTTCATCCACTGGACCCTTAAATCCAAATATTTACCCAAAAATTTATAAGTAACTAGAAATAGTGAGGGCTACTTTTATGAAGAATTACCCATAACCTGTACAGGGTGGGCAAAATTGGTGCTACATGAACTAAACTTTTTAACCCGAGGAGATAGAGAAAAATGAATGGCGCCTTATAGTCCTCTTTTTTCTAGAAACTGCGTTCTTCTTTTCCGAGTTATAGGCCAAAATTGAAATTTGGGCGATTTCAACTTTTGTTATTATCTCAGTTTCTGTTTTATGCTAGGATGTTGAAATAAAAACATCATACAGGCACTTTTCTGATAGCAATACAGTGGCGTACTCTGATTTTTCCTAAATCATTTCAAACTACTGTTTCCATAAGAAAAAACAAAATTTTATGTTATAACTCAGCAAATAAACCTCTTAGAAAAAAAACAGAGTACGCCAACTGGATTGCTATCAGAAAAGTGCTTGTATGATGTTTTTATTTCAACATTCTAGCATAAAGAGAAACGGAAATAATGACCAAACTTGAAATCGCTCAATTTTCAATTTTGGCTTATAACTCGGAAACGAAAGAAGATAGAGGAATGCAGTTGATGGCATTATCAGTTTTTCGAAAAAAGAGGACTATAAGATGCCAATCATTTTTCTCTATTTCCTCGGGTTAAAAAGTTTTAGTTCATGTAGCACCAATTTTGCCCACCCTGTACACTGTACTTACACTTAGAATTGTAATATTTACCGAATATTTCTAAAGAAATACAACTAATTTCATGAAATAAACCTTGATTGCAGATTCTTGGACCGAAGCAAAAGTACCGAAAAAGAGTAAAAAAAAGGCTCGTAAAGATAACTAGGAATAGTACAATTTTAATGGCATCCCTTCTGCCGCCAAATTTGTGATTCCCATGTGCTACGAGACCTACACGATCTCACTACCCACGAAAGACTTAGTAGCCATTCTAGTAAAAGAAGATTCATGACTTTTTATATTGAAGTATTCGGAAAGCTTAAGAGCTTATAGTTTTAGTGACACGGTAAGATTAAACGTTTTTGTATATTGAGATAATGATGCCTTTGTATGGGAGATTGTTGATTTCTTTTAGTGAGGCTTTAAATGGATACATATACTCCTCAATATTTCTTATTCCATTTTAATTTTAGCGTTAATTTATTTCCACAATGGAAATATGACTAATCAAAATTAAAGTTGAGAATAAGTTTGAGATTATTGAGGGGTGTACCTTAGTTCATGGTTTTTCCTATGGGAAATAACATTTTGTAACTGTTGTTTTATATTTATTTCCAATAATGTAGTTATTGAAAAACTTTGTTCGATTCTATTAATTATTTCTGATTTTGTAATTTGTTTGTTTGCATACATTCCCCTTTGATCATGTGTTTGTTTAATATTAATTTAAGCATATGAAAATATGGGAAAACTTCTTTTTGTCAACATCTAGTTCACGTACTGATTAAATTTTTATTTTTATTTCCTGTTAAACTGAATACTGTTACTTTTATTTTCTTGTTTTTTTCTTTGTTGATTACCTTGAATATCTTGGATGAAGATTCAAAGAAAAGTTAACCTGTCGATCATTTATATTGATCATTTTTGATTTGCAATGTTGAGGCAACTGTATATTTGACGGTTTTATATGCATACCTATAATCATCAACAAGCCTGACAAAAATTATTCATATAAACAAAAGTAATATTCGATACTGTGGATGTCCCAGCATGTAAATATTTGAGAAAAGTTTATATTTTGATCAAATAAAAAACATCAAAAAATCTATAAAGATTATGTGTTTTGAATTGTTTAAATGCTTAATCTTTTCCTAAAAAAGTTATTATGTACAAGTAAACAAATAAAAAAATCCTGGGCGTTAAATATCTATTTGACATATTAGAACTGTCTACAATTGAAGAGCTCGGAGCAATAACCGGGTAACTCCATTTTCTAACGACACCGATATATCATATTCAATCTGCTATATCTAACGTACGCAACTTTCAATGCAACAATGGGGCAAATCCAGGGCTTTTGTAAGGATTTCCAATCAAAATGGACTTACTCAAATGTATATTTCGGCGCAAAAATCAGGCAATTCCTGAAGTTCTTCCTCATTTCTCAACAGTTCATGAAAACGGAGTTACCCGGTTATTGCTCCGAGGTCTTCAATTATATGTCAAAGCACAATTGGACGTCAACTTTCAGTTTGCATCATGGCATAGGTTAGGTTTTTGACAGAAACGTACTTTTTTGTGTTGATCATATGCTAGGAACCAATATAAGGTGATAATAGTTTTTCTAATAATAAATTCCTTGAAGAATAATAATAGTTATAAGTGAATAAGGATATCATCGAAGAAATCAGAAATAATATAGTATATGTGTATAGTATACTTTACAATTAGGTAAGCATCTTGCATTTGTTATGTAACTGAATTTCAGTGGCTTGAACCAATTTTTCAACAGTGGCGGTTCATGTGATCTATTTTAGGACGGGATTGGAAGGTACTAAATTAAATAAATAAAGTTCTATTTGTGGAAAATTTGGTTGAAATAAAAAATGTTTTGATTGAATATTTCTTCAACTTAGATATGAACACGAGCCGCCACTGTAGTATGATGATTATTTTTGCGTAAAAAATAGAGTAACGTTTTGAATACTTTACATTAGAATTTGGAATAAGTGTGCCAAGAGTCTTAGACGTTTATAAAATTATGTATTACTTAATCAATGAAATCAATGGCCTTATAACTGTGCGGTATGTTGCAAATATTCATATTTTTAATAATATATTTCTAAGATATAGGAACAATTGCTGTTTAATGTCTTCCACGTTTTTATTTGTACCTATGTTATAAGTAAGTCAGTTTTTGTAAATGTGGTTTAGCCTCTTATTTCGTGTTTCTTATCCAAAACTCTTGAATCCGCTTCAATTGTTGGAAGAAAAGAAGTGTCTGAAACTTCACTAAGCAATTTATTATAGTGGTATAGTTATGTCTTGGATAAGGATGTGTGTTGAGAAATGTTGGGTTATTTCAAAATATAAAGCGCTTTCAGACAAAAGTGAATTTTTCATTCCAAACTTAGCAAAATACATTTTTCTTTGTTTCGTGTATGATGATATTTTCCTTTCTGGATCACTTCTACCAGACAATTTTTGATCATTATTTTCAAATCTTCAAACTTTTGGTATTGGAACGATGAGTCATTTGTAGAATTACAAAAAAAAACAAAATCATTCGATGTGTTTTGGGAACTCTTTTCATTCACTATAGGATAAAAAAATATACAGACTGACTTGTCTGAGCTGGAACACCCTGTATACTCTGTATTTTTGGACCTTCAAGGTTCAAAAGAATACATAATCTAGCTTGGATATAGTTAAACGTTTAAAATTCGAAATTATTTCCAATATGGCACCGCTGATTTGAATTTTTTTGTATTTTTAAAGTGTAGTTCAAGAGCGAGTTTTCATCCAATAACACTATAAGCATAAAAAGCGTGAATACTAATATTCCATTCACATTGTGACAAAAATAATAGTGCCAGCCACCGCCATATTGGATTTTTTGGCAGATTATTGAAATTGATAAATAATGGAATTTTTCATTATTTTCGAGACTCTGGGAAATGTATTGAGGTTTTAGGCATCAAGTGGGACACTTGAAGTGCTTTTTCAGTAGAAAATGGGAAAACAAATTGCTAGTTCGATGTTTCAGTCCCCCTAATTCTTTTTTCAACCATAAAGATAATGTGGAAATGTAAACAAATATTTTTCCATCCAGAAGGTATTGTTTCTATTTTGAAATGCTTGTACCATCTGTAACTTTTACAAATAATTAAAAAAAAAATCGTATGATGAATCAAATACCTACAGATGAAATCAGACATGTTGAAAATTAGGATTTCTGTAAATAAGAATTTGGCATAAGTTCGGAAATAAATGGGTCTATTTGGATGGAATGAATTTTTGAATATTAGTTGCATATGAAAAATATTAAATATTGGAACATTCCCTGAAATACTTTTATGAAATATTGCCGAATCTACGATGTGAATACTCGCAAAAATGCTTGTATCTGTGTTTAACTTTGATATCTTATTTTGACGTTATAGTTCAATTTTTATTTTGTATATTTAATTTATTATGTAGGTTTTGTTAAGGTGATTATGTGTTTTGTAATTAATCGCAATGTGAATGTGTTGTAAGTGAAGAACTTGCATCAGGGTGTTTTGAATACCAAAATATATAGAAATATTTTATAAGGTAAATGGCGATGTAGTTCTTGACGAAAAATCATTGTTGATTTTTCATTTTGTTGAAGTGATGTCGATATTTTGTACATAGGTATTCTGTGTAGCTTAAGTTGTGCATTATTTTGTAAGTTGTGGAATGTTTTTTTGGGGACCATTGTGAAAATATATTTTAAAATTTGGATGCAGTTTTTTTCTCATTTGTGATGAAATTGATTCTAGAATTAAGTAAATATCCACTTGACGAAAAACGTTGATGAGATAAAACAAAAATATATATTTCCATCGATCTCAAAATGAAAGGTGATTTTAATGTGTACTAAATTGATCATCAATGACCCATTTTAATGCTCAATTTCTGCTATTTTAATGTGCAATCCTCATAGCAACCGTTCACAAAGTATTCAGAAGCACTACGAGAAATGTTAAAACTCTACTGGCATATAGATACATAGAAATTTCAATTTGTCAAATATAAGTCATGTGCAAAATGAGAATGCTTTTCAATCAATAAATCATACACAATTCATATTGAGATCGTCGGAACAATCTTGTGATCAACTCGGTTATTAATCGAGCGGCTAATGGTCTCGAACTATTAACGCTTTCGCTCCGCTCACGCGTTAAAATATCTTGACCATTAGTCGCTGTCTTTAATAACTAGTTGATTAAATACCTAACTATTTCGTATGAAAAACAATGTCAAGAGAGCTGCTATACTCCGTTCACGAAAGGTTGAGCACATAGTAGGCGTTTATTTATCTGAAGTTGGCAGTATTTGCTGTCATAACGTAAAATAAATTCAACGTTGCCGAATGTACCCGCCTCGTTCGACGAGCTTCCGAGTTATCAGACGACTCTATGCAATATTGACAACATTGCGTATCAATCTGACAAGAAAATAAACATCATAACCTAAAATTTTAATATACACAGTGGAATATGTCAAATTATCATGGCCAACCGACGGCTCAACCTTTCGTGAACGGACTATATAGTATCTGTGATAAAATGAACCACCAGAAAATAAAAAAAGAGAGCTCTGACGTGAATTAAAAAGCTTCGCGTTAGTTGTGTTGTGGAAAACGATCTTTGAAATGTTAATATGCTGAGAGCTAATCGTTTAATTCATGTTTAAAACTACACTTTTCTGAGTCTTTCCGAAAAGTGTTTACGCCTCGCTTGCTGCGCATTTTAACCTTAGACTACCTTTGTCTAAGATTTTAACACTCTTGAACGCAAAACCTATAAGAACGTTGCTGTTGAAAAGATAAATTGTTTGTACATACAGAAATTTATCTTGTCGCAGTAAAAACGTGTTTACCCCATTTAGAGAATATCTGAAATAAAGCATCATTTTTGTTAAAAAAAAGATTATTTTTCTACAAACGTCAAAAAATGACAAGGTTCGCGCATTGGCAAGAATATGAGAAGTGACCCTTTTTTCATTTCCCTTTGTTACTACTTATGACACCGTGCGCGAGCCGCGAAGTAGTGTGCGAAATACTTACTTCGCACACTGCATGTAAACTACATGGGATTTTTTTAATTATTTTAACTTTTATGTTCCTCAATCAAGCAGAAATCCAAGAAATCATTTATTCATTAATGTATATCAATAATTATTATATAGTTATAGTACCTAATTAATTGATTTGAAAAAACAGTTCAAACCAGTTCAATACTTTTTTTCATATTAAGCTAAGCGTTTGTAGAAAAAATTTTGTTTGCATCTCATGCGCGAAATACTTTGGTGATCTCGACTATATTTTTTAACTCGGCTGCGCCTCGTTGAAAAAAATCAGTTCTCGATCACCAAAGTAGCATTTCGCGCACTAGATACAAAAATAACTATTTTGTAAAGTAAAACATATTTTATCTCAAAAAACAGCACTTTTTTTACACTTGAAGTTTTCTTATCAGAATGGCTCCAAATCTCCAATTATCGCTGCCTTATAGTTATCAGAATTTCATTAAGGAACACCCTCAACCCTGTATATTTATCTAATGAAAATAAACAAAACAGAGAGAGAGATTAGGTTCCTAATATTCCAATTTATGAATGAAGTTCT
Source organism: Propylea japonica (assembly GCA_013421045.1). Classification (NCBI taxonomy): domain Eukaryota; kingdom Metazoa; phylum Arthropoda; class Insecta; order Coleoptera; family Coccinellidae; genus Propylea; species Propylea japonica. The sequence goes on from CM024239.1 coordinate 97,762,919, forward strand.
TGACTTTTACCGAACTGAAGCAATTAACTTGATAGCATCTGCTATTCGTTTTAAATTTTAAAAACAAAGAGACATCCATTTAATTTCACTTAGAAGTACTCAAGAAGATATCTGAGTATTGTTACTTATAATATGTGTTTTCTAAGCGTTTTGTTTCGTGTCATTCTATTGAGCAAAATACAATTTAACTTAATTATGTTATCATTAACTTCAAAAGAACGATATTATTGTCTAAACCGATATATCTAGAGACAGTTCGAAGAAAACACTCACGATTTGCTCTTGCTTTCGGAAACTTTTGTATGAATATTTTTTTAATGGAAAAGTAATGTGTAAAAACCATGTTTTTGATAAATCAGAAATTTCAGCGAAACTGGAGTTATTCCGTAGCGAACATTTCACCATTAGTTTCTTTATTTCGGTATTATTTTATAATCAGTAATGGTCAGTGGAAGCAGTTTGGATCTGTTTCAATAACAATAAGTAGTTATTCAATCAACTAGGTTTTTAATCGGACAGCGACTAATGGTCGAGATATTTCAACGCGTGAGAGGAGCGAACGCGTTACTAGTTCTAGACCATTAATCGGTAGATTAATGAATGAGTTGATCACAAGATTTTTCCGTTGAGAATAAATTTTCGATTGAAGTAATGGCTTCTTTTTTTGGACAAGACATATATTGACATAATAAAATTTCTATTTTCTATGTTCCAGTAGAGTTTTGACATTACTCGATTTGCTTCTGAATGCTTTAGACGAATTTTGGCGAGCTGTGGTTACATGTAACTATCTAACTATCACGTGATGATTTGACAGAAAATACGTGTATTAACTGTCAACTATGTAACTATGGTAAGCTGTGATAAGCTGTAGTTACATCGCCAAAATTCGACTTAAGTGTTCAGTTGCCCATGAAAATTGCACATTAAAATAGCATAAATTGGACATTCAAATTGGTCATTAATAGTTATTTAATCAACTAGGTTATTAAAGACAGCGACTAATGGTCAAGATATTTTTATGCGTGAGCGGAGCGAACGCGTTAATAGTTCGAGACCATTAGTCGTTCGATTAATAACCGAGTTGATTACAAGATTTTTCCGACGATCTCCACATGAATTGAGTATGATTCTTGATTGAAATACAATCTCATTTTGCACAAGACATACATTTGACGTAATGAAATTTCTATGTTTCTATGATCCAGTAGAGTTTTGACTTTTATTTCTCGTAGTGCTTCTGAATACTTTGTGTACGGTTGCCATGAGGATTGCACATTAAAATATAGCAGAAATTGGTCATTAAAATGGGTCATTAATGATCAATTTCGTACACATTAAAATCACCTTTTATTTCGAGGTCGGCGGAAAAGTTCATTTTCGTACACATTGACTTTTTATTTTGAGGTCGAAGGAAAAATGAATTAAGTAATGCATTATTTGAATATTAGGTGTTAATCGACCGATTTACAAAAATTATCCGGAAAATAATAACTTCGGAAATCTTTGCTCATCCCAGTTGACAAAAGTTGGTTTTTAATTTCAACTGAAAGAATATATTTTTTCTATACTATTCAAAGAATAAATACTTATTATTATTGTAAATGAAAATCTGGATCAGCAGAATTTACCCAGAAATTATAAGCGTAAATTACCCTCATGAGATTGAGATGTTTTCATGACGACAACAAAAATGGGGTCCTGGTCAGTGGCGTATATAGGGGGGGGGGGGTGGCAGGGCGCCCGGGCCCCCTCCGAAATGAATAAAGAAAACTGAACTACTATAATAAATTATCCGGACCCGAGAAGCATGGCATCTAACCTAATCTAACCATTGGATCATTTGAAGGTGTGAGCATTTCGGGCCTTCCCCGAAAATATTTTCTATAATACGCTACTGGTCCTGGTATTATTGAGATATTATTTGGGCGTCAGAAAACTCCTAAAATTTGCTTTTCTGAAAGTTGCAAGTGATTTCCTGAGGACGACTAGCGAATGCTGGTCGAAACGTTGAATACAAAAAGCAACAATGATGGAAATAGCTCAAATAATATTTCAATAATAGGTAACCATTTTTAATACAATTGATATTTATAATTTCGAATAAATAACTATAAAACAACCTTGCACTTATGAATTTTGTGATTCTGTCTCTTTTTGTAACAATTAGCAAATAGGTGTTAGGTAGAATCCTATGCCTACTCAGAAAAGCCCGAGAATACTGTCAAACATCGAGCTGTATTTAATCCTCCTGTACCTTGGTCATAAATTAAGTTCAGATTCTACTTGAAAATTCAGGTAGCTGTGAATTCAATTTTTGTACCTACCTTGTACCTTCAAATACCCCTCTCCTTCTATTCGCAATGAAATAACTTTTTCAGAAAGATAATATTTTGGAAATTTTACAAATGTTTACTCCATAAGAGATGAGGGTCAATAAGAATTTCGCAATAACGAAAATATCATTTCCATAATGCATAATTTCGAAAATTTCAAATATACACAGTGGAACTTCCCTATATCGAAAGCGCTAAATCTGCAAAAAAAATCGTTATAAAGAAATTTCGTTAAACAGAAAATTTGATTCTATTCGGCAATGTCGCAGTTGACTTCGCTGATAAATATAAGTTTATCATACAAACTTAAGTATACTACCTTTCAGACATTTTTGCACAACTTTTCACACTAAAGCGTAATGTTTATATTGAAACCAAACAGCCAGGGGTGTATTTAAAACTGTTTCAGAAGGATCTCTCTGCCCGCCGTAATGATTTAGTTTGAGGTCGGGATTTATTACGTACCTACGTCAGAAAAAATTTCTTACCAAATTCAAAAAGTGATGTTCTTTGAATATTTTGTTATAGAGAGAATTGATTTCGCTTTAGAGAATGTTTTAACATGGAATTTGGATTCAAGGTGCAATGTTCTGTACAAAATTCGTTTACAGAGAAATTCTTCAAACAGAAGTTCATTATAGGAAAGTTCCACTGTATTTTTCCGTTATCGGACTTCGAAATAAAAGGTGGATTTAATGTAACATCTACATACATATGGGTTATTCTAATATTGAATGTACGGTATTGAATAACGGCTGTTATATCTTATATGAATTCGCATCCTTCCAGGTTGTCGAAAATATAGTGTACGCAACACCTCCAAAATAGTTTTTTTGGACTCTCCTACGATTCCTAGAATTTTGTCTACTCGTCCAAAAAAACTACTTTCCGAACTTGTTAAATAAATTAATATTTTTTGATCTCGGGAAAAGCCGATTAAAATTTATACCGTTTTAGAAAGTAATTTCCTAATTTAGATATCGATTGAAACATATTCTGGGAGGATTCTGCATTTCTAAAAAACTTTATAGGTTTTCAATCTCAGTCTGTGAAACAGAAATAATTAAAAAATGTTAATTGGAATGAAGTGCTCCTGCGAGAATCTTTGCATTTATTCTTCAGGAGCGAATTGGTGTTGAAAAATTGTTGCCTAACAGTGAAACTGAAAAAGGAAATGAATGAAAAGGACAATATAACGTTCCGGTTTCTATATCAGACACTTTTTCAGACAAACTTGTAAAATCTTCAGAATTGTGTGTTTTTTATTTGCAATCTGATTGACATTGAAAGTTGTCAATATATAGAGATGTTGATTTATTCAATTTGAGATTTCCTCATGTCATTTCTTTCTTCAATAAATCAACCCAAATACGATCTATTCCAACAGAACAATTGGCCAAATTTTCTATTTCATCTAACAAAATACATGTGGATTCCTTAATTTTCCTTTTATAATTATCATCAGGTTCCGTCATTAGGATCTTTGTGTTGTTCCAGTTGATCTCCGCTATTTGAACATACATGATCAGCGATTTGTGATCTTGTAATGTCTCTATTTTCTTCTAATTGATTGAATCATAGAACTTCAACGAACAATTTGAAACAACAAAAGAAACCATTCATATATTTCTGAAAATGCACCCATAAGTTTGAGATCGATTTTTTTATTGATCACTCAAATTAGTACCACTTAATATTATAGATTTTTCCCACGAAATCAAAAATTTCAGAATAAAAAAAATCTGAAAAGCTGTAAAAAATGAAATCTTGGTTGCCATTCACTTCGGAACCCTTTTCACCTTATTACAACATCTTTTAAGAACTACGTGGAATTTCCAAATACCCAGTATTTGTTTATTTTTTGCCTAAATCCGTTTACCTAAAGCGTTAGGAATATTCAGAAATAAACATCTTTTTGCAGGCGTACGACCTGTCCATTCATTCCGAATTTTAATTCAACGCCCATTATAAACCTGTCAAAATCTTCTGAACCCTATTAACGTAAATATTGCCATTTGAATGTTGTAGAAAAGTTATTATAAAGGGCACTTAGGGTAGAAACTGTCAGTCGTTCGTATTTTGTTGGTAAGCAAACATGGAGACTGCAATATCGCTATCCTGCAAAATTGCTGTTACTTCAACAAATATTGTGAAATTTTTTATTCCTAGGGTGTTGTACGATCCGCGAGTTGCCATAAGACATTCTGCAAGAATAGTGAAATTTTTCCTGCCTACCAGAGTTGTGAATTTGAGTGTGGAATGCTTGAAATATTTGAGTTTTTTGAGCTCGTTTTTGTCGATTGTGGAACAAGTGAGTATTTATATGTTATTTTTAATTTGTCATTGATAGTTATTTAATCAACCAGGTAATTAAAGACAGCGACTCAAGGGCGTAGCCAGAAATTAATTTCGGGGGGTGGCGGGGTTTTGGCAATTGATTGGTAGGTGCCAGGAATTGAGAGGGGCGCTTTCTGTAGCAAGTATTTGTTATTTTTAAGACTTCTCATAATTTCTTCAATACCTTCGGAACAATATTCAACATAGATATTCCTGGTTAAGTTAGGTAAACTATTTTTCAGATATGCTTCAGAATTTAATTTTTATTCACTCAAACAAAAACTTAAAAAACACTATTTATTTCCCAAACAATACTTACAGGATGAATCAATATGAAATTAGTGTGGATGTGTGCTTTCATTGAAACTAAATAGAGTTTTTTAATGTTTTACTCCAAAATAGTGCCAACAACATATGAATAGGTATTAAAAATGAAACAGTGAGAAAACACAAACAATATTTTTTATGGTGAATTCCTTCAGTTAAAGTCTATCCGTCTTTTTTCTAGCGAATTGGTCAACCACTTCATTTTCATCGATTTTCACACTATAATGAATATTCATAAGCGGGAACCCATTCAATCTAGTTTCGCTAGAAGAATTGCGCAGGTAATTCTTAATTCTCCTCAAGCTGGAAAAACTTCTTTATGGGAGTAGTAGAGTAGATACTGGAATCGTAGCTAAAATTGTAGTAGGATGTAGATGTTCGGATACATTTTCTGATTGCACTCATCTAAGCATTCTAATGACGATTTCGAAATGGAGTTCATCGACATTTTCCATATTTCAAATTCTGCTTCAATTACGTTTTTATTTTTTTCTGGCAGTAGTGAAAAATATATCGATAATGCGCCTTCTAATTAATATTCTCTGTTAAAATTCTGGGGTAGCAGACCAAATAAGGCTGATATTAATTCTCGGTGTTTAGAAACTCTATCAGTTAATTGTTGGATGGTATGTTCTAGAATTCAGGCAAAGCGTTCAGTACGATTTCCACCAGAAGAAATATAAACATAAATAAGGAATTATTGGTTCGACGGATCCATTTGTGTGCGATGTTATGAAATTTTAATATCATCCATATTGCTGATATGAATTGATAATTTTAACTAGATTTCCGGAGAGAAGTTGGTTTAAGTGCGAACCAAGACCCGAGTTGATTACACGATTTTTCCGACGATCTCAATATGAATTGTGTATGAATTCTTGATTGCAATACATTCCCAATTTCCATTTTGCACAAGACTTACATTTGACTTATTTTAGACATCTTACATTTGACATACTAAAATTTCTGCTTCTGAATTCACATTAAAATAGCCGAAATTGAGAATTAAAATGGGCTATCAATGATCAATTTCGTACACATCAAAACCTTTTATTTCGAGGTCGTCAGAATAGTTATTTAATCAACTACCTAGGTTATCAAAGATAGCGACTAATGGTCAAGATAAAAGCGTGAGCGGAGCGAACGCTTTAATTGTTCGAGACCGCGCATTAGTCGCTTGATTAATAACCGAGTTGATTACTAGATTTTTCCGACGATCTCAATATGAATTGTGTATGAATTCTTGATTGAAATACATCTTCATTTTGCACAAGACATACATTTATTATATGAAATTTCTATGTATCCATGTTCCAGTAAATTTTTGACATTTCTCGTAGTGCTTCTGAATATCTACTTTGTGAACGGTTGCATGAGGATTGCACATTAAAATAGCCGAAAAAATTGAGCATTAAAATGGGTCAATAATGATCAATTTCGTACACATTAAAATCACTTTTTATTTCGAGGTCGGCGGAAAAGTGTTTTTCTAGTGTGGAGCTGCCAGATGGAATAAATTCGATAACGAATAAATCAGTGCGTGCTGGGACAATCGCTTGGACACGTCGATTTGTATTTTTAGATGCACATTAAAAAAAATAATTATATAGGTTGTGTCATGTGACAGAGTCCGATACCAACTTTCTTATTTTAAATACCAATACCTGTATATTATTAGTTTTTCGGATTCTTCAAAAAGTTCTAGACATAATTCATGTGCAATGTCTCATATCATCTTCAACTGTTTCGGAAATATTAAGTGTTTTCAGATGTTTTACAAAAATTAACATTAAAAAAAGAAAATTCATACCAGATTAGCATGTTGCCAAGACGCTCGCGGCGAACATTTTGAACATCTCTTACATTGAAATTAATGTTTTTTTACATTATTTTTGAATAAAATAATTTTTTAATAATGTTAATTTTTGTAATACATACATCTGAAAACACCTAATATTTCCGAAACAGTTGAAGATAGGTATGGAACATTGTACATGAATTATGTCTAAAATTTTCTGAAGAATCAAAAAACTAATAATATACTGAGTATATTTAAAATAAGAAAGTTGGTATCGGCCACTGTCACATGACACATCCTATATAATTATTTTTTTTAAAAAGCGTATCTATATAAATACAAATAGACGTGTCCAAGAGTTTTCCCTAACACGCTCTCATTTATTTGTTATCGAATTTATTCCATTTGGCTGTTCCACACTGTATGTTATTTTTTAGTCGTGTCATTAAAAAATTTAAATCAGGAATATTTCGCTGAAGTAGATGTTTTTCCATTGTTCAAGTTCGTCATTTTAATATCTGGGCATATTCGTTTATGAAAATTTTGTACAAATTATTCTTAATTCCATATTTTTCCACTGCAATTGCGCAGTAATCATCAAAAAATGTTCTAGAAGTCGTTTTCGAGAAACAGGGCATCGAGATTATAAAAAAATAGTTATTTAATCAACTAGGTTATTAAGGACAGCGACTTATGGTCAAGATATTTTAACGCGTGAGCGACTGTGTTGATAGTTCGGGACCATTTCTCTATTGATAACCGAGTTGATTACAAGATTTTTCTGAAAATCTGAATATGTATTGTGTATGAATTGTTGATTAAAATACATTCCCATTTTGCACAAGACTTACATTTGACATAATAAAATTTCTACGTATCTTTGTTCCAGTAGAGTTTTGACATTTCTTGTAGTGCTTCTGAATATTTTGTGAAAGGTTGCCATGAGGATTGCACATTGAAATATCCGAAATTGGGAATTAAAATGGGCCATTAATGATCAATTCCGTACACAGTAAAAACACCTGAAGTAGATTGTTCGAGTTCGTCATTTTAATATCCTGGCATATTCCTTCATTAAAATTTGTCCATATTTTTTCACTACAATTGAGAGGTGTTCTTGATGTAATATCGTTTTCGAAAAACAGCGAATCGAGACTGTAAAGAAATCATTTTTCGGAACCTTTTTTTTCACAGCAAACAGCTTTCGTGTCATTTTCTAACCATCATAATATCATATGTTTTTTGCAGATTTTTCTCTTTTGCTTGAATTGGTAGAGGTTTTGAGGAGATAATTCATTTCCCCCCCCCCCCAACTTCTACACTAATGGAAAAAGTACGATTTTTGAGACCGTTTCCAAGAATAATAGAATTTTATGTTGAAAAATATGCTTAGTTTTTTGTTGTCTTTTTTTACCTTAAGGTATATTTATTTTTAATTTTATTAGTAGAAAATAATTTATTTCCAAAAATTGACCATGTTTTTCAATATGTATAAATTGATTTTTCTCGAAAAGGATCGACTTTAGAGTGTAGGACTAAGTGCACCTTTTTGCTCAGAAAACCTTGGCAATTCGAAGGTTTTCGGAGATATTCACAAAGAACAATTTCATTTTAATTTAATCTGGAACACGGTGCATTTTAGTTAGAGGGTCAGTTAAAAGAATCTTCTGTTCGTATTTTTGGACGATCTATAACATCCTGAAGTCCTGTATATTTATTATAAAACATCCTGTATAATTTATCAGTTTTGATTTAATTACATGAAATTTTTTATTCTAGGTTCAAGTTTTGGAACAACAAATAAGAGAGCTCCAAAAAAACTCCTTGGAAAATCAACACAAGTTACAAAAGCAAGGTTTGTTAATATAAGTTTGAACGCCAGAATTGTATTACTTGAAGAGGAAATTAAAGAAATAGAGTGTAAATATGAGGAACGCCTACAAGTGAGTACTTCCTTAGATGAATAATAATAAAATATATTCGACCAATGTTATTTTCATTTGGCCTTTTACTAGAGGTGAATTTGAAAGAAATTTCAAGAAATAAATTCGGAAAAACTCTGGTTCTTGTTTTCTTTACAGGAGCTTCTAACTGAATCAAAGTATCAAGAGCAGGAGAAACAATTACAATTAGAAGATGCTAATAAAAGGTTGCAAGAGTATGAATTACATAGTGTAGAACGCGAAGAAGAATTAGCAAGACAGAAAAAGATAATAAATAGATTAGAGAACGATCGGAAACAACTTATGAAACAAGTTGAAAACTTGGCTGAAGAAATGATTTTAACTAGGAATGAAGTCACTATTTCTAAAGAACAGGAAAGGAGGTAGGCAATTTTTCGGATTGACGTTATAATTTTCTATTCAATTTCATTTAGTGCAAAAGCCAAGCCACACATCTGTTCTATTGATTCACAATATCAAATAAAAATACGGAAAAATGGTTAAAAATATCAATCATATATACACGGTGTTCTTAAAAGATATATTTATGGGAGCTACACTAAAAACCATTTCGAAAAGATAACTTCATATAAATGTACAGGGATTTCCTTTTAAGTTGGCCTATTAGACGTTTTTGGAAAACTAGTGAATATTTCTTTCTGAAATTCATTTATGCCGTTCATTGCTGTAAAATAAATATGGGGGTGTCATTCGAAAATCTCGAAATATTTCAATTTTAAGTTCTACATTTTCGGATCAAAGTTTTCGGAACACCTTATGATGTATCAAGATACTGAACATACCACATGAATGCATGGCTTCTCTACTATGAGACTGCTGATTTTGGTTCCGTTCTCATAGAAAAAAATCGAGATATGAATTACCAAATTTGCAATGCGGATATGAAAAATTTCAAGAATTTGTGCATAACTTGGCGACAGTCCATGGCAGAGATTTTTTTTTAGTAGGTAATACTGCGACTTTGGTATTGAATCGATACATAAATAAAAATATAGGTAGTTGCATTTGAAATAAGAAAGTAGATATGCGTTTTGGATAGACGTGCAACACTGTCGACTTGAAAATATTTTAGGCGAAGAGTTCCTTCATCCTCAAGGATCCTCCTAAAGTTTCAGAACGAAATATTTACTAGTTCTCCAAAAACGTTTAATAGGCCAACTTAAAAGGAAAACCCTGTACCTATGTCGTAAACGGGCTAACTTTTAATGAAGTTTTCAGAAAAAATCTTTTTTTCACAAACACGATGTTTCTATTGCAAATATTTGATACATGTTTTCACTGCATCATGATATACACTTTCATTTTTTTCTCCAGTGGTGTAAGTATTGGTTGTGAGTTGAATTCTTTTGGATTTGAAATGGTACGGCATTGCATTTTCAATTTTTTTAAAACAAATTGAGCTCTAAATTTTCGATGAAATGGTCGATCCATATGATAATTTTAGTAATTTGTTCATCGTTCATGAACTAAAACGATTTTATTTTTTAACAAAAACCATGCCCCGAATGATGTGAAATTTAAAGATCGAATCTATTCCGAAATGAATGACAATCCCAAATAATTCTTAACTTGTTAAAAAGCAGCGTCGTTCCATTTAATTCTCCAACAATATTCAATGCAAAACCTATACGGTATGACTGCCCTGTGGCAAAATGAAATTGTTTATACATAAAAAAATGTTTCTTAATGCAGTGAAAAAGTCTCGGAAAAAGTTTACCAAATTTCATAGAATTATCTGCATTTCTATCATTGTGGTTATAAATTTGTTCTTCTGAAAACTTCACCACTCTTTATCACGAAAGGTAGCATGTTTTCAATATATCTTTTCTTCTTTAAATGGCCTTTAGAATAGTCCCCTAACTATCAGCGCAACAGTGACGTAACTACAGGGAGATGTAGAAGATATATTCATCAGACATTTACAACTTTTCTACTCCTAATAATTATTACTACTGCAAACAACAAAGTGATTGCTATAAATTGACAGAAATATGTAAATAATCATTTCGATTCAGGATACAATGAATACTGTCTGTTACTGAGCACTTTTTCAAGACTGAATGAATCATCTAATCATATATTCTATGTGTGTTTTTCCGAAAACTATTACTTGAAACTCATTGACAGCCAGCGAGTTTGAGGTGACGGAATTTTTTTAGCCAATTATCTCGTGTGGTATTCAACTTTTGGAGAACTCTGAACAAAGTCCTCGTTACGAATAAGTACATTTCTTTGTCAGGTTCTTCCAAAAGAAGAATAATTGATTAATGCGAATCAACCAGTTGAACAGCTGAAGAAAATTTGATGATTGAAAATTATTTTGAACATTCGAGTATGTTTGGTTTAATGTCTCGGATTTGTTTTTTTGTTTGTAGGTCTAATCTGTTCAGTGGTTTTCGTGTTACAAAGAGTTGAAAATTTCATTTGTCGATTTTTTTTAACTTGTGATTGGATCGGAAAGGAATTTATATTTGGCACCTCAATAACGATACCTACAAGAGCCTTGTAGCATATTTAGGGAAGAAAAAGTTAGTTTATCCGCTAGTTCATTAATAGCTATATTAATAAACGAGTCGAATACAAGATTTTATCCACGACTATTATATACCTAATATAGTCATTTTACGTCTGTGGGCTCGGCCAAAATAATATCCATTAACCACAAGTGATTAATGAGATATAATTCACTGCTGTCATATGCTTCATAGATTTAGCTTTGATATAATATTCTTTACAATGGTATTTCTTCAGTATTCTAAAGTATTCCAACTAAAAAATATGGGTAGGTATACCTTGTCAATCAAGGGCCAAATCTACTTTTATTATATCAATTAAAGCATTTTTTATTACTAAATATATACAATGACCAGTTCGCCAAAAATTTCTCATGTGTGAACTTGACCTTTTTCACGCTTGTCATAGAAGGGTCTTGTTGTGGTCGCCAAATGTTGAAATCTTCAAGGAATATTTTCAGTAGTCTTGGATAAAGTATAGTATGCTATTTGTGTATAATGGCTATTATTCGCTCAGCGATTTGGGTCACTCGCCTACGGCTCGTAGCTTAAACTTCACTCGGGGATAATAGCAATCATTATACGCTCGTTGCATAATATACTATTTCCTCCGATCTCATTATGAATTGATTATAAATTCTTAAAATACACTTTTATTTTGCATAAGGGATACATTTGACATAATGTAAATTTCTTTGGTTCAAAAGAGTAGAAACATTACTGGTATTGCTTTTGAATACTTTATATTGCACATCAAAATAGGAGAAATTGAGCAATAAAATGGGTCATTATTGATCAATTTCGTATACGTTAAGTACACGAGAGAGACCTTTCATTTCGAGGCCGCCATAAAAAGAGTTTGGTTCGGTTTAGCGACAAATATCGCTGAAATTTTGACTGCAGACTGCAGGCACATAAAAAACGTCTTCTTTTGAAACAACATTAAAATAATTATGAACCCTGTGATTTCTTTCAATCTTTAAAAACAAATATTTATCTTTCAGATCAAGTGAAATGTCTGAGATGAAATCCCAAGTAATTGAGAAGTTATTGAACGATTTGGAAAAACTTAGGTCAGACGTTATAACACCGCTATCTTCATCAACTCCAAATGACAGTGTTAACTTAGAAGAACTTTATCACGAGTTGTATTTATTGAAGGAGAAAAATTTGATATTAGAAGATACAAATGAGGAATTACAGACAAGCCTATTATTGGCTGGAATCAAGCAGGGGCAATTTTTAACAACACAAGAGAACAAATATGCCACCGATATGGAAGTTATGAGTAAGGAAGAAGTGAGTATTTTGTTTTCACTGGTTTATAGTCCGGTCTATTTAGACATTCGAAGTTACATAAAGTCCCAACAAGCTGAATTTCTGTGAAGTTGTTCAAAAACATAATTATAAACAATGTCTAAAAGTTCCTCATCATTCCCCTGTGAGGAAAAAATTTTATTCGAGGTCAATGTCAAAAAAATGAGTTTTCGCGATTTTCAGCAAAACAGTAAGTTTTATCATGAAAGTTCCTCAGACAAAAATTGTAGATCATAAAATTATTTATAAAAAATGTATCAATACTTTTTTTCTTACGAGCCACCGTTTCTGAGATGTAACGATTCAAAAAGTTATAACTACGCGCTAAGTACACTACCTCATAGGTGGCGTGGAAACGTGTGCATATTATGACGATAACGACTTTTATAACTTTTTGAATCGTTATATCTCAGAAACGGTGGCCCGTAAGAAAAAAAGTATTAATACATTTTTTATAGATAATTTTATGATTTACAATTTTTGTTTCAGGTACATTTTTTATGATAACTGTTCTGCTGAAAATCGCGAAAAAATCATTTTTTTGACATTTGACCTCGAATAAAATTTTTTCCTCACAGGGGAATGATGAGAAAATTTTAGACATTGTTTATAATTATGTTTTGAACAACTTCATAGAGATTCAGCTTGTTGGGACTTATGTAACTTCACTCTCATTTTTTGGTCTAAATAGACCGGACTATTATAATTCTAGCTTATTTGTAGTGACGGAATTCAAAGAATCTCAAACAACTGATGAAGAGATTTAATTTAAGGTTCAGTTTTTCATAAAGTTTCAGTTTAGTTGTTAGGCAGATAAAGGGTTTTCCAATAAGATGTGTTATCTTGAATAGCCCGCTATTTCGGTAGATGTCACGTTTGAAGCTGTCATTTTTTGACATTTGACAAGTAGAAACTACGCCATTAATAAAAATGGAACGATACACGCTTCAGGAACGTATTAAAATTATTAAAATTCACTATAAAAATGGTGAAAATTTGGCACAGAAGGCTCGTAAAACTCGAACATTTTTGGGTCGTCGTGAAGCACTTTGTAGGACCGCAATAAAGAAATTGCTGAAAAAATTCGAGCTATTGGGACAAGTTAGTGATGTGAAGAATAAAACTCGTGCACGTCGCTAAAGAACAGCCGAGAATATTGCTGCTGTAGCCGAAAGTGTTGAAGAAGAACCAGGTTTGTCCATACCTCATAGTTCTTTGGAAATGGGCATTTCACAAACGCCGAAATAGATAGTATTGATCTGGACAACGTTTACTTTCAACAAGACGGCGTTACGTGCCACACAAACACAAAACCATTGATCTTTTGCGGGAAAAGTTTCCGGACCGTGTTATCTTTCGAGATCTTGTGATTAACCCTTTCGAGGCGGAGTTATTTTCTGAAGTCGTGCCTTATATACGGGGATTTTCAGATCCTTCGAGTATCCGCGCTTTTTAGCGGTTGCCGTCTTTTGGGACTAAGCAATATACTTCTGAATCGGCTTCATTGAGTTTTTCTTATTTCTCCAACTTATATTTTAAAAACTCACTACAGTGAAACCTTTTTCTCACAACGGTGACAATTCAACGCTATTTTGAGGAGTTCGAAAATATGCGTCTCCCGCGTATAAGTCAGTAAGCGATTTGCGCGTTTTAGCGGTTCCCGTCACGAAAGGGTTAACACCTTGCGACTTCTTCCTTTGGGGCCACGTGAAAGAGAAGGTCTACGCCAATAGCCCAGCGTCGATTCAAGACCTCGAAGATGGAATTTGTGAGGCTATTGAGGACATAGGGTAGCCACTTTGCGATTTGGTTATGGAAAATTTCATTAAAAGGATATGGTCCCGTAAGCGTGGTCGTGGTGGTCATTTATTTGCCTGATGTTATTTTCCACTATTAACTTCTTCTTCATAATGAAATAAACATCCGATCATTTATATTGAAAAATGGCATTTTTCTTCGAATATCAAAATAACACCTCTTTTTTGGAAAACCCTTCACTTGAGATCATAACTGCGCAGTGTTTCACACATTCTAATTTTTCACGAAAGGGGGTTGAAAGTGGTTGTGAATGAACAAAACTGTAATGGTCGACATTCATTCAGTGACAAATTTAATCAGGTACCATCGACTCAAAGTAAATGAGCCATAACAAAATGCACATACCTACCTTAAACCTCTTTTAGCTAACAAAATTTCCAAAAAAATTGTTTTTTCTGAAAAATTTCTGCGTCTCTATAAAGAAGATACAAAGACATTGCCAAAAAAGTAACACTTGACCCACTTTTCCTATGTATGCATGATGGGGATGGCATAGGGTGCAACAAAACTCCTTCAAGCATGAAAATTTGGCAAAAGCAAAACAAAAATTGACCTGTTTCAGGATTTCGTTGCCAAATATTTTTCTGAAATTTATTAACTTCAAAGCTATTAGAGAAATTAATCTTTAAAATTGAGTAATCATCTTATTTTTTCAGATTCATAAAGCGCTGAAAGATGAGCAAGGAATTAATGCACAACTTAAAACCTATATTGACGGAATACTACTGAAAATAGTTGAGAACTACCCACAACTGTTAGAAGTCAAACAAATGTCTAAGTCTAAAAAAATATAAAGAAACGCACGTGGTGATTCCAATTCCAATATTATCTAATCTATTGAAAAAATTGTAAGGTGGTTTGATATTTAAGACTTTAGTTTGAAGTTTATTTTTTTTTACAATATGCTGTTGTTTTCGAGTCTTGTGAAGACGCACTTTATAATATAATTTTTGTATATATAAATAGATATTTTTTTTAATTCAATGGTATTTGTTAATTAATGAATATAAGATATTTTTCATTTTTGTCCTTTTCCTGAATAAAGCGTAAGGAATAATATTCACAGTCTTGAATATTCAAACAAAGGACCCCGCACATTTTGTATGGGAATTGGCTCCCGGTGAATTTGGCTGAAAATTTGATATGATGTTCTACTAATCCTTCTGATCAAATGTCTCTACAGTCACGAAGCTGAAAAATGCACACTTCTAGGAGTTTTTAGCGATTTTTTCATCCATTATGGCTTATGTATTACCGTTCACACAGAAATGTTTGAAAATATTTCGAATTGACAGCATCTGCTTTCAATAATCACGAAATATTCTCAAACATTTCTGTGTGAACGGTAATACGTAACCCATAATGGATACAAAAAATCGCTAAAAACTCCTAGAAGTATGCATTTTTCAGCTTCGTGTAGAGACATTTGATCAGAAGGAGTTAGTAGAACATCATATCAAATTTTCAGCCAAATCCACCGGGAGCCAATTCTCATACAAAATGTGCGGTACCTTTCTCAAAAAATGAGATACTTCTCAAATTGTCCGACTTATACTGCTAAAATTTTGACTCAAAATTAAGATCGACGCTAAAATCAGGTACCTACACAAAAACTAGCTAGTGGGCAAGAAAAATATCATAGGTATAATTACGGCTGTCCACATCAGGCCATTAAGAAGTGATTTATTGAAAAAGGTCTCATTTTCACTTGACATAGATGAACTCATTTCCAATTTTCACGCTTTGACTGATATTAGTAGCCATATATTTATGCAACGAGCGTACAATAATAGCCATTATACGCGAGTAGCATACTATACTTTATCCACGACTACTGAATATATTTCTTGAAGATTTTAACATTTGGCGACCGCGACAAGACCCTTCTATGACAAGCATGGAAAAAGTCAAGTTGACACATGAGAAATTTTTGGGGAACTGGTCATTGTATATTTTGTAATAAAAAAGCTTTAATTGATATAATGAAAGTAGATTTGGCCCTCGATTGACAAGGTATGCCCATATTTGTTAGTTGGAGTACTTCAGAATACTGAAGAAATACCAATTTAAAGAATATTATATCAAAGCTGAATCTATGAAGCCTCTGACAGCAGTGAATTATAATCTCATTATTCCCTTGTGATTAATGGGTGTTATTGAGTCTGAGCACATAGACGTACAATGGACGGATATTACAATAGTCGTGGATAAAAATGGTTGCAAAACAATGCTCCTTGGAAATTATCTTGAAACAGCACTAGCGTCACTTACATTTCAAAACCCGAGTTGAATACAGAAAATGTTCTGTATACTACTTCTCAAGAATCGTTTCTCTGAATATATCTACATTTTCTTATCTCTTCAGTTATGACTTTATTGAAAATTAAATATGAATTCTTTTGCTTTATGGCTTGAAAAAATGTCTCGCTTTTTAAATAATGAAGCATGCGTATTTTACAGTATTAGCAGAAGAAAATGTAAACAGGGCACCATACATTTCTACTCATGATACAAGAGACACAAGAGTACAGGGTGGGCATATTTCGATGTTTAAGCACTACAACTTTTAAACCAGAGGAGATAGACAAAATCTGATACCCACTTCTCGATCTCCTTTTCTGAGAAACTAACAGTTATTCATTTTTGGCTACCTTCTTTTGTTTTCGAATTATTAGCGAAAATGGGAAAAGTGGCAATATCGAAAAAAATTCATATCTCCGGTAATACTCATGATAGAGTGCTGAAATTAAAACATTATAGTGGCACTTTTTTACGTAGAATCCAGTGGCGTTCTCGTCTTTTTTGTACCATTTCTAATTACGAAGCTATGATCCAAAGTTATGTTTTTTAAATGGGAATACTAGATTTGATTGATTTTTGTGTCCTCTGGTTTAAAAGTTGTAGTGCTAAAACATCGAAATATGCCCACCCTGTACAGGGAAAAAACCTCAGTAAAATATATCTGTCTCCCTGTATACGTGTAGTGTGTATTTTTTGTACAAATGAGGTTTTCTCGATTTTTCCCTCATTATTTTTCTGCCGAAGTAATAAAATTGCGCCGGAAGATGATATCAACTAATAAATGGCGAGGATAATTGATTGAAAATAATTTCAAAATTTTTTCACATCATCGTTATATCAGTACCTAATTATGGTTATTGTTGCATTAATTCAAAAACATTATAAGACTTTTAATTTTCCTCAAAGGAAAATCCATTGGTAAACGTTACAAGTCAGATGTTCAAACCACAAACTGGGGAAGTAGCATAACGGAAGATTAAAGCATTCCAGCGGCAAACTTTATAGTCACGAATTTAAATGGGAATACGATTAACAAGTAGGTAATATGCCAATTCGCAGAATATCAAGTGGGCTGTTTCGGAAAGTGTGAACTACCGCACTATCGGTTTTCTTCGGGTACCTTTCTTGGTTAGGAAAATCCATTAACATAAAGAGCTCCTTGATTCAATTCAACTTATAATACACTACCTGTACCTAAGAAATTAACGATTTAATTCGTGCAAAAAGATTTGAGAAGCGCTCGTTCATTGATTGTGAATCAATAAGCTTATCTCGAAATTTGTATAGGACTCGAGATTGATACTAAATATATGACTGTAAAATCTCAACACGATCGGAATTATTTTCTGAAAATTCTTAAAAGAATAAAAAAGTAAAATATCGATAACTGAAAATATCAAAATTCTATGGTTCAGATTTCACATTCCTTTTGAAAATTTGCATGATCATTCACTTCACCAATTTACATTGTCAAACACGATTTCATTTCGATCGAAAGTTTTTTCACGGCAATATCAGAATTTTGGTTCTTTAATACTTAATAGACTTTTCTATGACTGTATTTACGCAACTCGCACAAAACTTTGCGTACTGCTTTGAATTGGAATTGAAAATATTACTGCAAATATAAGCTCGATCTAATAGTTATAGTAAGGCTCTGAAAAGGGGAGTATACCAGACAGCCATGTTGGGTCCAACCACAGACTAGAAAATTACAGAACAATTCGAATGAAATGAAATCTGTAATCGAATAAATGCTTATAGTACGAGAGCTAGCAACGTCAAAAAAACAAGAATTTCAGGAAGGCCAGTTTTTAGATATGCTATCTCTCTCACTCTCCCGGACGTCATATGGGCTATCTGGCTGGCGGTAGTGGTTGCGTTCATTAGTGCGCATCGTACCTGTACAGGTAAAATATCAATTTTTCAAATAATTTCAGAATGGTTTTTTTTTTTCTTTTTGATATTTTTATTGAAATTTTTTGCAACATAAATTTATATTTCCAGATATTTTTATTGTTGTTTAAACTGTGCCAGACACTAATTTTGAATAAAAAAAATTTTTTTCGAATATTCAGTAAGTATGGCTGAAATTTTAATATGATGATACTCAAATATCTAAAAACCAAAACTAATTTGCCAGACAGTAATTCGATTGTTAAACCTTCAGCCAGACCGATCTAAAAGTGATAAGCAAGCAAAAGGCAAACAACAAACTTCACACTCCTCAAATGACAGCAGTGAATAAGATGATGATTATCAAAATGCCTCAATTTTTTGTGATACAATTATGGATTGAAAAATCTTACTTCAATTTTCATATAACCATCCAATTTTTGTTCTTTTTTCATACTTAGATTGATCCTCATCTTATTTTTATACAACAATAAATTTATTTTGATACCATATTAATCCGCATATTAATTCAATAGTTTTTAATCCTTTCTATGTAATTTATTCGACAACTATTTAGAGACCAAGCAAAATGATACCACATCACTTATCACTTTTAGATCGGTCTGCTGAAGGTTAAACAATCGAAATACTGTCTGGCAAATTAGTTTTGGGTTTTCAAATATTCAAGCAACATCATATTAAAATTTCAGCCATACTGAAATAATTCGAAAAAAAAAAAAATTTCTTTATTCGAAATTATAAAATTATAAAAATATCTGGCAATAATAAACTTATTTTGCAAAAATTTAAAAAAAAATAATAAAAAGAAAAAAAACCTTTCTGAAATTATTTGAAAAATTTATATTTTACCTGTACATTTACGATGCGCACTAATGAACGCAACCACTACCGCCAGCCAGATAGCACGTATGACGTCCGGGAGAGTGAGAGAGATAGCATATCTAAAAACTGGCCTTCCTGAAATTCTCCCTCAAAAACGTTGCTAGCTCTGAGACTATTATGCTTACCTGTCTAGTCTCCACTTTATTGTTCTGAATAAAAAATCAATACTTTCAATTAACTATTCTTCAAAAAAAGCACGCAACTAACAATAGAGCACAATAACTGAGAAGAGAGAAGAGAAGAGAGAACAAAAATAACACGTCTCAGAATTGGGCATACCTTACATACACATGGATACCTTCTCAGACGTGAGCAACAACCAATTTGCGAATATTGCAGGGAACCACTAACAGTGACTCACATAATCTGCGAATGCCCTACATACAGAACGGCCAGAACTAACTGTAATCTCAAACCCGAACTAAAGGATAATCTTTGTAGATATTATGAAATTAAAAAACAATTAAGTTCCTGAAAGAGATAAATGTGTATAACTGATCTAAAAAGATACGCGCTAAAACCTGCATTCATACGCAGATACACTCCTCATTTATTTATTTAACTTCTTTATATATTTAATCTATTTATTCATTTATCTATATATTGATTGTCTATTCATATTTATCCAATTTTGTATTCATATATTTATTTATGTTTGTTCATTTACATCTATGTGTCTGTATCAGTTCTTTAATTGTATATAATTGTACATATGGTTATTTATCTGCTGGTTTGTTCAGTTGAGTCGTCAGTATGGCTTCTATATCAGGATTTATACCATCAATGAACTTGTGTTTCAAAAACCTAAATGCAGAATATCAGGCGGCTAATGACCTCAGTAGTCGATGCCGAAAACGAAAGGAAAAAAAAAAAAAAAAAAAAATAACTGAGAATTTGACATTACCATCTGTAACTTTCGAGTCTATGGTTGGACCCAGTCAGCCTGTCTGGCATACCTATCTTTCTAGTGCTCTAGTTATAGTTTAATAGTATATTATTCGATGAGCGGTAATGCAGGTCAAAATTCATCTGCGTATGTTTGAGCATTACCGCGAATTGAATACTATACTTTATCCACGACTTCTTCAGTAAAATTCGAATTAATCTGCATTTAAAAAATTTAGAACAGTTGTCAAAAGCGTTGACAACATTTCGTCCAACCGTCAAACCTCTGTGGTCGGGAATCAAATCAGAGTCTCTAATCAAATCAAGTACTTTCGCAACTTCAAAAATTTACGTTTTCCAAAAATAAATCTGGAATGAATCGCTGGAACGTTAGCTTGATGGCTGAAATAGATTTCCGGATCGATCCTACTTTTTATTCAATTTTTTCTGTAAGCAATTTCATTTTTCCTAGGTATTTTTATTAGCGGGTGTTATTAAAACACTCGCTTTTCGGTTCATAGACATATCTACGGTTGTGTTATAGATACTATTACACATAGAAATTAGTTTAATAATTGACATATTACTTTATAGGAGTTGATAAAAAGGGATTACAGTTCACTGTGACCTCAAAATCTATTGTGCCCCCTTACAGAGCTGTTCAGACCATACCCTTCACAGCTCGCCTTCCAGCTCCATGGGATGTGATGAAATCCAATATTTGTGAAGGCTTCAACGACACTCTTACAAGTTTCTCGCCCAATGCATTTTCTCCTTAGGGTCACAATGCCTAAGCATTCCGTAGCTAGGTGAATGGGGGTTTCTTCCTCCTCCCCACAGAACCTACACTCGTCATTGTCCGAGAATCCCATCCTCAACAGGTGCTTCCTGAGGCGACAGTGTCCTGTAAGAAAGCCAGTGAGGAGGTGTAATTGTTTCTTACCAAGCTCCAGACATCTTTTGAATCTAACTGTTTCAAAGTTCCGAAGGAACTTAGTGGAATGATCCATCCCTGGGAGATTCTGCCAGAGTTTTTCCCTTTTCTGCTTTCTCCTTCTTCAGAAACTCCTTCTTATAGGTAGATTTACCTATATCACAGAAGGGTTCTAGGCCAATGAGTGACATTCGTGCGCCCTCTTTGGCAAGTTTATTGGCCTTTTCGTTTCCTTTGATTCCCGAATGGCCGGAAACCCAGGTTAAAAAGACCTTATTTTTCTTGCCTACTTCATTGAGTTGATGACGTAGGAGCTCAGTGCTTTGATAGCAGCTTAACTATCTGAGTGTATGGCTATATCACACTTCTGATAGTTTCTTTCTAGATTTATATCTAGACATCTTTCAATAGCTAAGTTTTCCGCTTGAAAGACGCTCATGCAGGAGCCTAGCGACAGTGCACACTTGGAACCTGGCCCGTATATCCCAGCGCCAGCTCCTGTAGAGGTTTTGGAACCATCTGTATACAATTTTACGGAATTTTCTTTGAGATTATAGTCGGTGTATTCTCGCTCCCATTTCTCTCTTTTACTTAGCAATCTCCTGAAGTTTTTCGCAGTGTTTACTTTCTTGATCATTACATCAGCTCGATCTAATTGACAAATTATGAATTATTCGAAAAGTAGATAATTTAAAAAGAAATTGAATTGTATGGTTCTGATTATGCGATCCTTTCGAAAATGGGCATGAACATTAACGATAAGAATCTTCACTCGCAAAATAAAATTCAACCGACGAATTTCCTTTTCAATATGCCGATTAGTTTTGTTTGTTTTTGTTAACACTATGGCCACAAAATTTCTTATGAAGCTTCTTATAAGTATCTTGTATGTATTCGCAAAATTTCATTTCGACCAGTTTTGTTCTATCTGAGATGCTGAGGAAAAAAATTTTGAACACCCTGTACGATTTGCAACCTCATCGCGGCATTTAGGTACAGAAACTACCCTGAATGTCAAGCCTCTAGGACAATTTTTTTGAGACTTAACGTATTTAAGGGCGGCCGACCTTAGGGCGAAGTGATGTAATATTCATTTAAGTAGAACGGGAACTCAAAAAGCTTAAAACCAACAACTTATTATCGTTGCATACACACTGTAGATAAAGTTCCGAGTCTATTTGACTAGCACGAATGATAATCGAGCGAATAATTAACAATGATTCAATCTATAATTATGATATGAGAATATTCTCGATCGAACTACTTGGATATCGACTTTGCTAGGTCAATAATTTGTGTTTATTATTTCTACACTCGCTGTTTAGTCGATCGAAAATCAAATGTAGAGCTGAAAGTAGACAACCCTGATTCAAATCGAGAGAAATAGTAATTTTGGGAATAACATTGTCTGGCCTTGAACAGGCAATTTTTTCATATCGAATCTCCAATTCAGATTCCACTTTCTTTCAATAATTGATTTTAAAATTGTCATTAATTCATGTTTTACGAGTCATGGGAAATATGCATTAACAAGGTCTCCAAAATCAACAGGATTTAATTTTTCTGTAGGCGATTCTTATCTAGTCGATCTAGCTACGCGTATTATGTATGCACCAGTAAATTCCTGAGCTAATTTAAAGTATAAATTTGATAGAAGTGAATTTTTGTTGACGGGAAACTTTTGATCAGGGAAGAGTTATGGTATTAGTATTTGGACTGTTTCTTCGAGTAGTTTTCAGAAGGTTTTGTCAAGGATCTCCTCAAAATTTGATTCTTCTCTGAAACCCAGATCTAGAACATGTTCAAATATTCAGCCTGTTAATCCTGGGTAACTCTAAATGAACTAACACAAATGCGTCAGACAATCTTCAGTTTATCTTTGTAACTCCTGGCAAAAGGATCACAGGCACAACAAATGATGACACAATCATTAAACGGTTCTTCTAATAGTCCGAGAGCTGGCACGAATTTTAGGGTAGGTATTTGAGGCAAGCTGAAAACTTGTCAGATACCTCTCCTATTATATCCCAACTCGGGATTGCAGACCTGGCTGGAGAGTAGCGGGGCTAAATCAACCCCTACATTTTTTAAATTTTTATATATTTGAGGCAATACGCAATTTATATATGTTGCAGTGTTATGCTTTATGAATACTAAAAAGAATAAGCCAGATAATTTAATCGGGGTTTTAACATTGCCAGACGCGTGCAAAAATATAAAATTAAAAAATTAAAAAATTATAAAAAATGTTTTTGAGGCAGCTTGAAATTTTTATGGAGTGTTATTTATAACTCAAAATAAGATTCCAAAAAAGACAGATCATTTCGGTAGGGCTTTCTACCTGCCAGGTCATTTAAAATGTAGGGGTTGATTTAGCCCCGCTACTCACCAGCCAGGTCTGCAATCCCGAGTTGTATAATAGGAGAGGCATCTGACAAGTTTTCAGCTTGCCTCAAATACCTACCCTAAAATTGGTGCCAGCTCTCCTACTATAAGGACCAATTAACAGGGAAACTCGGACCTAGTGTCATGGACCTATAATACTAACTGGACGTCGAAACTTCCTAACTGTCACGTAGAAAAAAGTGAGGCAAATCGCCGCCATTTGCAGTTTGGAGTGAACCACAAATTTTTGATGTTTTATGTCATGTGCTCGAATTTTGATTGAAACATAGACGTTCCTTTGAAAGAAATGATGAAAAACGAACTCTATATATTAGTGTTCTGTGAACACTGACATTTCGGTCTATATCAAATAATAATTTTTTCGATTCGTGTGATTAGTTATTAAAATAATGTACCATTATGATGATTATACACATAGATTCCTCAAAAACGGTATAACTTCGCTAATTCTAATATTTCAGTTCGTTGAAAAATTGACAACTCTCAAATTAGTCAACTTCACTCCAACTGCAAATGGCCGCCGTTTGCCTCAAAATTTTTGACATGTTCGCTATCTAGTTAGTATTATAAATCTATGCCTAGTGTACACCAGTGGTGCCACCTCAATATAGATGGCATAAGCATTATTATTCTTGTTATGTAATTATCTGTGATGTTGCCATACGCTAAATGAATAAATGAATTGTATATCTTAAATTTTCACAGTTTTCATGATTTATTTAATTATTTTACAGAGTGTTTCTGAAGTTCGTAAACAGTGAAAAATCTAAATTCTGATACAGGGAATCAAATGGACCCATCAGATTTTTGGGACTATGAGAATCTTATACGAGCTTTGAGTCCCAACTTCGAAATTTATTATGTAAACCCTTCTTCTTTGAACCATCCTTCTACTTAAAAGAGTGCTATATCGTTTTGCCCAAATGTCTGTAATTTTCTAATTTTGAGCGGTTCCACTCCCTGATGACGAATTCGTGGTCAAATTCAATCTGTCCGTGGGGCCGTCAGTTAGCACAATAACTTTCGAAGGGATTCTCCTAGAGACTCGAAATTTTCAGGATGAGTTCATGTCCCAAATGGCTCGGTTAAGTTCGTTAACCAGCCAAATCGAACAGGGTATTCCATAGAATATGGTCATTCAAAATTTTGGTTCCTCAATATCTCAGAAAATACGAAACCAATCGGAATGAAATGTTACGGCCAAATGCAAGATGCCGATAACAAGCCTATAATGCGAAATTTTTTGGCCATAGTGTGAACAGAACTGTTGAAAATTCAATTGGAATACTGAAAAAAGGAAACTTCATATTTCCATAAAAAGATATCCGATTCCAGTGAAACTTTTTTTTTTTTGGAGGGATCGATATTCTGAATGTTCATCCAAAGTTTCGTGGCCATAGTTTTTAACAGAATCACAGAAAATTGGAATATTGGATAGAAAAATCTTTATATTTTCATGACAGGATATCCGATTCGAATAAAATTTTTTCTGTGAATAAAGATTGATATACTGAATCGGCATGCAAAATTTTGTGGCCATCGTGTAAACAGAACCATAGAAATTCAATTGGAAAAGTGGAAAAAAATCTTTATATTTCCATAACAGAATATTTTGATAATGGAAACAACTATACTGAATATTCATGCCGAATTTCAAGGGGATTGCATCATCAGAACCATAGAATTTAATAATTGTAATTATTGCAATCGAAATTTCAAAGTTTCAAAAAGGTACATTGATACCTTGTTTCGTTAGCTCTTCAAAAAGTTAAATAAGTCAATAATGCCTTCATGCAAACCGAACAGGTAGCAGACTTTTTCCAGTCATTCAAATATCCTCTATTTTACTCTAGTGGTCGGACCATGGCCCGCTCACGAATTTTGAGTGAAATAGAGAAAAACTGAAGGCTTCGAAAGAGTCTATTGCCTGTCATGTTTTTTGGCCATAGTTTTTGATTGCATGAAGGAGTTATTGACGTATGTACCTTTTTGTAAAGCTAAGGAAATAGGACAGTTTTTCCCTACATTTGTACACCAAGTTCCTTATATTTTTTCCGAGTAATTCCCATTTCTTTTATCAATATTTTATATTTACAGGTACAGCTATTTATGACTTTGTATATTTTGTGTTATCAGAAATTCAAGCGACTACTTTTTCGCAAAAAATTTTCATTGAATCTCTATAGTCCATTCAAATATAAGAAGGAGCTTTGTAAACAAACAGAATCGTCTGGTTTGCGCACAATAAAGCTCCTATTGGTCAAACCTTATACAAAGGTCTAAGGGTCAAACTGTCATAAAAACGTTCCCTTCGACCGCCCTAAGAGACTGCCAGGATCGTACTCGGAACGGACTGTGCAGGATAGTACTGAATAGAGAAAATCTTTTGACAAAGTGTATGCAGTGTGGAACCTCCAAATGGAATAAATTCGATAAGGAATAAATGAGAGCGTGTATATATTTCATTTAGATGTGCTGTAAGAATTGCATTCGTATAATAATATTCAGTTAAAACTGAACGATTGTAAGAAACCTATCCGAAGGCCCTTCTACCGCTGCGCCAAACTGGTTGTTATTGCTCCTTCTTACATTTGAACAGACTATAGAGTCGAGTAGTTTTCACAAAATTTATTATTTTCGATAACGAAGCAGAAAATTGAATAATTGCCATATATCTTTGGACCATGCTTTACTAGACGCATTTTGCAGCTAATGACGTTTAGTATATCGATATCCCATTCGAAGGATCACGTCTAATTACCAAACATCCTGTAGATATTTTGAATAGTACCAATACATATTATGTACGGTTCAGTATGTAGTATTATTATTTCTTAATTCGAAGTTTGATCATGTAGGTATTGAAAACCGTGCTATTTTTATTGTTTCGCAGAAGTCAGACAGGGTTTTACCCAAGTACCAACTCTTCATATCTTCATATGCGTAGGTATCTGGATTTCCGAATGGATTGTTAAACATGTTTGAAGAGATATTGAACCATTCACAAAAACTTCTGTCTGTGAAAGTTGACACTCAACATGCTTCTTGATGGAATAACCGAATAAATCTTATGTTACACTCAAGAGCTAGGTTGTAGGCTACGCACGGACAGAGAATCCGGTATAAGTTTTTGAATCATTTAAAAATTGTTGGCGAATGAGAATATGAATTCAGGGATATCTAAGTGACCAAACCGATTTTTATTTTTCTACATAGGTCTAGACTGTATTTTTCTGTTAATTATCATCCCAATAATTACATATTTTGAGCTGTAGATGAGATTAGACGAAGTAATTTTAATATAAAAAAAAATTGAACTGGAGCTGTATGTGTATGAATATGAATTAATATACGAGGTCTATCCACGACTATTGTAAAATCCGTCCATTGTATGTCTCTGTGCTCGGCCATAATAATACCCATTATCACAAGGAAATTATGAGATATTAATAATTGCTCTCAGATGCTTCATAGATTTAGCTTTGATATAATGTTCTTTAAATTGGTATTTCTTCAGTATTTTGAAGTACTCCACTCCAACTAAAATATGGGCATACTTTGTCAATCGAGGCCCAAAGCTAATTTATTATATCAATTAAAGCATTTTTTATTACCAGATATACAATTACCAATTCTCCAAAAGTTCTCATGTGTCAACTTGACTTTTTTCACGCATGTCATAGAAAGGTCTTGTCGCGGTCGCCAAATGTTAAAATCTTCAAGAAATATATTCATTAGTCGTGGATAAATATAGTATGGTACTCGCATATAATGGCTGTTATTCACTCGGTGAATAACAGCTAGCTTCACATCGCGAATAATAGCTATCATTATACGCTGGTTGCATAATATACTATTAAACATATGCTGCTTGAAATGCCAGAGCAGGTTCGAATGGGCGCCAAATTATGAATTTTTTTGAAAGGGGGCGCCAGAATTTATTACCCCCCTCCTAAGAGAAGCTTTTAGCTGAAAGCCTGAGTCGATGGCAAAAGAGCAGTGTTTATCAACTACTCCCTGATAGTTTCTTTTCATGTTTCTACACTGACCGGCAAAATAATTGATCTACCCAAAAAACCGATGAAGTTTGTTCATTCATTAATATGTTATTTCACGTCAGATTCAAATGATTTTTTTTTCATTTTAGGTATGTTTATCCTTAATCGATCAATAGTTTTGAATTTCAACTCAGCGTACGTCATTCTATACAGGGTGAAACAAAATCTGCTTTTTTACCCTAACTTTAGAAACCACCCCTGGTGTGTTCCAGTTGTTCCACCGTGTGATTTCTCATTCCATCATCAAAACACATCTTCTCTTGATTCTTCATTTATAACAGTAGCTCAATTTTAGTTAAAGATATAGGGTTTTTAGTGAAACATTAAATTTCACTAAGGCTAAAACAGTACTTCAACAATTCAACCTAAAATTCTGACCAAATGAAAAAAACTGAAAATTGAGTCAAAAACATAACGTGTTTTCCGCCTAGACGCATATAACAGGTGCAATTCGTCTCGGCATGTCCTCATTAAGGTTTTGAATCAATTATAGAACATCACTAAGCTGCTGCAAATTTTCAGGAGTTGGTACGCGAGATCGAATTTTCCTCCCAAGAGCATCCAAACATGCCCAATTGGGTTCAAATCTGGACTTAGAGCAGGCCAATTGAATTCTTGGGCACGAAATCGTCGTCAATAAACTCTTGTTCTCTTGTTTTATGTTTTCACTCAGTTTTCAGTTTATTGTCATAACGTTCGGATTTAAGGTTAAATCTGTAAAAGAACTTTCATAGCCATATAGCGAAATTGTGAAGTTTAATGTGGCTCTAAAAACCTTGTATCTGTATCTTTAACAGAAATGAGCTATTGTTATGAATGAAAAATTAAATTGTCAAGAGAGATATGTCTTGATGATCAAATAAGAAATCACACAGTGGAGCAACTGGAACACCCAGGGTTGGTTCTAAAGTTTTTTGTTTCAACCTGTATAAAATAACGTACGCCGAGTCTTCTTGAAATTCAAAATTAGTGATTGATTAAGGATGAACATACCTACAATGGAAAAAAATGCAATCGATTCGGACTTAAATAACATATTTATGAATTAACAAACTTCATGGATATTTTGAGTGGATCGATTATTTTGCCGGTGAGTGTACTATCGATTTCAAGTATTTCTGCCGGATAAACAATTGAATAGGAGCCTTACTATGGACGTCTGAACGGCAGCGATATTTTCTACACTTCGGCCAACCCGTTGTCTCATTTACATGTTCTCCTTATCATAAACAGCCTTCATCTTCCGAAATTGTCAATTCAATTAAAATCAAACAGTGATGAAATCAAAATAAAAACGCCCTAAATAAACCAATTACAATTAATTGGATTTGATAAGAAGACCTTCAGAAAAAGATACTATTTCTTTATTTGAACCTTCTAAATTCGAAGGTATACTCCAATTTACATCAGCTGTGAAAATTTATTAAATTATTCACTTAGAGCCCAATTAAGCAGCCAATGAGTTTTTTTCTAATTATCGAACTTCCTTTCATCCGGTTTGTAGAGACAATTGCCAATAATATCAAGTGAATTGTGATCGATCTGACCTTCGATAGTAAAATCTTACGTACGTTTATACCTCTATTTTGTTCCTTGAATGTTTATGAACATTCGTGCAAGCCTCGGGTATTTATTGATAATATCGTGCCGAATTCTGCAACACATGCAAAGATACTTTAGACCTTCAATGTAAACTGAACTCTTGTTAATATCTTTTAATTGAGACATAGATAGGTTAACACGAGAATAATCAGTGTAGTGGGCTATTTCTAGAGGACTTTTTAGGTTTTCACTCCCAGTCTTTGAAACAGAAATAATAAAAAAAATTAATCAAGATGAAATGCTCCTGCGTAAATCCTTGCACTAATTTGTCAGGAGCAGATTGGTTTTGAAAAAATTGTTGCCTTACAGAAAAACTAAAAAAGGAAATAAATGAAAAAGATAATGTTACGTTTCGGAGTCTATATCAGACTCCTTCTTCAGACACACTTGTAAAATCTTTGGAATTGTGTATTTTTTCCATGGACCTATAATAATACTAACTGGACGTCGAACTCCCTAACTGTCACGTAGAAAAAAGTGAGGCAAGCGCCGTCATTTACAGTTGGGATGAATCTGCTTGAAACTCGAATATTTTGATGTTCTATGCCATCTGTGCTCGAATTTTTTCCGTTGAAAAATTTACACTTCTCAAGGTAAACCCAAACTGCAATGGCCACCGTTTGCCTCAAATTTTTGACAGGTTCGCCATCTAGTTAGTATTATAAATCTATGATTTCTTCGTTTGCAGTCTAATTGACATTGAAAGTTGTCAACACATAGAGATGTTGAATTATTAATTTTGAAATTTTCTGATGTCATTTCTTTCTTCAAAAAATCAATTTAAATACGATCTATTCCAACAGAACAATTAGCCAAATTATCTACTTCATCTAACAAAATACATGTGGATTTCTTAATTTTCCTTTTATAATTATCAGGTTCCGTGATAAGGATGTTTGTGTTGTTCCAGTTCCTCATATGATCTCCGCTATTTGAACATACATGATCAGCGATTTGTGATCTTGTGATGTCTCTATTTTTGATTTTGTTCTTATGTTCCCGTTTTCTTATCTCTAGATAGATCTAGACTAGATGTCTCTCCTGTATAAGATTTTCCACATATACAGGGAATATTGTAAACACAATTCTTTCATTTTTGTGTCTCATTCATTGGTTTTGTTCTGGTTAGAATGGATCTCAAATCATTTTGTATTTTGAAAATACAGTGCAACCTTAATATAACGAACCTTAATATAACGACTTCCTCGATTTAACGAATTTTTCATAATCCCCTTGAATCGTCCATAAGAGTCAATGTAAAACTTACTCTACATTACGAAAACTTTTTACGAACAACCTCTTTATAACGAATTTTCAACTACCAAAAAGAGTGTGAATACCTCTACTTAACGAATTTCGTCAACTCAAAACCTCTATATAACGTTTTCACCAATAACCTTAAACCAGGTATGTGATTCAGCCGCGACAGGTTTCGACGCGTATTACGTAAAATACGAAGTTAGTTGATGGAAAGTAATCAGTGCTGCTCCTCACTTTTTTGCAATGGCGCTCAGAAACGTAAAAGGCGTTCCTTATCTGTCGCAGAGAAGCGAAGCATCATTAATTATTTTGACAAAAATCCTTCTACAAAAAAATTAGACATAGCTTAATAAGTTCGGGATTCCCGCATGTTCATTGGCTACAATTTTAAAATCTAAAGATAAGTTTTCCGTAGAAATTGGTTTGCCTTCAACCATCAGAAAATTGAAACCGTGGGAAACAAACTACAATTTATGACAATTGTTGATTTTTCACCTCTTTTTATTTTGTTCTGCGGATTTTTGAAAAGAAAAAAAAGAATATGTTACCTACTCACTTTATTGTTTTGAAAAAGAAAATATAAATGAATGAGTAATTTGATTAAAAATGAGTTTTCATTTATGAGCAAAATTAGTTCGCTATAACAAGATGAGTATGTAATGTCGAGGTGAATAAAACCCCGGTATAACAAATTTTGGACCAACCTCACCTCAATATAACAAACCTCAGTTTTACGAATTACTTGATATAACGAATATTTACTGGTTCCCTTGCGATTTGTTATATCGAGGTTCCACTGTAGTTCTTATGTTGAATTTGGAAGCGATTCTTCTTATTTTTCTTGAAAGGCCAGGAATATAAGGAATGAAGTTCAACAAATTTGGTTGTTCTTGACGGTTTTCTGTTTGTACCTGATCATCATTAGAATTTTGATTAGATATTTTTCGTTCTAAATTTGAAATTGTTCTTTCTATAAAATTTGGTGGGTATTGATTATCTAGTAGAAATTCTTTAATGAAGGCTATTTCATTATTTCGAATTACCTATCATACAGGGTTTTTTTAATACCTGTTTTTATATTCAATTAATAATTGGAATGAAAATTTAGATATCTATTAGTGTGTGACTTTGTTTTCGAAATATACTAACGGCCGGACGGATTCGTCATTAGGGAGTCGAGACCATTTTCGGCTCAAAATATTAAAATGACAGACATTTTGGCAAAACGATAATAGCAGAACGCTCAGAACGGGATATCATTACAATATGAATGAATTTGAGGATCAATTATTGATCCTCAAATTCATTCATATTGTAATGATATCCCGCTCTGGGCCTATCTATGTTCTTTATTGATCTGATCAAGAGCTATGAATTATTTTGTCAAATCGACTGATCAAAGTCTTTGTGAGTCATTCCATATTCAGTCGAACCAAAGCACTATGTAGTCTTAATCAGGATATCGATTTCTGATAAATCGATAATCGTATGCTAACCTTCCTTTCTAAATACAGGATCAAAAAATGATTGGCGGAAATGAATGAAATTTAGTTCTTGTTATACATACTTACTAACTTGAATGTGCGTGCAAATCAGTATTCGACTAATTTATTGATCCGTTCTAAAAATCGATCTATTTATAGATTACTAAAATACTTCCGTATTGATGATTCACAATTTTAACAATTTTAAAACATCATTGCTGTTTCGAAAAAACAACACTGTTGTTCAGTCAGTAGCATATTTTTGTGGGCTTAGTCCTAGAGACACAACAGCCATGCCCATTGTATGAATGTGTTTCCTTTCTCAAAAAGTCCTTAGTCGTTCCTATTTCTAAGAAGAAAGAAATACATAGTATTACGAACTAGAGACCTTTTTCAATTTTAAGTGTATTTTCTAAGGTCTTTGAGAGAATTGTGTTCTGTGTTGAACAAAATGGTTAAATACCTCGATAAATTCAATATACACTGATCAACAATTGGTAGGGATCACTTATGAACTTCTTTTCATTTGTATTTTTTTCAAGTTATCTTGTGAATATCTGTACATTATGTTCTCTAAGGAAAAAGTAAGATGTTTTGAGTTGATTATATCAAAGTCTTCCTCACTCCATCGGCTCTTGTTCACAAAATCGATTATTATCTGTAGGCTATTACAGGTGGAGTGAAAAGCAATGTGGTATTTGTTATTAAATCTGTTTTTTTCTCTCGTTCAAATACATAAGGTGCCACCGTTTCTGAGATATAACGATTCAAAAAGTTATAACTACGCGCTAAGTACACTACCTCATAGGTGGCGTGGAAACGTGTGCATATTATGACGATAGCGACTTTTATAACTTTTTGAATCGTTATATCTCAGAAACGGTGGCTCGTAAGAAAAAAAGTATTGATACATTTTTTATAGATAATTTTATGATCTACAATTTTTGTTTGAGGTACTTTCATGATGAAAACTTACCGTTTTGCTGAAAATCGCGAAAAACTTTTTGACCTTTGACCTTGAATTAAATTTTTTTCTTACATGGGGAACTTCTAGACATTGTTTAATATTATATTTTGAACAATTTCACTGAAATTCAGCTTGTTGGGATTTTATGTAACTTCACTCTCATTTTTTGGTCTAAATAGACCGGACTATTAGATGATATAACATTACCTAAATAGTTAACTACAAGTTTACGATTTCTATGTGTCATTGTGAAATGAATGCACTCTGTTTTCTCAATATTGATTATTAAGTTATTACTGTGACACCAGTCAACAAAACTCTGTATGAGAAGTTCACACAATTTCTGAAGCTTTTTATAATTTTATGATCTACAATTTTTGTCTGAGGTACTTTCATGATAAAACTTACCGTATTGCTGAAAATCGCGAAAAACTCATTTTTTTGACCTTTGACCTCGAATTAAATTTTTTCCTTATAGGGGAATGATGGGGAACTTTAAGACATTATTTTTAAATATGTTTTGAACAACTTCACAGAAATTCAGCTTTTTTCAGTTGATACTAACCTTCAAAAGATAGCTGTTAGAATCTATTCATTAGTTTTTGAGTTGTTGTGTTAAGTTTTTTCCATTTTCATTTTCAAAACAATGGATGAAAACAATTTCGTGTTTTAATTTTCAAACTGCTCTTTGATAGGAAAAAAATACCGTTCAAGCGAAGCAATGGCTCGAAAAGTGTTATGGGGACTCCTGCTCCATCAGAAAACACAATAAAACGTTGGTTTGCTGACTTCAAACGTGGTCGTAAAGACACCGATTATGTAGAACGCAGTGGACGTCAAATGAGGCACCAGAAAACATCAAAAAAATCCACAAAATCGTTTTGAATGATCGAAAAGTGAAGTTGCGTGAGTTAGCTGGCATCAAAATGATATCAAAAGAACGTGTTGGCTTTATAATGCATGAGCATTTCAATATGAGAAAGCTCTGTTCAAAGTGGGTGCCGCGTTTGCTCTCTGTTGACCAAAAACAAGAAAACAAGAACGTGTTGATGCTTCTGAGCAGTGTTTGGCCATGTTTGAATCTAACAAACCGGAATTTTCGCATTAATATGTGACAATGGATGAAATATGGATCCATCTCTTCACTCCGGAATCAAAACGATCCTCATCTGAGTGGACAGCAACTGGTGAACCCATAGACATAGTCCTTAGTCTAAGGGTGAACCCATAGACATAGTCCTTAGTCTAAGGGTGAACCTCGTCCAAAGCGCCCGAAAGCAAACAATCGGCTGGAAGGGTTATGGCCTCTTAGGCCAAGCAATAGAGATATTTCCTTGACAAAAATACTACCTGGAAGCCACCTGTGCCATTCCGAGCAGGACAGTCCGTAGTTTATTACCACCATGTTTTAAACACGAAAATGCCATTTTTTTATTTGTTATTAACAAAAAACAACAAAAATACGCGTTCTTTTTAGTTTTTTCGTTGCAAAATGGAAACTATTGATGCAGTGATAACGTTGCAATGGGATGAATTGTAGAGAATTACATTGTGAAGAGAATGATGGGTCAAACGATCCGATCGAATAATTAAAACTGGAGAAAAGCGGAAAAAACGGAAAATTGCGTGTTTTTTCTTTTAACTCATAACTCTGCCATTTTGCAATATTAGGAACTGAAATCTCACACGATAGTAGCTATTGACGTGCAATTCATTTGTGCCAAAATTGGATTCGGTCGGATAAATAGTTTTCACATAATTCCCATTTGAATTTTTTTTGGACATATTTTCGCGGAGAGCTGGATGCGTTTGAGGTCGTCCGATTGAAATTAAAAAAATTGATTTGGAAAGAAGACGTGATCAGTAACAAAACGTCTATTCTGATTTTTCAATAAAAATCGTTTAAGTGTGTTAAAAACTAGTGAGAACATGAGGAAAAACGACCGACCGAGCCAGAGTGGTCGAGTGGTGAGGGAATGAGCGAATCGAGGGGAAACGCCGCGGAAGCCAACGGTCGCAGAGCGCACCAAATGTTGTACACATAGGTATACGTTTTCCCTCGATTCGCTTATTTCCTCTCCACTCGACCGCTCTCGCTCGGTCGGCCGTTTTCCCTCATGTTCTCACTAGTTTTCAACACACTTAAACGCGTTTTATTGAAAAATCAGAATAGACGTTTTGTTACTGATCACGTCTTCTTTCCAAATCAATTTTTTTAATTTCAATCGGACGACCTCAAACGCATCCAGCTCTCCGCGAAAATATGTCCAAAAAAAATTCAAATGGGAATTATGTGAAAACTATTTATCCGACCGAATCCAATTTTGGCACACATGAATTGCACGTCAATAGCTACTATCGTGTGAAGTTTCAGTTCTTAATATTGCAAAATGGCAGAGTTATGAGTTAAAAGAAAAAACACGCAATTTTCCGGTTTTTTCCGCTTTTCTCCAGTTTCAATTATTCGATCGGATCGTTTGACCCATCATTCTCTTCACAATGTAATTCTCTACAATTCATCCCATTGCAACGTTATCACTGCATCAATAGTTTCCATTTTGCAACGAAAAAACTAAAAAGAACGCGTATTTTTGTTGTTTTTTTTAATAACAAATAAAAAAATGGCATTTTCGTGTTTAAAACATGGTGGTAATAAACTACGACTGTCCTGCTCGGAATGGCACAGGTGGCGTCCAGGTAGTATTTTTTCAAAAAACTAATCATTTTTAGCTCTGTTGCTTGGCGTATCTGTATTTTGGTATGTGCGTGGTGTAATATTCATCGACTATCTTGAGAAAGGAATTACCAAAAACAGTGAATATTATATAGCGTTTTTGGAGCGTTTGAAGGCCGAAATTGCAAAAAAACAACCGCATATGGCAAAGAAAAAAGTTGTTTTGTTTCATTTCACAAGTCAATCAAAACAATGGCAAAACTACGTGAATTGAACTTCGAATTGCTTCTACATCCACCGTTTTCGCCAGATTTGGCTCCCAGCGACTACTGGCTGTTCAGACCTGAAAAAAATGCTCGCCGGTAAGAAATTCCGCACGAATGAAGAGTTTATCGCTGAAAGTGAGTCTTTTTTTACTTAGATTATTTACACCAAGATAGAGCATAGTGAGAGAGAAAACGTGGCCGAAATAAGATAGCAATATGTTTATTATTTTCGTCAAAATCAAAACACATTCCCGCAGCTCCCTATTGGTGGCTTTCTACCACGTGACCTGGACGTGCGAATGAATTTCATTATGGCCGCCTTCTTTGACAGCTGATGCTTAGGTGGAACAAGTTCAAACTTATCGTTTTGAGTTAACCAAGTGATTTTTGTAGTGAAAACGAGGTTGTACAATAATTATTTGCTGTATTAAGCTGAAAAATGGTTAATTCCTGTGTGATATGTAAAAAAAGCACCAGTAAAGACTGCGGGCGATCCATACATCGGTAAGTAAACACAAACAATAATAATTTACCATAGGCGTAGCTAGGAGTACCTAGCTCTCAATATAAGCATATTGTAAACTTATTTTAAAAGCATTTTCTTTTAATAGAATGCCTAGTGATAATGCCAGACGGAAATTATGGATGGATCAATTAAATTTGGGAAATACAAAATTAGCCAAGGAGGTATATGTTTGTTCTGACCATTTTTCTGATGAAGACTTCCTATATAAATCAGCAAAAAGATTTTTGAAAACTGAAGCTATTCCGTCCAGGATTTCGTCATCGATTCATTGGTAAGTCTATTGAATATTATGAGGGTGTTTTATTCAAATTTGATTTGGATAATATGAACATCTAATATATATTTTAAAGTTTTTACATCTGAATGTCTTATTTATAGTATAGAGGTATTATTGGTTTTTTCACTGTAAATGTTTGTATGACATTTTCATAATATTTTTAGGCCTGATGAAGCAAACGAGAGTTTGCGAAACGTTGCTGAATATACTTTAAGATCTTTTGAGAGTTTGTCCTTATCCCGCAAAATACAGTTATCAATTTATGAATTATTGTGGAGGACACTAATATTTGCATTCTCTAAATATAATATTTCTAATTTCAGTTCCAGTAGCACATCTCCAGATGAAAGGCCTGTGACTCCAGAACCATTAGATACTAATAAGCTAGGTAGTGTCAGGGAATCCTCAAAACTGAGTAATTCTGAACTATCCAGAACTTCAACAGCTAGTGATTTGTCTGCTACACTGACTACTTCAGATTTATCTGCTACATTGACTGCTTCAGATTTATCTGATACATTAACCGCTTCAGATTTATCTGCTTTTTTGACCGATACAGAATCCTCTGGTGCTTTGACAGTTTCAGAATTGTCCGGTACTATGACAGCTTCAGAATCAGCCTTACTGAAAAGTGACCTGAATAGATGTATTCGATATAATAGGATTGTTAATAAGATCATTGATAATGATATAACATTCAATTGTATAGGTATTTGTAATTATTAAAACCAGAACAACAATATTTGAATATCATATTTGCTATTTCAAATCTCTTTTCATATTGAATTTTTTTCGAATCGAAAATATGCCCGCACTATAAAAATTCTGCGTATAACAATGATTTAGAATAAGATGAAAACATCGGGAAGGTCAACAAAATTCATAAAAATAATGACATTAATTATGCATCCAATGAAATAATAATTAAAGATTCGATAACCTTTGAAGGATTTATTTCTATTCTTAACAAATTTTTAGATCCACGCCACTGACTTCTATTTACGACAACACACTTTGTTTGTAAACAAACAGTGTTATTATGGGAACAAAACATTCAGTTCATCTAGTAAGGGATTGCTCCATCTTGGTGTAATAATCTAAGTTTTTTTAAGACAAAAGATAAACCGTTCTACAAAAGTGAGCGACGCTGGAATGATTGCGTTGCTCTTGATGGAGATTACGTTGATGAATAAAGCTTATTTTGAACCAAAACAATCGTGTTTTCTTTGTTAGGCCCGGGACTTTTCAGCCCATGTGGTAGATACTCACCTGAAGAAGTCATGTTTTGTATGACGAAAGAGTTGCTGTGAAAACGAATGAAGTAGCAAAAATTGTTTCAAGTTTGTAATGATATATTTTGGGTATGGAATGCATTGTATATATCGACTCAACACATCGTGGCAAATAAGAAATGCACACTATATTCCTTTCGAATTACAGATATCCGAATACTTAATTCTGCTTCTATAATCACAATTATAAAAATCATTGAGTTCCATGCAGTCCGTTTTGGATAGAACTCCCCTTCGTCCTATTTCATATCCTGGTTTAAGCACTGTTATTGTCGGTTTTCCTTCACCTTTGCTGAAGAAATCCTTTCCATAATGCATAATAGAATCATAATCGTATGGGAATTTTGCTTTTACGTCTCTTGTTTCGAAATTGTGTTGATGTCCTGTGAAAAATCACTGAATGAATACTCTTGTCTTAGTTCTAGCATTGTTCAAACAATTGTTCTAGACAGTGGCACAACCAGAATTTTCTTTCGTGGGGGGCCCAAGCAAATATTCAGGGAGAAAAAAACATAAAAAATTTACTGTTATTTCTATTTTTCTCTTTCTGGTTGATAAAAAATGTCAAATGCACAATATCTTCTGAAATCTGGTGATAATTTATTTTCTAAAATGCTTTTCCAATATACAGGGTGTTATGGAAAAAAGTACAATGGATATTGCCACGCGATAGAGGGCAATTTGCTCCTGACAAATAAGTGCAAAGATTCACCTTAATTACAAATTTTTTAATTATTTCTGTTTCAGAGACTGGGAGTGAAAACCTATAAATTTTTTAAGAAAAGAGATTTTATTTGTTTCTCATTTGTAAACGTCAGTTTCCAAAAACAAATATTAATCAAGAAAGTTTATTTCATCAAGTTACTAACTTGTAAAACTGACAGTTAACTTGCAAAATTTTTACAAGTTAGTAGTATAATTCACATTATAAATTTTGTCATATATGTTTTAAATCATGATACAATTGTTATTTCCAGTAACACAGATTTTCGATGATGAAATAGTTGATATTGATGATGATGAACCATCTGTTGACTCGAGGACTGCAGAACATTTGTACTCTCCTTACTACCAAATAATTTGCTAGACATTTCGATTTTTTTGTTGACCGAATCATCTACATAACTCATCGCAATTTCGGTGCTCTTTCACCCCTCTGCACGCTTTAGTGCTAAAATATCTCCACCCGTTCCGCAAACCAAAGTGGCTCCAGTTCTGCGAAAAAGTGGCCGTGTAAATACTCTGGTTTTTTTTAAACCTAAATATTTCGCTATTTGCTTTGGGACACTTCCACTAGTGTGCTGGCCAGCATTAAAAAAATGCACTTTCTATGTCGGTATGTCAAAAAAATCTTAGGCTTTCTATTCCAGGAGATTTACATACAGGGTGTCCAGAAAGGGTATCGGGTATTTGTTTTCGCGGCATATTCAGAACGGGACATCTTAAAAGGAGCGAGAAGGGTGTCGTGGCGTCCGCCATTTGTGGAGTTTAGTCACGATGGAACAATACTCGGAACGCATCCGCATTTGCGTATAGCGTATTATCGTAATGGTGGTTCAATAGTGACTGCTCAACGTCTCTATCGTGCGGAATATCTACACCGCCCGCGACAAATGATGATAGCATTAGGAAATGGATCAGGATGTTCGAGATACAGGTGCGACAATTAAACTTCAAAACTCTGGTCGTCCTCGTTTACTTCGCGATGAAGAAACAATTGAAGAAGTTGAGGCGTCGGTTCGTCAAAATCCGTCTTTATCCATCCGAAAGCGAAGCCAGCGTTGAACATCTAAAAATCGTCTTTACTCTTTCGATTGTAGAGAAAGACTTACATCTAAAAACCTACTAAATTCAATTGATTCAAGAATTGAAGGATGCGGACTATGCTAATCGACTGATTTTCCGACAAGATGCTGCAGGATTCAACAAGTCATTTCGCAAGGGGTAACATCAACTGGCCTCCCAGAAGCCCCGACCTTAGGCCATTTGACTATTTTGCATAGGGATACCTTAAAAGTAAGTTTTATCAAAATAATCCGACGAATCGAAACCAGATGAAGCAAAAAATCAGGTCAGAAATGGCAGCAATATCATATAGCTATGTGTCAACGTGTTATCGCCAATCTTCGTTCCCGTTTAGAAGAGTGCCAGCAACGCAACGGTCATCATTTGGGATACATAATCTTTTTCAAATAATTCTCCAATCTCCAAATATGTTAATAATAAACAATAAATGTCTTCATTGTTCACAAATATTTTTTGTTTTATTGAACTTACAAATACCCGATACCCTTTCTGGACACCCTGTATTTTCTGTATAACATGCAGGGCTTGAAGCTGCAGACATAATCGGTTATGGTGAATTTTCTTGTTG
This sequence comes from Propylea japonica, assembly GCA_013421045.1. Lineage (NCBI taxonomy): Eukaryota > Metazoa > Arthropoda > Insecta > Coleoptera > Coccinellidae > Propylea > Propylea japonica. The sequence continues at coordinate 97,803,434 of CM024239.1, forward strand.
TTAAATTTTTTGTTTGCCGCAATGTCACAATAACGTATTTTCCCATATCTTCTACATCATTCATGTTTAAGGAAATAATTTCGTCACATGGACAGCATCCAAAAATCCCAAATATTGTTACAATTTTCGCCAGCAACCACTGGTCATCAGAGCATGTGAAAGAATTGTTCAGCCTTTTTTTTAGTTAATACTTGGCGTTTTTTCGCGTATAACGCTCATTTTTTCGTTTCAGAAACTCTATCACCTTTTGAAATCTGCAATGACAACTAAACGACATATTTTTCAATAAATTCTTTAAGAAAACAACCTGCGAACAGACATGTTCAGGCAACGCTTCCACAGCTTGCGACATTTGCGACAAATTATTGAGATTTTTTTGGAATTTATCTAACCTTTTCACAAATAGAAACAAATAAAATATAAAACAATTGAAACGTAGACTTTGGGGAAAGCCGGTCTCAATGCAATGAATAGCTCGCGGCCACACTCAGTGAAGAAGGGAGTGAATTATATATGATAGAATGTAATGGGCGCCAGGTAGAGTAATGCCTGCCTACTCAAGGTAAATGAACTGCTTACTCCTCTACCAGAGTAACAGTTAACAGAAATTCCTAAAAAATTCAAGTCACAATTATTTATTACCAAAAACAAAAATATATATGTGCAGTGGTTGATACAATACGAATAAAGATTATCCCCCAAGGGGCAGTCAGAAGAAAACTTACTAAAACACACTAAATCAGATAAGAACAAATAATCTAAGCTAACACAATAAACCCACTTAACAACTTACATTCAGCTTTACGTTCTGGTTCAGATTGACAATAACTACCTCTATACTAACAATGATTCTTGAAGGGAATACCGATCAATTATCCTATAACACAATCCTGAAGGGATATACGAGCACCTTTGTTGGTACCCAACGCAACTTATGAAGTGCACCTCACTATAATTGCTCACAGTATATATAAAATTACCTTACAGAATAATATCACAAATTATCAAAATGAAAGCCAATAATTTACAATGTTAAAGCCAGTGCTACACACTGGTTACCTTCACAAACCACTCCAGAACGTAGCTAGCTCCAACCAATAACCCCAGAGACATAGATACCTCCAAGATAACAGGCAAGGGATGCCAATCGTGGGTACCTCTAACTGACAGGTACATAGATAATTCAGCCAAGAAGACATGCCAGGAACGTGGAATAATTGACAGGTTGCCTCCAATAACGTGGAATAACTGACAGGTTACCCCCAATAACGCCAGGTACGTGGACCCTCTGTTGTTCGAGGGAGATAGGTTCAACCTCCAATTCAGTCGAGAATTTGTTCCAAATAATTCCAACAATATTCGCTACACAACAACCTAGAGGTGCAAGATAGATTCTGTACGGACTCCATGTGGAAAATCTGTATTTCCCAAAATATTCCAAAATACTTCTCAGGGAACTGACACTCGAAGATATAATCCCTCACACGAGGATGATCTAGATTCAAAATTCTCTTCGAAAAATGTCTAAACCTTCCCTTCCACGACGACCCTCCGCCAACAAAATGTCCGCCCTGACAGTCGCACAGAAATTTTCCGGATCTTCAAGGTTCACAGAGTCTATCAGTTGTCATAGCGAAGAAGAAGAAAACACATAAAAACCAAATAATATGAAGGAATCATTCATTACGGTACTAATAATCTACGCAGTTTATACCAGAGAGGGTCTCTATAAATTCATTTCTATAATTCTTCCACGATTTTCCGAAGTACTTTACTGAGGCCAAATAATTCGAATCCCTGAACTAACCAAAAATGACAAGACCACTAACCTCACAATTTTCAAATAATAAACAAACGTTTTCTGAGGGAAAACAATTCGAACAGGTATGTAAACGAAGTGAATAAGTACAACAATGAGGAAACTTTGAAAATGAACCATCCAAAAGTTTACTAACTAATAATTTTTGGAAAAAGATGGCAAAACTACATTTTATGATAAATTCCAAAATAATAACGTTACACAATACACGCAAGGTAACGGGTTTTACTGGCTCAAGGAGGTAACTGACTCGCCTGCGGCTCGTCAATTATATCCTCCATTCGCCAGTAAAAACCCTCTTACCTTGCTAGTAATGTTATATACTATTTTGCTAGAGCTACTTACCTTCAGCAATATTTTCCCAGTGTATTTTTACATACTGGTCTCTATCTGGTCTGGACTGCTCATGCCAAAAGCCCAAAGAATGTAGCAGTTCGTGTATTATAGTTCCTGTGGTAAAGCAGTGTCCAGCTCTTGATTTCATTGGAGCTGCTAAACCGACCTGTTGGGCGCCTTTTGTTTTGCCTAAGGTTGACCAACATCCTCCATTTTCAGTGTCGCTAATGTTCAAGTAGTCTGCAGTATTTTCATGCCGAGGAATGAATTTTATACAGCTCATCGATTCGATAGTGTCCATTGCTTTACGGATCATTTTCGCTTGCGGGGCTCCTATATTGCATGCAGATATTTACTATAGTGGAAAGGGTATAGCCGGGGTTCAATGGTAATCTGCCCCCGCGGGATTTTCGATTCATATTGAGGGGACCGATTCACTACCTTACTAGAACACAAGGCCATGAAACAGAATGACAGCGTTAAGGGGCCTACAGACGATCAACCTAGTTGAAGACTAAGTTGTGAACACGGCATGTTGACGACCAAGTTGAACGTCTGTAGGTTGGTTGGTGGTTGATATTCCAGGTTGAAGACTAAGGCCGCACCTACATTAGGTCCGCATTTCTCCCGATCCGATCCGGTGTCAATTCTCGAGATCACTCGTTCGACGAACCATACGTTCGTGACATTTTGAGAGTAGATTTATTGAAATTGTGATGATTTTATCCGTTCCAAATGAACGTACACTTTCGTCCGAACGATTAGTTGACGATATGCTCAGGAATTAACTTGTTTCGAACTATTTCTTCGATTTTACTCACTCACGAACGTATACGTTCGTGAGCGAGTGATCCCGAGAATTGACACCCGGATCCGAAGTTATCCGTCCATCGGTATCCGATGACGTCAGACGTGAATGCCTACACTGGTCCCGACGTGATCCGTTTAACTGTATACTGTCTACCGTTCTACTGCAGTTTTTAGTAGAAGCTATTGCAGTAAACACGTGATAACAAAATGAATGAAAACTGAAATCTGTTGAAGTTGCGTTCCAATTGATTCCCACAACTCAAATTTTATGTCACGATTGTGGTAAGCTTTCAACCTCTGGTCCCATAGATAAGGTTCATCTCTCACAAGCTGTATTAACAACTCCTTATCAATTTTTCCCGTCATTTTTAAAAATTGATTGTATTCAACTCAATTAACAGCAAGATTTAACTTTAGTACTTTACTAACCACGCGTCGGATTAGAAACGTCGGACTGGAAACAACATGATTGATCGGCCGTCAAATCGGATAGTGTCGTGAGTCGTCGGAAATCGAGAATTCGGAAGCTTCGTTTCCATTGTAGGCACTTACATTAAGATAATAGTATATTATTCAATGAGCGGTAATGCAGGTCAAACACACGCAGATGATTTTGCACCACGAGCCGTCAGGCGAGTGGTTGTAATTCATCAAGTGTGTTTTTGAGCATTACCGCGAATTGAATACTATACTTTATCCACGACTTCTTTAGTAAAATTCGAATTAATCTGCATTTAAAAAAATTTGAACAGTTGTCAAAAGCGTTGACAACATTTCGTCCAACCGTCAAACCTCTGTACTCTGTGGTCGGGAAAAAATCAGAGTCTCTAACTAATCAACCAAGTAATTTCGCGGGTGTTATGTGCGGGTGTTATTATAACACACGCTTTTTGGTTCATAGACATGTCTCCGACGTTGTCCGATGGCCGGACAACGTCGGATCGGATCGGATCGGGAGAAATGCGGACCTAATGTAGGTGCAGCCTAAGTTGATGCGATATCAAATCGGTTTGATATTTGGTGGGCGGAGCCCGATGTTGACGACTATGTTGGAGCGTCTGTATGCTAGTCATCAACTAGGTTGACAACACCAGTTGGAATTCTACCTTGTAGAGTGAACATCTCATAGCGTATTCAAAATCCATCGTAATATTCGGGAAGGTAGTAATTTAACTAGAAATAATGAGCAAAATTCCAACATTCAAGTTTGGGTAGATTTCTTTGATTGGGTGAAGATCATCTTGAATTATGGAGAGTAAAATCCGAGATATATAAAAAACCTTAAGCAGATGCTTTGAGCGAACATTCATTGGTGGAGCAATAATGCTATCACCTCAAAATTTTGTATAGTACTTGAGATTCATGCTTTGTAAATGAATGCAAAATCTCAGGATGATCAGACTTATATTATGAAAATAATTAAAAAATGAAATATGTAAAAATCAATAATTAACAGAAAATTGAACTATATGCCTCAGATGATGCGATTCTTGGATATCTTGTTATGACATATAATGATTCTTTCTTTCAATATTTCGCATGAGCATTTTGCATGTGGTCGAGAAATTCTATTCCAATTGGTTTCGTTTCGTCTGAAATATTAAGGACAAAAATTCGGAATGGTCATATTTTATGGGACACCTTGTATGTTTTGGCTGATTAACGAACTTAATTGTGGCATTTGGAAACCAAACTCGCCCTGAAAATCTCAAGTCTCGAGGACAATTCCTTAGAAAGTTATCGTGTTTATGGCCGGACGGTCCCACGGACCGGATTGAATTTGACCACGGATTCGTCATCAGGGAGGAGAACCCTATCGTTGGAGACCAATTTCGGCTCCAAATTCGAAAGTTCTTTCATTAAACCGAAATGGGAAAAATGAGACCGATTGTGGTACCAATCCTTTGTCCAAATTCTTCATTCAAGAACTGTGCTGCACCACATTGTCGCATATATCGTTTATAATAACATATAACGAAAGATCTCTCTCCATGTTTCGATAATTTCTCCTAATCAGCCGACTAGTTCACTCGACGGAAACCACCGCTGAAATGATGTTTTCAACTTGGTTGACAACCGCTATTTTCACTTTCATTTGGTTTACAACCTAGTTGACAACATAGTCTTCAACTAAGTTGATCGTCTGTAGGCCGCTTTAGGGGGGTGAAGTGTTTGAGTAGTCAATCATTTGTAGGTGACAGTTGATGTTTGTTCACGTTTGGGTGTTACATTCTTAACAGGTAAGGAGAAGGCCTTTTTATATTTTTCCACTAGATTATTTGTTTTACTTCGAGTTAATAAAAGTTTTGCTTTTCATGTTCGAGGTTATTTTGATTTTAGTTTCGGTTCGGTTTATGCTAATCTCGCTATTTTTTCCAGCTGAAATGCCGTTTCATTGCTCTGTTCCCAAGTGCAGGGGCAATTATGAAGGAGGGCCAAAAGTAGTAGTCTTTGGGTTTCCCAAAGACGAGCAACTTAAAAGAACTTGGTTTAACACAATTGTAAGGGAAGATTCCGTTCCCAGTAACAGTAGTAAGTTATTAATTATTGCAAATTCAACAATATTTTTGACCATATCATTCCCTAATTACATCGTTTCCCTTTTTTTCTGAATCATGGAAATATTTGTTTTTACTTCGTTTTTGTTCGAATGTTATATTAGTGACAGTTATTTCAATAAATTATCTGTTACTCATATCATACTGAATAAATGAATGCAAAATATGAGCATGATAGAAATTGTTATCTGGAAATTATTGAAAAAATAAAATATGTAGAACATCGATAACTAAATATTTTGATTCTGATTTCACAATCCTTTTTGCATGGTCATTCACTTCGTCAATCCTAAAAGTTAAGTTTTTTCATAGGAATATTGAATATTTTGTTGTCAAATATTTTTCTCCTGAGAATATAAATTTGTTTCATAATTTTGACGCGCACTGTATACACCTACATCATTCATTTCAGGTAAAGAATTGATAATGAATAAGAAAATATGACATGCGGTTTTATATCAGGTACGTTGTTTCAGAAACGATTTATTTTAATTTTCAGGAAATAATGATCGATTTTATTGATATAAATCAATATAATTTCTTTTATTTTTTACGGTTAATAAACAGAAGTGGAAACAAAAAGAATATATAATTTAAATAATATTAACCGGAGTTTAAATGCTAAGTATTTCTCATAATAACTCCTTTCGAATATTTATTGTTTAAATTTGCCGGGCGTCCCTCCTACACAGGGTGATCGAGATCGTAACCAAGAAATTTCAACTACGTTTTCTACATCAAAAATAAGCCCTAGTTTGTCATATAAACATATGTCGAGAAATGTTTCCTCTCCGAGATAAGAGGTTTTAAAATTATAAGAAAAAAATGTTTTTTATTAACAACTTTCACACTGCTTGAAATATTTTTATGAAATTTGAGACAGGTTATAAGCGTCCAGGAGCACTTTTTGTATAATATCGTTTCTTTTCTATTTTACCAGTGGCGTCCGTACTGGAGCGAGATATTTTCAGATAAAGAATGATATGCCACAGGTTTGTCGCCAATAAAAATTACTATTTAAATCCTTATTTAATTCGGTTTCCTGAAATTTTGCTGTACGAGGCACCGTTTCCGGTTAAAAAAATAAAACACATTCTCATGTATAAAGAAATTTGACAAGGTATGTACATAATAATAATAGGACTATTGTATTCAAAACGAGTAATTGGAAACCAAAACTGTCATTCAAATTTTTAATCAAATTATTCTACCCTAAAATTAAGAGTTGGGTGTGTGTTGAATTTATCTAATCTTAGAAAATTGCTACAAAACCGTAGTAAGCTTTTTATTGCTATATCAAATTTTGGCGATTTCTTCATGCATGAGAATGTGTTTTATTTTTTTAACCGGAAACGGTGCCTCGTACAGCATAAAGTTAAGAGAACGAATTTGCTCGAAATTAAAAACGGATTTAAATAGAATTTTCATGGTCGGAAAACCAGTGGCGTATCATTTTTTATCTGAAAATATTCAGTCTCGCTGCAGTACGGGCGGCACTGGTAGAATAGAAAAGAAATAATATTATGCAAAAAGTGCTCCTCGACGCTCAAAACCTATCTTTCAATCTTTCATGAAAATATTTCAAGCAGTGTGAAAGTTATTGATAAAACATTTTTCTTCTATAATTTCAACAATCGGAGAGGAAACATTTCTCGACATATATTAAAACAAAAAATAAAAACAAAACACACTATTATTATTTATTAAAATCTTTGGCTATCGATTTCGGAATTATTCCATCATCAGGCCAGCTGAAAGTATACAAATGTAGAACATGTATTTATTTAGGTGAGAGTATGCAACTTACTGTCTTGAATTAAAATGAACACACACTGTTTAAAAACATAAAAAGTGGTCCTCCTCTGTCAGAATTGTTAAAATTCCTTAAAAAATCTAGTCAACCTTTACTACTAATACATACTATATATCTGTCTTGTGGGAATATCAACTGAATTTGGAATTATAGGATATGTGCGAAATGTGATATCTAATATGTTAATATATTATTTGGTCTATTGGTGGCGGGAATTTTTGAATTTTATATATATTGTTGTTTTTTTAGGAATCTATGAGTTTGAAAATGCTTCTTCTGTCGAATTCTATATTATCATTAAGTAAAAATTGGTTGTCTTTATTTTTTTAAATTTCTAGTTGTTCGAGTAATATAATTTTATGGTAATTATTTTCTTTATGAAGCATTTTCAGATTATCTAATGTGATATGATGTCCGGTATCGTTTAAATGTGTGCCTAAAGCGGAATGGGGTTGATTTCTTTTGTGTTCTTTGAATCTTTTTTCTACATTACGATTGTCATTCCTATTAAAAATGAAGGGCAGTTTGTGCATGTTATTTCATAGACTCCGCTGGATTGTTCAAGTTTAGATTTCACCTTATTATTGATCAGTATATCTGCTATTGTTCTGTGTCGTTTATTTGTTAGTGTATAATTGTATTTCTCTAAAGTATGTTTTAGTTTTTCATGTAGATCTTTGTAATATGGTGTTGATATGAAATATTTCCTGATGGGTGTGTGGGGGTAGATCTTATCTAGAATTATTTTTCTTTTCATTGATTTTAGAATTTCATCGATATATGATTCAGAATATTCATTTTCCCTGCCTACTTGGTATATTATATCTAGTTCTTTCCTATAATTTTCTGGTGTTAAAGGGGTGTTGAAAAGTCTATGAAATAAAAATCTAAATGCGGCTCTCTTTATTGTGGGTGCGTGGTATGAGCTAAGGGAATGATGGTGTTAGTTTGTGTTGGTTTCCTGTAGATTTCGAAAAGAAAAACATTATCATCTTTTAGTGTTATGTTCAGATCTAAGAAATTCAGTGAATTTGCTATAGCGTGTTCTATGGTGAATTTAATTTTATATCTGGAGTTGATTTCTTGGTAGAATTCTTCAAGTTCTGTATTTGTTCCTGACCATAAGCAAAAGATGTCGTCTATGTATCTTTTCCAGATTACTATGTTTTCGCTATGTGGTAAAAAATTCCCGCCACCAATAGACCAAATAATATATTTATATATTAAATATCACATTTCGCACATATCCTATAGTTCCAAATTCAGTTGACATTCCCACAAGACAAATATATGTATTAGTAGTAAAGGTTGACTAGATTTTTTAAGGAATTTTTAACAATTCTGATAGAGGAGGACCACTTTTAATGTTTTTAAACAGTGTGTGTTCATTTTAATTCAAGACAGTAAGTTGCATACTCTCGCCTAAATAAATACATGTTCTACATTTGTATACTTTCAGCTGGCCTGATGATGGATAATTCCGAAATCGATAGCCAAAGATTTTAATAAATAATATCTAATAGTGTGTTTTGTTTTTATTTTTGGTTTTTTAATCTCGGAAGAACATACTATGGAAGAATTCATTTGTAAAATTCTCGACATATGTTTATATGACAAATAAGGCTTATTTTTGATGTAGAATACGTAGTTAAAATTTCTTGCTCACGATCTGGACTACCCTGTAGAATAGTTCAATAAACAATAACCAATAGGCTCTCAATATACCGTACCTACCTACTAAAGTGGGGTATGAGTGTCGATGGTTAAGGGAAATAATGAAACTATTCATGAATCACAAAATGTTAAGGCGCCTACAGACGACATGGCAAGCCTCGGCCAACATTTGTTCGTTGCAACGCGAATCGTTGACGCATCGTGTGTACGCAAAACTTTTGGCAAGTCGAATCGAACGCTGGCGCTGGCCAGGGCTCGCCTATAAATGCGGCTACAGGCGGCTTGGCAAGCCTCGGCCAACGTTTTAGCGAACTTTTATAGACACGTTGGTTTTCGCTAGATATTCGTGCATCGATGACGGTACACATCATAGACTACGATACACATGACATGTTTTTATCTTGCCATTCTTTTTCTATAACTTTTTCATCTGGTGGTAGCTCTGCGACCGTGAAAATGAATTGAGTTTGTAGGAAGGGCGAGTATTTTAATATATTTACATGAAGAATGATTTCGGAAAAACATACACAAAATTTTCAATATATCCCTATATTTTTTTGAAGTTCTCGGAAAGAAGGGCTTCCGAAAAAGTAAAAGGCGCTCAAGCACTGTCAAACGTAGATCTATAAGTACCTGGGAAAAGGGTGTCCTAGGAATAACTGTACAAGGTATCCCAAAATGCTTGATTTTGGCTGTTTCTGGTACTTCTAGACTAGATAGGTGAAAATGTTGAAAGGGGTCTCTGGCTCGATTTCCATGAAAACATCATTACCTAGTGGAAGCCATTTCACGATATTGTTTTTAAGTTAAAACCAAATTTCGATATCTCATCGATTTCGAAAATGTTCCATATTTTTTTTTCTAGAAAAGGTATCTTAAAACGATTGGAACTTTCTACAGGTACTTTTTCACTGGAAAGACGTCACTTTATTCAATTTTGAAATCTCTTGTACTAAAAGTGGAAAAAAAAGGGGTTCTAATTTGAAAAACCGAAGTTATGGCCAATTATTGATCACAGTTTTTGACACAAAATTCCAAACACCCTGTGATGATATTTATGAAATTTAAAAGATGCATGACCTTTCCATATTCTTCTACTTTGATGTAATGAGAACGGTTCACGCTCAGGATGTTGAGAATAAGAAAAAAGAACCTAATATTGACTACGAATATTTGACCTTTTTCCAGTTTTCCATCGATATTTTGAAAATTTATTGAAAAAATATGATAATTTCAATGTGAATGTATTCAGAATTGAATACTCAATTATATCAGAGAGGAAAAAATTGAAAAAAAAATTTTGAACAAACTTATTTTCGCTCCCTGTATAACCGGAAGCGCTCAATACAAGATTTAAAAATATTTTAGCTCAGTAGAGAATTCCGTACAATATTATAATTCCAATTTTCAAATATGTCAAGTTCTCCAGAAACGTCTAATAGGCCACTCACCTTGGGACACCCGATATTTGTTTTTCCGAAATTCTAAAATTTCGAGAATCCGATAGACACACCGCAATATTTTTTTTATGGAGGGTTTTCAAACAAAAGTAGAAGATTTGAAACATGGTCAAAAAATGGCCAATCCTCAGAATTTTTCCTATTAATTTTCTACATATTTGCCTTACTAGCTTCATTGAGCTCAGCGTGTCGTGTGTACTGTGATCAAATTCAATTCGATGATTATACTATTTTCAATTTATCTATGTTTCAAAAATCATATACACAGGCGGGTTTCAACAAATCCCTTTGATGTGTGTCAAAAAGATCGCCTTCTAGGCGAACCCTGACCAGCGCCAGCGTGAAGTTCGCTTTGTCATACACACTAGAGTTGTAACGAATATTCGCATTCGCGTTCGCATTCGCATATATTCGCATATTTTTTAATATTCGTATTCGCATTCGCATCCGCAAAATTTCTGCGAATGTTTTGCGAATATGAATATCAGAAAAAACTCATAACACAAAAATTGAGTGCAATTGGAACTAACAGAAACAAATCTATGAAACTTTTATCAGTCTTTCCTTATATAACTTTTAAATGTTTAAATAATCATCATCTTGAATAAAACTCAGAAAATATGATAAATAATAAAAAACTATATTCTTCTACATTAAATTATAAATACAGTGTGTTTGGTAATGAGTTAGCGATAATTTGAGGTCATCAAATATACCTAATTTTTTCGACAAAAACACCCAAACTTGGAAGTTTACTTCCTTAGTTTTGGAGTAGCCCCCATTTTAAATTTACTTTTTTATTTTCGTTGACCCTTCCAAAGAGCAATAACTCTCAAATTATGTAACTTACAGAAATTATGTGAGTGTTGTTATGTAGCTTGGGTCCTTGCGTGTTAAATCATTGAAAAAAATTATACTTCAATGTGCTAGTTCTTGTACTATTGCGGATTTACTGAGAAAATCAGTACGTATTTTCACTACGACCTTTGTTAAAGAATTTTTTATGGCGTTTTCAAGTTGAATGTTTTTATATTGTTATACTTCAATGAAATGTGGTAGTATCATCTTTCAAAAAACATTTTTTTCACATCTTTTATGTCTAAAGAAATCGGTTTTATTTGGAAGGGTCAACGAAAATAAAAAAGTAAATTTAAAAAGGGGGCTTCTCCAAAACTAACGGGGTAAACTCCCTAGTTTGGGTGTTTTTGTCGATAATATTAGGTATATTTGATGACCTTAAATTATCGCTAACTCATGACCAAACACACTGTTTAATCTAAACAAACAAGAAATGTATAAACTCTCAAACATAATACATACTTCTTTCTCAAAAAATAAGAATTATTTATCTCATTGAACACTTCTACATTCGCATTCGCATTTGCATTCGCGAATGTCAGTAGCAGACATTTGAATTCGAATTCGCATTCGCGAATGTATAAAATATGACATTCGTTACATCACTAAAGGCTGAAACACATTATTAAAACGCGACGCGACCCGATGAAACGCGATGCGTGTTGAGTCGAATCAAATGCACTGTTTTCTATAGACCAGAATCACACTATCAACATCCGACGCGACGCCATGTGCACGGTGCATATCAGGTGTCGACACGTTGCGTCGCGTCGCGTTTTAATAATGTGTTTCAGCCTTAATACACACGATGCGCCAACATTTGAACGAGCGGCCGTTGCCATGCCGTCTCTATCGAACGCTGAAACGAGCGGACGTTGGCCGAGGCTTGTCATGCCGTCTTTAGCGGCGTTTTTGGGGCGGCATGGCAAGCCTGGGCCAACGTCCGCTCGTTCAAACGTTCGCTTTGCTAGGCGAACCCTTGCCAGGTGCCGTATTCTCGAGAAGTGATATTCGAAAACGTATACGAATTACATTGCGCGAGTCCCTGTTTTACCTGCAAAAATGCACACCGCGCAATAAAGTTCGTATACGTTTTCGAATATCACTTCTCGAGAATACGGGGCCAGCACCGACGTGGGACTCGCCTTGCCATATGTTTTGCATACACACGATGCGCCAACATTGGAACGAGTGACGTTGGCCGAGGCTTGCCATGTCGTCTGTAGGCGCCTTTAGAGTAAGATGATGGTTTGGAGATCGAAATGATAGGAATTATATTTCTTAGTTTCTGGATACCTACGCTAGGTTCTAAAGTTTATAATCAGAATTATTGAGTTTGACATAGTATCATGAATACGGGTATGATTTAGGTAATAAAGCCCAACTTCAAGCGGTGATACAAGTTTTTTGCAAAAAATGTCATATATTTCACATGATTTCACCATATATTTGAAGAAGTAAGAATTCATTATCCAAAGCAGTTAATATACAAATTGATAAAATTTAAGTTTTAATAGTGGGAGTAGCAGCATTGTTTTTAATTAAACTCTCTTTTCTTTGCTAGAGCTTTCAAAAAATATATCTTCTCTTCGTCAGGAGAACTACAATATAAATAATGGAAACATATAACGTATATGAAGATTGTATAAACTTACGAAATTTAGATTAAATACTAGTTGTTCGTTTTTCTTAAAAAACATCAATAAGTTAGTTGGAGGTATATGAAGATCATGAAAAAACTAAACATAAATTTGATTATAAATGTCTACTTGACATCATTCACACTTCTGATTTTGAAACTATCGAAATTTGGATATTCAATTATTGATTCTGATTTGGTTCATAAAATCTAAATGAATCAAAAGAGAAAAAATAGAACTGAGACCATCCATATATTTTCTTGAGTTAATACACTTATTTTGTGATATTCTTACAATTTCAAGAAAACTTTTTCTCGGTACCAGTTATTGTTACATCAATAAGATTTGGTTGATGTTGCTCTTGTAGAGAATGTATAGTTAGAGCACATGTTTCTTTTTGAGTCCTTTTATTACTTTTATGTAGAGCAACTATTTGTTTCAATTTTGTACTTGTTTGGCCAATATAACATTCATCGCAATCATTACAGTTAATTTTGTAAACCATGTTGAAAAAAGAGTTCAAATAAAAACATTGCTGCTACTTTCATCATTAAAACTTAAATAGTAACAATTCAGAAAATAATTAAGGTTACAAAAGGATAAAATATATGGTCTCAAATGGATGGCTGCCAGCTCATGATAGCCAGAATGTACGGTACTTAATAAACGACCATTTTGGGGTGCGGTGGCCAATAAGGTGCCACCATCTTACGCCTTATGGCTGGAACACCTTGAAAGAAAATACTTCAATATTCAATAGGTACTGAAATACGACGGCGTATACTTATACGCCATTGGCACTAGACAATGCGATGAAATAAAAATTTACAATTTATACATTTTAATTGACACTTTTATGCTATCAACTGACTTTTTCTAACCTGTCAAATGACCGCTATTTCGGTAGATGTCACGTTTGAAGCTGTCATTTTTTGACATTTGACAAGTAGAAGCTACGCCATTAATAAATATGCAACGAGACAGTTCGTAAAACTCGAACTTTTGGGTCGTAGTGAAGCACCTTGTCGGACCGCAATAAAGAAATTGGTGAAAAAATTCGATCTGTTGGACAAGTGAGTGATGTGTAGAATAAAACCCATGCACATCGCTCAAGAACAGCCAAGAATATTGCTGCAGTAGACGAAAGTGTTGAAGAAAACCCCGGTTTATACATTCCTCGTTGTTCTTTGGAATTAGGCATTCCGCAAGCGTCATAACATTACTGGACAACGTTTTCTTTCAACAAGACAGCGCTACGTACCTCACAAGCAACGAAACCATTGATCTTTTGCGCGAAAAGTTTCCGGACCGTGTTATCTCTCGAAGAGGTGATCACAATTGGTCACAGAGATCTTGAGATTTAACACCTTGCGACTTTTTCCTTTGGGGCCACGTGAAAGAGAAGGTCTACGCCAATAGCCCATCGTCGAAAGACCTCAAAGATGGAATTCATGAGGCTATCGAGGACATAGGGCAGCGATTTGGTTATGGAAAATTTCATTAAAAGGATATGGTACTGTAAGCGTGGTCGTGGTGGTCATATTTGCCTGATGTTATTTTCCACTATTAACGGCATAGCTTCTCCTTTATAATGAAATAAACATCCGATCATTCATATTGAAAAATGTCATTTTTCTTTGAATATCAAAATAACACCTCTTATTGGAAAACCCTTTAGATCGTCCGAAAATATGAACGAATGATTCTAATACTTTATGCTTAAACGCACTGTTCTCGAGATACAGAGTGTTGAATTTGAGAAAAAAATTGTCTTTCAAGAATATCTTCGAAACTTTTATCTTACAGAAAATAGATCCCATGAGCATTTTTCAATCATAATGAGCTATGTTTTCGCGTTTTTCCTCAAGTCTCAATTGGTGACAGTTTTGAAGAGTTAGTGGACATCAGGACATCTTTGCTCCAAGCACGGTTTTTGAGATGCCCATTAGAAACCCAATGTTTCCTACACAAAAAAATACTAGTCATAAGCTATAAAGTAGACCGTTTTTGAGAAAATTCTCTTCTGTTGAAAAACACGGTCAACTTTTCGACTGTTTATAAAAGTAGTTAAAAAAAATATATTTTTATCTCCATAACAAGATATATTATAGATATCTATTCTGTGATAGAAGATTGATATACTGAATGTTCATTGCGAAATTTCAAGAGAATCGCATCATCTGAACCATAGAATTTAATTTTTTTCAATTATTGATGTTATACATATTTCTTTTGAATAATTTCTAGAATATAATTCCGATTGTGACTTTGCATTCATAAACTTATTATGAATGTTAAGTCCTATACAAAATTTTCAGGTTATAGCCTTATTGCTCCACCAATGAACGAGCATTCAAAAGCACTTGCTCAGGGCTGTTCTTAATTTTTTTCAATTTATGGAGTGTTGTTCAAGGGACCCGAAGAAAACTTTGAATTATCGAGAGATTAGGATAATCTAGTCTATGGTCAGCGCCTGTTTTTCATAATGATTACTAACAATCTGAATATTTGTGAGAAGCTTCATTTTGACGGGACGCCCAACTTTTTCTTTTACGAAAATTCTCGATAGTGAGGGCTGATACAGATTTTATTACTAACACCCACTTTTTTAATTAAATCTTGAAACAATTTTATTACAAATTGAAAACAATAATTGTCCTACAAAAATGACGATTCTATTAAAGTGTCCCCCACTCCCAATATGTACCAACAACTAGGTCTAAAAAATTATTACTAACCTGCTGATTTTTTTACTGGTGCTAAGTAAATATTTCCGTTATGGAATGGCCACATTGTCTTACAAATTGAGTGGGTCGTTTTTCTTATCCTACGCTAATATTACCATGGGGATAGCGGTAGTACTATAAGGTTGCGATGATTAAACTGATAGAGGGTTGTCTGCAAAAAAATTGGTCCTAATACGGGTTTGCGAATTTAAAATATTTTGATTTCAATGCTTGTGAAAATGACAGTGACAGAGAGATGCGAGGTAAGTATAGTGTGTAATATCCTCGAAAACTACCTTTCGACATGCAAATACAATAAAAACATGTTTGAGAAAAGAAATATCGGGCCATATAATTGTTACTCAGATTATATACAGGGTGTTTCACGAATTTATTGTACCTGCATGTCGAGAGGTAGTTTTCGAGGATATTTCACAGTAAACTTACCTCTGATCTCTCTGTCACTCATTTTCACAAGCGTTGAAATTAAAATATTTTAAATTCGCAAACCCCTATTAGGACCAAATATTTTGCAGACAACCCTATATCAACGTGTTCATAATGAAACAGCGCTTATGCTGACATATTTTCTTTTATTATCATAACAAGTGAAAGTAACTAGTATCGACATACCTGTTTATACCTGGCAACCTGGTAGCTTGTCCAGGTAAATTTATCAAAAAAATTATCACTTATAATACCACAAGAGCTTCAAAATTATCGGGTATTTCCCGATAGTTCGTTGCAAACAAATGAAGGAGTCAAGTTTTTCGGGTTGAAAAATCACGAGCGCGCGAGCGCGAGTGATTTTTCCTGAAAACATGACGACTTTATTTGTTTGCAGGAAACCTTGAGGGAAATGCTAGATAATTTGAAGCTCGGTGGTATTCGGGGAATATTTTTCCGTCCCAAATGTCGGCCAATAGAATTGCACCATGAGACGAAATTGTACAGTTAACAAATAAGAATAATTGATGTATTGACGCCATGCTGCCCTCACCACCTCTCCAAGCCAATTCCACTGAATATATCATGAATAATTTTTTCTGGAGGCCATCAGGAGTTTCCTCGTCCCAACAGTGGTCATTGCATCCCAATCTTTTTCCTCCAAGGCTGCTGCACTTGCCCTCCGTTTTTTCCGGAATAGATTTAAAGCCTAAAGCCGCGTCTACACCGGATGCTGCACTGTGCGGCACAGTTGCGAACAGTGTGCGGCACACAAATGTTCGTCGCGGTGTAGTCGTCCAGGCGAACAGCAACAAAAGTACGCGAACTCTGTGGAAAAGTTCGCATACTTTTGTTCGCTCAACGTCTCCACCGTGTGACGGCTCGACACACACACACATGTTTCTGCGAACTCATTCTTGTTTCCGCTACGGTAGCGAAAACATCTATTGTGCGCGAAAAATATGGAGTGGAATAATGCGAAAATAATTTAATTTATTAAGAAATCGAACTCTATCCCGCACTGTAGGACTGTAATCACGGAGATTACGAAAATAGAAATGAAAAACATGATGCAACTGAGGAGTTGGCAAAAAATTCGATTGTGACTCCACCGAGATTCTTCGGAAGTGGAAAAATCGTGTTAGCCCAGTACAGGAGGGAAAGAAAAAAAGTTATGGGATCGAAATCGTCGGGTGCGGGTGTCCGATATTTACAAACCCAAATGGTTTGGCCTCACCCAACATCGTTGTTTTTTCTTTTGTTTTTTTCGAGCAAAGTGCATACCACAAAACACGCTGCAGCACAAAGCATCACGTTATCTTGATCCTCCATATTTAACGATTGAAGGAAAGCGAAACACTGAGAACAGTGATATCTTGTTTGTGCACACTGTGCGCGTACAAAAGTTACGCACAGTGCTGCACTGTGCACGTACAAAAGATACGCACAGCTCTTTCGGTGTGTAGACGGTCTCTAAATGTGTTGACAATTTGTGCGCGTACAGCTGAAGTGCTGCACAAAATGTTCGTGAACAATTGTGCCGCACACGATTTTGGTGTAGACGTACCTTTACGCTTGGCATCACGAGCTCCTCGAGCGGTCTTGAATGCAGCATCCGAAAATGGGTTGATTTTGATGTCGAAATCGTTCAAATACTTTTCTTGAAGTAATTTGGCAGTCTGATTCCACATTGTTTTTATTGTACCTTCCTTATAGTCTTCTCCATCCATTTTCTTCATTTTGTAAGCGTAATCTTTCATAATGTTTGCCAATTGCGCTTCACTCGTTTCAGCACTCAATGTGTATTCTCTCTCAGTACAAAAAGTAGTAAATTGGTTCCAAACTGTTTTTTTTTTTTGACTTCTCCTTTAATGGAAACATTCCTCTGACTTTTTTATCGATGGTGGACAGAGAACAAACTCCAAATCGACTCATTTTCATGCAAAATCTCCAATTTTCACAATTGAATTCAACCTGTCAGTTTGACGTGTGATTAATTTGACTGGATCTGTTTTGTTTTTTATATATAGCAACTACCAGAGAAAATTTCAAAAAATTATCAGTATAATACCATGTAGGTTGTACCACGTGACGTCGAATGGTGCAATTCTATTGGTCGATATTGGGTCGGAAAAATAATCAAAAATATTCTGTCCAGGATTTTTTTTGACAACCCATTTTTAATATATTTTCTGATATAGTAAATTTATTATAAAATAAGTTTTATTCTATTATTAGCTCGGTGAAGGTCGTTCAGGTTCGGATCTTCTAC
This sequence comes from Propylea japonica, assembly GCA_013421045.1. NCBI lineage: Eukaryota > Metazoa > Arthropoda > Insecta > Coleoptera > Coccinellidae > Propylea > Propylea japonica. The sequence continues at coordinate 97,821,847 of CM024239.1, forward strand.
TAACACATTTTCGTGGCATTCGTTTTACAAAGGCTGCAGTTGCACTAAGTTTTGAATAATTCTTGTCGGACTAGTGAAAGATTCCTATTTTTTTGTAGGACACTGGTTTATTTGGCTAAGAAATACGCTAACCTATCATATATATTCGTGTCCTACAGTTAGTAATAAAAAAAGTAGTATCGTAAAATTGACTATTTCCGAGCGATGGTCAGGAAAACATACCACTCAATTTGTAGGACAATGTGACCAGTTCATAAAGGAAATATTTGCTGAGCAACAGTGAAAAAATCAGACGGTTAGTAAATTTTGTTTAAACCTAGTTGATGATACATGTTGGGAGTGGGGGACACTTTGATAGAATCATCATTTTTGTCGGACAATTATTGTTTTCAATTTGTAATGGAACTGTTTAAAGATTTTAATGAAGTAGGTGTTAGTGTATAAAATTTGAACATTAACCCATTTACACTTTTGACGCCTCCATACTGTATTAGCCCTCATTATGAAAAACAGCGCTGGTCCATAGACTTATCGAGTACAATAGGGATGTTGACTCATGTTACGAATTCATATAAATTGAGGTTTTCCTCATAGAAGATAGTTTTTTGCATCCTAAAAAAACATTTTAGTGATCTTGTTATTCTCGTTGAATTAAATAAAGCTGATTTGAATTATGTTATTTATTATCAACTATCACGTGACTGTGAAAGCCAACCAGAGTAATTGACGTCACTATCAGGTATTGTCATTGCAAATTCGAATGTTCTCTGCTCAGATCAACAAAATACATTCATAGGCCGGGTTCCACAAAACTCCAATCACCTTGATTTGTGTCATCATTTCTCTGCAATTTCAGTTCATTTTTGACATAAACCATCGACTTACTTCAATATAAACGATTTTATGCCAATCAAGCTCTGTGAAACCCACGATTCTGTGACTTGAACCATAGTAAATATATAATATATCATATCTATGATTCGAACTTACGAAGTTGAAAGCTGAAAGAGAAACAGAATACCTAGTTCGTTACAAGAACGATAATCTACAATTTTCTTTATAATGGAGATAGGATTCATCAAGAGCAATAGTTACTCACCGAAGATAGATTCTCTTATGGTCGCAAGTTTCTTTGCTGAAAACAAGGATTTTTGTGCAGCGGAGCTTAAAAACGTGAAATTGTAAGTAGCAAACTTTTAACCCATATTTATCATTACAAATAAAAAGAAACACCTATTCAGCTTTTATAGACCGACATATTCATTTTGAAGGCTTAGATTGAACGTTTCCACAAGGGATCGGGCAAAATCAGTTCGCTTTGACAGAAGTCAAAGTATGTTTACTGGATAATGACGTAATCATCATAACGTGACAAAATTGAGCATTTCCGCGGGAATTTTGAATTGTCTTTTTCATTTACTCATTTTTATTGGCAATTACTATATTTAAGAAAAAAGTAATTTTTTCGTGTTTGTTTAGGGTTTTCTCTTTAGAATAAAAATTCCCAAAGTAGTCAACATCCCTATTATGAATAGGAATTCTCAAGAAAACAAAACTCACCATAGTTGTGTGAGTTGACAAAGTAGGGAACAATACCATTGGGCCATCGTGTCGCTTCATATTTAGAGATATCCATTGGTGCTCCACGCAGCTTAACTTCTGGAGGCAAAACTATGTCTCCTTCGAATAATCTAGGATTAACTTCTGGATGTACAAGAACTGGATGTTTTGCATCTTCTGGATTTGGATCTGGACTTCCCACAGAAACATCAACACCAACTAGAAAGATAAAAATTGAAGGAGTGAATAATTTTGAATGAGTCGTGTTCATGAAAATAAGGAAGCATAAATAGGTCACATCAAACTTGGAACTGTTCAAATCATTTAATAAAATATAGTGGAACTTCCCTATAACGAAAGCGCTAAATCCGCAAGAAAAATTCGTTATAAAGGAATTTTGTTATACAGAAAATTTGTTTCTATAGTCGGCAATGTCGCGGTCGACTTCACTGATAAATTTAAGTATATCATATTATTGCCTATCAGATATATCATTCAAACTTAAGCACTTCCTTTTAAACATTTTTGCACAACTTTCACACTAGCGTAATGGTGTTTCTGAGAAAAAAATAATTCCAAATAATATACATTTCCATGCCTTTCCTCAAACTAGGGATAATTTTGGTGTTTGGGTAGAAGGGAAATCGCGAAGTAAAGTGACAAAGTGTTGGTGGATCGACGAAAAGCCTGGCAACTGAAACTTGAAAACGGTAAACCAGTCACAGAAAATATGAAAGTTTGCATTCGTAGATGACGATTATTTTTATCGAGGTAGTACGGATTACACAAAACTTGTAGGTTAGATTCACGGGGTTAATCGTTAACAGAGGTAGTTTTTGAAAAATACTGCTGTGCCTCAGAAACTTTCTGGAGTTACTACCAGGGAGGAACAACCGGAAAGTTCTAGTTATACAGGGTGAGTTTTTGACTTGTACATATATTTTAAGGTAGATTTCTGAGGTCAAAAGAAACACTTTTTTTCTTACCATTTTTTCCGATTAGGACTGGTTAAAAAGATACAGGCTGTTGAAAATCCATAAAAGCATACATTTTCAGTAATATCTCGCAAAACGATTCCTTCAAATGAAATGATTTTTGAAACATAGTTTTTCATGAATAAGATTGATCTTTCCCGACTACAAAATTCCGAGTACTTCGATGTTGAAAGAAAAAAAAATCTTAGAAATTCGAAAAATTGGGTACTTTGGCTGAATGCAACTCTGTCAAAAATATTCACAGAATTCAATTTTACCTATGTGGTCACTTTGACAAATTTCAAGAATAATTCGAGAATTTTTTATCTGGAATGATGAATGGTAAGAGAACTAGCGGATTTTCTTTAAAAATGGGGACAATGAATGAGCTCACCTCTATACTTCTTCAGTGTGAATCCTTATCTATTCAAGCAAGCCCACACCACTTTCGAAGTACCTATTGCAATTTTGTTTCGTTGAGCTTTGACATACGTTGATCCAAATTTACATTACGTTAGAATACGTTCATTTCTCATTTATTCATCATATTTATTACTACTAAAATGACCTTAATAAGTTATTATTCATGAAGTCGTATGATTTTGAAAAACAAACTAACCACAGAACACCATGTCAAAGAATCTAGTGTACGTCTGTGACTTTCACCATGCGGACCACAGAACATAAATATGCGGACACCCCTTAAAATTCAATCGCCCCAACTGGTGTTTATGAACGTGAAATGTCATGCGTGTTATGGTTGAGTTGTTGTTTTGATTTCGGAAACTCTTGGACGGAAGATTTCAAGAGATATTGGAAATGAATGCTATAGCTTGAATAGGTGGTTTAAAAGTTAATCCGATATAATCAAAAATGAAGTATACATCAAGAAGATTATTCTGCTTTTCATCACACTAGCAAAATTTTGGATGAATCAATCATTGCATTAGAAAATATACAACTGGTATTGAAAAAGTTAGTTCATATTTCTTTCTTTAATACAGCAGCTTATTTGAAAATTTCGAATGGTATATCTACTCGTTTCTTTGATACAATAGCTTATTTCAAAGGTTTGAATGCTATATCTCGTACTTGCAAAAATTCAGTGGTTAGTTTACCAGTGGCGGCATAGCTCATTCTGAAAAACAAAAAAGGGCTATACCTTCTTATTTAGGCCGAATCGGAAAAATGGTAGAGAAAAAGTGTTTCTTTCGACCCCAGGAATATACGGTTAAAATATATGTACAAGTCAAAGACTCACCCTGTATACTTAAAGGTTGAGACAAGAAAGTCTGAACAAGAAAAACCCACTGAAGAATGTATTGTTCGAACAGGTATGATAAAATTAAGTTAATTCAACTGATCACAAACAAAATTGTTCTCCTCAATTTTCTAAACAGCCTTTTAACCTAATTCATCTTTCACTATGACTGAAATAAATTGAGAAAATGATGACACCCACTGTCTTCACAGAAAAAAATATAATATACACAGTAATACAGTCGTTCACTAACGATTTATGAATTGAAATTTTGATTTTGATGAAAAATCCATATTTATTGAAGCAGATAAAACAATACAACCAAATCCTTCCATGTCAATATTAAAGGTTTTACGAATGCCCGCCGTGGCGGTGGATTCTTATTTTCCGATACCTATTATTCTAAAAGACATCAAAGTTCTGGATTATCAGAAAATAAAATGACTATACCTGTTGGTATCAATGATCTAAACATTGATTTGATACTATCGATAATTGGGACAGCTTCATGAAACTGTATCATAAAACAGCAAATCAGAATCAACCTGAACATCTTCAGAACCAACCAGGTACTTGAAAATGATTAATTTCTATATCAATATCACAATTGGAGTGTTTCGATCAAACTACAGTGTAAAGAGTGATTCTTTCAACTGGAAACAATAATCTCTTTTTATGTTCTTTGCTATTCAGATATTATAAAATGCATAAAACTTTTAAATGAGGCAGATATGGGGAAAGGGATTTCTTTCCATGCATATTCCATTCGAAATGGTGATGAAACAGATATTGGACCAATATTCTTCCTTGAAAAAGGTTTGAAAGAACGTGACGGGAGTCAAAAGGTTTTGCACACTTGTTCATATTGAAAAGCCGATAATTCTAATTCGAATATCCCTAAAAACATTGATATCATTGAATTATTAATGAATTCAATTTGCCTATTCAAATCTTAAACTTATTCTGAAAACTTCGTGTCACTAAGCTTCAATGAATAACAAGACTATTTTTTGACAAGGAATCACCCCCTTAATTTTTTCGCAAGTATTCATATACACCTTGTATACTATAGTCCGTTCACGAAAGTTTAAGCCGTCGGTTGGTCATGACAATTTGGCATATTCCACTGAATATATTAAAATTTTAGGTTATGTTATTTATTTTCTTGCCAGATTGATACGCAATGTTGTCAATATTACATAGAGTTTTCTGATAACTCGCAAGCTCGTCGGACGAGTCCGAGTACATTCAGAAAACATTGAATTTATTTTACGTTATGACAGCAAATACTGCCACTTCAGATAAATAAAGAAACGCCTACTATGTGCTCAACCTTTCGTGAACGGAGTATACATAGAAATTTTATTACGTCAAATGTACGTCTTGTGCAGAATGGAAATGTATTTCAATCAAGAATTCATACACAATTCATATTGAGATCGTCGGAAAAATCGGGCCGGGTGCATTCGGCAACAATGACTTTATTTTACGTTATGACAGCAAATACTGCCAACTTCATATAAATAAACAAACGCCTACTGTGCGCTCAAAATTTCGTGAACGGACTATAAAATCCATAATTAACGAGATTTGCAGTTGGTGATTGAAATATTTTACCATTCATTATTCCTTATTTTCTTAAATTAGTCAACGGACGAGATTTTGCAGTCCTCAAAATTGAATTTGTTCCTTCAAAAATAAGACGTGATTCCCTATCCTATACTAATATTCTGGACCTCATAACAGGTTCAAAAAAATTTAAGAAAATAAAGTGAATATACCTGAAGGGGCAGCTTCGCGGAGCGATATCTTAAAAAAACAAATCACGATCAACCTGAACATCTTCACAACAAACTACTTCGAAATTATGAATTCACCTTTATAAATAAGAAATTATTTATATTATAAATATAATTATTATAATGTGATTTTTTCAACTGGAAACGATAATTTTTTTTATGTTCTTTGCTATTCAGATATTATAAAAATGCATAAAACTTTCGAGTCAGGTAGATATACAGGGTGTTTGGTAATTCGACGTGATCATTCGAAGGGGATATTACTAGACGTCATTTGCAGAAAATTGCATCTAGTGTGGCATGGTCCGAAAATCTAATATTTCAAGTTTTTCGAAATTTTTCACGTTGCTATCGAAAATAATTGATTTTGTGTGAACTACTCGACTGTTAATATTTAATGAATATTTGTTTCGAAGCTAAGGAGATGGTCCTCATTTCTTGCTAAAAAGTATTCACTAAAACTTCTAATAACCCAAGATATACAGGGTCATAAATAGCTGCGCCTTTTCTCCTCGTAATATTTTGAAATAAAAATTTAAATTTATTATTACAGTGGAACTTTCCTTTAACGAAAGCGCTAAATCCTGAAAAAAAATCGTTATAAAGAAATTTCGTTATAGAGAAATTTTTTTTCCATAGTCGGCAATGTCGCGATTGACTTCACTGATAAATTTAAGTTTATCTTTCAAACTTAAGCACTTCGTTTCAGACATTTTTCCACAACTTTTCACAGTAGCGTAATGGTTGGATTGAAACCAAACAGCCATGGATGTATTTGAAACTGTTTCAGAAGGATCTCTCTGCGCGCCGTAATGATTTAGTTTAAGGTCAGAATTTATTACGTACGGCCGGAAAAATTTCGGAAAAAACCCACCCTTTCACCTTCTTACCGATACCCATTCAATGATGTTCTTTGAATATTTCGTTATAGAGAGAATTTATTTCGTTTTAGAGGGTGGTTTTGACATGGAATTTGGATTCAAGGTGCAATGTCTTGTACGAAATTCGTTATACAAAGAAATTCGTTAAACAGACATTCGTTATATAGGGAAGTTCCACTGTTCCACAAATGAAAGGAAAAACTTCCTTGTTTCGTAAGCTTTTCAATAAGTACATACGTCAAAAATTCCTTCATGCAATCAAAATCTATGGCTGGAAAACCGAACAGCTAACAGACTTCCCCGAGTCATTCAGTTATCCCATTTTCCCTACTTCACTTGAACATCTGAATGACTCGAAAAAATCTGTTACCTATTCAGTTTTCTGGCCATAGGTTTTGATAAAAGGAAGGAATGATTCAATGGAACAAGTACAGTTTACCACTTGTATTTATAGCTCATTATGACCCGTGGTTCAAATCCACAATGATTTTGCACTAACCACAAAATGTACATGTTCTAGAGTATATTGTGCTTAAGGACTACTTGTTCTGGATAAACTTTATAGCTTATAACCTTTGAGAGACCTTTCACCACTTGCTGATAAGTTATTGATAGCTATCTAGCAGATATCATTACATTTAATATAATATTATATATTTTTAAGATATACAGTGGAACTTCCCTATAACGAAAGCGCTAAATCCGCAAAACATATTCGTTATAAAGCAATTTCGTTATACAGAAAATTTGTTTCTATAGTTGGCAATGTATTGGTCGACTTCACTGACTATTTCCCTCGTCGTAATTTGCACCAATCAGAAACGCGCAATTTTGAATTACAAATGGTTTCTAGGTGGATTAAACTGTTTGGCAGGACCTGTCAGCAGTTTATTCGCGTTTACCCGCGGCAAAACTTGACAGTTGTTGTCACTCAGGAAATAGTCTTGTCAAATACCATTCGTGCATCTAATTTTTCCTGTGAAAAAAATCTAAAAAACACATTGCAAGGTAATATTTTTTGACAAAAAGCATTCGTGCAGGTGCAAAAATCCTCGTCTTCGACTCGGATTTTTGTTGCCACCAGCACTCATGCTTCTTGTCAAAATATTACTTAGCAACGCGTTTTTTCGATTCTTTTCGGAAAAATTAGATGCCCTTATGATATTACTTACGATAAATTTAAGTTTATCATTCAAACTTAAACGCTTGCTTTTAGACATGTTCGCACAACTTTTTACACCAGCGTAATGGTAAGATTGAAACCAAACAGCCAGGGTGTATTTAAAACTGTTTCAGAAGGATCTTTCTGCCCGCCGTAATGATTTAGTTTAAGGTCGTACGTGCGGAAAAATTTCGGAAAAAACCACCCTTATACCATTCAAAGAGTGATGTTCTTTGAATATTTCGTTATAGAGAGAATTTACTTCGTATTAGAGGGTGTATTCAACAAAGAATTTGGATTCAAGGTGCAATGTCTTGTACAAAATTCGTGGTACAGAAAAATTAGTTATACAGACGTTCGTTATAGAGAAGTTCCCTGTATCTGGTTAGGAAATCGAATCCTTTCAAATTTTTCGATCGGAAAGTATTCTTTTCTTTATATTGACCTTATGATATTACGTATTAAAAATCTGAAAGCATTTCGACAATAATCACAGTTGGTCACAAGAAACCGAAAATTTATATAAGTGAAGATTATCAAATTCGCTTTCAAGAAAATTGTGTTAAAGTAATCAATTCCATAAATGCCAGTCGAAAAAAGAAATGAAATAGCATAGTTACTAACATGAGTTTTACACATTCTAGCAGGAGTTCATGGGATGTTTTGAGAAGATTAAGTGAAGTTACACCAATCACAACGTCATCTTCAAAAATGGATCTTAAATTGCATAAATTTAGAAAATCAAAAACGGAATTAGACGTTAATTCTAGCCAGTTCAATATAGATGAATTAAAATCAGCAATAAAATGCACGAAATCCAGAAAAGTTTTGATCTATCAAGAATTCATCACACTTGGGCAAACGGCCCTTATCCTGGTTACTATCCCTCAGATCCCAGATCGACCTATTAGTCCTGATGTGTTGTCAGAAAATAAAATGAATATACCTGTTGGTATCAGTGAACTGAATATTGATTTTATTTTATCTATAATTGGGGCAGCTTCATGGAGCGATATCAAAAAACAACAGATCACTATCAATTTCAACATCTTCAGAACAAATTACTTGAAAATGATGGATTTCACTTTTATATTAAAAATTATTAATTTTGAAGTGTTTCGCCCGAATTTCACTGAAAGAGTGATTTTTCAAGTGGAAGTAATATAATATATAATATCTTTTTATGTTCTTTGCTGTTCAGACATTATAAAATGCATAAAACTATCAAATGAGGTTTATATAGAGAAATTCGTTCCATGCATATCTCATTCGAAATAATGAAACAGATTTTGGACCAATATTCTCTCTTTGAAAAATATTTGAAATAACGTGATAGGGATCAAGAGGACTTGCACAATTGTTCTTATAGGAAAAATAATACCTAATTTTAATTTGAATATTCTGACAACTATTAATTGATCTCATTCAATTTTTTCATGAATTCAACTTTCCTATTCGAATCTTGACTTATTCTGAAAATGTCGTTTTACTTAGCAGGGGTGCCTCAAAAAAATGAAAAGAACGACCAAGCCTATTTTTGAGCGCTCGTTCTATTTCAACGAGTGCTATATCGTTTTCCTAAAAAACTTTTAAGGTTTTCAGTTTCAGTCTCTGAAACAGAAATAATTAATTTTTTTAATTAAGATGAAGTGCTCCTTCGGAAACAAATTGGTTTTGAAAAATTTTTTGCCTAACAGTAAAACTAAAAAAGGAAATAAATGAAAAGGATAATGTAACGTTTCGGTGTATATCATACATCTTCTTCAGACAAACTTGTAAAATCTTTGCAATAATTGTGTGGTTTTTTTCATTTGCTGAGATTATATTCCAATGGATATCCATATCATTTTGTCCAAATGTCTATAATTTTCAAATTTTGAGCCGAAAATGGTCTAAAAAGATGGGATTAGACTCCCTGATGACGAATTCGTAGTCAAATTCAATTCTGTCCGTGAGGCCGTCCATCCGGCCGTTAGCACGATAACTTTTGAAGGGATTGTCTTAGAGACTTGAAATTTTCAGAATGGGTTCGGCTCCCAAATGGCTCGGTTGAGTTCCTTAACGAGCCAAATCGTACAGGGTGTTCCATAAAATATGGCCATTCAAAAATGTTGTTTCCCAATATCTCAGACAAAACGTAACCACTCGAAATGAAATGTTACGGCCGAATGCAAGATGCTGATAAGAAGCCACATGCGAAATTTTGTGGCCATAGTGTTAACAGAACCATAGACAATTCAATTGGAGTATTGAAAAAAAGAAACTTATTTTACGAAAGGAGATCGCTATACTGAATGTTCATCCAAAATTGCGTGGCCATAGTGTAAACAGAACCAAGGAAAATTCAATCGGAATATTGAAATGAAGTATCTTTATATTTCCATAACAGGATATCCGATTTCAGTGAAATTTCTTTTATGAACAAAAATTGATATAATGGATCTTCATGCAAAATTTTGTGGCCATATTAATAACAGAACTATAGAAAATTCAACTGGAATATTGAAAGAAGAATCTTTATATTTCCATAACAGAACATCCGATTCGAGTGAAATTTATTTTGAGAATGAGAACTACTATACAAAATGTTCATGCAAAATTTCAAGAAGATCGCAACATCAGAACCATAATTATTATGGCCTGCTCTGAGCACAGATGTTTGGATGCTCTTGGGAGGAAAATTCGATCTCGCGTACCAACTCCTGAAAATTTTCAGCAGCTCAGTGATGCTCTAATTGATTCAAAACCTAAATGAGGACATTCTGAGACAAATTGCACCTGTTATCCGCGTCTGGTCGGAAAACATGTTATGTTTTTGCCTTAGTTTTCAGTTTACCTTCATTAGGCCAGAATTACTGTTGTAACCTAAGCGAAATTTAACGTTTTACTGAAAACCCTGTACCTATCTTTAACAAAAACTGAACTATTTTTATAAATGAAGAATTAAAATCTCAATCGAAGTGTCTTGATGATGAAATAAGAAATCATACGGTGGAAGGACTGTAATACACCAGGGGTGATTCTGAAGCTATGGTGAAAAAAAAGTTTTGTTTCACCCTGTGTAAAATGAAGTTCACTGAGTTTTCTTGAAATTCGAACATTTCGTTCCACCCCGTATAAAAGGACAATCGCTAAGTTTTCTCGGAATTCAAAACTGGTGATTGATTAAGGATGACCATACCTACAATTAAAAAAGAAATTCAATCTATTCGAACTTGAAATAACATATTTATGAATCAACAAACTTCATCGATTCTTTGAGCGGATCGATTATTTTGCCGGTGAGTGTATACTGCACCAGCTGGAACTGTAGCAAAATTCTAATTAATCTCATTTAAATATTCCGCTTCTAATCTAGACAAACATCAACGACGACGGAATGTCAGTGACTACGTGAGTAAAACCTAGACCAGTTGAAGGCTAATAAGAAATCGGGCTGACACACGTGGACTTTTATATTCGGCGGAACGTTATCCTGGTGAAAAGGAACTCCGAGAGAGGTTGCTGGATCCGCCTTACGCTTGAAAAAATTACTCAAGGTCCAGTCCACCTTGCAAATGAAGGGTTGCGTTTAGTATACATGGTGATACAACATCTCAATTCGATTCACCTTCAGATTATCGAAATACATAAAAGTTCTGAATCATTTATGTTACCTTATGAGTTATTCACTACTTTTCATTATAATTTGATAGTTAAATAAGAAAATAATCATCCTTCGAACTTTTTCCAATATCATTGCAGTTCTTTGTTGAGGTTTTTTCATCTGCGTGCTCTTATTTTCTAGTATACAGGGTGTCCAGAGAAATGTGGTAAATCTCTCGGATTAAAAAAAACATGATAAGTTTTCATCAGTTTTTCATCCTAGCGGCCTCCTAAATGATGCCACTGAGAATCCATTTCACTGGAATATATTTTGAACTAAAACTACTAAATATAATGTGATGAAACTTTGATGTGATGAACAGTAGTTAGGATACATTAAAAATTAATATAGCCCCAAATTCAAATCAGCTTGTTTGGTTCACCATTCTTAACACTCTGTATGATAAGGAGTTAAAAAAATAAATTTGGATACCTTGAACATTGAGAAGAAGAAAACGTACTCATTTTCATTGACCATAAAATGAACCGTTTGCAAGAAAAAACCACTGTTATGTTGAAAAACATGAACAATTTCTTGAAATAATTTTATTTCAAACTCCTGCGCCATAAACTGACCAATGTTTTTCAACATAAAAGTCGATTTGCTTTTTTTTGCTAAATGCTAACTCATCATAGAGGGTGTAAACAAATGTGAGCATTGAAATGTAGAACTCAGTTTGCTGTTGGTGAACTTGGAAAAAAATTATGGAAACTTGTCATCCATTTTTTATGTTTTATTTGAATCCGGAAGATTTCTCTCTATTTCTTTTGTGATTCCTTGCTTTCAGTTGAGGTTTTTCGTACATCTTGTCATCCAGTTCTAGAGTATTTATAAATCTCAGCAACTAAGACTGGTTTGAGGATGTAATCTTTTTGCTCCTAATGACTTCTCCACCCAAAATCTCTTTGCTTTGGAGACCGATGACGAGACAATCTGTTATCATTGTGTTTCCTAATAATCCTATTCAATCAGTCATACCACATTATGCCTTATTTTACGTAAGGATCTTGGTTAACACCCATACAAGATCAAACTCACTCAGGAATTGAAGCCGATGGCCCATTTGACGCGCCGTAGGCAATAATGAAGGGTTTTAAAATAAGAGGTGTTATTTTGATATTCTAAGAAAAATGCTATTTTTCAATATAAATGATCGGATTTTTATTTCATTATAAAGGAGAACTTATGCCGTTAACAGAGGAAAATAACATCAGGCTAATGGCCACCACGATCACGCTTACAGGACCATATCCGTTTAATGAAATTTTCCATAACCAAATCGCAAAGTTGCTTCCCTATGTCCTCGATAGCCTGACGAATTCCATCTTTGAGGTCTTGAATCGACGCTGAACTTTATAAGCCTCAAGACCCAAATCTTTATGCAAAATACGGTGTAATAACGTTTGTGGAATGCCTTATTCCAAAGAACGGCTAGGAATGGACAAACTTGGGTTTTCTTCATCACTTTCGGCTACAGCAGCAATATTATCGGCTGTTATTGAACGACGTGCACAAGTTTTATTCTTCACATCACTAACTTGTCCCAACAGCTTGAATTTTTCCACTGATTTCTTTATTGCGGTCCGACAAGGTGCTTAACGACGACCCAAAAATGTTCGAGTTTTACGAACCGTCTCTGCCGAATTTTCGTCATTTTTATAGTGAATTTTAATAATTTAAAAGCGTTCTTGAAACGTGTATCGTTCCATTCTTATCAATGGCGCAGTTTCTACTTGTCAAATGTCAAAAAATGACAGCTTCAAACGTGACATCTACTGAAATAGTGGTCGATTCAAAATAACACCTCTTATTGGAAAACCCTATATCATTCTAAAACTGCTTGCAGAAAGGGAAATTCACCGATCATTCTGTATATGCAGACCAGAAATACAATAAATCTGTATATCTGAGAACAACCTTGAAATCATCTATTTCACTGAACCTTTAAATTGTTCCGTACACACTTCCCTGAGAAGTTTCTATTTTAATAATAGATGAACTCAATTAAGAAATAATGACCTAATCTTTTCTGACTCGCTTCATTCTCTTAATAAGTCAGGTTTCTCTTCGTTAACGTGATATATTTATTATAATTCGATAATCGAATCGCAATTATCATAAGACAATAAATAAACATGAAATAACTCGATCAATTCTTTTAGAGAACCAATTGTATTTTCCTTCAGTGTGCCTTGAGATATAATTATGATGAAATTATAGGGTGAAACAGGGAATTATATTCGTTGAATGTTTAACCATGCTAATATTATGAATCTGGAAACATGTGTCAATTAACACTGGATCCTGCCTGGCTTTGCACGTGCAGATCTTCAAAAACGTATTAAAAAGGGTTTTCCAATAAGAGGTGTTATTTTGAATAACCCGCTATTTCAATAGAAGTCACGTTTGAAGCATCCATTTTTTGACATTTGACGAGTAGAAACTGCGCCAATAATGAAAATTGAACGATACACGCTTCAAGAACGCATTGAAATTTTCAAAATTCACTATGAAAATGGTGAAAATTTGGCAGAGACGGTTCGTAAAACTCGAATATTTTTGTGTCGTCGTGAAACACCTTTTCGGACCGCAATAAAGAAATTGGTGAAAAAACTCGAGCTGCTGGGAAAGGTTAGTGATGTGAAAAATAAAACCCGTGCACGTCGCACAAGAACAGCCGAGAATATTGCTGCTGTAGCCAAAAGTGTTGAAGAAAACCCAGGTTTGTCCATTCCTTGCTATCGAGAGATGATTAATGATTTTTAATGGCCTAAATTGGATAGTATTGATTTGGACAACGTTAACTTTCAACAAGACGGCGCTACGTGCCACACAAGCAACGAAACCATTGATCTTTTGCGGGAAAAGTTTCCGGACCGTGTTATCTCTCGAAGAGGTGATCATAATTAGCCACCGAGATCTTGTGTTTTAACACCTTCCGACTTCTACTTTTGGGGCCACGGGAAAGGGAAGGTCTACGCCAATAGCTCAGCGTCAATTCAAGACCTCAAAGATTGAATTCGTGAGGCTATCGAGGACATGGGCAGTCACTTTGCGATTTGGTTATGGAAAATTTCATTGAAAGGATATGGTCCTGTAGGCCGTTTGAATTACAAAATTGAGTTTTTGTACACACATTGTCACTAATTATAGTTACTTCGCACTTTACTCGGTTTCATTAGACCAGTGGCGGATATATTGAAATTGCAGAAATGTTTTTCCCCAAAACTTCAACATCACTGGACAAATTGGCACTTGCACATCAAATTTTCATTCGCCAATATGTTTCATATAATGTAGGTACTGTACTGGTACATTGATTTGAAGTGAACCATTTTCAATAAAATTGACATTTTATGATCAAAAACACTTTGCTAACGCAATGTGAATTTTTGGTAGTTGGAAAAATTAGTACATACTGATTGAATTGCAAAGTTATTTTTTATTATTTTTGGCGACCATAGTTAACAAGATTACAATAATCATTTATTTCAATGGTATTAACTGTTTATTGTCATACTGCGCAAATTAAATTTTTTCTAAAATGTCAGTTTACTCAAAAAGAGTTCACTTAGGAGCAATGAACCAAGGGTACCTTTTGTATGTAAAACATATTGGCGCATCAGAATTTGCTGTTCAAATTTGAATTAATCCAGTGTAGTAAAAGTGGGGGGGCAAAAGCCTTTGTGCAAATTCAATGTATCCGCCACTGGCACTTCTAATAGAACAAAGTAAAATGTAAGAAAGTAGCTATTATTTTGTGACAATGTGTGTACAACAACTCATTTTTGTAATTCAAACGGTTCCTGAGATATTAGAAATAACGGAAAAAAATGATGTTTTTCATGAGAAATCCACAGTTTATCCTTCAAATACTTATTTTTAATTTGTGTACACTACTAGGCTGTCGAAAGAAGTTTGTTGGAAACATAATATTGAACTTCTGAATATCCAACCTTTTTATGTTCATGGAAAAAAGTCACTTTCACAAACTCTAGAACCATCTCTGAACTAATACATTATAGTCACTAACAATAAAGTACGAAAGAGGACGCATATTATGAAAAATGATTTGGCAATTGGGATCCGCAAACACCGGTGTATGTATATTCAATACTAATTTTCTAATAATTCATCTATAACTACGCATTAATGAAATTGATTAGCTTCTGAAACATACAGAAAAAATCCATAGATCCGCATACATAGATATTCGATCATTTTTATTTAAGTTCAAGCATTCTTGGGATATCCGCTTGGTCTAGAGTGATTAACTATCGATATAGATCTAGATTATTATGACCTCCACATTAAATATCGCCTACGTCTCCAAACATTCTCTGCTTTTGATGCTATTAGTTTTGTTAATATTGAGGATTTGGCTTTAAAGGGAAGGTTTACTGATTTCAGGTGAAGGTTTCGAATTTACAATGCTTGTTTTTGAAGAAAAAATTTGCCTCAGTCAATAATTGTAAGCTAACTCAAATTTAAGAAATGCTCTAAGCAGATGCTATTGAGCGCTCGTTCATTAGTATAGCAATAAACCTCAAAATTTTTTATGGAACTTGAGATCCACGATAGTATATGAATGCAAAATCTCAGCACAATCGGAATTATATCCGGAAATAATTCAAAAAATAAAATATTTTGATTCTTATTTCACAATCCTTTTGAAAATTTACATGGTCATTCACTTCTTCGATCCTCAAACGCATTTTCATTTCAATCGAATTTTTTTTATGAGAATATTAGAATTCTTTTCGTTCGTTAACCAGTAAATACGTACAGGGTGTTAAAAACAAAACCATTCGGAAATTTTGTTCGTCAATATGTCAGACAAAACGAAACCAATCGAAATAAAATTTTGCGGCACATGCAAGATGCTCATAATAAGCCTCCACTGAAATTTTGTGGCCATAATCAGACATTGAATAAAGTGAATAATGTAAAAAGAACCATATAAAATTCAATTGGAATATTGAAAGGAAGAAACTTCATATATTACTTCCAAAACAAAGATATCCGATTCTAGTGAAATTTATTTGTTAATGAAAATTGACGAACTGAATCTCCATGCAAACTTTCAAGAAGATCGCATTATTTGAACCATTAAAAATTAAATTTGAATATTAAAAATAAGAATCTTTAAATTTCCAAAACACGATATCCGATGCGAATGCGTCCACATGCAAAACACACCCTGTAAAGTATTACAGGGTGTCCCGGAAAATGTCGGAAATATCTCGGTCGATAGAACAAAAAAAATATGATGACAAGTTCACCTAATTTTTTTCCTAGTAGCCCTCCCTACGAAGAAGAAAATTCATTTTAGTGGAATACATTTCAATTACTTACTTCTTTCAATATTTTTTTTTTCGAAAACGGTTCATTTTATCGACACTGAGTACCTTTTCTTCAGCCCATGTTAAAGGTATCCAAATTTGTATTTTTTAGCACCTTTCATACTGGGTGTTAAAAATGTAAGCATTAGAATGTACAACCCAGTGTGCCCCTGGTAAACTGAACAAGCTAATTGGAATTTGAGGGCTGTGATTTAAGAGGTCCTTCATAATATTAATCATATCAGATTTTCATCAAATTATATCGCCTAGTTTGAAACTTATTTCACTAAAATGGTTTTCCAGTGGCGTCATTTAGGAGGTCGTATCTTCGTAGGGAAGGCCGCTAGGAAAAAGAATTATGAGAACTTATCATCTTCAGTTTTTATGTTCTATCTGAATCCGAGAGATTTTCCACATTTTCCGGGACGCCCTGTATAGGTACAGATATAATTTTGATACTTAGGTATCATTATTAGCAAAAGGAAATAAGTAACTTTAATCCATAAACGTTTGGTTTCTTATTGAGAAAATCCTACAAATGCTGAAAATTGTTTCATACAATCCAATCGTGACCTCCATCAAGGTTATAAGACTTCTGAGGAAGAGGAGACGCCTCGAAAGTGGAAGGCAATAATTATTATTCTCGAGAATTATAAGTTACCTTTAATAGGATTTATGCATATTTAAATGGATACAGTTTGCACTTTTTTACATACTAATTAACTTCTTATTTATTGTTTTCAATATTTGAATTGATATGAATCATATTGATTGAAATAATTATTGTTAAGAAAACAGAGGAAAGGATGTATTGTTATAAAAGTGGAATCAGAAAAGTTTTCAAGATTCTACAATTAGACCTGATTGGGAAGAAAAATGATGGATTTCCAATAGCACTGATTTTGATGATACTATTGAACAATTCCTAAATGTGGTAATGACCGAGAATTAAATTTTACTGATGAATTTCAGCTCGATTGAATCGACAAATTCTGATTTATTCGAAAAACTGTACCATTTAGAAAGAAATCCTTGAAATTCATTCACAATCAGTAAAAAATCAAAATATATTCTACTCGAATCAGATATTCTGTTGGGGAAATAAATAGTTTTCCAATAAGAGGTGTTATTTTGATATTCAAAGAAAAATGCAAATTTTCAATAAAAATGATCGGGTGTTTATCTATATTAATAAAACAGGATCTATGGTTACCGTCAAAATGCAATACCTTTTAAACGGCTGCACCAAATTGGATAATTCTATTTTTGTTGTGTTCATAATTGCTAGGGCAAGGTTTAAACTGTTAAATATTTCCAAAAAATTATTCAGAAAAAAATAAAAGGCTTTCCTTTTTTTTACGACCATTCAAGCAGTCATAGAATACATGTTTAAAGGTTATAATGATTTTGACATTTGGACAAAAAGTGAAGTTACATCGAGTGAATGGAAAATTTAAAATTTGAATCAGAAATAACGTAACATATTATACAACAATATTTTACAAATTTTAAACCTATGATGAATTAATGTATTTTGGATTGATGCCCGTATGTTTATGATCACAAATCAGATAAACAGATGGCGCTGTAGTCGTTATCTAGGTTATTCATCATTCTGCAACTAAACGGCTGAATCTGCAGAACAACGTCTGTTGGGTCCGCTAGTTTCATTATAAAGAACAAACTATGCCGTTAATAGTGGAAATCCTTTTTCATTTGAAGACCGATATCTCGGCAAGAAGTGGACGTATTGAGGTCAATAAAAACATAAATTAAAGCTGAATTAACAAAGTATCCCATCATTATAACGATTATGCAAAAATAAAATTTCCACACTCTTAGACAAGAAAAAAATGGTAAAAATGGTTTTTTTCTGTGACGGGAGAAAAATGTGACATTTTATGTCTCTTGACAAGTCACAAAGTATGACTTTTTACGAAATTCCTTTTTTCCTTATCAAAAAAATGATTCTCTATGTAGCCGGGAAAAAAGTACTCACTTTTTTCCCGGGGAAAAAAGTAATTTCGTAGTCAGTTATATTTCTTTCACTATTAAATGGTCGTTCTTCCTGTCACAGAGAAAAATAGTGTATTATACACGGGAAAAATATTAGATTTTAGCTCTCGGCTTTTTGTCTTCCTCCGTTACGCGTCGGGAGACAACACAACCTTGAGCTGAAAACTGATACTTTTTTCCCTTGTATAATAAATAACTATTGTTGCTGTTTTTTCTATCATTACACGAAAACCACTGATATTTATAATTTTTGAAGTTCTATTCCAAAAACTAGACACTTGGAGCTATGATTTTCTTTTTTTAAATTCCTTGTACGACCATTCCTCTCAAAGTTACGGCATGTTGAAAATTGCCGAAAAATTTGGAATTTTTTTTTATCCTCTAATTTTTTTCAGTAGTGTATATTCAGTATCACTCTGAAGTCCTATTAAAAATGTTGAGGCAATAGCCTCATTGCTCCACCAATGAACAAGGGCTCAAAAGTATCTGTTCAGGACTTTTCTTAATTTTTTAGTAGAACGAGCTCTCAAAAACCGGTAATCTAAAGTCAAACATTTTTAACGCATCGATATATTACTTAATCGAAATATAATTTAATTCGTAACATTAACAGAATAGCTACTAGCTGTCAGCTTCTCCAAATCACGTTTCCAGGACAGGAAGTTTATTTATGTGATCGTGTTGCTGTTCCGTACTGATTCTTCTGGCAATTATTATTTTATTCTAAGGTGTTTCTAATTAATTGATTCTACATCGGTGATAATGCTCAATGATTCAGCATGATGAAATAAAAGACGCAGATAAATGAATTATTATTTTAATCGATATGCATTCTACCATGTACGAATGTCATTAACAAATCACTGATTTTGTTCTGAAGAAACAATTGCATTATCTTTTGATATGGAAACTTATTGAATTTGAAGGTTTCAATAATGGGATGAAAATTCAATACCATGCTAGTAATCCAGTCGAATTGTTTTTTTAGCAGGAAAGTTTTAGGGTAGTTTTGATTTCTTTTATAATTTATGTTTTTTGGGGTGCTGAATCCGAATTTTACGTTTGCTAACAAAATTTCGTGAGGGAACATAGAAAAAAATACAAAAGAAGAATAAAAATCTCATTCTTGGTCAGTTTTTTGCTTATAACTCGGAAACTATCAACTCTTCGTGAAAAAACTCTCCATACAAAATAAAAGTACATAAAATTTCCTGCAAATTGTACTACCACAGCTTGCTCTGCGACAACCCGTTCTGGCTTAAATTATAGTTGAATATGAGGAATTTTCTATGAATCAATAAATGAAAGAAAATCAAATTCTATGGTTTCGATGATGCGATTCTCTTGAAAGTTTGAATGAACATTCAGTATATCAGTCTCGATTCACAAAAAAAAATTCACTCGAATCGGATTTCTTGTTATGGAAATATAAAGATTCTTCTTTTCAATATTCCAATTGAATTTTCTATGTTTCTGTTCACATTATGGTCACACAATTTTGCATGAGGCTTATTATGACCATCTTGCATATCTATTGCCGCAACATTTCATTTCGATTGGTTTCGTTTTGTCTGAGATATTGAGGAACAAGATATCCGATTCGAGTAATTTTTTTTGTGAATCGAGACTGATATACTGAATGTTCATGCAAAATTTGAAGAGGATCGCATCATTGGAACCATAGAAATTAGTTTTTTTTTCATATAGTGAGTCATTGAAAATAATTCATTTTCAAGTGTAATTTGACCCAGAACGGGTTGTCGAAGAACAAGCTGTGACAGTACAGTTTGTAGTTATGTACTTTTATTTTGTATTAGAAGGTTTTTCACGAAAAGTTCATAGTTTCCGAGTAATAAACAAAAGTTTGACCAAGAATTAGATTTTCCATCATTTTTTGTATTTTTTCCATGTTTCGTCACGAAATTTTGTTAGCAAACCTCAGATTCGGATTCGGTACCCAAGAAACATAAAAATAGAAGATATCAAAACTTTTTGCTAGAGGTTCTTTTAACCACAAATATACTGTATTATAGGTATTTTGTTAGGGGGGGGGGGGTTGAAATTTGGACATGAACAAAACTGTAATGGTCGACTTCATTCAATGATAAATTTCATCATGGGCCTATTGCACCAAATACTTTGCAACTTTCCACTTTGCACTTTTCAAATGAATTAAGTTGTACGAAACGCATTCATAATTGAAAAATACAATGTGAAAAGTCAAGTGCATAGTGAAAAGTACCCCGAAGAAATTAAATGTTGGGAGAAATGTTGTGAAACATAACTAATTTTCACTTTTGAAATTTGTCAGAATGCAAAGTGCGAAGTGAAAACTTGCAAAGTATTTTGGTGCAATAGGCCCCAGGTCTCAAAGTATATAAGCCATGACAAAGTGCACGTACTGAAAACTAACAGAACAAATTTAAAAAAAAATTTTTTTTGGAAATTTCTGCACGCCTGTGAAGAAGATGCAAAGACCTAGCCAAAAAAGTACCACATGACCCACCTTTCATATTCAAAAAATTCAGAGGGTTGATGGAGATGGCACAAAGTGCATCAAAAATCCTTCAAAAATTCATCAAAATTTGGTGAAAGTGAAACCAAAATTGATCTGTTTCGGAATTTTGTTGCCGATTATTTTTCTGTTGAAAAAATTTATTTGTTCCATAATTTTGTAGCGCAATGTCCTAGGTATAATAGACTTTCAAACATAAATATTCCAGAATATCGTGCAAGGAAGTTCACTTAATATCTAATTTTAGCAATGAATGGAAATTTATCGCGGAAAACTTACCATATGGATAAAACAATAACAGTAAATCATTAATTGGTTAATTAGTTATTCGATCTAATACAATTAGTAGGTGTGTTTTTCATTTATACAGAATATTGAAAAACCATATAACCATGATTATTAACCATTATATGAATATTGTCAGATAGGAAATACAAAAACAGCTGTAACTTTGAAGATTGTTTCTTTTGAAAAAACTTTTTTGAGCGCTCGTTCTACTTAAACGAGTGCTATATAGTTTTGCCCAAATGTCTCTAATTTTCCGATATCGAGCCGAAAATGGTTTCAAACGGTAGGGTTGGACTGCCTGATGACAAATTCGTGGTCAAATTCAATTATGTTCGTGGGGACGTCCGTCAGACCGCCCGGCCGTTAGCACAATAACTTTCAAAGGGATTGTCATGGAGACTTGAAAATTTCAGGATGAGTTCGCTTCTCAAATGCCTCGGCTAAGTTCGTTAAGCAGCCAAATCGTACAGGGCGTTTCATCAAATATGGCCATTCAAAATTATATGAACTACCCCTGCTTATACAGGGTGTCCCATTACTCGACGTCAACCCGGAACCGGGTGAAAAGGCAAGTAATGCTGGTTGTCAGAAAAATATAAAAATAAATCTAAGTTGCATGATTTTAAAATAATGCGCATTTAAAAAAACACGCAAAATTCCACACCCTGTGACAGTCTTTTCGCTCCTGTTGTCACAAATATCAATTTTTTCCAACTTTTTTCTTTGCTGTGTAACCTTGAATAATGCTTGTCTAAACTGTAATCAAAATTTTGATACCAGCTGATCTAGGTTTCATAAAAATAGGGCTTACTTCTCAGAAAAAAAATTCGAAATAAACAATTGCCTAGTTTCAACTGACTTTATTGAAAAAAAAATGTACTACGTAGGTTTGGCATGTTTTTTCAAAAGTTCCTCATTTTCTATATCTTGGACATCTTCTCAAAAATAGCTATTTAATCAACTATGTTATTAATGACAGACTACTAGTCAAGATATGTTAAAGCTTGAACGGAGTCGCTAGATCAATAATTGAGTTGATAACAACTTTTCTGTCAATCTCATTATGAATTGAGAATAATTTTTATTGGAATACATTTTTATTTTGCACAAGACATACATTCGATATAGCAAAGTTACTTAGTTTCTAAGTTGCAGTTGAGTATCGATATTACCATTATATGAGGAATTATACAATGCCATTACTGGGATTGCTTTTAAATGCGTTCGGTTCAGTTGCTCATGTACATAAATACAAAATAGCATTAATTGAACATTGAAGTGGGCCATTAATATTCAATATCGTACACATTGAACTGATCTTTTATGTTGAGGTCGACAGAAAAATATTTTTTCGCCGACCTCGAAATAAAAGGTGATTTCAATGTGCATGAAATTGATCATTAATGACCCATTTTAATGCTCAATTTCGGCTATTTTAATGTGCAACCCTTATGGCAACCGTTCACAAAGTCTAGAAGCACTACGAGAACTGTCAAAACTCTACTGGAACATAAATACATAGAAATGTCAATGTCAAATGTAAGCAGAATGAAAATGTATTTCAGTCAAGAATTCATACACAATTCATTATGAGATCGTCGGAAAAATCTTGTAATCAACTCGGTTATTAATCAAGCGACTTATGGTCTCGAATTATTAATGCGTTCGCTCCACTTACACATTAAAATATCTTGACATTAGTCGCTGTCTTTAATAACCTGGTTGATCAAATAACTATTAATATTCTGAAAAACGTTTAAAATCTTTAGGAATTTCTAGTAGTCTATAATAATCGCCTAAATCATTTCGATTAACTCGAATCAAATTACAACTTGTATAAATGTTCTGTTCGTAATTTGTTCTGGTAATAAACTACGACTGAAACATAATTAAAATCATTGCAATAGATAACAAAGTATTGGTAGAAAAAGAATCTGACAAGGAAGTACATATACATATCAGAATTTCAACCTAATGAGGAATATTGCTACATTCTGGAAATAATTACATGCTTGTGTACAAACGCTTGATCAGAATTAAACGTCCGTTTGGTGAAGAAGGTCGAAACTAACAATAATTTCTGATGATTTATTATGCGTCATCTGATTTATATTCGTAGGTTGAAGAATCTATCGAAAAAAATGTTTTCTGGAAAAAAATTATGAAGATTTTCCATAAGTCAATTATTAATTTGAGCACTTTTAAAGAATTTTGTGACTGAATTGGAGTTGGAAAAATGAGAAATAGATATAGTTATTTAATCAACTAGGTTATTAAAGACAGCGACTAATGGTCAAGATATTTTAACGCGTGAGCGGAGCGGACGCTTTAATAGTTCGAGACCATTAGTCGCTCGATTAATAACCGAGTTGATTACAAGATTTTTCCGACGATCTCAATATGATATGTGTAGGAATTCTTGATTTGAATACATTTTCATTCTGCACAAGACATACATTTGTCATAATGAAATTTCTATGTATCTATGTTCCAGTAGAGGTTTGACATTTCTCGTAGTGCTTCTGAATACTTTGTGAACGGTTGCCATGAGGATTGCACATTAAAATAGCCAAAAAATTGAGCATTAAAATGGGTCATTAATGATCAATTTCGTACACATTAAAATCATCTTTTATTTCGAGGTCGGCGGAAATAGTTATTTAATTGACTAGGTCATTAAAGACAGCGACTAATGGTCAAGATATTTTAATGCGTGAGCAGAGCGAACGCGTTAATAGTTCGAGAATATTAGTCGCTCAATTAATAACCGAGTTGATTACAAGATTTTTCCGACGATTTCAATATGAATTGTGTATCAATTCTTGATTGAAATACATTCTCATTTTGAACAAGACATACATTTGACAATATGGAATTTCTATGTTTCTATGTTCCAGTAGAACTCTGACATTTCTCGTAGTGCTTCTGAATACTTTGTGTACGGCTGCCATGAGGATTGCACATTAAAATGACTAAAAAATTGAGCATTAAAAAGTTCATTTAAATCACCTTTCATTTCGATGTCGGCGGAAAAACAAATTAATGCTCAATAAAGGTTTGATAGGAAATTCTGCTGAAAAAATTCTCGCCATCAATTTAACTGAGGAAATTTAGAGTAGGTACCTCACATCGATTTAAAAGTATTTAAATGCAAAATCTCAGCACGACCCGAATTCTATCTTGGAAATTTTTCAAAAAAATGGAATATGTGAAAAATAAATAATTGAAAAAAATTAAATTCTTTGGTTCTGATGATGCGCTCTTTTTCAAATTTTGAATGAACGTTTAGTATATAATAAATTCAATATATTTCAATCGAATCGGATATCTTGTTATGAAAATATAAAGATTCTTCTTTTCAATATTCCAATTGAATTTTTTATGATTCTGTTAACACTATTTCCACAAAATTTTGCACGAGGTTTTTTATGAGCATTCTGCATGTGGCCGAAAATTTTCATTTCGATTGGTATGGATTCTTTCTGAGATATTGAGGAACAAAAATTTTGAATAGCCATATTTTATAGAACATCTTTACGATTCATTTAGGAACCTAACCTACCCTGAAAATTGCGAGTCTCTACGACAATCCTCTCGAGAGTTATCGTGTTTACGGACGGACGGCCCTATTTGAGACCATTTTCAGCTCAAAATTCGAAAATTACAGACATTTGGGCTAAACGAACTCTTTTAAGTAGAACGAGAGCTCCAAAAACCATAATAATCATGTTTTTTTCTGATCGAATCAATAATGAGCAATATCGCCTTAGTTACCATATGTCATAACACACTCATATTTCCCAAGGGAAATATGAAACGTCAAGTCTTATTGTCCCAAGGGAAATATGAAACGTCAAGTCATATTTTACTGAAAGAAGTATAATATGCAACCTTATACATCAGAAAAAATTATTTGGAGCTTCTATCAAAAATTTCTTAACCTGCTCCCGGGACAACACTGCTGATTTTTTTGGAACGGATCCTTTATTTTTGTTCTTAAGAAATACTTCTACTTCATCGAATAATTTGACATTCGTTTTTTCCTTCAAATGTAGCATGGATCTTAACATAGATATTTTTGGCCACAACGTGTTTGGTTAATATTCCTGCAACAGGAGATCGAATGAATTGATCATACATTGAAAAGAACAAGAATCAGAGCAACATACCAAATCTTCAAAATATGCTAGCAAAATATTTTCGCTGACACCGTCCACCAAACTTTTTCTTTTCCACTCCCGAAAGCCTTCATACTCTTTACTATAGGCAGCTTTAGATTTGGCCGGAATCGAAAATTCACGGGCTTTCGCCGCTTGAGTTTCGACGTAGTTCGACATTATTTCGATAGTTTTATTTCTGACAAGACGTCAAAAGTCAACCATGATTCTCACAAACACGGCCCATAGCAACGTTAAAAATCCAATTAGATCCAAAATTTACAATATAATATTAATTTTTCCATTTCAAAAACGATATTGTATCGATCAGAAAAAAACTATTGATTACAACACGGGAAATATGAATACATTTCCCACGGTTGGCTATACATCCCTCGGGCTTCGCCCTCGGGATGTATCTAGGACAACCTCGGGAAATATACTATTCATATTTCCCTTGTTGTAATAATAGCTATAGCATGAATCTCAAGTTCTATAAAAAATTTTGAGGTATTAGCATTGCTCCACCGATGAAAAAGCGCTCAAAAGCACCTGCTCAGGGCTTTTCATAAATTTTTTATTTAAATTAATTATTATATGTCTATAGAAGTATAGTATTTCGTCAGTTTCTGTTCAGATCCACTTTACAGTTTGCACATATAGTCCGTTCACGAAAGTTATAAAAAGTAAATAAACAAACGCCTACTATACGCTCAAACGTTCGTGAACGGACTATAGGTTGGGTATACTCACTCTCAATTGCTTAGTACCTATCCAAATAATTTTGTCGAATATCACAAATATTTTTATTTAATGAATGTTCCTTAAATGTTCAAAGTATAATAGAAACATAACTAAATATTGACGGAATAGTGAAAAAGTACCCACAAATTCACTATTACAAAATAACTGCTAGTATATAACAGCGTTTAACTCAAAATTGAGATTTCCTGATCCATATAATCAATTTTCAGACTCGAATATATAAAATATTCAGATGCTCTTGATACTTTAGCCCGTCACTTTTGCCACCTAACCAGTAGAATGTGAAATTGTAAATAAGTTTGATCATTTCACGGAATGAAATCCTTCAAAAACAAGGTAGCATAATGATACGGCGGTACTGACCTAGACCTAGAACTGATTTTTGTAGACTGAACGGTTTAATGATCTCTTCACTTTCGTGGTAAACAAAGCTGCCAAATTAATTGGCGATAATTGCCTCATTCCTTTTTTTATTGATTTTTGGTTTGATAAATTGTTTACGCTTGATTAAAATGCAAAGGTGTAATTTTCAATTAATAAATTAGTTAATAAATTAATACATGAGATTGATTCGCAGGTGTCCCCGAATGTATTGGTGAGAGGAAGTTGAAAGATATCTTCATAATATGTATACACAGGTTTTTGAGTTGTTCAGTGCATCAAAAATTCGTCTCTTGATGATGATTTTCTTAATTTATTCTATTCAAACTACAAGAAATATACAAGATTAATAACGAAAATGAAGACTTTTATACAGAGTATCTGTAAACAAATGCAAGGGACTTTGAGAGATTATTCCTCGATGAAAATAAGCAGGGTTTGTTCATATATTTTTTCGAAATTAACCCCCCTTTCAATATACAGCCTTTGGAAGGTTATGACGAGTTGAAAGTTTTTAGTTCTTAGGAGTCCTTAAAAACACTGAGTCACAAAACTATACATAATATGATTCATTAAGTTGATATTACTCACACAATTTTCTTGATCCCATAACTTTATTATCATTATTATGGATTTCCTTCAAAACTTGTTTCCGTAGGATAGATTTTCTAAAAATTAAATTCTCGTGTGGTTTCCCATTCAATTTTAGAGAAAAAAGTCTTTTGCAAAAATTCGATTACAGTCGATACTTTTCTCGGAAAAAATAAAAACTTACAAGCAGTTATGATCACTGTTCATTCCATTTCATCGTATGTTCCATAAAATGAATATTATGTTTATTATTTTTTTTGTCAATTATGCCTATTAATCGGAAGAAAGTTCAATTTCTGGAAATAAAATATTACGGATTTAATTTTCTTATGGAAATTATTAATTAATTAAACCTTCAAAAAGAAGAGAAAACTATCGAACGTATTTATTTTTCGAAAATCTATTCCACGAAAACAATTTTGAAGGAAACTCAAAAGGTGTTGTAATTTTTAACCCCTAATAATAAAATAATGGGATCAAAAAATTTTTTGTGAGGAACGACTTCGAAACCTGAAATTTTCAAGGAAGGTTTAAGATTTGAAAACGGACGATGAGCTAATTAATGAACAGAATAAAACCAAAAACCATCAGGATATTCAATTTGGGTTTATCGTTTTCACAATATGAACAAGCGCACAAAAGCTTCTTACTTCACATCAGTGCTTTTTGAGCGATCGTTCTACTCAAACGAGTGCCATATCGTTTTGTCCAAATGTCTGTAATTTTCGAATTTGAAGTCGAAAATGGTCTCAAACGTCGTAAAATGTCCGGCCGGCTGTGAGCACGATAACTTTAGAAGGAATTGTCCTAGAGACTTGAGATTTTCAGGGTGAGTTCAGAACTATAGAAAATTCAATTTGAGTATTGAAAATGAAAACCTTTATATTTTCATGAGAAGACATCCAATATGAGTGAAATATGATACCTATACTGAATATTCATGCAGAATTTCGAGAGAATCGCATCATCTCCACCATATAATTACTTTTTTTAATTATTGATTGATGCATATTTCATTCTCTGAATAATCTCCAGAATGTAATTTCGATCGTGTTGAGATTTTGCATTCATATACTTAGCATGAATTTCAAGTCCTATGCAAAATTTTGAGGTGATAGCATTATTGGTCCACCAACGAGCGAGCGCTCAAAAGCACCCGCTCTAGGCTTCTCTCAATTTTTTTAATAATAATCGGTAAATCGAATTCCTGCAGTACTAATACTTCGTAAAAACAATCAATGGAGATTTCTGAATTCCTCATCAGGTTTTCTTCAAATAAGGTGTAATTCTGCACTCAAAAACAATGAACTTAAACTTGATCATATCTGCAATTCCGGTTTATATGACAATGAAATTTTAGACCCTTTTCAATTCTTAAATCACATTGCACAATATTTCGACAAATCAATCGAGTTTCAAACAAGTATTCAGCTCTCATTATATTCTGGAATTCATTGAGCAGAGCGTGTATAAGATAAATGGTGTTATTTTTTTCAAAACCTGTATCAATTTTTGCGTTCTCATTCCTATAGGATAAACCTGCCATCGTGCTGCTTTAATGTCTGTAATTTTCAAATTTTGATTCGAAAATAATAATAATGGACATTCTTTTCATTGCGATGGAATTGACTGAGAAAACATACATATGTTTCATGCAATTAAACATTCCAGGGTCGAACTCTTCTATACACTCTAGAAAAAACATTCAATACTTACTAGAACATTTGAAAGGAAGAAAATAAATCAATAATTATCGGATGTTTTTGTTAAATAGTTAGTTCTATCAAAAACAGCAAACGAAATTGGCAAACCTGACATTTTTGCGATCAATCAAACATTGTGTTTTCAAATATTATTTCGTATTTGTTCAATGTAATGATTCAGCTAAATGAATAAGTTAAAAGGATAAAAAGCATAAAAATTATTCGTCGAAGGTTATATCGTTCCAAAAAATAATACAATTCATTCAATTTATGTCACTATGTAATTTGCGTTAGAACCCTATTTTCCCTGTAGATTATGTATTCCTATATTTTATCATGTTTATAGTTTTTATTCTGATGTGCCTGAAGAAGGAAATAAAATTTCCGAAACGTCGCTGAAAGAATAATAAGTTTTTGTTCTGGTTCCTTGTGCCGATAAAACTACTGAATTATAAAAATTATTCTGTTGACAAGTAGGGGAAGGTGAGGTAAAATGATCCCCTTAACGGAAAATTTTAATTGTGGCTAAAGTTGAAGGCAAAACCGCAAGATTTCTATTGTTGAAGGTAGTGAATTTACTCAACTTTGTATCTGCCTACTTGTTTTTCATTTCATCTATGTAGTTTTTTTGTATTAGATGGTTTTGTTTAGTGAAGGATCATTTTATACAC
Source organism: Propylea japonica (assembly GCA_013421045.1). NCBI lineage: Eukaryota > Metazoa > Arthropoda > Insecta > Coleoptera > Coccinellidae > Propylea > Propylea japonica. The sequence continues at coordinate 97,851,559 of CM024239.1, forward strand.
CCCTGTGGATAAAATGATCCCAGGGATAATTTTGTACTATGAGTTAATAAATATCAAATAAAAATGAAATAAAAAACTCTGCTGTTTATTTAAATGATAATATGTATTGTTCATAACAATTTAAGTACGTAAGCAAGTTACACAAAATAAAAATATTCGATGGGTTGAAAAATAATATTTTTCTTGGGCGTTTCTCAAAGTCGAGAGAAATTCATCCATCACATTCTTATTGAAACCTCGCGCACGCATTGTAATGTCTGGATGTCTACGTCTAAATCCACGAAGCCATTCAAGTTCAGCTTCTCCTTTAGCTTCGGAAAATTGATGCGGTAAATTATTTCTTTCTGCCATTTTTGATGAGCTGAAGTTAAGAAATCCTGAGTGGTCAGCCCGTATATTATTATGGACTCCATGTCAACAAGTTCCAGTTCTTGTTCCAGGTTTGTTTGCTACCTAACTTTTTAGCTGAGCCTACAGCTATTTTATTTTTACCTTTGGCTCTTCTTTCTAATACCATCACAGGGACCTCAATTTCTCTCCTCGCGGTTTTGTAAGCCATACCATCTCTAATGTCTTTTGCATTTGTTCTTCAGGCCTCTTTTGGCGATTAGTTTTGTTTTACGTTTATAAATTCTCGGCATGATCTGTAAACAAAACTATTTTTGGGGTAAAATGATTCCAGGGATCATTTTAGACATACAGAAGGGATCATTTCACCCCAAATACCAAATCACAAAATGTCGATCGAAACAAAACCTTCACATACCGCGTGCGATGATCGAACATTGCTTAAATAATAGCTAACTGCTACTAATACCCGCAAATAAAACAACATTTCAGTAAACACCCACATGTAAAAAAAACGAAAGTCCAAAAACATGCTTACCTTAGATCAGAGCCACACTTTTTGATTATTTTTTAATAAAATCACGCTAAGCACTTGCACCGCATTGACCTTTTACAGGTAACTCGCAGGGGCGCAGGGGAACATGTTTTATCTGTATTTGGATAGATGGTACAAGCTGTTTCTGATTTACGGCAGGGGATCATTTGACCCTTAGGGATCGTATAACCTCACTTACCCCTATGGAAAGTGTTTTTTCGCAGAAATTCTTGCAATTGGAAGATGCATGGGCAGAAACCTGGAAAGAAAGTTTCGCGGGTGTGACATAGTGTTAGTCAAGTTGCTATTGAAGCACTAAGTTCCTACACTATCAACCCAAAACTTATATGGGAGTGCCGAAGGAAAGTCAATGAAGTGAGGAAGAACAACAAGGTCTTTTAAGTCAGGGTTCCTGGTTGTTCAGGAATCAAAGAAAATGAAGAAGCTAACACACTTACTAAAAACGGAACACAAACGCCACTCACTGGACTAGATCCTTTCTGTGGTATTATAGTTTTAGTTGCAGTTTAAAAAGGGGTTACAGTTCACTGCGACCTCAAGGTCAATTGTGTCCCCTTACAGAGCTGTTCTATCACACCCTTTACGCCTTCGCCTTCCAGTTCCGGAGATCTGATGAAATCCAATATCTGTGAAGGCATCGACGATGCTAGTTCTTCACTCTCACGAATTTCTCGCCCAAAGGTTGTGGGGATGACCTGCGGAACTTCGGGGGCGGCAGTGCCCCTCCCAGAAATATACCTGAAAGAAACACTTCAGTGAATTCACTGAATTCCTTGGATATACGGAAATTATCGATGTTGGCCGCCTGTCCTCCCGTTCATTTAGAGAAAAAGTCTCTCTAAGGGGGATGGGGAAACCTTGCCGCCCCCAATGTTGAACGTAGTTGGAGAAATTTCAAAGCAGTTGGCAAAGTTTCGATCGCATATGGCAAAATTTCTATGTTTTTATGACAGTTGAAAAAATTTTAAAGCAGTTGGAGTTGGACAACCGCCCCCCTTTTTTCTCCCCCCCCCTGCATACCACGTTGTTTGTCCCCTCCAACAAAAATTTCAATTTGACTGGATTTGCCGCCCCCCTGGAAGTGCCGCCCTTGTGCCGGGCACGCCTTGCACGCCCGCTTACGGCGGGCCTGCCTGTAAAACATCACTAGGAGATACGCAGATGAGATGTAGTTGTTAAGAGAGGACCAAACTCGCTGATTCTTTATTTTCTCAGTACCTGTACCTTCCTTAGATATTCTGAGGATAGCCTCATGGGCTACTCTATCAATCACTAGATGTAGAGTTGTGAGATCCGTAATGACCTCAAGTGCCCTAGTTGTGCACGTTCTCATAGCTCCAGTGATGCACACTCAGGCAAGCCTCTGTACTTTATCGAGCCTTTTCCTCGTACTTACCTAACTTGCCTTGTGAAACCAGGCTACTACCCCATATTTTCTGTGGTATTGGCGAATGCACATATAAAAAAGAGTTTTTGGAGAAGGAAAAAACTCAAAGAGAAACATACTAGAGGAATGGATCATTCCAAGAAACTCAAACGATAAAATTCCTTACCAATAACTTTTGGACCTGCCCCTGTATGTTTTGAAAGAGCACGTAGTGAAATTTTTTGCATCAATGATTAACATATCCAGATGTTGAGTGTTCATTAATTCATCTGTTAAACGGAGGCAATGGATTAAATTCTGAAATGTTTTGATTTTGAATTCGCTTCACCAATACAAACATAACTTTCAGATAGTTCGGCACTGAATCAATTCCAGTTAGTGTCAAGCTCTAGTAAAAAAAAATATTTTGAATAAGATCGGGACGATGTCTACCTTGAAACTAGGAGAGACTTGTTCCTAAGGAAAAAACCAAGATCATAGTTTGATTGGTAGTTTAAATTAGGCCAAAGAGAAAGATTGTATTTATTTATTAAATATTAATTTATAATGATCATGACCCTTGTGTATCCTTTCCAACATTTTGTTAGTTACATAGTTACATCTTTATTGGTAACTCGGGAACAGATTGAATGATTTCCATTAAGTTTGATGAGTAATTATGATGATTAACTGAATGATTCACATTCACATTCTAAATATTAGTTTAGATGGTTTTGGTGTATTCGGAAACTGAGACTTTTTGTTAACTTCATTTTCAAGATATTACTTTAGAACTAGAAATTATAAATTTACTAAGCCTAGGAGAGATCAGTATAAGCATAATCATTATTATAATCATAATCAAACAGGACCAGTTGGATAATTATCAGTATGATATATTGCAATTTCGATATGAATAAATTGAGCGCTCGTTCTACTCAAACGAGTGCTAATGTCGGTAGTTTTCGACTCCCTGATGATGAATCCGTGGTCAAAATTCTGTCCGTGGGGCCGTACGGCCGTATGCACGATGACTTTCGAAGGGATTGTCCAAGGGACTTGAGATTTTCAGGGTGAGTTCGGTTCCCAAATGCCGCACTTGGGTTAGTTAACCAGCCAAACCGTACCTAAAATATGGATTCCAAAATATTGTTCCCCAATATCTCCGAAAAAACGAAATCAATCGAAATGAAATTTATGCTTATAATAAGCCTTATACAAAGTTTTGTTGATATAGTGTTAACAGAATCATAGAACATTCAATTATTGGAATATCGAAAAGAAAAATCTTCATATTTCTATAACAAGATATTCTATTCGGGTGAAATTTATTTTGTGATTGGAAATTGATATACTGAATGTTCATGCAAAATTTCAAGAGGATCACGTCATCAGAACCATAGAATGTAATTTTTTTTATTTTCGAGTGTTCACATATCTTAAAATCGGAATAATTTCTAGAATATCATTCCGATCCTGTTAGGATTTTGCATTCAAATATCAATCTAAAGTGCCTTTCAAAATTTTGAGCTAAGGCCTCATTTCTCCACCAATGAACGAGCGCTCGAAAGCACCTGGACACTCTTAAAGTTTTTCATTAATGGAAGAATATGAAACTAAGATACAGAATATAGATAGATAGATAGATAGATAATACTTTATTTGATCCATTTTTATCTTTACAGATGTGAATCACGTTACAAAAAACAGAAAAAAATAACAAATCTACTAAGTTATACAATCACTTTAAAGTTCATTTAAATCTCCATCATTCATGAACTCTTTAATACTATAATAGCATTTTCTAAGCAAAAAATTTTTTAAAGATTTCTTTTGTTTCACAATATGCCTGTTTTTAAAATTTTGAGGTAATTTATTCCAGATTGTTAGAATGAAATAAGTAACATTTTTCTGTATATATGTAAGATTTGTTTTTTCAGCACTTAAATAGTTCTTGCCTCTAGTATTATATTCATGTTTTAGTATAAGAATTTCAAATCTTTATAATTATTGATAATATACATAATACATTCATATATGTATAAACTATACAAAGATAGTATTTTATTTGCAATAAAAACACCTTTACATGACTCATCAACTTTCAATCCAAAAATACTTCTCAGGCATTTTTTCTGAAGAATGAAGATTCTATCAGCTTCAACCGAATTCGCCCAGAAGATAATTCCATACCTGTCTGGACTGCACATAGGCATGGTACGCTGTCAGTGCTGCATCGACACCAATCGTTCTCATTAGAGTTCTTAATGCATAGCAATATTTTGCCAAGCCTGTGGCCACATGTTCAATTTGTGACCTCCAATTTAGGTTCTGATCAATGTGCACCCCTAGAAATGATATGGACTCTTCAGCTGCGATATATTCACCGTGTGTGTGTAAATTTAAAATATCTTGTTGGCTCCCATCTCTGAATAAAATCACCTTTGTTTTATTGATGTTCATTTCGAGGTCATTGTTTCTGAACCATTGATCTAAGCTTTTCAAGTCCTCCTCTAAACTTGCTTTGCATTCACTAGCAGTGGTACCCGAACAAATCACAGATACGTCATCAGCAAACATCACAGTATTCTTTGTTGTTACTTTTATTAGATCATTGGTGTATATAATATATAGTAGAGGGCCTAGTATTGAGCCCTGCGGGACCCCTCTTTCTATTTGAATAATTTAATCACTAATTTCGAATCACTCTCCGATTGATTCATAGGGAATCGAATTCCATCAATAAAACATAAATTAAAATTGAATCGTCCTATGTATATTCGTCTCAAAAATTACAAATTCAAAAAAGCATACGATAAATTGCTTCATAAGAAATAAATAAAAAACAATTCGAATGATACTTCTTTTCTCTAATCACAAGGAAAATTCGACATTTCTGACGAAACTTCGTAGAGGAAAAAACTTAACGAGTTAGTATTCCACAGACATGACCAAAAACACTTCATTTATAAAGAAATTGTTTTATTTAGCAATAATTCTATTGAAAAAATATTCACTGTTTCAACCAGCTCTGGAGGAGTCCCAGGAATAGAAATTTCATCATCTTTCATCATTTTACTTTTGAGAATACCAGCAATTAAATATGTTTGCGTCAAGTGATTTCAATACAAATTTCTAAGCAATGTTTATTTTCGCAAATCGCTAGGAAATGTTGACATTTCTGACTAAATTTCTCGGGGGAAAAGACAAGATTTCCTTCAAGCTGTTGGTGTTTTTCATAAAACGTTTAAATACATTTTCGTACTCTTCTCTTGATTTCTCTGGTCCCCTCTACAGGGGGTTGCTAGAAGAAACAACTTTTGTATCCCAAATCATGTCCTCCTGTCATCAAAAATCGACCTCACACATTTTCTTACATACAATTAAAAATTTTATGTTAATCATTGGCTCGCATACGGAACATGAACTCAATTTTTCAATTTGTGGAAAAAAATTACTGATTTTTTGTATGAGCGTCTTTTTTATGTGAACAATAAAACATCTCAACTTAACGTTGCGTAGCTACCATATAATGTGTCAAAGTAACTACAAACACTATTTGAAATGTTCAATTTTTTTACATAAAGCGACCCCCGAAATAAAAAAGCTTGGAAGAGTTTTTCTGTTACGAATTGTACTAAAAATTGAAAAATGATTGTAAGTTTGAAATATCTCAGTGGTGTACCATTTTTTTGTTCAGTAGCCAAGTAGAATTTTAACTCCCCGTATCTCGGAAAACGAAGCAACAAAAAAATATATAATATATATTCATTATTTCTTCATGAAGGACCACCTCCTGAAGTTTTTCACACTTATTCACTACCACCCTGTATAAAAAATGTTACTGATCGAGGTAATAATAATGATTCTTCAAAACCATACTGCTTGGTTCTTAAATATTCCTCGGGAATAATACTTAACACTATTGACGCTCGTGAAATAATCTATTAGGTACAAGTATCTTCATTGTGAATATCTTTCAAGTTCACAGTAAAATAATCCTTTTTACTGAAAAAGTATAGTATTTTCTTCAGTTCATTAAAATTTCATTATATTCGTCCTTCAAGAAACCTAAATTGGCACCACCAATTCTTGTTCTTCCACGGGGAGAATTCGACGAAAAAAACAGTAAAAAAAGATGGTTCGATGTCATATCCATTTCGAATTTCATCATCTTTTTTTTATTGTATTCGAGATTCGACATTAGAATGGTGTCCATTTTATTAAGCATAATTACAAGTTTTCGCTTGAATAAATCCTATTTTTAATGGGAGAATAGCACGACGCAGTTTATACGACCCTGAATTATGCAGCATCTGAAAAAACACATGAATTTATTTTTTTATTACGTTTTGGTTTGAAACTATTATTCACTGTTCTAGAAAAGATCGGTAGATATAAATTTTATAATTGATGTAATACAAGGATTCGAATAAGAAGGTATGATAACATTACCTTCTTTAAATAAAAACAGAATTCGCCTAGAAAATGTCCAAAGAATACTGTACAGTGAAGCCTCTCTTGGCGGACACTCCTCATAAACGGACACTTCCCTCAAACGGACAATTGCTCTGGAACCGAGAAATTTTCTTGTGATATTATACTCACGAGCGGACACTTCTATCGGACGGACATGGACACCATAATTTTCTCAAGAGTGCCGAATAACCACCTCCCGGATTCGGCCGCAGAATTCTGAAGAACGCCCAAAAGTGAACAAAAAGTACGCGTTCATAAAAGATTCTCGTAGTTATTTCTTGGTTTAACCGCGCTTAAGATAATTTCGGCTACTTCGGCGAATCAGAATCCCCTTCATTTTGTTTCAAGAAAGAAAAAAGAAACGTATGTTTATTAAACCATGGCGCCTAAGAAAAGAATGTTGATGTTGAAAGAGAAAATGGAGCTGACAAATATGCCAGAAAAAGATAATACAGTTTGCAGTCAGTTAAAAATCTTGGAACCCACTTCCAAACTAGCCTAGTAATATAATAAATAAAAAAAGAAAAAGAGACCCTATCCAATATGACCGATTTTTTCCAAAATGTTCATTTTATAATGTAAATAATTTCGTTTTCAGTGACAGATCAATATTTCTGAATAATTTTTTATTTGATTTTTCAGTTTAGTTTATGTATGTTTATATTTCATTACAAAAATAATCTGTTTTTTGTTTTCATTTCTCCTAGTATTTATTTTGCAGCTTACCAGCGTACACCTCCTACGTCGGGACTAAAAAGCTGGAACCAAAAGTGTCAGCTTTTGGGAGATTTTACTGTACCTTGTAACGGGTAGGGAAGAGAATTCAGAAATTCAATTAATTAAAAATTTATTCACTGGGTCCGTAAAGTATGGAACAATTTCATTATTGGTTAAATAGATCATTTTAAGAAATAATCCTGAAATTGTATTTTTATTATCTTAAAATAATAATCTCATATACAGGGTGAATTACTTTTGAGTAATAACGTCACCGTTATTTCTTTCAAGGGGACACCCTCATTTTGTTTCGATTTTCGGATTACTCAGCTGAGCTGATTTCAAAAATGTATAACATGTTGATTCCAACTGGTACAGGCTGGATAAAACTATTGTACTTATGTGAGAAACTCCAAATACCATTCTCACCTTGAATTAAATGATGATTAGACAAAAAATTTTGAATTTGTAGAAAACATTGGCTTACCAATTTTTCAATTGATTTATTCGGACGGCAGTCTATACGGACGCTACTGGTGGTCATTAAAAATAATTTCGAATTGGAAAAGTGTTTTGATGCGTACTCATAACTTATCAAATCGTGTACGGCGTTTAAGATATTTTCGGAAAAACAAATTTTCCTTCAAATTTCAAATCTCCTCACCTCAGAAGCAATGTGTCAGAGACCCATATAGTCCACCTATGTCATAAAATCATCGGAGGATTAAGATCCCGAATTTGCGCGGTACCCCATTCGGAAACACCCTGTGGACTGCAGAGCAATAATAGTATGAGGGGTCATAGAGGTTTTTTGTCACAAAATCCTGAGACCATATACCTACGGCCGAAGAGGTATCCAAATGATGACATTAAAATTCTAATATAGTCTCCGTTCACCCTGTATATGTGAATCTTACTCTTTTATCCAAGAAAAGAGAATTTTGATGATTTAAAACCATGAGGCATCAGTCCAATGTAGGTAGGTAGGTATGTATAGTCCATTCACGAAAATTTGAGCGCATAGTAGGCGTTTGTTTATTTATCTGAAGTTGGCAGTATTTGCTGTCATAACGTATAATAAAGTCAACGTTTACGAACGCACTCCGTCTCATTCGACGAGCTTGCGAGTTATGTTATCAGAGAACTATATGCAATATTGACAACATTGCGTATCAATCTAACAGAAAATAAACCACATAACCTAAAACTTTCATATACACAGTAGAATATTCCTAATTTCCATGGCCAACCGACGGCACAAACTTTCGTGAACGGACTATATGTTATCAATTTCTAGAAATATATCTACTACCCGCGCTTTCGCCATTTTGCAACAAGCTTCAGTTCTTTGATTAAAAGTAGAAATTTTTATTGAAAAGCAGTCTGCGTACATTCAAAACTTTTTAAACTTTTCGAGAAAATTACGAAAACCTGAATTTTATCTCATGAGATTATCGTTCCCAAACGAACTCAATCTAAAATGAACACACAATATCTTTAGATTTCATATTAGTGTTTGATGATTCAAGTTCAATTTTCCTCATACAAACCCAATCAAACACACTGTATATAAAATGTTTTCATTGATTACCGAACTTAAAAATAAATTTGTGAATAGATAATAGGGTATACTAGAGTCAATTGAAACAAATGTGTGGCTTTCGAAATTTTAAATAATTTCTCGTTTTGTACCTAGACTACTGATTATGTGAAATGTTGATAATTTTTTTTTGTTGGATCATGAATATTTTCATAATGTTAGTTACATAATTAATATTTTCCAGAATTCTTCAAAAGTTGAAAAACCATCAAATCTCAATAAAAAGGACATCATTTCTAGAAGAATCGAATGAAATACTTTAAATTTTCAAACACCCTGTATAAGTACTGATAAAAGACACACTTTTCACTCAAATATTCAATCGAAACTTTAATCAGTTTCTACCAAATCAACAGCAAAAAACGCTTGTGAAATGCACATGCTCGAAATTATTTCAACTAAATAAATCAATTATCACATGAAAAACCTATTCAGCCTGCATTTAAAAGCACATCACACCCTAGAACAAATCGAAATAATAAACAAATCCATCAGCACGCTTATTGACATCGGAGATCACCAGGTCCTCGAAACCGACGTCCAGGTATCTATGAGATGAAGATCGCGACTGAGAGTCAGCTGGTGGACGCATTCTGGTCTCGCATCGACGGCACGCGCCTCCATCAGCAATGACCCGGTGACGATGCGTCATCGACATCGTCGTCGAAGGTCCTGCTTCTGGTGATGGTGGCCACTGATGATCCTGCTGTTACAATTGTGACTTTTGTGTTACATTTCAGACTTGCTGTTACGGTGTTACGTGGGGTAAAACCGGGATAGATGCCTCAATTTCTGAAATTGCCTTATATTTTTGAAAATATTGATTTCATATGAATAATTTCTGTAAATTAAGGTAGCCCCATTATTTGCCCTGAAATACTGAGACTTTTCTCTGACATAGCACCACCATGAAAATACTGGGAAGGATAGATGCCCTGCACACAATGGGTATATGTATTCCGTACATAGATGAATAAACTTTAGTTCATTGAAATAGATAAATAAACTTTAGTTTATTCATCTAGGATCCCGTAAAGACCAGTCGATAATATTTTGACAGCGGTCACCGCCTGGTTGTTTTGCTTGAAATTTATTTACGGAACGTATTTCGATTGGGTTAGGTTCAACTTCAAAATAATTTTTTTCATTTAGAACTCAATCCACTGGAACTGGAAGATGAAATGATAATCAACAGAAGAACAACTGAAAAATAGAGTACCTACAAATATTTTTTTTTGTAATGAGAAAAAATGCATCAATTAAATATATATTTTAATACAACAAATTTACAAGGAACGAACAATTCAAAATAAATCGGAGAAAATGTCAAAAATCTTGAAATGAGATTTTCTAGGCCCAAAACAGTACCCTTTTCTAACATGAATCGAATTAACAATAATATTGTGAATTGTTATTAAGTCTTTCAACTGTAATTATTATGATATAGTCCCAAGTTAACATAAACAAATCAAGAAAACCCTGAGCAGGTGCTCTTGAGCGCTCGTTCATTGGTGGAGCAAAGAGGCTATTACCTCAAAATTTTATAAAGGACTCTAGCATCTTGACGCAATAGTTCATTTCGATTTGTTCCATTTTGTCTGAGATATTGATGAACAAAACTTTTGAATGGCAATATTTTATGGAACACCCTGTACGATTTAGCTGGTTTAAGAACGTAACCGAGGCATTTAGGAACCGAAAGCCTTCGAAAGTTATCGTTTTAACTGCTGGACGGACGGCCACACGAACAGAATTTAATTTGACCACGAGTTCGTCTTCAGGGAGTCAAACCCCCTCGTTTGAAACCATTTTCGACTCAAAATTCGAAAATTACAGACATTTGGGCAAAATACCTCGTTTACCAATCTTTTATGTGTTACCCATGTTAGTCCAGTAAATTTGTGCTCAAGAGAACCCCTTGTGGGTAAATTTGGGATAGTTTTGATTCTTTAGATATGTTTTTTGGGAGCTGATGTTGAATCCGAATATGAGGTTTGCTAACAGAATTTCGTGATGAGATATAGAAAAAAATACGAAAAGAGATGAAAAATGTAATTTTTGGTCAGTTTTTTGCTAATTACTCGAAAAATATAATTTTTTCATGAAAAACATTCCCAAATAGAATTAACGTACATAATTCTCTGCAATAAACCGTTCTGGACCCCACAAAAACTACATCTTTTTCATTTTCCAGTTAAAGAGGCCCCGACGTTGACGATAGAATAGTCCAGAGTGGAAGAAGAAGATTTTTAAGGAGTCGTAGAAAATATGCCTATTTTCAATTATAGTTTGAGCCAAAACAGTTTGTCGCAGAAAGAACCTTGATAATGCAGTTTGAGGGTAATTTCATGTACTTTCATTTTGTATAGAAAGACTTCACATGAGAAGTTGATACTTTCCGAGTAATACGCAAAAATTCAAGAAAAGCCCTGAGCAAGACTATAACCTCAAAATTTAATATAGGACTTAAGATCGATACCTCATATAGAAATGCAGAATTCCAGGACAATCGTAATTATATTCTGGAAATTGTCTAGAAAATGAAATATGTAAAAAATATAAATTAAAATGAATTGAATTATTTATTCAGTATATCAGTTTTCATTCACAAAGAGAGTTTCAGCAGAATCGGATATTTTCTTCTTCTCTAAATATAAAGATTCTCCATTCAATTTTCAAAATGAATTTTTTATGGTTCTGTTAATACTATGGCCACAAAATTTTGCATGAAAATTTAGTATATCAGTTTACATTCACAAAAAAAATTCACTGGAATCGGATTTCCTGTTCTGGAAATATAAACATTCTTCTTTTCAATATTCTAATTGAATTTTCTATGATTCTGTTATCACTATGGCCACGTAAATTTTGGATTAACTTCCAGTATATCGATCTCCATTCACAAAATAAATTTCACTCAAATCGAGTATCTTCTTATGGAAATATGAATTTTCTCATTTTCAATATTCCAATTGAATTTCATGGTTTTGTTTACACTATGGCCACAAAATTTTGCATGAGGATTGTTATGAGCATCTTGCATTTGGCCGTAATATTTCATTTCGATTGGTTCCGTTTTTTCTGAGATATTGAGGAACAAAAATTTTGAATGGCCATATTTTATGGAACACCCTGTACGGTTTGTCTGGTTAACGAACTTAACCAAGTCATTTGTTACCCGAACTCATCCTGAAAATTTCAAGTCCGCAGGACAATTCCTTCGAAAGTTATGGTGCTTACGGACGGCCCCACAGACACAATTGAATTTGATCACGAATTGGTCATCAGTGAGTCTAACCCATAGATTTATAATACTAACTAGATGGCGAACCTGGCAAAAATTTTGAGGCAAACGGCGGCCATTTGCAGTTTGGGGTGAATTCGAGAGGTGTCACTTTTTCTATGAATTGAAATATTAGAATTACCAATATTCCTTTATTTATTTTATTTCAACGAATTAAAATGATATTATATATTGTTTAATAACTTATCACAAGAATCGAAAATATTTATAATTTTAATAGACCGAAATGTCAGAGTTCACAGAACACTAATATATAGAATTCGTTTTTCATCACTTCTTTCAAAGGAACGTCTATGTTTCAATCAAAATTCGAGCATGGACCTATTATAAATCTATGAATTCGAGCACAGATGGCATACAACATTAAAATATTTGTGGTTCATCCCAAACTGCAAATGGCGGCCATTTGCCTCACTTTTTTCTACGTGACAGTAAGGAAGTTCGACGTCCAGTTAGTATTATAGGTCCATGGGTCTAACCGTCGATGGTTTATGTCAAAAATATACTAAAAGTTGCACAGAAAGGATGACATTTCAATAATCAAGCTGATTGAAGTTTTGTGAAACCCGGTTTAACCCTATCGTTTAAGTTGAACGAGCGCTCAAAAAAAAATACCAAAAATGAGATTGTTCAGTTTTTTCTGAATGTTCCATCAAGAAATTCTCAAAGCAAACCTCAGATTCGGATTCGCCACCCCAATAAACATAAGAAATGAAAGAAATCAAACTCCAAAACTTTTCTGCTAAAGCACAATTCGACTAAACGATGTTACGAAATGTTACAATTTTGCCGTGTTACAACAACGGAAGGCCAAGAACAAGAGCGCTTGTGGTGGCCAGCATCGTCGTACCCTCCTGGACCTTGGGGATCCCGACGCAGGCGTGACGTTCTTTACGCAACAATGAAAGGGCTGCTGCTGCCGATGGAAGCGTGGGGAATGCACACACGTCGGGGAAGGGAGTCAACTACATAAACTCCAGCCCCACGAGATTCATCTATCATTCTTTGGTTTGCTAAAAACTCGCAAACAGCGTGTTAAAACCTGTTGACAAACGGTTAACTGATACTTAATCGTGGTCAATAACGGTCTTTGAAGACGCATTTGGTAGTCAGCAGTGGAAACCTAGTGATTTCAGGCTGAATTTCTCACAGATCCATCTTTTGCGAGTTGCACCCCCTGTTCAAGTCTCCCGCTCAGAAATGGCCGTTGTCGCAGCAGCTCAGAAGAACAGAGAGATGTTTGCCATCAAAAAATCTTACAGCATCGAGGTAAGCTACAAAACAAAAACTTCAAAAACGAAATCCAAAATCAAAATAAAAATTGAAAATAAACGAAAACTTCGGGTTGAAATAATACAATTATATTTAGTGATAATTATATCTCTTCAAAAATTCAAACAGTGGGTATCAGCATGATCCAAATAGATATTTTGATCTTTTGGAAACATTTAATAAATTAATAATTTCATCCGAATTAATTGAAATGTTTTATTTTTTCGTTCAAACTCATCAGTTTTGAAGAAATATTGCCTAATTTCGAAAATAATCGAAAATATTTCCAAAATTTCTCTCTTAGCAAGCAACAATGATTAAACTTTGGTTCACAATTTTTTGCAGTGTTATTTTAATGAATTCTTTTACTACATTAAACAATATTCATTTCTATTCAACCATTAATTATATTCTTATTCTTTTTTTGAAAACAAAATTAAAATTCCTCTCGAATGAAACATTTATATCAGTCTATTTTATATCAATAATTCACTAGTATTTTGAAGAATGCTATGATTTTTTGTGAATGTTTTATCTACTTATTGTGGAATCGAACTTTCCTTCGAACTGTTTACTTATTGTTTTCTTTGATATCATAATGAATTCAATTCATCTCAAATACATTCAAAAAAATAATTCAATTCAAAATTCAATTGAAACAATAAAATAAAACAAAACTTCAATTCAACATATTAGAATAAAATTCAGTGATAATTATGTCTCTTCTGAGATACCTAATTTATCTCATCAATTCTTTAAGTAGTATTGAATCACTCGTAGTATGAAAACATCAAAATTCAAAGAGTATCGATATAATCTATAAATAGATCTTTGGATCAGCTCATTGTTACATTATAAGATAATTTGAAAGGACAAATCAACTGAATTGTTTCGGAGATACCCCATTAATTTGGAAGAAGTATTGCCGAATTTCAAAAATAATCAAAAATATTTTCAAAATTTTAAATTAGGATTCTAATTTTTTCAGTGTTTTCCCATTGCGACGTTTGTCAGTGTTTAATTATTATTCAGCAATTTTTTTAATTCAACATTTTATTAGAAAACTTTTCATTCTACCTGGAACGAAATCAAAATTATAATTGAATAAAAAATTGACATCCGAATCATCTTTTTCGATATTTTTCTAGAATTCTCTCGAATATTCAATTGAATAATTCAAAATTTCAAGAAAAAAAAATAGAAATAATTATGCATTCGTATAATATTTCCATAAGTTTTTTTTTGTGAATTTCGAGTAAAAAGAGGCAAAAACGTTAGAATTTTTAAAAAATGAAAAAAGTTGAAACGAATTTATATTTTCAAAAAACTATTGTAACCAAAATTATTTTTATTTCTCGTATATTTCCGAAATTAATGATTCAATCAGGTGAAAAATCAATTTAGTTACGTATCAACACAAGAATCGTTGTAGTGGAATAATAAAAAATTCAAAAAAGACTTTTCGAACTCTTTATCAAATAATGGAACCTCAAATGCATATAGTGGATTTCTAGTTAGACGTTGCATTGAAATCACCATATGACCAAGCATAAGCAATAATTATTTGACCAATAATCCTTCATTTAAACTTCACGTTTATTGGAAATTTGATTAAACTAATTGTTTGCCTTCTTATTCTTGATCTCCTGGTAATTCCAATGATAATTGTAGTGGAGATTTAAAATGATTTCACACATTGGCTGCTTGAATAGCTTAGTCCATTACTTTTTATAACCCATCATGAATCTCAGCTGTACAGGGTATCCCATTTTGGGCACTTTTACGGGATATCTCCGTTATTTTTAAAGTTAGCGGGATGCGGTTTTCGCGACAGTGTACTACTTTTTTGTGAAACTAAAGATGGCGCAATCAGTTTTTGCATAGCCCCCTTAGTTTTTGCTATACAGGGGGGAAATGAAAAGTATCACTTTTTAATCAGCCCCCGTATCTCAGTTGTGCTTGAACTTGGAGGAATGGTTAAAACGCATTCCTATAGATTTTTTTCCGTAGAATCCAGTGGCGTAGTCGGTTTTTCAATTAAACTTTCCGTTTTTGAGTAATTGAGCAAACATATGTTTTTTAAATTGGACACCCTGTATATTATTTTTAATTCTTATTAAGCACAATCTCAGCTTTTCAAAAACATATCATTTCATGCATTTATTTTCAAAACCAAGCTCAGAATTCAAGATTTTTTAATTCAATTGTCAATAACTAAGTAGAAGGCTCTATGACTGTTTATTAAAAACAAATAATAAATGTCAAAGCTTTGTCGGTTGGTTTAAAAGTTTACAGTTCTCTCAGTTTTTATTATTTATTATATTATATTAATGATTCAATTATTTGAATTTTCAATAAATTGCAAATTAAATTGAGTTAAATATTAGATCATGTGATGTAGATATTATGTTAACATTATTTTCGATTTCTAACGAAATCTTGACACTTATTTTTTGTTTATAATAAACAGTCATAGCCTACTACTGCTAATTGAATTACAAAATCTTGAATTCTGAGCTTGGTTTAGAAAATAAATGCCTAAAATAATATGTTTTTGAAAAGCTGAGATTGTGCTTAATCAGAATAAAAAATAATATACAGGGTGTTCCATTTAAAAAACATATGTTTGCTCAATAACTCAAAAACGGAAAGTTTAATTGAAAAACTGACTGCGCCACTGGATTCTACGGAAAAAATCAATAGGAATGCGTTTTAACCATTCCTCAAAGTTTAAGCACAACTGAGATAAAGGGGGTAATTAAAAAGTGAAACTTTTCATTTCCCCCCTGTATAGCAAAAACTAAGAGGGCTATGCAAAACTGATTGCACCATCTTTAGTTTCACAAAAAAGTAGCAAACTGTCGCGAAAACCGCATCCCGCTAACGTTAAAAATAACGGAGATATCCCGTAAAAGTGCCCAAAATGGGATACCCTGTACTCACGAACGATTTATGCGTTAACTTCAAGAGCATTATTATTTTTGAACGTATTTTATCGATTTTCGTAATCGAGGTTTTCGTAAAAATAAAAAATATTGTGAAATACATAGGTAATTTAAATTCAAGAAAAGCCCTGAGCAGGTGCTTTTGAGGGCTTTTTTATTCACGAAGAACAAGGTTAATATATCAAAATTTTCTACAGAACTTGAGATTGATGCTAAATATATGAATGCAAAATCTCTGCACGATCGGCATTATATTCTGGAAATTGAAAAAAATCTATAACTGAAAATATCAGATTTCCTTCTGAATCCACAATCCCTTTGAAATTGATCATTCTCATTCACATCCTCAAAACTCTATTTCATTACAATCGACAATTTTTTCATGGAAACATTGGATTTTTTTCGATATTACGATAGACATTTCTATGGTTTTATTAACGCCACTTCCATAAATTTTTGCGTTCTGTTTTGAATAAGTATTGAACATTTTACTGAAAAATTAAAGCTCGATCAGATTGACGAATTCAGAAATTCTCAAAAAATGGATTATTTGAAAAAATTCAATTCTATGGCTCTGATATTGCGATCCTAGTGAAATTTTCCATGTACATTCAGTATAAGAATTTTTATTCTCAAAATAAATGGATATGGATTTTTTCCTTTATTTCGATTGAATTTTCTATGTTTCTGTTAACACTATGGCCACAAAATTTCGAATGAGGCTTTTTATAAGTATAGCTGAAATTCAGAGTACCACCCACTCCCAAACATATATTTTTTACATATTTTATATTTTGAAAACAGTGTTGATTGCAACGAATTCATCAAAATTCCTTATAAATTCCAAGAATGTAATGCAGAGAAGAAAATAAAGAAGTAGAACAATGAAATAACGCATTGCCTGAAATAAATCGTAGAATATATGGCATCTGGTCTTGATGTGATCATCAGAACATTGCAGAAATCAAGGCTGATGTCTGCAATCACCTCGCAATTCACTTCAACTGTCTCATGGATCCAGAATATCCTAATTTTTATGTTTATGTATGATCCTTGTTGATACGATTTTATAGTTTTTTGCGATTTGTTCATTAATTACTAGCCTATATTCTGATCAAACGATCTCCTTATATTTTATGAGTCGAAGTCAATTGGAATATAATCTGGGAGGATTCTGCATTTCTGAAAAACTTTATAGGTTTTCACTCCCACTCTCTGAAACAGAAATAATTAAAAATTCTAATTAAGATGAAGTGCTCCTGCGAAAATTTTTGCACTTATTTGTCAGGAGCAAATTGGTTTTGAAAAAATTGTTGCCCAACAGCAAAACTAAAAAAGGAAATAAGTGAAAAGGATAATGTAACGTTCCGGTGTCTATATCAGACACTTTCTTCAGACAAACTTGTAAAACCTTCAGAATAGTCGATTAGACTGCAAATGAAAAAACACAAAATTCTGAATATTTTACAAGTTTGTCTGAAGAAGGTGTCTGATATAGACACCGAAACGTTACATTATCATCTTCATTTATTTTTTTTTTAGTTTTGCTGTTAGGCAACAATTTTGTCAAAAACCGATTTGCTCCTGACAAATAAGTTCGAAAATTTTCGCAAGAGCGCTTCATCTTAATTAGAATTTTTTAATTATTTCTTTTTCCGAGACTGGAGGTGAAAACCTACAAAGTTTTTCAGAAATGTCAATTAGTTGAAACAAATCATATGAAAAGACTCCAATTATCAGTGTCATGTATCTGTTGTAAATTTGTTCACTATAGAAAATTCATTAGCAATATATTATCTTCAATAAAAAATTTTTTTTCGTCGACCTCAAAATAAAAGATATGGGTTTAACGTATATGAAATTGATCAAAAGTGTTCCTTCTTATTGCCTACAGCTCTACTGAAACGTAGAAATTTACATTTTGTTAGAAGTATGTCTTGAGCAGAATAAGAATGTATTTCAATCAATTCATCATCAATCACATTATTTAATTTTTATTGCGGCCGATAGAAAAATCTTGTAATTAACTCGTTCATTGATCTAGCGATATTTGTTTGATTAACTATTTATGTGGTCTACTATTCTGATTATGTTTTCTGTGACTGCCATAAAATATTTGAGCACAAAATATTTAAATCTTTTCACAACTGCTGAAGTTAAGTTGAAATAAATTCCTTATTTTATTATTCGAATATTCTCTCTATACGAAACTTGCTCCAAAAATCTAAGACTATCATTATTCGGAAAGTTTGTATGTTTGAATTATCATTTTTTCCAAACAATAAACTCAAGAAGAAACTTATAATTAAATCATGGTGTCCTTCAAGAAATCACTGATATTATTAATTCCTAATGAACTAACGCGTTCAAGAACGAAACATAATTCGATACGCCCATAAGTTCTCAAAAAATGGGAGAACGAACTCACCTATTTTCGCATCGAAAAAAAAACATTTATTTCGAGCATACATTAATTTAGTGACCTCAATTTGAATTTTGGAATTCACAAATATCGAGATAATAAACTCATAATAATAAAGTGCTTGAACCTGTTTTCCTGAACATTCTCGTACGTTACTTCCTTCTTTCGATGATATGAATGAAAAAACGGACCAGATTCCAAACGATCTCATTTTGTTTTTTTTTTTCGCTCGGTTGAAATTATTATAAGCAACCCTGAGATAGATTCTTTTACGCTCTTCGCTACTCGGATTTTATTGTTGGACATCTTGAGGCTATCAACATTCTGTTAATTAAATTGTTAATGGTAATCGTGCGTTTAAGAGCTAATAATAAATTGTGGTTTAAAGTTATGCTAACTTTATTCGATGGATTTATACCCACGTTGTTTATTGGCTGATATTGAATACAAGAACTAGGATAACTAATGCAGATTTGTTGTGACATTGTCTAAGGAAGAAACCTTGACATAGAAGATAAGTGGCATGATTCCTTTGATATACGATTTGTTTTTGGTTAACCTTGATTCGGGATAGATTATGATGAATTTTTTTTATACTGAAGCGACATTGTAGAAAATGTTTCAGTTATTTTTACATTCAATCAAATTACCGGTTGCCAAGGAAAAGAGGAAAAAAAGAAATATTGTCATACTGAAAATGTTAGAACGGCAACCGTATTTGGGTTTGGTTATTTTCATTAATAGGCATGGGCATCTATCCCTATCGAAAAGGATAGTTGCGCTGATTTTTTGAGGTATAGGTGCCCCTTAGGACATCTAAACTAAAACCATATCTTCTTAGCAGATTTTCAATTCATTGTGTTATTTTGATTTTTAACTTGATTCGTGATCATTTTTGTTGAGACTTATTATTTAATTAATTTTTCCGCCGACCTCGAAATAAAAGGTGATTTTAATCTGTACGAAATTGATCATTAATTACCCATTTAAATGCTCAATTTTTTGGCTATTTTGATGTTCAATCCTCATGGCAACCGTTCACAAAGTCTTCAGAAGCACTACGAGAAATGTCAAAACTCTACTGGAACATAGAAACATAGAAATTTCATTATGACAAATGTATGTCTAGTGCAGAATGAAAATGTATTTCAATCAAGAATTCATACACAAATCATATTGAGATCGTCGGAAAAATCTTGTAATAAACTCGGTAATTAATCGAGCGACTAATGGTCTCGAAATATTAAAGCGTTCGCTCCGCTCACGCTTTAAAATATCTTGATCATTAGTCGCTGTCTTTAATAACCTAGTTTATTAAATAACTATATCATGAATGTGTGGAATAATGCTTCATGTTAATATGAAGAATGCAACTTTTCGTTTAATATATGCTTTTGAAATTCAATTAAAAATGCACAATTGTTGTTAATTCGATCCATGTTACGTGCATAAAGTTGTTTTAAGCATAGAAAATCTCATTGTATTTAGTTGGGTTTTTGGTTCACACAGTATGAAGGGCATCTATCCCTCCCAGTATTTTCATGGTGGGGCAACTATCCATTCTTGTAGGCAACTATCCCAAAAAAGGGTTTTACAAAAATCAATTTATTGTGCAATTTGGGATTGCTATGTCAGAGAAAAGTCTCAGTATTCCAAATCAAATATTGGAGCTTCCTACACTGATAGAAATTACACATATAAAATCAATATTTTCAAAAATATGAGGCAAATTCAAAAAGTGGGGCATCTATCCGGGTTTTCCCCTATTATACTTTGATAAAATGAAACTAAAACTGCAAATAGTCGTCTACCACCGTTCATTCTTCACAGACATTGTTTCAGTTTTGTCAATAAACGTATCTTATTTTGCTTTTCATTCAGTCAAACTCTGATCAGAATTTTTGTTTGATGAAACATTTTTTGTGAATTCTCAATGATACCTATGGATCATATATTTTCTTAAACTTTTCTTGTATCAATAGGATGTTTGATAAGTTCATTAGTGATGAATTAATTTCTGGTTAACTGGTTGAAAATGATTTCTGGCTTGATATTTTGATATGATGTACTACTTGACGAATAAGTTATTCCTCAATTTAAAAAAAGTTCGTAATAATTGACTCAACTCTTTTTCAACTTTTTAGAAAGATAAGCGAATAATAAAATATTTTTCGTAATCTTTTCCAAGTTAAATTCATTTTGTTATAACGAGTTATTGAAATTTTACCAATGAATAATTTCTTTCTATCATAGATTATATTCAGGCAACAGCTATATTCATTCATCATGGATAAATAATGTGTAATATATACTTTGATAGTTATTTAATTAACTAGGGTATTAAGGACAGCGACTAATGGTCAAGATATTTTAACGCGCGAGCGGAGCGAATGCGTTAATAGTTCGAGACCATTAGTCGCTCGATTGATAACCGAGTTGATCACAAGATTTTTCCGACGATCTCAATATGAACTGTGTATGAATTATCGATTGAAATACATTCCTATTTTGCTCAAGACTTACATTTGACATAATAAAATTTCTATGTGACCATGTTCCAGTAGAGTTTTGACATTTCTCGTAGTGCTTCTAAATATTTTGTGAACGGTTGCCATGAGGATTGCACATTAAAATAGCCGAAATTGAGCATTGAAAGGGGTTATTAATGATCAATTTTGTATACATCAAAATCACCTTTTATTTCGAGGTCAGCGGACAATTGAATTGATAACCAAAATTTTCGAAATAAGTTCGTTATAATTGACTTCACATTTTTTTTTTGTTGAAAAGGAAACAAATAATAAACTGTTACTCGTAATCTTTGCCAAGTTCGACTTTGATTTCTTAGTAATTACCAAATCATTGGAATTTCATAGCAATAAATGATTTTAAATTAATATAGAACAATAAAGCTATATTTATTCTTCATTGATGAAAAATGTGTAATATGTGGCTTAAAGTTTCAAATTTCTGACTATAAAAAGGAATCCCCTCGTAGCTAAATTTGACTCAAATAAGTCACTGAATCTATCATGGTAATTTAAATTTTCTATTCGTTCGATTAAAATATAATATGGCCCATTATGCATTCGAATATAAAGGACCCCGCACATTTTGTATGGGAATTGGCTCCCGGTGGATTTGGCTGAAAATTTGATATGATGTTCTACTAATCCTTCTGATCAAATGTCTCTACAGTCACGAAGCTGAAAAATGCATACTTCTAGGAGTTTTTAGCGATTTTTTGTATCCATTATGGCTTACGTATTACCGTTCACACAGAAATGTTCGAAAATATTTCGAATTGACAGAATCTGCTTTCAATAATCACGAAATATTTTCAAACATTTCTGTGTGAACGGTAATACGTGAGCCATAATGGATACAAAAAATCGCTAAAAACTCCTAGAAGTATGCATTTTTCAGCTTCGTGACTGTAGAGACATTTGATCAGAAGGATTAGTAGAACATTATATCAAATTTTCAGCCAAATCCACCGGGAGCCAATTCTCATACAAAATGTGCGTGGTCCTTTTGACTTTGAAAAAAAAATGGAACAACATATACAGGACTAGAACTTGCCTAATAATAAATTTAATTGAACAAAACTTATGCTAATATCGATTCAAACAGTGTATTGACAATATAAGACACTATTTGCCAAATATCTCCTTTGAAACTGTCTCAACTGAAACTTTAAGCGTTGTACTTGGAGATGGGAAAAAAGCTCAATGGACATTTTCATGAGTTTTTGTTTAATTGAATTTCTAAATCGGCCAGTTCCTCTGTCCCACCCTGTACATCAATTATAACATCTCGATGGGTTAAAAATGGCTTTCAACCCACACTGGAGTCATTAGCGCTGAGTTCCGTCATGGTTGCCAGTTTTATAAGATTAATGATATCAGAAGCACGTGGAAACAAAAAAAAAATAAAATTCACCCTTCACCCATATAAGTGAATATTTCGTTCGTATATGCTCGGTATACCCTCAACGAGAATTATTCAGTAGAAAATAAAAGATACATATTTCATTAATTTCTTCATCTTTTGAAATTATTAAGCAAAAGATATCCTATGCAGATACGTACTTCGACACTGAATTCCTTTCTATTTTCCGAAAAAAATTATTGAGCTATATAACTATCAAAATAGTTATTCAATCAACTTGTTCATTAATGTTCGAGAACATTAATCTCTAGATTAACAAACGACTTAATTACAAGATTTTCCCTCGCTCTCATTATGAATTGAGTATAAAGTCTTGATGTAAATAGATTTTTATTTCTCATAAGGAATACCTACTTTTGACATAATATGAATATCAGTTTCGGTAGAGTTATAACATTAATGTATTGCTTCGAATACTTTATACAATTACACATCAAAATAATAGAAATTGAGCAATAAAATCGGTCGTTATTGACCGAAAAAAACTTTTTTTTCGACCTCAAAATAAAAGGTGTGTTAACGTATAGGAAATTCAACAATAATGACCCACTTTAATGTTCCATCTAAGCTATTTCTGTGCAATTGTGATTTGCAACCGAACACTCGCTCTGCTCACGAGTTAAAATTTATAATATAATATATTTTTAAACTAGTTGATTAAACAACTAGTAATTTCAAATATTCTGTAGGTCCTTGATAAATCGGTAACATTAAGAGGAAGATTCCTATTGTGCAATGATACGTAAGAAAGTTTTGTATTAATTGCTGGTTCTAATTATTCTTGACATAAAATCATTGGTGATGTAATAAAGATGATATCAAGTTTTAATGAATTATGGGCAACAATCTAGAGTGATGATTGTGCATGATTTACTTAACCTTGAAAACAGAGGACTATCGCTGTTACAGATCATCGATCGAAGATCTTTGGGTACCGGTGATAATTTCAATAGAGATTTTTTTTCGTTTCTTCCTCTAGGAAGATTCAATTCATTAAGAAGAGTTCGATATGACTTCAAGGATTCTTGGTAGAAACCTTGAATGCGATCATCAAAAAATATACAGGAGATTTAAATGGTCAAACCTCAATATGATTGTGGAATTGTGTAATTACATTTTTGCGGTTACAGAAGTTGTGGTCTAATTTTCAAGTCGCTAGACCGCAAACTAATGAATTGTTTTTTGAGTTAGGAATATTCAATTAAATTATTTTACTGTTGGAGTTGTAAACGGCTAGTCATCAGACATAAAATTATTGCAGAATTTTCCTTTTTTTCCACTTTTTGAGCGATCGTTTTCCTTAAACGAGTGCTATATCGTTTTGCCCAAATGTCTGTAATTTTCGAATTTTGAGCCGAAAATGGTCTCAAACGATAGATAACACCCTGATGACAAATTCGTAGTCAAATTCAATTTTGTCCGTGGGGCCGTCCGTTAGCACAATAACTTTCCAAGAAATGTCCTAGAGATTCGAAATTTTCAGGGTGAGTTCGGTTCCAAAATGGCTCGGTAAAGTTCGTTAACCAGTCAAATCGTACAGGGTGTTCCATAAAATATGGCCATTCAAAATTTTTTTTGCCCATATCTCATTTCCATAAAAAAATGCAAAAATGTTTGGCTATAGTGTTAACAGAACCATAGAAATTCAATTGTGATTTTGAAAACACTAATCTCTATATTTCCATGAGAAGATATCCGTTTCAAGTGAAATTTTTTTATGAATGAAGACTATTATACCTACTGTATTTTCATACGAAATTTTGTGGCCATAGTGTCAACAGAACCATAGAAAATTCAATTGGAATACTGAAAAGAAGAATGTCTATATTTCCATAACATATTCAAATGAAATTTATTTTCTGAATCAAAACTGATATACTGAATGTTCATGCAAAATCTCAAGAGGATCGCATAATCAGAACCATAGAATCATAGAACTCTTCTTTCCCTATGCATAGAATTAAATTTTTGTATTTATTTATTTTTCACATAATTATTTAATTTTTTGAATAATTCCCAGAATATGATTCCTATTGTGCTGAGATTCTGCATTCATATATTAAAGGATTGCTTTGATGCCTGACACGAATTGTTTTGTACTTATTCGGAATATGTGAATATGTGTATTCCTCAAATATTAGTTGTGTTAACTTTTTACTGAATTAAAGCAGGATTAATCTCTAGAAAATTAATTTTCTTGAAGATATCTGGCATACCAAAGAAATCCTTTGTACGTTTCAACGAATTAAGCACGACCTAAGCCGGACATATCCTTGAAAATGGCAACATTTATAGTTCTTGAACATACCGACAAGATCTGAAGTGATGGATTTGTTCTCATCATATACCTTCGGTCGAATCATTAGCAGAATTTGTGATCACAATTAGTATTATATATGTTTTATTAGAATTGAATTAAATCACGGTCAAAGAATGATGGAATAAGGATAGAATAGTTACGAAAAGAATTTCATTAAATTGAAAATAAAATAAAACTCATTAAAGAATTAGAAATAGAAATAGAAATCAAGATGTTGTCAATAATTCATATAGTGTCAGTGAACAAGCACACAAATATTCGCTGATTTTTCATCTATTCTATTCGCGAATGATCTTGCGATTTCTCAGAACATGTTAGAGTAGCATTCCTCAAATCTAAGTTCTGTTAGTTGCTGAATTATACCAGGATTTAAATTCTCTAGGAAATGAATGATTTTGAAGACATCCTTTATACCAACGAAATGCTTTGTTGTACGTTTCACGATCAAAGCCGTACATATCCTTGAAAATGGCAACATTTATAGTTCTTCTTGTCATACCGACAAGATCTGAAGTGATGGATATGTTAGCATCATATTCCTTCGATCGAATCATTAGCAGAATTTGTGATCACAATTATTATTATATATGTTTTATTAGAATTGAATTAAATCACGGTCAAAGAATGATTGTCAAGCCTGGGGCAGCGAGTAATTGTAAAGTGGCCTTGCTCGAAATTCATTCCGTCATATAATACCTGCTGTCCTGTTAAGTGGACACTCTCCCCTCGGCTTTCAAGGACATTGTCATTCCGAACCATTGTTTCGCTCAAATAAAAAAAATATTGGTAATTAGCGCTTGATCCGTGATGATTAACATGCGCTCAAGTGGTACGATCGCGGAAAAAAGGATTTTTTCAGCATCGGAATAATGTGATCCGACGAAGAATTTAAGTTGATCTGCTCAAGAATTCGTGTCCTCTTTCTTTGTTTGTTTCTGTGGAATTTTTTCTGAAAATATTCATTTCTTGTAACGGAATTCTTCAGGAGACAAAAGTCTTGTAAATTTTGCCAGTTAATTGTGGCTATTACAATAATAAAACTGCTTAATTGATTTGAAGAAGATTGAGGAATCTGTTCTCAAATATTCGTTTGGAATTTGAAGATAAAATTGCATTGCTGAAAACTTGACAGTGAAGTCACTTTCTCAAAAGTAACTCCATAGATTTGAAACTTCAATTTGAGAATCTTTTAGGACAAAAATAATCGTAATGGTACAATAAAATGATAAGGATAAAATGAAAACTTTTAGCTTTCTTTCGAAAGCAAACATTCTTATTATCGAACAAAAATACATTTAAGAAAAGCCCTGAGCTGGTGAAGCGCTCGTTTATTGGTGGACCAATTGTTATTGAATATATTATTGCAGAATCTCAGCACGATAAGAATTATATTCCAGAAACTATTCAAAGAATGAAATATGTAAAAACATACAGGTTCCTCATGTCGTGGGGTATTCGAATCACTTACATGTATGTTATCCGATTTTTCACGGTTCCGAGTTATGATTTTTTTATGAAATCTGAGAATTTTCAACTTGAACATCTTCGAAAATTTTTTTAAGAAAAGTAAAAGACTTTTCTGATATTTTTTTGTTGTAAATAAATCGCCATGAATTGTACTTTTATACATAAAATAACCAGCATCGTAACTTTGATAAAAATTATGGAAATGTTGGTCTCAAGTGAGAAAGTTACGTATTTTGGATAATGATCTAAATTTTCAAATTTGAATTAAAAATGTAAACAGGTTACTTCATGGTTTCTGAGTAGGCTCAAAAACTGCGCTCAACACTCAGCTTTCAGAATCATTAATAAAAAATGGTACTCAACAGTCTACTTTTGCTAGAATTAGCCTTCAAAGGCAGTGAGGTGGAAAAAATCAAAGAACTAGACGTTTACTCAAGAATTATTTTTTGCAATTTTAAGATTTTCCTGATCAAGTTATGATATAAAATGCTGAAAATTAATGAAAATTAGCATTCGAAGAAACGTTTTAGATAAGAAAAAGAAAAAGGTATGGCAATAAATCACACATCATGTAGAAAAAGAAATTTATTTATAAAATTTAAAATAGGTTTTCAAAAAGGCCACCTCCAGCCTCAATACACATTCTACACCTTCGCAAAATTTGTTTATTCAATTATTTTTATTTGTTGTAATTTTTATAAATAATTTTTTTTATCTACATGATGTGTGATTTATTGCCATACCTTTTCTTTTTCTTATCCAAAACTTTTCTCCTTTAGCAAATTTCAGCATTTTCTATCATAACTTGATCAGAAAAATCTTAAATGGCAAAAAATAATTTTTGACTAAACGTCTAGTTCTTTGATTTTTTCCACCTCACTGACTTTGAAGGCTAGTTCTAGCAAAAGTAGACTGTTGAGTACCATTTTTTATTAATGATTCTGAAAGCTGAGTGTTGAGCGCAGTTATTGAGCCTACTTAGAAACCATGAAGTAACCTGTTTACATTTTTAATTCCAATTCGAAAATTTAGATCATGATCCAAAATACGTAACTTTCTCACTTGAGACCAACATTTCCATAATTTTTATCAAAGTTACGATGCTTGTTATTTTATGTATAAAATTACAATTCATGGCGATTTATTTACAACAAAAAATATCAGAAAAGTCTTTTACTTTTCTTAAAAAAAATTTTCGAAGATGTTCAAGTTGAAAATTCTCAGATTTCATAAACAAAATCATAACTCGGAAACCGTGAAGAATCGGATAACATACATGGGGGTGATTCGAATACCCCATGACATGAGGAACCTGTTTTTTTTATTGACGTCAATCGTCTGGCCACCCTGTATATTACATCCTCAAACTCGATTACATTTCAATCGAAAGTTTTTTATGGTAATTTCAGAATTTTTTCCACATTTTGATGATGCATTTTTCTTTGGCTGTATGAACGCAACTCTCACAAATTTTTGCGTACTGCATTGAATTGGTATTGAACATTTCACCGCAAAATTGCAGCTCAATCAAATTCTGAATTTTCAGAAAAAATGGATAATTTTGAAAAAAATTGAATGTATGGTATTCACCCTCAAAATAAATTTCACTCGAATCGGATGTTTTGTGAAAATATTTCTTTTTCAATACTGCGATAGAATTTACTATGGTTACTAAGTGTTTAAGGAACGAACTTCATATTATCATTATCATTCGAGACCATTTTCTGCTCAAAATATGAAGATTACAGACATTTGGGCAAAACGATATAGCACTCGTTCGAGTAGAACAACCGTTCGAAAATATGGTAAACCATTTTGGGTCGTTCACATTTTATTCATTTAATTAATTACCATTAGTTACTATCAGATCAATCGAAATTTCCCTTTGTTTTCTCAGAGATTGTTGATTCAGAGGTCATTTCGGAAAGCTTTCACTATTTTTTTAATAATACTAATTCAATTTTCAATTTAATCAAATTGTTTTCCTACCAATAACACTATAACTCGGTTAAGCCTTATAAGTGCAATCGTGAATATAAATTGAACTGATCTTTCTAAAGATGAATGAAACAATTTCGAATGATCGCTAAACTACTTCGCTAGGAATATGGATAATAATTAATAATATTTTAATGATACCAATAAAATAGATCGGAAATATGTGGGAATATAAGTAAACTTCAATCCACCCATAAATATATCACGATAATGATCGAGAATAATTTACTATTAAGTATTGAATATCAATATTTCCTTGAAATTTTTCGATAACATTAGGAAAATAGTATCCTAGAAGCCTACAAGAACGTCAACAACATTAGCAAACCGATGTCGATTGACACATACTCAGTTTGACACAATATCGATTAAAATTTGCAAAGTATGAATACTTTATCTGTTGATTTAGTTTACTTAGGTAACGAAAGAATGAGGACTTAAGATATATCTAGAATATTTCCGCTTTCACTAGCCTTGAGGTACTTCAAGGTCTCGAGCATTCAATCCTTTACAACTAATTGATTTCTCAATTTGATCTTGATTATACTAATGTGATGCGAATATCGAACGTTTCAAAGCTGGGAAAAACATCGCTCAAGATGGAGCATTTCTGAATATACGGACTTGGATTATGGGTGATCAATAATCAAGGATTTAGAATTGAGATAATTGTCTTACTATACAGTGGAACTTCCCTATAGCGAAAGCGCTAAATCCACAAAAAAAATCGTTTTAAAGAAAGTTCGTTATACAGAAAATTTGTTTCTACAGTCGGCAATGTCGCGGCCGACTTCGCTGATAAATTTAAATTTATCATTCAAACTTAAGCACTTGCTTTTAGACATTTTCGCACTAGCGTAATGGTTAGATTGAAACCAAACAGCCAGGGGTGTATTTGAAACTGTTTCAGAAGGATCTCTCTGCCTGGAGTAATGATTTAGTTTAGGTCGGGATTTATTACGTACGTCCGGAAAAATTTCGGAATAAACCCACCCTTATACCTTCTTACCAATACCCATTCAAAGAGTGACGTTCTTCGAATATTTCATGATAGAGAGAATTTAGTTCGTTTTAGAGGGTGTTTTTAACAAGCAATTTGGATTCAAGGTGTAATGTCTTATACGGAATTCGTTATACAGATGTTGATTACAAGGAAGTTTCACTATATTTGTTACAGTTGTTATCATTATTTTTGATCTGTCCATGTTTTGTTTTATATTTTTATCAATCGTTAAGAAAAATTCTATGAACCTACTTCACCTTTATTTCGCTGGGTCTAGACACTTGAATTCCCATAAAATCATAGTCCGGTCTATTTAGACATTCGAAGTTACAATAAAGTCCCAACAAGCTGAATTTCTGTGAAGTTGTTCAAAACATAATTATAAACAATGTCTAAAAGTTCCTCATCATTCCCCTGTGAGGAAAAAATTTTATTCGAGGTCAAATGTCAAAAAATGAGTTTTTTCGCGATTTTCTGCAAAACGGTAAGTTTTATCATAAAAGTACCTCAGACAAAAATTGTAGATCATAAAATTATCTATAAAAAAATGTATCAATACTTTTTTTCCTTACGAGCCACCGTTTCTGAGATATAACGATTCAAAAAGTAATAAAAGTCGTTATCGTCATAATTAATATGCACACGTTTCTACGCTACCTATGAGGTAGTGTACTTAGCGCGTAGTAATAACTTTTTCAATCGTTATATCTCAGAAACGGTGGCTCATAAGAAAAAAGTATTGATACATTTTTTATAGATAATTTTATGATCTACAATTTTTGTCTGAGGTACTTTTATGATAAAACTTACCGTTTTGCTGAAAATCGCGAAAACTCATTTTTTTGACATTTGAACTCAAATAAAATTTTTCCTCACAGGGGAATGATGAGGAACTTTTAGGCATTGTTTATAATTATGTTTTGAACAACTTCACAGAAATTCAGCTTGTTGGGACTTTATGTAACTTCACTCTCATTTTTTGGTCTAAATAGACCGGACTATCAATGTTTTTAAACGTTTATGAGCGGTTTTGTTGATACCTTTTGATATTGACAGTGTAAAAAGAGTGTTCAATAATCGGTTATTTTTGAGTGCTTGATGCTCTACTTAAAAAAGTGCTATATAATTTTGTCCAATGTCGGAAATGGTCTAAAACGATAGGGATCGACTCCCTGATGGCAAATCCGTGGTTAAATTCAATTTTGTTCGTGAGGCCATCCGGCCGACCGTAAGCACGATAACTTTCGAAGAGAATTGAGAGATTTAGGATAAGTTCGGTTAACAAATGCCTCGGTTAAGTTCGTTAACCAGATAAATCGTACAGCATGTTCCACAAAATATGCCTGTTCAAATTTTTTGTTCCTCAATATCTCATACAAAACGAAACCAATCGAAATGAAATTTTGCGGCCACATGCAAGATGCTCATAATAAGCCCTATGCAAAATTTTGTGGCCATAGTGGATAATGGAAAATCCAATTGGAATATTGAAAGTACGAAAAATCTTTTTATTTCCATAACAAGATATTCGATTCGAGTGAAATTTATTTCGTGAATTTATTGATATACTGAATGTTGATGCATAATTTCAAGAGGATCACATCAACTGAACCATAGAATTAAATTTTTTTTAATTATTGATTATTTACATATTTTTGAATAATTTTCAGAATATAGTACTGATCGTGCTGAGATTTTACATTTATATACTTAGCATGAATCTCAAGTCCTATACAAAATTTTGAGATAGTAGCATTATTGCTTTTCCAATGAACGAACCCTCAAAAGTACCTGTTCAGGGCTTTTTTGAAGTTGTTTCTTTTGTTTTTTGATTCTCTAGTTTTTTTGGATACCTTTTGAGATGGACAATGTAATAATAGGTTGTTTTTGCGGATGCGTAGGTATTTTTTTGTCGATTCAATGGACGATCCAACAAAATCAGTTAAAGATATTATCACAAAGCCAATGTTCTTGATGATAAATGATACTGAATTCTCCATTCTCGAGTGAAATATCGATGTATGAATATTTCGGCAATGCAAACCGATTTTCGATCTTGTAATTGGTACGAGCAGCGTTCTTGAACGCGGAATATCTGGAAAGTTTCCTCGTTAGGCAATTTCCTCGAACTTAACATTTCCTGCTGGCGAAGACAAATAAAATTGAATTCCTTTTATCTTTTCAGAATGGGTATCCGGCCAGGAGACGCTCCTTGGTCGACGATGCAAGATTCGAGACTCTGGTGGTTAAGCAAACCAAACAGACCGTGCTGGACGAAGCCAGGCTCAGATCTAATGGTAAGAATCAAGGATTAATCAGGAATTTTTGAGAAATGCCGCAATCGATTGGCTATTTTATTCATTTTGAATGCTGATTAGAAGTTATGTGAAGGCTTGATTTTCCAAACAAAGACTTTCTGAACTTTAAGGAATGAATAAAAATTCACATAAATATTTGCGGAGATTTCTCGAATGAAAAAATAAATGTTGATAACTGAAAAAAGCTTTATCAAAATACTAAAATGTCATAAAAGTACCTGCAGTTGGTTGAAGAAACACGGAATTGCTAATTTTGAATTAGGTCTCCTATCATCATAGATTTTTTGAGCACTTGTTCTTTTAGAGACAGTGATAAGTAAGTCAAAAAAAGTCTTCAAGCTCATGTCGGCTAATTCTATAATGAGTTGTTGAATCCTTCATTCGAATTTGAGTTGAGATTTTATTACAGTAATAATACTGTTATTTGTTTATTAAAAATAATATTTTTTTGACTGAAACTTAGATTCAATGGAACTAACAAAAATAAAATAAATACTTACAGATAATTTGAAAGTTTATATAAAGTCCCAAATGATTTTTTTTCTCCCCTTCAAGCATTCACCCCAACGTTTTTGGAAGTTTTTCTGGATATTGTTGTATAGTATGTACAGGGTGTTTCTGAATCGATACAAAAGAGTGAATGGGGTGATTCCTCACATCATTAAATGTAGTTTCGAAAATGCATTTTTTCCAAGATACAGGTTAGCGAAATTTTACTCGAAAACTGACTGAAAAAAGTGATACGCCACAGCGATATTTTAAACAAACAATCATTTTAGAATTCTTCTTTCAATTTCAAAATCTCATCTGTCTTTTTTCGTGTCGGGCTTTTGTAAGAAAATGAAACATCCAAACGCGTATTTGTTCTTTCTTAAATATATTTTTCTACAAACGTCAAAAAATGACAAGGTTCGCGCATTGGCAAGAATATGCGAAGTGACCCTTTTTTCATTTTCCTTGTTACTATGACACCGTGCGCGAAGTAGTGTGCGAAATACTTACTTCGCACACTGCATGTAAACTATATGGGATTTTTTATTTTAACTTGGTAAATTTCTTGAAATCCACGTTTTCTTTAACATTGAGTGTTGCTTTCAACATAGAATATATTGCCCATAGTTATAATACCTAATTACTTGATTTGGAAAAACAGTTCAAACCACTTCAATATTTTTTTTCATATTAAGCTAAGCGTTTGTAGAAAAAATTTTGTTTGCATCTCATGCGCGAAATACTTTGGTGATCGAGAACTGATTTTTTTTAACGAGGCGCAACCGAGTTAAAAAAATAGTCGAGATCACCAAAGTAGCATTTCGCGCACTAGATACAAAAATAACTAATGTTCTAGAGATGCTAACGTTGTACGTTAGGATCATTTTTCTACATGAAAATACCCACACGAAAAAAAGCAAAAGCGATTTCCTATCAAAAATAGAACGAAAGATTTGAAAAAGAATTGTTAATTTAAACCTTTCTGGGTGTGAAAATCACCCTTGTGTATTCCTCAGTTGATAAATAAATAAAAAAAAAATAAAAGTATGAGTGGCCTACCATTCATTTTAGCCCATTTTTTAGTGAAACTTTCACACCCTTTATCTTAGAAACAAAGCATTTCCGGATCTACATTCATGGGAACGTTTTTCATAAAATGATCTGAGCAATCTCGAATCTTCCGCATCAATTCAGAAACACCCTGTATATCTGGCTCATTTGAGTTATTTTCAATTGTTTCTTTCTATAAATAAGTTGAAAATCATGTTGAATTATAATTCTAGTGGTACTAGATCCACGAAACTTTCTACAATTATTTCTCTTTATGAGCGAATTTGTTATTAAACGTCATAGTTTTAGATGAAACACTTTATTCACTGTATATTATTCTGAGGACCCTCACAATAATTATGCTATCTGCGCAAAAAAACTTTCATTCTTTCATGTCAGCCTTTAAGCATTTAATTTGCGGTACGTTTATGACATAACTGAAAAAAATGACCATGTTAATTCAAGATTATCAGAATTCTTCTGAATATATCTGAATCAAATTTTCATTCCAACTTACTTAAGCTTATGACGGATAATTTGGACTACTTTTATAATTTTTTATACTATTTTTTGGAATATTTGAAAGAATACGAAATTAAAAAGATATGTAACAAGGATTGTCCGGTATTTCCGAAGCATACCCAGCGAGAGCTTGCCGAAATATCGATGAAAACTTTGATGAATGATAAAATCAGTCCAAATGATGTTTTTCATCTCTCTTCTTCATGTAACTTTTCGAAACACGAATGATCAATTTTTGAGTTCTTTTTATTTTGTTGAATATTGTGAGCATTTCTTTCGATCGATGCATGTTTGTTGTTGCATGTGAATGTTGTTTTGTAGATTCTAGTATGGAGCCTGAAGTTCAACACGAAGATTACGCAACCAAAGAAGAAACAGCACAAGCATTAAAAGACGGTAAGCTACATACAATCGGCTATTCCACATTTTGTAGTTGAAATATTGAAGCTTTTTATTCAATTTGCAATTAATTTGTGGGATCCTAATTCTGCTTCTTCAATGAAAACCAACTGAAAAAAATTCACAGGGATGTTTTCAAATTTTTTTATTAGCATCACTATCGAGTTATAGTGACCGTCAGAGGTAAATAAATTTTGCAGATTGATCTGGTACTGAAGAGTAACAGCTTTATGACATGTTTTTTGTGTTATCGATAGTTTCGACATATTATACTCTGCATGAGATTTCAATGTTTTAGCATCATTTTTTAATGTTGTTTTGAATTATGTTTCAGTTTGATTTTCATTTTGAATATGGGCTTCAATTTTTTCTCCATACTTAGAAATCACCCTGTATCTTTAGTTACTAACTAAGTTTAGATGAACGCGACTAATATAATGCTTACAATATTAGTAATTCTCTGAGTATAGAAGTGTCAATCGAAATATAATTTTAATGATGATTGATCACTGCTAACAATGCATGGAATTTTCATCAATCTCAATTTATTTAATTATAGGAATAGCTGAAAATGATTTTTTAACATTGATAACAAAGATAACGCTTTGAGAATAACTAGAAAGGGCTTCCTTGAACGTGCAAAGCAGTACTATTGTCACAAGTTAAAAACTCATATCTTGAACATTAAAAAATCCGAAACAAATACTAGCTAGCAACAAATTAGTGCACGAGGGATATTCATAATATCTGAATAGGGTTTTGCGAAGGTTGATCAGGCAATCAAATCATCGATTTGAGTCTATGGTCAATGTCAAAAACGAACTTTTATTCATCAACATGATTGATGTTTTGTGTAATCCAAATAAACATTAAATAGCTTGAGTTATTTTCGTCATCTATTGTCTGGGCATATGGGAAACAATTCTTATTGAAATCAAAAAATATTATGAAAAACCTGAATTTCAACTGTTTTTCAGTGACATTTTCTGACTAACGATTCGTTTATTTGCATTGCCAATTTCAACTATAATCCGTTCACGAAAGGTTGAGCCGTCGGTTGGACATGATAATTTGACATATTCCACTGTGTATATTGAAATTTTAGGTTATGATATTTATTAGAGTCCGACCGAAACTGGTTTCCGGCCGAAACCGAAACCGAACTTTCGGCCGTGGCTTCAGTTTCGGCCGAAACAGAAACCGAAACTCACGTGATCAAGTATAAAATTCCTTAAAATTGTGGATATACCGAAATCTGTTGCATTTTACCTATTATTCTGCATTAATTCGGACATGAAATGGAAACTCAGTATATTTATTTTGTTGTGATCATTTATTTGATATACATAATGTATGTAACATAAAAAATATCAATTTTTTTATTATTTTTTTCAAATTGGAACTAAAGCAGAGTAAACATTCAAATAGAAAACAACTATAAAATCAAAAAAACAAAACTTCTGAGTATCTCATATTTAGGGTTACTTCTTCGGTTCTTCATGTAATTAATATTCAAAATTAAAAAGTCTTACATTGTACGCCAAGAAGAGCAGTTTGTCTACGTTTTCGCCACATAAATTATTACGACGATCTGAGTATATTTGGCCAGCAGCACTGATCGACAACTTACGAAATCAGTTTCGGTTTCGGCGAAAGTTTCGGCCAATTTTGGCCGAAACCGAACATTCGGTCGGACACTAATATTTATTTTCTTGTCAGATTGATACGCAATGTTGTCAATATTGCATAGAGTTCTCTGATAACTCGCAAGATCGTCGGACGAGGCCGGGTACATTCGGCAACATTGAATTTATTTTACGTTATGACAGCAAATACTGCCAACTCCATATAAATAAAGAAACGCCTACTATATGCTCAAACCTTTCATGACCGGTGTATACACAATATTATGTTCGAAATTTAACTGTTGCGGGCATGAAAAATATTGCGGAAAAAGTAATTTCGACCACTTATATAGATCCTTTTTAAATGATCGGTATATCTGTCATTTTTGAAAGAATGGGTATGATTAGTTATTTCCCTTTGTCGTTTATTTCATGTGAAATAATATTAATTAGTCGTGCCGATTTCAAGGATAAATCAGAATTCCAGTCTCTTTTTTCTTCATTTTATAAATTCAAATAGTAGAAGGTACAAAAAAGCGTTATAAGCAACTGTTACTCCAATAAATATAATTGTTATCCCAAGAATTGTCACCATAATTATGAAAATCAATACTCATTATAATTATAAACATATCGTATTGATTGATGTTTTGTAAGACTACTGCGTTTGTTCTTATTCATAATATAATTGAGCGCTCTTACCTGAGAACTACATGTTATTGTTCTGCCCAAATGTCTGAATTATTCGCATTTTGAATATAAAATGATTTCCTCTGATAAGGTTGAACTTAAGGAATTGAAAAAAGTGAGTTTTGGAGTTTACGGAGGATGCCTTAGAGTTGATTTATAAAGATATCCAACTGAAAACCTAATTTAAAAGTCATAAGCTGGTGTGCTTTCGAGGGTTCGTTCATTGGTAAATATTGCCTCAAAATTTTGTATAAGACTTGAGATTGATACTACAAATGTAAATGCGAAATCCCAGAACGATCGGAATTTTATTCTGAAAATTATTGGAAAATGAAATATGTATGTAGATGAAAAAACCACCAACTAAAAATATCAAAATTATATGCTTCTGATTTCACAATTCTTTTGAGAATTTTCATGATCATCCATTTTAATCGAATTTTTTTCTATGAGAAATTTCGTGGGGAACATCAACGGTTTTATTGCATATTTCAATAAGTTTTGAAGACCTGAAGAACAGACACACATAGACCTACTTTTTTGATCCTCAAATTGACCGCAGTTGTTGTAACGACCTCGCGTTCTAATGATGTGGAACAATCAAACTGAAACATGGCTTTTTACGGAATAAAAAGGTACCCTTGACTCCAAGAATCCCATCTCATTCTTCGGCTCCAAATCTGAGAAGCGTGTAATTAGATTGTGTCATTTAATTTCATAAAAAGCCAAGCGATTTGATCAAAATCGGTTCTTCAAGGAAGTATGCAAGGTATTATGATAATCATGCATACTTTTCCACCGTATCGGAATCTGAATAAAATACAATTAAGATAAATTAACGAATCGTGAATAACAAAATTATTCAAGTTCAATATTATCTTGAGCAACGCATGCATATGGGAACCTTGTGCACTGAAACTTGACATGGTTTTCTCGAACTTGAAACGAGTGGATAATTTCAGAGGCTTGCGCAGTTGGAATTGTTCAAGTTAACGCGAATCTACCCTGCTTGGCCTTCAAAAAATTGATCTTTAAATTCAGTGATTTTTTAACATGCTTAATCACCTCATATTATGTTGAGATGGAGATTGAAAATAATACAAAATTCAATCAAACAAATAAATGTTTATTGACTAACAATGAATGATGTTGAGACCAGTGATTTTTTAACAGGTTTATGGGTCAACGTTTTCTTCATAAAACCTTCTTTTTGGAAAAAAAGGCCAACTTGAGCTAAATCAAAGCAAGTTTTGGTCTTCTTTCCAAAAAGTTGGTTTTATGGAGATTATGTTGACCTATAATCCTGTTAAAAAATCACTTATTTGATATAGTTCATAGTTAATGAAAAAATATTTTTTGTTGAATTAAAAATTATACAGGGTGTTTCATTGGGAAAGGGAAATACTTCACAGGTGCATAGGTGGCACCAAGACGGTTCTAGAGATACCCCATTTATTGGGTCTCACTGTCTTCGTAGCCGAGATACAGGGTGTTTTATGAATTTTGCCCGTTTCTTCCTGAGGCCGTACCATACGAACTACCCGGTATATTTTCCTCATATTTGGCAAATATGTTCCTAATTGAGAGCCCAAACATATCATGCAATAACCGCCTCGAAAATCCAGGTCCGGGTTAACAAAAAATTATGAATCGTTTGAATACTTGAAACAACACCCTGTACATCGGAATTTTGAAAATCTGTTTTAGTATTCGAAAACACCACTAAAAACTAAACTGAGACGTATACTTCAAATTTTCGCGCAGAAAGTTTTATTGCACAAATTTTCAAGGTAAAAGTGAAGTTTTTAGGAACTTGGATACCGGAAAGTGGTTTGAACTGACTTTGACAATGAATTATCAACAATATTGAATCCATGACTATTTCAACATTACTTTGTAATTCATTTCCACATTGGTTTTCCTTTTTATAGCCGTATACTTGAAAATCCAGGTCCGGGTTAACGAATATTATGAATGGTTTGAATCCTCGAAACAACACCCTGTACATCGGAATTTTGAAAATCTGTTTTAAAATTCGAAAATACCACTAAAAACTGAACTTAGACGTACACTTCAAATTTTCGCCCAGATGGTTTCAATGCACAAATTTTCAACGTAAAAGTGAAGTTTTTAAGATACCTGAAAGTGGTTTGAAGTGACTTTTAACAATGAATTATCAATAATATTGAATCCATAATTATTTCAACATTACTTTGTGATTCATTTCCACATTAGTTTTCATTTATTGGTTAGTGAGTTGCATCATAATGTATAATAATTATGCATTTCAATATTTTGATAATTCATTGTTAAAAGTCACTTCAAACCACTTTCAGGTATCCAAGTTCTAAAAAACTTCACTTTTACGTTGAAGATTTGTGCATTGAAACTATCTGCGCGAAAATTTGAAGTGTACGTCTCAGTTCAGTTTTTAGTGGTATTTTCGAATTTTAAAACAGATTTTCAAAATTCCGATGTACATGGTGTTGATTCGAGGATTCAAACCATTCATAATTTTCGTTAACCCGGACCTGGATTTTAAAGTATACAGCTATAAAAAAGGAAACCAATGTGAAAACGAATTACAGAGTAATATTGAAATAATTATGGATTCAATATTGTTGATAAATTATTGTTAAAGTCACTTCAAACCACTTTCGGGTATCCAAGTTCCTAAAAACTACACATTTACCTTGAAAATTTGTGCAGTAAAACTCTCTGCGCTAAAATTTGAAGTATACGTCTCAGTTTAGTTTTTAGTGGTGTTTTCGAATATTAAAACAGATTTTCAAAATTCCGATGTACAGGGTGTTGTTTAAAGTATTCAAACGATTCATAATTTTTTGTTAACCCGGACCTGGATTTTCGAAGCGGTTATGCATGATATGTTTGGGCTCTCAATTAGGAACATATCTGCCAAATATGAAGAAAATATACCGGGTGGTTCGTCTGGTACGGCCTCAGGAAGAAACGGGCAAATTTCATAAAACACCCTGTATCTCGGCCATGAAGTCAGTGAGACCCAATAAATGGGGTATCTCTAGAACCGTCTTGGTGCCCCCTATGCACTTGTGAAGTATTTCCCTTTCCCAATGAAACACCCTGTATAGTTGAGCGTTCGTTCTACTTTAACGAAAGCTATATCGTTTTGCCCAAATGTCTGTAATTTTCGAATTTTGAGCCGAAAATGGTCTCAAACTGTAGGGTTCGGTTCCC
Organism: Propylea japonica; assembly: GCA_013421045.1. Lineage (NCBI taxonomy): Eukaryota > Metazoa > Arthropoda > Insecta > Coleoptera > Coccinellidae > Propylea > Propylea japonica. The sequence goes on from CM024239.1 coordinate 97,891,619, forward strand.
AAATGCTGCGGTTATGTTCGTTAACCAGCCCAATCGTACAGGGTGTTCCATAAAACATGGCCATTAAAAATTTTTGTTATTCAATATCTCAGGCAAAAGGAAACTAATCGAATTAAAATTTTGCGGCCACATACAAGGTGCTCATATTAAAACCCAAAAAAAAATGTTGTGGCCAGAGTGTAATCAGAAACATAGAAATTTCAATTGGAATATCAAAAAAAGAAACTTCATATTCCCATAACAAGATGTCCGATTCGAGTGAAATTTATTTTGTGAATAAAGATTAATTTACTGCATATTCGTGCAAAATGTCAAGAAGATTGCATCATCAACCATAAAATTGAATTTTTTTTTAATTATCGATTTTCACCTTTATCATTTTTTGAATAATTTCCAGAACATTATCTCGATCGCATATTTTTCGTTAGGTACTTCAACACATTGTAGTAGAGACGCTACTTTGAGGTGTTCCATTTTCTCATTTAAAAATGGCACCTACACAAAAAAAGGCAGTATAGATTTTTGCCACAAATTGAACTTATATAAGTAATTGTTAGGTGCTTTAAAATATCTCAGTGGTCCATCACTTGTTTAATCAGTCTTTTAGTAAAACTTACACCCTGTATTTTTGGAACAATCCAATTCCGGACCTACATTTATAACAACTTTTTTTCATAAAATAATCTTTCGGATCAATTCAAAAACATGATTGTGAGAGACACCAAAGCTTGAAAAATTGTATACTCGGCATAGGACTATTAAAGAAACAAACAACCGTTGACTATTTCATCTATATTTCAGAACTTTTGTTCCTGAAAATAGATCACCGTTTCCAGACCTTTTTAACACCCGGTATATGAGAAGGTATATTGAAAGAAAATATTCACTTAACTTACTCATTCTCGACACTCGATATATCTGCAAAGATGATTTTGGCTCAGATTTTAGTTAGTAATAGAATTCTTAAGACTAAAATTTAGGGTTATATATCTGGCAACACCGGACCCAGAGTGCATTATGCGAAATTGTCGGTAATTGTGTTAAGAGCGTCGTAACAAGAGGAACGCTATTCATACAAAGATCGCAGGGTCCATTTCCTTCGGCTTTCAGGCTTTCCCGAGTCAATTTTCACCGCCCATTTATCAGAAAGGTTACCGCCGAGACTTAAGCTCTAGAAATATAGTTGTCAGATCCCACACAATTCCGGAATGGACACTTTTATATCTCCGAACGTGTCTTGCAATTGAAAACAGGTGAAGATTTATTCCTTCTTATTGCGCAATTGTTTCTGGGGAAAAAACTTGGTATTCAACACTAAAACTTCCCATCAAAAAGAATTAAAGACTTATAATTTCAGGGCAGGTGTGAATTTTGATATCTCGGTTGAGATTGTCGTAATTGGATTAACAGTTTTGGAATCTCGAACTAATTTCTCTTGTTTTGCCCAATATTTTCTTAACTGTAAATCCAAAGTCAGAGGGCCTGGTCTCTCTGACCAAATAAAGAGGTTTCAAAAAAGAGGTGTTATTTTGATATTCAAAGAAAAATGCCATTTTTCAATAAAAATATCGGATGTTTATTTCTTTAATAAGAACAAGCTATGCCGTTAATAGTGGAAATTAATAACATCAGGCAAATAACAACCACGACCACGCTTACAGGACCATATCCTATTAATCATATTTTCCATAACCAAATCGCAAAGTGGCTGCCCTATGTCCTCGATAGCCTCACGAATTCCATCTTTGGGGTCTTGAATGGACACTGGGCTATTGGCGTAGACCTTCTCTTTCACCAGGCCCCAAAGGAAGAAGTCGCAAGGTGTTAAACCACAAGATCTCGGTGGCCAATTGTGATCACCTATTCGAGAGATAACACGGTCCGGAAACTTTTCCCGCAAAAGGTTTATGGTTTCGTTGCTTGTGTGGCAATACTACCCAATTTCAGCCATAAAAAACCATTAATCATCTCTCGATAGCGCAATCCATTCACCGTAACTGTTGCTTCAGCCTCATTTTCGAAAAAGTAAGGTCCAATAACTCCACCGGACTATAAACCGCACCAAACAGTCACCCGTTGATGATAAAGAGGCTTTTTAACAATAACTCTTGGGTTTTCCGGCTGGTTTGCGACAATTTTGCTTGTTGACGAAGCCACCGAGGTGGAAATGGGCCTCAACACTCAAGATGATTTTTCGATGGAATTCCGGATCATTTTCATGGAAAAACGACGTTGTTGATGATCGGCCGGCTTGAGTTCTTGTGTTAACTGAACTTTACAACCCTTATAACCCAAATCCTTATGCAAAATACGGTGTAATGACGTTTGTGGAATGCCTAATTGCAAAGAAATGAAAGTGCTAACATAAGTACTAGTCAAAAAGGAAACACAAAAGCCAATTATTGTCCCAGAACATTTCTGTGATATAGGCAAATGCACCTATAAGAAAAAGTTTTAGGAGAGGCAAGAAACTGAAAGAGAAGCACTCTGTAAGAATCTTCCAAGGATCATTCAAAAAAGTTCCTTTTGAACTTCAAAACTGCAAGATCGAAAAGTATTTGATTCTCAGCACTTTCGAACAGAACTTTGTCGTCTTGGAAAGCATATGATGAGAATTGGCTCAACAGAAACTGACGAGTTCTATGGAGAAAAAGGAGAAACTCTTGATCCCTTAACACTAACCTACAGAATGCCTCGCTACTGCGAGTCTGAGCAAGAACTCTCTTGGACAGGAAAGATATAGGAGAGACCCAGATCTAGCCTCCTCGACTCCCTTTCAGATACTGGAGTTCCTTGGGGCTCTTATGGTCGCAGTAAAATGTGACTTATCTACTATAATTCCGATTTGTTTAAAATTTGAAATGTTTTGGCTGAAGTTAGGATGACACACGTATATATGTCATTCACTTCAACCACAAATTTATTCAAACCACAATGAATAATGCGATATATTCATCATTGATTGTATAATCGTAATAATCGTAAGTAATATCATAAAGGCATCTGATTTTTTCACAGGAAAAATTAGATGCCCGAATGGTATTTGACAAGACTATTTCCTGAGTGACAACAACTGTCAAGTTTTGCCGCGGGTAAACGCGAATAAACTGCTGACAGGTCCTGCGAAACAGTTTTTCCACCTAGAAACCATTTGTAATTCAAAATTGCGCGTTTCTGATTGGTGCAAATTACGACGAGGGAAATAGTCGATAAAATTCTTAAAATTCATTTAATTAAACAAATTAATGTATAGGTATACTGATATGGCTGTTCAAGGTGTTCTAACTGAAGACTCTCCCTCTTAACACACATTCAATCATACATCATCATCATCACTGGGAAAATAATCTCAAATGAAACCATGAAAGCAGAGAATGAAATTAATCGATTGAAATCAATCAATATTAAACTCATACATCGGGGTTAATCTCATCTTTGTTCAAAATAAATATATGCTGATAATATCAAACAGAGCATGTATAATATCTCTGAATGAAAGAGGCATTCTAGGAACCTTGCTTCGATCTCTGAGTATAAACATAAATGAAACGCCATCTCTAGGGATCCTAACGAACATCTACCTTCATTATGAACCTTAAACGAAGTAGCGAGATGAGCCCTTATAGGGCGGAATAGCTATTTATGAATGCTCTTTTTGATATTACTTTTTTTACCTTTTATTTATTTTGAACGATGACTAGATAAGCTCCGAAGTATGAGATGGATTTCAATCGATTAATATTATTATCTGCTTTCTTTGTTTATTTCATGGTGTTGCTACGTGCTAATCGCGATTGTGTAAAGTCTCGAATTCTCTAAAAAATCATTTGACATTTCGCAGATTCTGGCCTAACAGAAGAAGAAGTGTTCCTCCAGAATGCTCTCAGCGAGCATCCTGAATCCGAAAAATATCCTCAGAAAGCCATCCTGGTGTTACGTCTACGTGAAGGCATGAACTCTTTGGGCCGCATCTTGAAGACCGTGGAAAAATTCAGTGGTTCAATCTGTCATCTGGAAACACGACCAAACAAAAATGAAGAAAGCCAGCTCGATGCTCTCATCAAGATCGAGATGTCCAGAGTAAATCTGCTCCAAATTCTGAAATCTCTTCGTCAGAGTTCAGTTTTGGAGCATTGCACACTGATTGGCGACGACAACATAACCTCTAAGACACCTTGGTTCCCAAGACATGCAAGCGAATTGGACAATTGCAATCATCTGATGACCAAATACGAACCCGATTTGGATATGAACCATCCTGGATTCGCTGATAAGGAATATCGTCAACGTAGAAAGGAAATTGCTGAAATTGCATTTTCTTTCAAATAGTAAGTATTGCTTTTTAAACTGTTAAGATCTCAAACGTGAAGTAGTAGTAGTTAGTAGTACACTATTCTCATCTCGATCTGACTGAGATTCAGCCAACTCCAATCAATCATTATTAAAAATCATACTACAAATATCTCAAACGCATATGACTGATCTTTCACTTTTGTCAACTCGATTTACGCTCGTTGATAAATACTATTCATCTGTGTCCCACAACCTACCCGAGTTGAATTTTAATTCGAATTGTAACTCGAGTTGATTCGAATCAAATACTTAGTATTGGAAATAATGGTACTCCGAACTGTTGAAGATCTTGTGCCTAGCTGAGGGATATGTACTTTATTACTAGTTATAACTTGAGTCGACACGAATTAAATAACTTTGAACATTTTGTGGATCTCATACGTAAATAGGCGATGTTTCATTCTTTTCAACCCGATCTACTCGAGTTGAATTTCAATTCGAGATGATTTAACTCGAGTTGACTCGAATCATGCAGTACTGAGAAAAATGGAATCATTCGTTCATATTTTCGGACGATCTAAAGGGTTTTCCAATAAGAGGTGTTATTTTATATTCAATGAAAAAATGCCATTTTTCGATATAAATCATCGGATAATTATTTCATTATAAAGAATAAGCTACGCCATTAATAGTTATTATTATTATATCATCAGGCAAATGACCACCACGACCACGCTTACAGGACCATATCCTTTCAATGAAATTTTCCATAACCAAATCGCAAAGTGGCTGCCTCATGTCTTCGATAGCCTCACGAATTCCATATTTGTGGTCTTGAATCCACGCTAGGCTATTGGCTTAGACCTTCTCTTTCACGTGGCCCCAAAAGAAGAAGCCGCAAGGTGTTAAATCACAAAATCTCAGTGGCCAATTGTGATCACCTCTTCGAGAGATAACTTGGTCCGGAAACTTTTCCAGCTAAAGATTAACGGTTTCGTCACTTGTGTGGTACGTAGCTCCGTCTTGTTGGAATAAAACGTTGTCCAGATCAATACTATCTGGTTTTGGTCATAAAAAATTTTTATTAATCATTTCTCGATAGCGCAATCCATTCACCGTAACTGTTCTTCAACACTTTCAGCTACAGCAGCAATATTCTTGGCTGTTCTTGAGCGACGTGCACGGGTTCTATTTTTCACATCACTAACTTGTCTCAACAGCTCGAATTTTTCCACCAATTTCTTTATTGCGGTCCGACAAGGTGCTTCACGATGACCCAAAAATGTTCGAGTTTTACGAACCGTCTCTGCCAAATTTCACCATTTTTATACTGAATTTCAATAATTTCAATGCGTTCTTGAAGTGTGTATCGTTCCATTTTTATTAAAGGCGTAGTTTCTACTTGTCAAATGTAAAAAAATGACAGCTTCAAACGTTATATCTATCGAAATAGCGGGCTATACAAAATAACACCTCCCATTGGAAAACCCTTTACTATTCATCTGTGTCCCACAACCTACCCGAGTTGAATTTTAACTCTAGTTGATTCGAATCAAATAAGTTAGTATTGAGTATAATGGTTCTTCGAACTTTTGAAGATCTTGTGCCTAGATGAGCGATATATATTTTATTACTAGTAATTACTCGATTCGACATGAATTAAATAATTTTGAACATTTTGTGGATCTCAAACGTGAATGGGCGATGTTTCATTTTTCTCAACTCGATCTACTCGAGTTGAAATTCAATTCGAGATTTAACTCGAGTTGACCCAAATCATATAGTACTGAGAATAATGGTACTTTCAATATTACGTAGATGAGAGATGTTTCATCTTACCCATCTCGACCTGTTCGAGTTGGAACTCGAATTGACTCGAACTAGCTCTGTAGTATTTTTTCAAACTATTAACTTGATTCAAGTCACTTCAAATGGAAAATAGAATCATTTCCAAATCGCTAATCTTCACCTTTACTTTTGATCAAATTCATAATATAGTTATTTTACAACGAATAGATAAAATGCACCAAAATACGCTTCAAAAAACAAAATGGTTCCTATATACAGGATGTCCCGGAAAATGTGGGAAATCTCTCGGATTCAGATAGAACATAAATAATGAAGACGACAAGTTTCCATAATTTTTTTCCTAGCAGCCCTCCCCACGAAAATACGACCTCCTAAATGACGCCACTGGAAATCCATTTTAGTGGAATGTTTTCAATACTCGATATAATTTGATGAAAATTTGATATGACTAATAGTATTAAGGACCTCTTAAATCACCGTACTCAAATTTCAATTAGCTTGTTCAGTTCACCAGGGGTGGACTGGGTTGAATATTTTAATGCTTACATTTTTAACACCCTGTATGATAAGGTACTAAAAAAACAAATTTGGATACCTTGAATATTAAGCTGAAGAAAAGGTACTCTTGTTCAGTGTCGATAAAATGAACATTTTTTAGAAAAATAATGAAAGAAGTAGGTAATTGAAATTTACTCCACTAAAATGAATTTCCATTGGCGTCATTTAGAAGGTCGTATCTTCGTAGGGAGGGTCGCTAGAAAAAAAATAACTTCTCATCTTATTTTTTCAAGTTTTATCTGAATCCGAGAGATTTCCTAATTTTCCGGGACACCGTGTATATGATATCACTTAATTGATATCCGAAAACGTTTTTTTATGTTAATAACGAAGATTTTAAATGTGTTTTCATATGCTTTCATATAGTATGGTATTTACTTACTTACTACCTACATTTTCTTTAAAGTCCAATTAAAATAGTTCTTCTAATATAATGAAAACGTACTTCTGATTCACGTTGTAATACTGCATGGAGCTCTTTCACTTTTCTAGGGTAAAAATTCCGCAAGCTGACATTGATTTTGCATTTCTTGAAAAATACGTGATTGAACTGCACAACATTGCACAAATAACAATCTATTTACTTCGAAGCCATCTATGATAAAAGGTGATTGTGCCACATGATCGGGTAGGTCAAAGTAACTAGTTGAAGGTTGAAACATTGAAGACGAAAAATACCTAGATTTAGGGGGAGATAAATAAATTACTAATACTGAAAGTGAATGGACATTACTGAACCATGTTAAGTTTATGTCTGTAATTAAATCATTCATTTAATGAGATATACTATATGAAATTGATATTGAATTTAATTTTGATGTCAAGTTCAGTACATATTTCTTTAATGCGGGCTTGTGTGCATTATTGTTAATGAACTCTTTGAGTGATACTCACTCATATTTCTCAATTATCTCGTGCGATATATGAATTCTTCAAGATTCAGTAGATACAACGAAATTTAAGGAAGGTAGTAATATCTACAGTACAAGATACAGGGTTATCCATTTTGCGGTTTCAAAAGTGAACGTAAATAAAACACATAAAAAATATTTTTTATCATGATATTTCTTTTTTATTATGAAGTTTGAACGTTGACATTTGTGTGAAACACTACATCATTTAAATGACAACCACCCGAATTGTTGCAAGCATCGATTCTTTTGGGGTAATTTTCAACCACCTTTTGACACATATTGGGCGGTATCTCAACCATAACTTGACGAATATTGGTTTTTAACTACTCAAGAGTTGAAGGTTTATCTGCATAAACACGGTCTTTCGCGTAGCCCACAAAAAAAAAGTCAAGCAGTGTCAAATCGCATGATCTTGGTGGCCAGTTGATATCGCCTTCCACCGCCGGTTGTTCAAGCACCCATTCGACGTATCCACGATGTTGATGTGAATGGTCGGCTGGCTTCAGTTGTTGTGTGAGCTGGATTTTATTTGGGTGTAGGTGTAGATCTTAATGCAAAATACGCCATAATGTGCCGTAAGACAGTCCTAATTCCTGAGAATGACGAGGAATCGACAGATTCGGGTCTTCGGCAACACTTTCACTTACAGTAGTGATATTTTCAGTGATACGAGCAAAACGATGATGCACAGGGCTTACAATATCTGTGACCAATCCAGTCTCTTCAAATTATTTCACAATTTTACCAATTGCTTGCGTAGTTGGACGATTTTGTAAACCAAAATCTGCTCTTGAAGCACGATATGTGGCTGTGGCAGAATCGCCATTTTTGTATTAGGTTTTTACAATTTTCATGCGTTGTTCGATAGTCAAGCGATCCATTTTCATAAATGTCAGAGTTTCAACTAAACAAAAAAATTTTTTTTTAAAACTTCGTTTGACAGATATCGAATTCCAGCCGTATACTTTTGAAACCGCGAAATGGATAACCCGTTATATTTGATTAAACTAAATGCCGCGGTTAAGTTCGTTAACCAGCTAAATCGTACTTATTGTTCCATAGAATATGGTCACTCAAAATTTATGTTCCTCAAGATTTCAGACAGAACAAAACAGATCGAAATGAAATTTTGCGGCCATATGCAAGATATTGTTAATTGAACCTTGAATAATTGAATCGGAATTTCGAGAAAAAAATCCTTATATTTCCACATCAAAATATTCAATTCGAGTGAAATTATTTAGTGAAGTAAGATTCTGATACAGGGTCTTTATAAATGATTGTAACAGCGCAGTTGGCTTTGGATTGAAGAATACCAATCTCTAACCAATCAGAACATAGCATGATCACAGAATTCTGTGGTTTGCATAATCCAAAGCCAACTGCGCTGTTACAATCATTTATAGAGACCTTGTACTAAGTGCTCATGCAAAATTTCGAGAGAATCGAAGTATCAGAACCAATGAATTAAATTTTTACCAAATTATCCATTTTTTCGAACAATTCAAGATTGTTAGTTTAATAGAGCTGAAACTGTGTAGTAAAATGTTCAATACCACTTCAAAACAGTTCGCAAAAATTTGTGTGAGTTACGTTAATACAACCATAGAAAATTCTGTCGTAATATCAAAAATAATTCGAATATTTCCATGAAAAACTTTTGATTGAAATGAAATCGAGTTTGAGGATGTAAATTGGTAAAGTGAATGATCATTTAAATTTTCAAAAGGATTCTGAAGTCAGAACTATTAAATTTTGATATTTTCAGTTATCGATTTTTCACATATCTAAATTTTTAATAATATCCAGAATAGAATTTAGATCGTTCTCAACCCTGTATATACACCATATTATCTTTGCTTTCTCTGATTCGTGTGAAATTTATTTTGGCGGTGAATATTCTTATAGTAAATGTTCTTGCGAAATTTCACAAGAATTGCTTAAACGGAACCAGACAATTAAATTTTTCTTAAATGATCCATTTTCTCGAATAATTCAGAATTTGTAAATTCGAGCTCAAATTTTGCGGTATAATATTCAATAATTACTTAAAGTCATAAGCAAAAATTTGTGGGAGTTGCTTTAAAGAGGTTATAGTAATAACGAAAACATTTTTTACTATTTCAATGAAAAAACTTTCGCTTGAAATGAAATAAAGTTTGATGGTGTAAATTAGCGAAAAAAATTTATCGTAATATCAAAAATAATTCTAATATTTCCATGAAAAACTTTTGATTGAAATGAAATCGAGTTTGAGAATGTAAATTGGTAAATTGAATGATCATGTAAATTTTCAAAAGGATTGTGAAGTCAGAACTATTGAATTTTGATATTTTCAGTTATCGATTTTTCACATATCTAAATTTTTGAATAATTTCCAGAATAGAATTTGGATCGTTCTCAACCCTGTATATACGTCATATTATCTTTGCTTTCTCTGATATTTCAATTTCGCAATCGTGGCAAACATAATTTAAATGTAAGTTGTTAACATAAAATCGAGGATTAGTGCATAAATAAATTAGCAGTCAAAGATGATGCGTACCATTCTTGACCAACCATAACTTCTCATTACTGGAGAACTAGAATGTCAGATCTCAAGGAGAAACAGTGGAAGTATTGCAACATCTCTTTTTATTGAAATTGAATTATGGGACGTAAAAGATGATTCACAATATTAAAATTGGGTTCAGTATTTAGAATTCAGATGAGTGGAATCAATAATGATTCTCTCCAAACATGTTGAATTGAAAAAATTCGATGGTTTTTAAGTGCTAAATGAAGTGCTATATCGTTTTGTCCAAATGTCTGGGTCAAACTTAGTTTCAAACGATAAAGTTCGACTCACTGATGACGAACCTGTGCTCAATGAAAATTCTGTCCGTGAGGCCGTCTGTTCGTGAACACGATAACTCTCGAAAGAATTGTCCTATAGTAACTTAAAATTTTCAGGGAAGTTTAGGTTCCTAAATACCGCGGTAATAGTTATTTAATAAACTAGGGTATTAAAGACAGCTACCAATGGTCAAGATATTTTAATGCGTGAGCGGATCGAACGCGTTAATAGTTCGAGACCATTAGTCGCTCGATTAATAACCGAGTCGATTACAAGATTTTTCCGACGATCTCAATATGAGTTGTGTATGAATTCTTGATTGAAATACATTCTCATTTTGCACAAGACTTACATCTGACATAATAAAATTTCTATATATATATATAGATATATGTAACTATGTTCCGATGTCCAAATGTTTTGACATTTCTCGTAGTGCTTCTGAATACTTTGTGTACAGTTGTCATGAGGATTGCACATTAAAATAGCATAAATGGAGCATTAACATGGGTAATTAATGATCAATTTCAAACACATTAAAATCACATTTTATTTTGAGGTCGTCGGAAAAGTTCATTAATGGCCAAAATTACACAGGGTGCTTCATAAATCATCGATATCTCAGATAGAACACAACCGATGGAAATGAAATTTTGTGGTCACATGTAAGATTCTCATAAAAAGCCTTATACGAAATTTTGAGGCCATAGTATTAATAGAATCATAAAAAATTCAATCGGAATATTGCTAAGAAAAATTCTCTTATTTCCAAAATTTTCGATTCGAGTGAAATTTATTTTGGCGGTGTGTTTTTTTATAGTAAATGTTCTTTCGAAATCTCACGAGGATTGCTTAACCGGAACCAGAGAATTCAATTTTTTCTTAAATGATCTCGAATAATTCAGAATTTGTAAATTCGAGCTGAAATTTTGCGGTATAATATTCAATAATTATTTAAAGTTATATGCAAAAATTTGTGGGAGTTGCTTTAAAGAGGTTATAGTAATAACGAAAAAGATTTTTACTATTTCAATGAAAAAACTTGAAACGAAATAAAGTTTGATGGTGTAAATTGGCGAAGAGAATGATCATGCAAATTTTCGAAAGAATGGTTGAATCAGAACCGTAGAATTTTGATATTTCCAGTTATCGATTTTTACGTTTATTTCATTTTTTGAGTAATTTCCAGAATATAATTCCGATCGTGCTGAGATAAAGCATTCACATAAGTATTTAGGATCAGTCTGTGCTATTCAAAATTTTTAGGTAATAGTAAATTGGCGAAGTGAATGATCATGCAAATTTTCAAAAGGATTATGGAATTTTTTGAATAAATTTCAGAATACAATTCCAACGATCGTGCTGAGATATTGCATTCATATATTTGGTATTAATCTCAAGTCCTATAATTTTTTTTTGTTAATAGCCTTATTGTTCCACCAATGAACGAGCTCTCAAAAGCACCCCAATAATACACATTCTATAAATAATTTTTTGTTCGTCTCCACAATGTCTAAACTCTTCTAGCATAAGAATTATTTCTGAGCAAACTATAGGTATATATTTAACAAGATCATGCCAAATATTTTCTAACATATTAATTATTGTTTTTAGTGGTGACCCTATCCCTTACATCGATTACTCAGCAACAGAAATCAAGACCTGGAACTCAGTTTTCAACACAGTACAAGACTTGATGGCCAAACACGCTTGCATGGAATACAGACGCGTCTTCAAGAAGCTCACAGACGAAGGCATCTTCGCTGCCAACAAGATACCACAACTTCAAGAAATGTCAGACTTCATGTGTCGCAACACAGGCTTTACCCTGCGACCAGCTGCAGGACTTTTGACAGCTCGTGATTTCTTGGCTTCCTTGGCCTTCAGAATTTTCCAGAGCACACAATATGTCAGACACGTGAACTCACCTTTCCACACACCAGAACCGTAAGTTTTTCTTTCCATTTTGTTTCTTATATCTTCTATTGCCAGTAGGCTTTCTTTATATCAAATTCACACATCTTAAATGACAAAATCATTTGAATCCCCCAAACTGTAAATTTTCAAGTGAGTCTTTCTGAGAGATCGTGTCAACCATACATATTTAATCTTTTGAATTTGGAGCTAACAAAATACAATACATGAAACAAAAAAGTCCCTAGCTGAGGTTAGTGCAAAACGGGTTACCATACTAGTCTGCGTACGATACCAGAGCTTAGGGAAAAACCTCAGTAGAAAAAACTCTGTCTCGACGTTTTTACAAAATTGAAACCTCAGTCCAGGAGGGTGTTTTAAACGGTCTGACCTTCCAAATGATGATTTTTCGAATCCTCTGTTCTTTTAAGACCGCTTCAAGACCCTACTGAAGGGTAATCATCCCCCATAGATTTAAACAGTAGTATTTCATTCTAAAATATCGAATTCAATTTCGTGTGACAAACTTATATCAAAATGACATAAGAATGAAAAGGAGCAAAATACTGTTTTTGAGCGCACGTTCTACTTAAACCAGTGCTATATCGTATTGCCCAAATGTCTGCAATTTTCTAATTTTGAGCCGAATAGTGTCTCAAACGATAGCTTTCGACTCCCTGATGACGAATCCGTGATCAAATTCAATTCTGTCCGTGGGACCTTCCAGTCGAAAGCACGATAACTTTCGAAGGGTTTGTCCTAGAGACAAGAGATTTTCAGAGTGAGTTCGGTTCCCAAATGCTGCGGTTAAGTTCGTTAACCAGCCAAATCGTACAGGGTGTTCCATAAAATATGGCAATTCAAAATTTTTTTCCTTAATATCTCAGAAAAAACGAACCCATCGAAAATTCAATTGGAATATTGATAAGAAGAATCTTTATACAATGCGCAAAAAAATTAACGCATATCCTGAAAACCTCAATTTTAATGAAAGTTAACTCTACATTGACTTTATAACTCATTTTTATGTTCTCTCGGGAAGGTTTTGAACGAAACAAGATACATTGAATGGAAGAAAATTTCAGGATTTCACCGAATCTTATGTGAAAGAAGAGAAATGAACAATTTTCAAAATACTGGAATGCGGATAAGTGATTTAATACTTGGTATTTCCACCACTTGCGTTAATTACAGCTCGGGAACGACGGTTCATACTCAAAATGTTCTGATCTAATCCTTCCCAGATTTCTCTGAGTTTGATTCCTAAGTCATTAAGTGTAGCTGAATGATTTTTTGAACCTCTCAGCCTTCTATTGAGGTTGTCCCAAACCTGCTCAATCGGATTGAGATCTGGACTTCTTGCTGGCCATTCCATTCGAGAGACTTCAACCTCTTCAAGGTACTCCTAAACGATGCGCGCACGATGGAGTCTGGCATTATCGTGCATAAAAATGAAATTTTCACCAATGTATGAGGCAAATGCCACTACATGCTCTTCAAAAATGTTCCTTATATCAGAATTCATAGCTCGATCGAGAGTAGAAAATCAAAGGAAAAAAAATTGATCGAGAACAACTGATTTCAGAATGGAGCCAATACATTCAAAATCTGATAACCTCATCTTTTTTTATTCCTGCTGGGAAAAAACATCTGTATTGAAGAAAAACGCTGAAAGTGGATAACATATGAATGCATAATTCTGATAAAAATAGTGAGAACACCTTCAGTTTCAGAATAAATTTGAGATTTCCATAATGTGCGTTAATTTTTTGGCACAGTGTATTTCCATAACAAGATATCCGATTAGAATGCAACTTATTTTGTTAATGAAGATTGATATACTTGGACTTATAACTTTTATATTTTGACACCTGGTATACTACATACAATAAAATCAAATTTTCCTAAAATCGCTACGAAAAGTTCTTGTAGAAATTCATTAACATATTTCATAAAAAAAATTATCTACATGAATTTAAATCTGAAAGCACTCGATGGAAAAATAACGAGAACAAGCAAGAGGTGAAATATTTCCCTAGACAAGGCTAGAGAGAGCGAAAATATGAATTAATTTCAGATTGCAGCAAGTGTAACGGGAACGGGAGTGTCAAAAGCTATTACTCTATCTCAATTATCGGATCCTGCTTGCTATAATAGCGTCGTAATTGAATATCGTTCACACCCGGAACATATTTCAACTTTAACTCGATCGAGTATTCATTCAGAGGAACCTGCTAATTTTGCACAGAGGTGTATCCTTCTATTTCCCATTCGAAATATACGTTTTTCTACAAACGTTAAAAAATGACAAGGTTCGCGCATTAGCAAGAATATGCGAAGTGACCCTTTTTTTCATTTCCTTTGTTACTATGACACCGTGCGCGAAGTAGTGTGCGAAATACTTACTTCGCACACTGCATGTAAACTATATGGGATTTTTATATTTTAACTTGGTAAATTTCTTGAAATCCACGTTTTCTTTAACATTGAGTGTTTCTTTCAACATAGTATATATTGCCCATAGTTATAATACCTAATTAGGTACTTGATTTGGAAAAACAGTTCAAACCAGTTCAATATTTTTTTTCATATTAAGCTAAGCGTTTGTAGAAAAAATTTTGTTTGCTTCTCATGCGCGAAATACTTTGGTGATCTCGACTATTTTTTTTTAACTCGGCTGCGCCTCGTTAAAAAAATCAGTTCTCGATCACCAAAGTAGCATTTCGCGCACTAGATACAAAAATAACTATTTTCTACAAACGTCAAAAAATGACACGGTTCGCGCATTGGCAAGAATATGCGAAGCGACCCTTTTTTTCATTTTCCTTTGTTACTATGACACCGTACGCGAAGTAGTGTGCGAAGTAAGTATTTCGCACACTGCATGTAAACTATATGGGATTTTTATATTTTAACTAACAAATATGGGTATACTTGGCAATCGAGGGCCAAATCTACTTTCATTACATCAATTGAAGCAATGTTCATCATTAAATATACAATGACAAGTTTTCCAAAAATTTCCCATATGTCAATTTGAGTTTTGCCACAGTTGTAATAGAAGGGTCTTGTCACGGTTAAAATCCCCATAATAGTTATTTTTTCATACTAAGCTAAGCGTTCGTAGAAAAAATTTTGTTTGCATCTCATGCGCGAAATACTTTGGTGATCTCGACTTATTTTTTAACTCGGCTGCGCCTCGTTAAAAAAATGTGTTCTCGATCACCAAAGTAGCATTTCGCGCACTAGATACAAAAATAACTATATATACGAGGATGTATTGATATCTTGTTAGTCTAGACCAGTTCCATGGATGAACGAAATATTGCGATACCATAGCAACGAACAATAACTTATTAGAACCAGAGTTACCCAATAAATCGAGAACAAAATGTCCACCGAAATTGTAAAAATCGGAAAATTAGAGTATCGAGCTATCATTTCTTAAAAACTTTATAGGTTTTCACTCACAGTCTCTGAAACAGAAAAAATTAAAAAAATTGTAATTAAGATGAATATTCGAAAACTCAAACAGCCCTATACAAAACACCCAGTAGAAAACAACCATACTATTAAGTTCGAGGATTCAAGGATATAAGATAGGGAAAAAAATAAAAAAAACCAGAGAATTTTTAGAAATGATTTGCATAATACGAAATCCCAACTCTATAAACGACAAAACAGATATAAATGGTCTAAACAAAATATATTCAACACTTATAAGAAAGACAGCAGAGAACAACAACAGAAAAAGAAAAAGAAGAGTGAAAGCAGCACCGATATGAAAATTCAATGACTCAGCGCCACTAATATTATAAAATGAGGACACGTGTAACAGAGGCAGACGAATTTAAAAAAATACTGAAATTAACAAAGTTAACAGGTCTCTATCTCAGAAAAATAAAATTGTATATGTAACTGTGCTTTTAATATTGTTTTAGATTGAAAAAGGGCCCGAACCCGAACGTGTCGTATATGTATCGACCTTCCATTGTAAAAAATCAGGTTATAGAAAAAATCCATATTATCAATTAATTTTCACAACATATGAATCTGAAGGAATAAATAAATCAACAAACAACATTAAGATGAAATGCTCCTGCGAGAATCTTTGCACTTATAAAGTTTTTAAGAAATGCAGAATCCTCCCAGAATATATTTCAATCGATATCGAGCTATCATGTATTTAAAAGGGTTAATAGGTGACCAGATTAACGGAGATATGCTTAATACCCTTGGTCTTCAATTTCCTTCGTATGCGACCGTGAAAAATTGGACTGCAAGCTTCAAAAGAAGTGAATTCTCCATTGAAGATGATGACCGATCGGGAAGGTCAGTTTCTGTGTCAGTCCTCGAAAATATCGATGCAGTTCATGTCATGATTTTATCAGACCGTCGAATTGGGCTGAAACGGATATCTGAAGCATTGAATATTTCATACGAACGCAAGCATCATATAGTTCACGTCAATTTGGATATGAGAAAAATTTCTGCAAAATGGATCCCCAAATGTTTGAATATTGAACAAAAGCGTGCAAGGGTAGAAGCCTCGCGGTTCATCTGTGATCGATTTGAAAACGATGTAGACTTCTTGAACCGAATTGTTACTATGGATAAGACTTGGGTACATTTCTATGATCAAGAAACAAAGCAAAAGTCGATGAAATAGCGAAACTTTGGTTCCCCAAAACCTAAGAAGTTTCGTGTCTAAAAATCTCCTGGGAAAGTTCTTGCCTCAGTTTTTTGGGATTGCCATGGAGTAAGCATAATTGATTTATTTAGATAATGGTAGAACAATAACAGGAGATTACTATTTGGCATTATTGACCATTCTACAAGAAAAAATTAAAGAGAAAGACGCGGAAAGCTATCCAGAGGTGTTCTGTTTTTGCAGGACAACGCCCCAGCACACAAATATCATGTTGTCATCCAAAAAATTCGTGATTTAGACTTTGTATTGTTCTACAGGGTGTCTAGGAAAAAAGTACCATGCCATGCGATAGAGGGCCATAAAATATGAAAAAAAAATTCAATGATTATATGTCCCAAACTACACCCTTTAAAAAATACAGAGTGTTATTATTAATTATATATAAAATTATTATTCGAGCACAAGGCGAACAATTCGAAAATCTTCTAATACTTATATTTTTTGTTGATTAATCAGTCTTTTATTGTTGTTATTAAAATTTAATTATTGAATTATTTTGTCCTTGTTTTTGTAAGTAGGTTACTTTTGCGCTTCTGGACAATTTGATTTCGATTCGTTTTTACCGGAAACCGTTGGTCCAAGGGAACTCAACAATCTATACTTTTTGGAAGCAAAAAGATAGATGAATCGCTTTTCTAGTTCAGAATGACATACAGTGTAAGGCAAAAAAGTTAGGATTGATTTAAATGAGTAGTAATCCTGTATGTGGCGCCATCCATTAGTAATCTAAAAACTAACAGGATATTTGGATTCTGCCTCTTACATTCCTGCAAGAACCCTGCATATCACATTTTGTTCGATTCTTACCTCTTCCTCCAAAGTTATTAAAAAAACCAAATAAAACATGAACTTCAACACTCAGTATTTCTTAAAGGAAGCAGTTTCGGACATATATTCATGGGACATTTTTTTCGAATTTTATGGCCCTCTATCGAGTAGCACTATGCATGGTAGTTTTTTCCTTGACTCCCTGTATAGTAGGCTAATAAATTTCAACATATTCTCGTATGATGCTAATCGTGAAGAAAGCTCATTCTTCCACTGGTACATTAAAAGACTCGCCACTTCGAGAATCGCTTTTGAATTTTAACTTATAGAAGAATATGGAAACCTTTTACAATTGAGAAGAGATCCACATTTAAATACTTATAATTTTTTTTCTATTTCAGAGATTGCATTCACGAACTTCTGGGTCATATGCCTCTTTTAGCCGACCCCAGCTTCGCACAATTCTCCCAAGAGATTGGTCTCGCTTCCCTCGGCGCTTCAGATAAGGAAATCGAGAAATTGTCCACGGTAAGTGTCTTATACGTCTCCGGAAAATCGCATTATTCTGATCATTTCTGCCTGGATCGGTTCAGAAAAAAATCGAAATACTCAAGTGGCTGCTGCTGCATTGCGAATATATAAGAGTTCGATGTTCAATTCGCAGACGGGATTAGGAATAATTTTGAGAGATTGCTACGTTCAAATTAAGGCTACCAACACTAGCTGAATACATTCGGAATAATGGTTATTTCAATTAATTCCCAGAAAATATCATTTTAGACATAAAAAAAATCAAGTTTGGTTAGTTAAGTTCAGTTTAAAAAGGTGTCACAGTTCACTGCGACCTCAAGGTCTATTGTGTCCCTTTATAGAGCTGTTCTGATCACACCCTTTACAGCTCGCCTTCTAGATCCAGAAATCGGAAGTAATCCAATATCTGTGAAGGCTTCAACGAGGCTAGTTCCTAACTCTTACAAGTTACTCGCCCAAGGCATTCTCTCCTTAGGTTCGCAATGCCGAAGCATTCTGTGACTAGGTGAATGGAGTTTTCTTCCTCCTCCCCACAGAACCCATACTCGTCAGTGTCCGATAATCCCATCCTCAACATGTGCTTCCTGAGGTGACAGTGTCCTGTATGAAAGCCAGTGTGGAGGTGTGACTGTTTTTAACCAAGATCCAGATATTTTTTTGGATATTGCTGTTTCAAAGTTCCGAAGGAACTTAGTGGAATGATTCATCTTTGTGAGTTTTTCCCTCTCGGCTTTCTCCTTCTCCAGAAACTCCTTCTTGTAGGTACATTTACCTATACCACATAAGGGTTTCTCAGAAAATCAAAGCAAGTAAGTAGTCGTTTTTTGAGCACTCGTTCTACTAAAACGATGGTAAATGGTTTTCTCCAAATGTCTGTGATATTCGAATTTTAAGCTGAAATAAGATAAAAATGGAGTGAGGAAGAGAAACCTACAGGGTAGGTAAGGATCCTTAATGCCGTGGCTAAAAACGTTAACCAGCAAAATCGTACTGGGTGTTCCATAAAATATGGCCATTCAAAATTTGTTCCCCAATATCACAGACAGAACAAAACCAATCGAAATGAAATTTTGCGGCCACATGAGCGAGATGCTGATAAGAAACCTCATACGAAATGTTGTGGCCATAGCTTTAGCAGAACCATGGAAGGAATTTCAATCAGAAAATTGAAAAACAAATCCTTATATTTCCACAATAAAATACTCGATTCGAGTGGAATTCATTTTGAGGATGAAGATTGTTATACTGAATGTTGTTGCAAAATTTCAAGAGGATTGCATAATCAGAACAACAGAATTAAATTTTTTTGCATATTATTCATTTTGTCATCCAGAATTTGTTAATTCTATCGAGCTGAAATTTTGCAGTGAAATGTCCAATTCCAATTCAAATCAGGATGAAATTTGTGGGAGTTACAATGATACAAAAACCTATCGTTATTTCGAAAAAATTCTAATATCCTCATTGAAGATGTAAATTGGCGAAATGAATGATCATGCCAATTTTCTCAAGGGTTGTGAGATCAGAACCATATAGTTTTGTTTTAGATATTGATTTTTACATATTTCATTTTCTGAATAATTTCCAGAATATAATTCCGATCCTGCTGAGATTTTGCATTCAAAAATTTAGTATCAATTCAAGTCCCATACAAAATTTCGAGGTGAAGCCTTATTGCTCCACTAATGAACAAACACTCGAAAGCATCTGCATAGAGCTTTCCTTGAAGTATTTCAGTGTGAATTTTCACAATTTGAGAGTGTCCTGGCGTTCAGTGTATCATGATGGATTTGCAATCCTGAATGAACAGAACTGTTGACAAAATTTTTCATGCCGAACTATCGAACTATAAAAAACAACCGACGAAATTTCTTATGAGCTAAAAAACACCTGTTACTCTGCCAACGTGATATACTGTAATGGGTCGATTACATTGAGATACTTGACAAGCTACTTCTGAGCGAATTTAGAATCCAGTGAATTAGCTTGTGGGATTGTGATGATTACACACAAAACTGTCTACTCGCTGAGTAGCAAACAATCTAGCGATTCACGTGAGGTTTATGTTTGTATCGTTATCACGGATTTAAGATAAATGTCAAATACGTTTTCAAATTCAAGAACCAGAAACCACCGAGTAGATGAGAACTCGCAGATTGTTTAGTAGCAACTGTGATTACACACGGCTTGTTTACTTGCCAACAAGCCAAAACGCCATCGATTTAGCGTGTAACGTTGCCAAGCTTTCAACTTTAGTCGCAGCTTTTTTACAATCAGATTGTTGGCTTGTGAACACGAATACACTGAGCGAATTTACAATCAGCTACTAAATTCGCTCAATAGCAGCTTGTAAAGTATTTCAGTGTAATCGACCCATTAGGGGAGAATTGAATACTGACGATTGTTATATGTTAACATAACCATAACAATTGTATGGAATACTAAAAACCATTTTACGACTTGCTTCTGCCTCCGGCAGCATCTGCCATTTTATCACATTCGCACCTAATCTCACTCCTACTCTTATGATTTAAATAATGTCAATGTCCAAATGAATGCAAGAATCGCATAAAAACTCAAGTATTACTAAAAAATAATATTTTCCTCCTAGGTATACTGGTTTACAGTTGAATTCGGTCTCTGCAAGGAAAACGGTGCCGTCAAGGCCTACGGTGCTGGACTCCTCAGTGCTTATGGTGAACTCCTCCACGCTCTCAGCGACAAACCAGAGCTCAGACCATTCGAACCAGCTGTAACCGCTGTCCAACCATACCAGGACCAGGAGTACCAACCCATCTATTACGTCGCTGAAAGTTTCGATGACATGAAAGACAAATTCAGACGTTGGGTATCCACCATGTCCAGACCTTTCGAAGTCAGACTGAACCCTTACACAGGAAGGGTTGAAGTTTTGGATTCCGTTGACAAACTGGAATCCTTGGTCCACCAGCTTAACACCGAAGTACTGCACTTATCCAACGCTCTGAACAGATTGAAGCAGCCATCAGAGGAATGATTTCACAAGATATTTCCTCTAGCAAGTATATCCAACATCCAGTGAGACCAAGATCAATGTTATATTCTTTATAATTAGTACCTCTAGGATATTGAAGACGCAACTTGCTTTCAGCGAGTGGAACGTCTTCAGAGAAATATTTAGAGAAAGTAAATATATGAATATCATCCACATTGTTAAATCCAAATGCACTCGAAGCTGTGTTGTATTCTTTATAGGAGAGTAATTATCGCAGTATATATTATTTATTTTGAGAATTCATAGTTTGCACGTTATTGATGTATATAGTGAAAACTATATGTTTGTAATTTAATGCAGACATGGAAACTGCGAATGTAATTTATTAGCTTATTTAACCAATAAAGTTTATTCGAAAGTTTTTCTTCTATTTATTACATGACCACTCCCTAAAAGACAAGAAACTCCACGGGTCGTATTCATAGACATCCCTCAAGGTGAGGGTGGAGTGTGAGTGTCAGATCGCCCTTAAGTAGCTGTAGCTCTGTCATGAAACATACTCAGTTCATGGGTGCTAGCGCCTTCCCTCAAGTTGAGGCTGGCAAAAATCGCACTTCACTCACTGGGCAATTGACCATGTTTTATGAAACGGCTAGAGCTACTCAAGGGCGATCTTACACTCACCCTCATTCTCATCTTGAGAGATGATTATGAATACAGCCCTTATTCTCCTAATGTTATGCTCGTCAGTTTAGATAAGATTAGGTTGTGGTTGATTGGCACCGTGAATGCATTTCAGCACTGAGATCTTTTGTGTGTTACCACACAAGAGCTACCTTCTACTCTGGAATGTACCTTCCTTAGCAAAGTTGATTATTTTCCTAGGAGAGAAATCTATTACGTTGCTGAAAGTTTCGCTGTCATGAAAGACAAATTCAGACGTTGGGTATCCACCATGTCCAGACCCTTCGAAGTCAGACTGAACCCTTACACAGGAAGGGTTGAAGTTTTGGATTCCGTTGACAAACTGGAATCCTTGGTCCACCAGCTTAACACCGAAGTACTGCACTTATCCAACGCTCTGAACAGATTGAAGCAGCCATCAGAGGAATGATTTCATAAGATATTTCCTCTGTAGCAAGTATATCCAACATCCAGTGAGACCAACATCAATGTTATATTCTTTATAATTAGTACCTCTAGGATATTGAAGACGCAACTTGCTCTCAGCGATTGCAACGTCTTCAGAGAAATATTTAGAGAAAGTAAATATATGAATATCATCCACATTGTTAAATCCAAATGCACTCGAAGCTGTGTTGTATTCTTTATAGGAGAGTAATTATCGCAGTATATATTATTTATTTTGAGAATTCATAGTTTGCACGTTATTGATGTATATAGTGAAAACTATATTATGTTTGTAATTTAATGCAGACATGGAAACTGCGAATGTAATTTATTAGCTTATTTAACCAATAAAGTTTATTCGAAAGTTTTTCTTCTATTTATTACATGACCACTCCCTAAAAGACAAGAAACTCCACGGGTCGTATTCATAGACATTCCTCAAGGTGAGGGTGGAGTGTGAGTGTCAGATCGCCCTTAAGTAGCTGTAGCTCTTTCATGAAACATACTCATTTCATGGGTGCTAGCGCTTTCCCTCAAGTTGAGGCTGGCAAAAATTGCACTTCACTCACTGGCCAATTGACCATGTTTTATGAAACGGCTAGAGCTACTCAAGGGCGATCTTACACTCACACTCATTCTCATCTTGAGAGATGATTATGAATATAGCCCTAATTCTCCTAATGTTATGCTCGTCAGTTTAGATAAGATTAGGTTGTGGTTGATTGGCACCGTGAATGCATTTCAGCACTGCCACCAATGAGATCTTTTGTGTGTTACTACACAAGAGCTACATTTTGCCCTAGAATGTACCTTCTTTAGCAAAGATGATTATTTTCCTTGGAGAGCAATCAATTACGTCGCTGAAATTTTCGATGGCATAAACGACTAAAGGATGATTCATATTATCAGACATGCAACGACACGGCACGGAACGACAAAGACACGACAAACCATTCTTTCTATATCAATAAATACTGATGTACACACTAACAGACAACGACGCAGCAACGATACGTAAGGCAGCGACGAAGCGGACCGACATTCTTGGCAAGAATGTTTTTCGTGTCTGTGCCTGTAGTCCGAGAGCTGGCACGAATTTTTGGGTAGGTATTTGAGGCAAGCTGAAAACTTGTCAGATTACTCTCTTATTATATACCAACTCGGGATTGCAGACCTGGCTGGTGAGTAGCGGGGCTAAATCAACCCCTACATTTTTAATGGCCTGGCAGGTAGAAAGCCCTACCGAAATGATCTGTCTTTTTGGGAATCTTATTTTTTAGTTATAAGTAACACTCCATTAAAATTTCAAGCTGCCAAATAATTTAATCAGGGTTTTAACATTGCCAGACGCGTGCAAAAATATGTTGCAAAAAATTATAAAAAATGTTTTTGAGGCAGCTTGAAATTTTAATGGAGTGTTACTTATAACTAAAAAATAAGATTCCCAAAAAGACAGATCATTTCGGTAGGGCTTTCTACCTGCCAGGCCATTAAAAATGTAGGGGTTGATTTAGCCCCGCTACTCACCAGCCAGATCTGCAATCCCGAGTTGGGATATAATAGGAGAGGCATCTGACAAGTTTTCAGCTTGCCTCAAATACCTACCCAAAAATTCGTGCCAGCTCTCCTACTACTGTACGTGACGCGTACTTGCTGGAGAGTATGAACAGTTTATCTGGATTTTCGCGATACTTCAGTGAAGTTTGAGGATTATTACAAAATGGATAATGAAAGATTGATTGAATTTGTTCGTGAATACTCTCGACAAGTAGTATTTTTTTTCTTTATGTCAATATATATTTTATCTAGCAAATAATAATGAAATTGAAACTTTGACATTCGGAAATATTGGTGAAATTTTCTTTCGTCGTCTACCAGTTCTTTATATAAAGTATGATATTCTCCTTCAGTTTTACGTTTTTGTAACATTTTATGCACCCATAATCGTTTTTGTTTCTTCTTTACGGCTTCGTCATCTTCATCAAGCAATACAGCCATTATGGCTAGATCTTTATTGGTAAAATTTCTAAACATGACACACGAGGGTTGCTCACTTTGTAGCACTACGCTTCTAATTTTGTTTAGCAAAAACTAATTCATTACAAACAACCCGTCGAGATGTCGAATACGTATCGTATAATGTGAATTGCTGCCGCAACTATCGGGTCTTTGTCGTTCCGTGCCGTGTCGTTGCATGTCTGATAATGTGAATCATCCTTAATTCAGACGTTGGGTATCCGCCATGTTCAGACCATTCGAAGTCAGATTGAACCCTTACACAGGAAGGGTTGAAGTTTTGGATTCCGTTGACAAACTGGAATCCTTGGTCCACCAGCTTAACACCGAAGTACTGCACTTATCCAACGCTCTGAACAGATTGAAGCAGCCATCAGAGGAATGATTCCACAAGATATTTCCTCTATAGCAAGTATATCCAACATCCAGTGAGACCAACATCAATGTTATATTCTTTATAATTAGTACCTCTAGGATATTGAAGACGCAACTTGCTTTCAGCGAGTGGAACGTCTTCAGAGAAATATTTAGAGAAAGTAAATATATGAATATCATCCACATTGTTAAATCCAAATGCACTCGAAGCTGTGTTGTATTCTTTATAGGAGAGTAATTATCGCAGTATATATTATTTATTTTGAGAATTCATAGTTTGCACGTTATTGATGTATATAGTGAAAACTATATGTTTGTAATTTAATGCAGACATGGAAACTGCGAATGTAATTTATTAGCTTATTTAACCAATAAAGTTTATTCGAAAGTTATTTCTTCCAATTATTTCATACAAGATGTCCCCAAATGCAGGCAGTCATAGCCTTTAGCAGAACCAATACCAATTACCAACGATCTAAACTAAATTGAAATTCTGGTCATAAATAGATGCGCCCAATTTTGTCTATCAAGACAGTACAAGGGAACCAGAATTCGCATTCCCCCTGATAGTCAGATGGCACTAAGGACCGTATTCATAGTTCGCCCTTGAGGGTGAGTGCATGTTGAAGTCATCTTTAAGCCTAGTATTCATAAGGGTGATACAAACTCTTACTCACACTAGAGGGCGAACTATTAATACGATCCTAAAGCAACAGAAGAAAATTTGGGCTGTTAAGAATATCTCACAACACTGCAGAAGTTCAACAAGCTAATTCTTGCAGAACATAAAGGGAAATGAGAAAGCTGAGTTCAAACTTTTCGAAGCAGCTGTAACCGCTGTCCAACCACGCCAAGACCAGGAGTACCAACCAATCTATTACGTCCCTGAAAGTTTCGATGTGATAAAAGACAAATTCAGACGTTGGGTATCAACCATGTCCAGACCTTTCGAAGTCAGACTGAACCCTTACACAGGAAGGGTTGAAGTTTTGGATTCCGTTGACAAACTAGAATCTTTGGTCCACCAGCTTAACACCGAAGTACTGCACTTATCCAACGCTCTGAACAGATTGAAGCAGCCATCAGAGGAATGATTTCATAAGATATTTCCTCTGTAGCAAGTATATCCAACATCCAGTGAGACCAACATCAATGTTATATTCTTTATAATTAGTACCTCTAGGATATTGAAGACGCAACTTGCTCTCAGCGAGTGGAACGTCTTCAGAGAAATATTTAGAGAAAGTAAATATATGAATATCATCCACATTGTTAAATCCAAATGCACTCGAAGCTGTGTTGTATTCTTTATAGGAGAGTAATTATCGCAGTATATATTATTTATTTTGAGAATTCATAGTTTGCACGTTATTGATGTATATAGTGAAAACTATATTATGTTTGTAATTTAATGCAGACATGGAAACTGCGAATGTAATTTATTAGCTTATTTAACCAATAAAGTTTATTCGAAAGTTTTTCTTCTACTTATTTCATGACTATCTACACCTTACAATCCGCTTTTCGAATACTTACAGGAAATCAGTTCCTTTAGAAAAACCAATAACATTGCTCCAAACTGAAATTCTGTCCAACGAGAGACTCGCCCAAGTCTGTCTGTTGAGACAGTACAAGGGAGCCAGAATTTCCATGACCTCTGATAGTCAGATGGTACCTACTTAGGCAACTGATGGCCCTTGATTATAAATAAAGGACCAATTGGAGATGTGAACAACTCATCACAACACTGGTGAAGTACAAGAAGCTAGTTCTAATTTGGGTAACTCCCCACCAGAACATTCAGGAAATTGAGAAAACTGACGCTCTTGCAAAAAGAATAGCAAACAATTTCTTCATCGGACCCGTGCCCTTATGTTGGATAGATTAGTTCAGTTTAGTTTAAAGAGGGGTTACAGTTCACTGCGACCTCAAGGTCTATTGTGCCCCGTTATAGAGCTTTTCTGGCGGCACCCATCACAGCTCGCCTTCCAGTTCAGAGATCAAATGAAATCTTATATCTGTGAAGGCTTCAACGAGACTAGTTCCTCACTCCTACAAGTTTCTCGCCCAGGCATTCTTTCCTTAGGCACGCAATGCCAAAGCATTCCGTGACTAGGTGAATGGGGGTTTCTTCCTCCTCCCCACAGAACCTACACTCGTCAGTGTCCGATAATCCCATCCTCAAGAGGTGCTTCCTGAGGCGACAGTGTCCTGTGAAAAAGCCAGTCAGGAGGTGTAATTGCTAACCAAGATCCAGATATCTTTTGGATCCCGCTGTCTCAAAGTTCCGAAGGAGCTTAGGGGAATGATCCATCCCTGGTAGATTGCGCCGAAGATTTTCCTTTCGGCTTTCTCCTTCTCCAGAAACTCCTTCTTATAGGTACAGTAACCTATACCACAGAAGGTTCTGGGCCAATGAGTGACATTCGTGCGCCCTCTTTTGCAAGTGTATTGGCCTCTTCATTTCCTTTGTTCCCAAGTGGCCGGAAACCCAGATTAAAAAGACCTTATTTTTCTTGCCTATCTCATTGAGTTTGTTCGGACATTCCCAGATCATGTTCGAGCCGATGACATAGGAGTTCAGTACTTTAATAGCAGTTTGACTATCTGAGTGTATGGCTATATCGCACTTCTGATAGTTTCTTTCTAGATTTATATCTAGACATCTTTCAATACCTAAGATTTCCGCTTGAAAGACGCTCATACAGGAGCCTAGCGGCAGTGCACACTTGGTACTTGACCCGTATATCCCAGCGCCAGCTCTTGTAGAGGTTTTGGAACCATCTGTATACCATTTTACGGTATTTTCTTTGGGGTTATAGTAGGTGTATATCTGTTCACATTTTTCTCTCTTACTTAGCAATGTCCTGAAGATTTCTCAGTTATTCTTGATCATTGCATCACTAGGGAGGTTCGCAGATGAGATGTAGTTGTTTAGGGAGGACCAGACTCTCTGATTCTTTATTATTATTATTAGATATTCTGAAGATAGCCTCAAGGGCTACCCTATCAATCACTAGATGTAGAAGTGTGAGATCCGTAAAGACCTCAAGGGCCCTAGTTGGGCACGTTGTCATAGCTCCAGTGATGCATACCCAGGCAAGCCTCTGTACTTTATCGAGCCTTTTCCTCGTACTTACCTGACTTGTCTTGGCAAACCAGGCTACTGCCTCATATGTGATTATAGGTCTCACAATCATGACGTAAATCCATCGCAGTATTTTTGGGTAGCAGCCCCAATTTTTGCCGCATAGACGATTGCAACTTCTGACTTCCACTCCAAGATATTTCCATTTTAATATAACGTTTCGTGTCGGGAAGATTTCTTTTCCGAGTGAACGGAATTACTACAGTCTTGTTTGGTTGATGTTCAGCCCACAGACTCGCAAGTTCTATACCTAGTTGTCAAGAAACGAGTTAAAGCTGCTTACTGAGCTTCTCACAGGTCATTGTTTCGTGAGAAATCACCTGCACTAGATCAGTAAGGAAAACTCCTATATCTGTTGGTTATATGGATCGAACATAATAAGAACCACTGAGCACATATTATGTCTAAGAAATGTATTAAGTCAAAGGTAAACGAAAAGACTTATTGCTGCTTCGAAAGAGAAGGCTCAACAAGCTCTATAGTTGTCAAGAAACGAGTTGAGGCTGTTTCTTTATTCTTTTTTCATAATCAATATAAAACTCACAAAATACCTAGTGAAAATAAGAAAAAATGGGCACTTTTAATGAATACATCTAAAATAAAAAAACCTTTATTGGATAACTTTTACATTCGGTAACATCAAAATGTTTTCAACTAAAATTTTTACACTTACATCCGAATTATAGCCTTCTTACTTCATATATTTAGGCTTACAAACATTTCATATTTAACATCTGATTACTTACATCACAGTACTTATTATGAAATTATCAGTCGTTCCAAAAAATTCTAATATACTGAACTTATATACAGGGTAGTTCACATGAAACAGTTGAGCTGAATATTTCCTCGAAGAGAGAAATTTTCCGTTAAATGCAACAATTGATTTATTTTGATAACGAAAGGTTTCGATCGAAATCTGGGAGTTCAATTCCTGAAATCTTTTAAATTATTTAAAATTGCCAGGGCTCAAATAATACTATTGTAGCAGTTTTCTTGATGAGTTTCTGTCACAGCATGTCCCTATTCCAATTTAAATTGGCACATCTTAGTGTTTACCGGAAAAACCCTCACTTAAATTTCCATCTATACTGTTTTATATATTTCAACAATAAAATAATATTTTATTGCAGAGATTTCCAAATTGATTGGGAACGTGACCAATCATAGATAAGTAATAAAACTTTCTTATGAAATTTATCCTATGCTATATTTGAAAATCTTTACATGTAAATAACTAACGAAAAATCAACACATCGAAAAAATTAATCTTTGCTAGAATTACTGACATATCCATCAAATGAATATAATAGGATATTTCAATATCAAATATTTCAAAACACCTACTCGAAATCAACAGAATTAAAAAAAAATAATGGGAAGAATAATAACGAATCGCAATACTATATTTTATAAGTATTTTTGTCTTCAGAGCATATTAATATCTTAGTGAATACCCACCTATTTATTTGGACTTGGACTGAAACAAATTTCAACATTTCCTTTGGTTTTGGAATAGTGAAATGCAATATCCAAATCATTGCAATTTCATATTTTGATATGAACAGACTGAACGGAGTATTAATTGGTATTCCTGTAGACTCTGATATGAATATTCATCAACCTCTTTCTTGGAATCAACACCAACATGAAGGATAGAGAAAGAAGGATCAAATATTGGTGAAAATAATAACACATAATAGGTATATGTATAAAAATGTGAATACAGCCTTGCATCTTTCATGGTAGAATAGATTTGAACCCCAGGACCATCGAGTAAAAGTCAAAATAACCATTTCCTCAATATCATCAAAGAAGAAATTATCAGGGTTCAATTTCTGGAAGTAAAACGAATTGAGTGTTTGTTGTTGAAAAGTGTCCCCATATAGAAAACATTCAAAAGATTTAGTTAGTTTATCCACCATAAAAAATGATGCGAGTTTATATCCATACCAATTAAAAAAATGTTCTTGCATATATACAAACTTAAGGCCAATAAGCCTACTGATATAATTACAAATTTTACTCAAAAAACACATTTATACTTGCGTATGTGTGTTACTATGTGCTTGATCCTGTTCGTTTCCACCTGCTATCTGGTTTGCCGGTGTATAATACTGCAACAAAATCATGCAAATGAGTACTTACTAGTATTGCTCACCAAGTACAAGTATCTCCAAAATGTTTTAAGTTCTTTGGTTAGCAGGAGAGATATGGCAGTATAATCTATTCTTAACAAACAGAGGTTTAACGCGTAACATCGTCATGAATACAAAAATGATTGAAGCAGAGAATAATATTAAAACTCATACTTCGGAGCTAATCTCGTCCTTGTTCAAGGCAAAATGCAAGGAAGTGGTTTCAAACGGAGCACCCATGGGATAACTCTGAATGGTAGAAGATTTTTCTTGGAACTTCAAGAGAAATGGTACCTTTCAGGTATAAATATACCGACGACGCCATCTCTAGTTCCATCGAACAACCTTCTTCCATAGTATGAACCTTGAACAAGTAGCGAGATGTTTACCATTTGTCGCATTGATCGAAGAGTACTTGCACTTCGCAAATCGATGGGGATGGCAGAGGGTGCAAAAAGAATCTTTGAAAAATGCATAGAACTTTGCTGACAGTGAAACAAAAAATGACCTGTTGCAGGATTTTGTTTCCAAATATTATTTTACTGGGAAAATGAATTTGTTCCATAATTTTGACGCGCACTGTATAATGCTTTTCTGGTTGGGTACCAACATCGAACGTATTCCTTTTTTGTTGATGATGGTTCATTATAAGTGACAGAAAATTCTCACTGTCTGCCGAAGCTTCTGGAATTCTTTTTTGTGGCTTCAGAGCATGCCTCAGTTATTCATGATGGTCATTTCCATTCAAAGGCTAGAAATATCGAAAAAAAAACTTACTCTTCCGTTGTCATAATCTCTTCCAACTCCTATGGTCAACCGAGCCTTAGCTTTCATAGCATCACTTAGGGGTATTTTTGCTCTCGTTGCTTCTGTGTGAGATTTATAACAGAATTCCATGAGCGCAACTGTTAATGCTACGAGTAGTCCTGTGATGAGTATGTAAAATATTCCAGCTACGTTACTAAGGGAAAGTTCACTCCTTGTAGCATCCTGAAATGATTGATCTTGTATTATTATTTGAACATTCAACAATGTTAATACTCCCGAATGTTATATGTTTGAAAGTGCTTTTTCCCACAAGTATTATTTATGTCAGAACACATTTCAATAGGTATTAATTTTTGCTTTCATCTTCAAATCTCGAACAAAAGGTTGACGTAAAAATGAAGAATGCTAAGTATATAGAATCGTAGGCCATGACAGAAATAAATCAGATCCATCAGCGACAGTGTTTCTTTATGGTACAAGTATTGTACAGGGTGATTCACTTATCTTGGTGACCTAATTTTTCTCTGAAATGGATGAATATTTTTTTATTCTGTTGACAGTAATTGGTATAAGTCAATGTTGATTTGAGTTGTCCATATAAGTCGGAGAAAATAATTAAGACGCCAGGCGTCTCAGCGATATCAAAGAAAATTTCTCCAGGAACATACCTTCATTATTGTGTCATTCGAAAGATAATTTAATTCTGAATGTTTCTTCTTGATACCATTTTTTTTCCTTAGCGTCAGCGATGTTAATTCTATTCCATTTATTTTTTTCCGTATTGTGACAGTATACAGAACATATGATTTGACATGTTTAGTTTGTTATAAAAAAATGTTTATTGTTGTAAATATAATATTTGATAAATATAATGATTGAGAAATGGTTTGCTACAAAGTCCCTTCGATTTTAAGAAACACAATAAAATCTATATCTCTGATTCAAGGCATACTGTCCCAATACAGAAAAAAGTCAATGGAATAGAATTAACATAAAACACGCTGCAGGTCGCTGATGGTAAGAAATAGAAGAAAAAGGTTTTAAGAAGAAACATTCAGAATTAAACTTCTTTCGAAAGACACAATAAAAAACGTACATATATTCCTGGAGAAAAAAAATTTTAAATGGACTGGCGTCTTAATTCTTTTCTCCGACTTTTACGCACATCTCAAGTCAACATTGACTTGAAGATTAGTGAATTACCTTGTACGTAACACGTCTCCAGCCATTTTTTAAGTTTTGGATGAAATTGGTTAATTATTCAACCTAAGTTATCAAAAATACTTTTGAAGAAAGTGTTAAAACTACACTGCTCAACAATTGATAGGGATCACTTACTTGTTCTAAACTTATTTCTGAAATATTCGCTCCAAGATTATAAATTTAGTCAGATATCAGAGTATTTTCAGTTGATAATACGGTTCATTTGAGAAATGAATGAAAAAATGGAAAGTTGGAGATAAAAAAAGACTTTATTGGAACACTCAAAATTCTGTGTTTGAATAACATAAAATTTTATGATGAAACCACAAGAAGGCTGAAGTTTCGGTTAAGCTAGTACCTAGTTGGTCCCCCACGAGCTCGTCTCAAGCATTCTACCCTACGAGGGCATACTTTCGATCAAACGATTTATAAAATTTTGGGGAAAATTCGTCCAAATATCCCGTAAAGCGTTAGAAAGGTCCTCCAAGTTATTGATCGGTTGTTCTAAGGTTGACAATTGTCTAGACATCTCAGACCAGACATGTTCGATGCAATTCATGTCTGGAGAGCGAGCTGGCCAGTCCATCCTATCAATAGCATGAGTTTCTAGCGATTCATTAACCAGACGACTACGGTGTGGACGGCATTATCGTCAATTAAAATGAAATTCTCGCCCACGGCAGCCGCAAACGGAACAATTATGGGTTCAATAATCATATCGTGATATCTCTGGCTGGTCATGGTGGTGTTCTGCAGAACAACCAACTCTGTGCGTTGGTTCAAAACAAATGCATCCCCATACACAATAGAACCTCCGCCAAAAGCTGTTGTGGGTACCATAAACTGTTCTGCATACCATCGACCTCTTTCCCTCCAAGCAAGAATACATCCATCGGAGTTGACCAAACGAAATCTAGACTCATCCGTAAATAAACATCGGCTCAAATCTTCAAGTGTCCAATTGCGGTGCTCCTCAGCCCATTGCCGTCGATGAACCCGGTGTTCCCTATTCAAACGGGGATGTTGTACCCTCCTACGTGCTCTCAAACCACGAACATGTAGTCGTCGTCTTACAGTCTGGTTCGAAATTAGAACTCCTGTTGCAACTCTCAGTGATCTATTGAGCCGCGACGCCGGGTAATTGGGATTTCTCCTAGCATTGAGGATCAAAAGACGATCTTGGGCAGCTGTTGTACTGCGCTGCCGACCTCCCCCATGAACATAAGCTACTTAGTCGTTTTGGATGAACCTATTCCAAGCCCGACTCACGACACTTTGCGAAACATTCAACCGCCGGGAAACTTCTCGCTGGGACAAACCTTCCTGTATCCACCGTATGATTTGGTCCAGTTGCACAGGAGCCAAACGTCTTCTGGGCATGACTGATAAGCTGATATTGTTCTCATTTCTTCAATTATTGGCACCTTATGTGTTTGAACGAGAGAAAAAAAACAGATTTAATAACAAACACCACATTGCTTTTCACTCCACCTGTAACAGCCTACAGATAATAATCGATTTTGTGAACAAGAGCCGATGAAGTGAGGAAGACTTTGATATAATCAACTCAAAGCATCTTACTTTTTCCTTAGAGAACATATAATGTACAGATATTCACGAGATAACTTGAAAAAATACAAATGAAGAGAAGTTCATAAGTGATCCCTAGCAATTGTTGATCAGTGTATATCGTACCTGTTTTTCGTTCGAACATTGTGATCGGTCATACCACCATTGTTAGTTAACTTGGTCAATTCTTCATTCTCCTTAAGAGCTAGTACAGCCAGATTAACAGCATCTCTACAAAAATAATTGTATTGTACATATTCATGTCGAGTGAATTAAAAAAAATCTTTTACTGAAAGTACGTGAATACGAAAGATTTCTCTACCTCAAGGGAGATCCTAAAGGAGTAGCAACACCCAAACCCTTTAGCGTCCAAATTACTACCAACCTTCATGGTGTTGCAGGGTTTCTGAAGATTGATATATTCGTTCTTCGGTGATTCAATCAACAGAGCGTATTTACCTTTGGACTGTCGTACCCTTTTTACCTTCGTCATACGATTTGACGAAAACGTGGCTTCTGGAACTCATGAACTCCCCATTTTGGTATAAAGGGATATTTGTGATCTCTAGAAAATGAAAAAGTATTTTCAGACCCAAATTGAGGAACTGCATTCATTGCGTTTTCGTGTTTTTTCAAGTGCTATTTGATGATATATCAGATGAGAAGAATATAAAAAATTTATATTAGGGGAGAAAAGCCTCTCAATGAATTTTCATTCACAGTGGAACTTGCCTATAACGAACGTCTGTAATAACAAATTTTCTCTGTATAACGAATTTCGTACGAGACATTGCATCTTGAATCCAATTCCATGTTAAAAACACCCTCTAAAACGAAGTGAATTATCTCTATAACGAAATATTCAAAGAACATCACTCCTTGAATGGGTTATTGGAATGAAGGTGGAAGGTGCGCTTTTTCGAAATTTTTCCGGACGTACGTAATAAATCCCGACCTTGAACTAAATCATTACGGCGGGCAGAGAGATCCTTCTGAAACAGTTTTAAATACAACCCTGTTTGTTGGTATCAATCTAACCATTACGCTTGTGTGAAATGTCTGAAAGGAAGTGCTTAAGTTTGAATGATAAACTTAAATTTATCAGTTAGGTCGACCGCGACATTGCCGGCTATAGAAACAATTTTTCTGTATAACGAAATTTCTTTAAAACGAATTTTTTTTGCAGATTTAGCGCTTTCGTTATAGGAAAGTTCCACTGTATTCTTTAAACAAAAAGCTTCCAATAACTACACTTATACGAGAAGAAGAGTTTTTGTTCCTGGGCACTCTTGTATCGTACCTACGCAAAATGTATGGTGCCCTGTTTAAATCTCTGTTCATATACTGTGATATACACTATTTGTATGATGCACGCAGAAATTAAAGCCTTATCTTATCTCAAAAAAATAAAGGGTCTTAGTGAATAAATGCGACAACCTGAAATATCTTATAGCTCGTCGAAAAATATGAGCAAAAAAGTATACTAACCCTCTAAAATGCTTTGTTTTCGAGATACAGGGTGCTGATTTTGATCGACGTGACTCACGTGACGTAATGATGGTACAGAGTGACCAGAAAATTAATGGCACATTATTGTCCATTTTTGGAAGCAATGTTTTCAGAGTACTTTTACCACTATCAGAGAATCAGACATTTCAAAAATCAATTTCAAGCGGATAACCGGTTAACATTTTGGTTAACAAATTGCATTCAAGCGGTTTTGGTTATTTTTGGTTCAAAGTGATGACGTCATTGATTTGAACAGTAAATGATCAGACTCAAGAGCAGGGTTAAACTTCTGGTTATCAGCGGCAAATTTCAAAATTTGTTGACTGACGAAGCATACTTGAAGAAGTATTCTTGAGATTAGCCACGTTACGAATTATATAGAAATCCATTTCAACAATTTCAATTATCGAGTTAGTTTCATTCATTTAGGAATTAAACTTATCTATTGAAATCTCCAAGTTAGGTTCGAAAATTAACGCATCCAAAAGCTTCGCACTTGTTAATTTCATTTAAAATAATAAATGAAAAATCATGCGTTTAAGAGTAACGCGGTCATAAATTCTCCGCTTTCATTGTTTATATTATTAAAAATAGAATTGTCCGAAGTACTTAAAGATTGCTGATATTGTTTGAGTATAACAAAACATTCTTTCTTTACTCCGATAATGGGAAAAGTTTGTGTTACAATCAATAGCTCTCGACTGTTAGAAAAAATTATGAATTTGTGTTCCCATAAAAAGTTTTATTGATAGCAAACTTCACAGTGACGCGTGAGATGTAGCCAAATTCCACATCGATATCAATACAAGAATTTAAATCTATTGGATAGTGTCCTCCTGTATATTTTCGGTATTATTTTTCTCTTAGAGTCATGTCTGTCAGAACAAAAAAAATTTTTTTCTACAAACGTCAAAAATGACAAGGTTCGCGCATTGGCAAGAATATGCGAAGTGACCCTTTTTTTCATTTTCCTTTGTTACTATGACACCGTGCGCGAAGTAGTGTGCGAAATACTTACTTCGCACACTGCATGTAAACTATAAGTATGGGATTTTTATATTTCAACTTGGTAAATTTCTTGAAATCCACGTTTTCTTTAACATTGAGTGTTGCTTTCAACATAGAATATATTGCCCATAGTTATAATACCTAATTACTTGATTTGGAAAAACAGTTCAAACCAGTTCAATATTTTTTTTCATATTAAACTAAGCGTTTGTAGAAAAATTTGTTTGCATCTCATGCGCGAAATACTTTGGTGATCTCGACTATTTTTTTAACTCGGCTGCGCCTCGTAAAAAAATCAGTTCTCGATCACCAAAGTAGTATTTCGCGCACTAGATACAAAAATAACTATTTTTTGTCAAGCGAACATTCTGTTCATCAACGGAACATTCTGTTGAATCAACGTTTCAAACATTAAATTTTGCGAGGCATGGAGTTGAACTTGAAGCATAAGTATTTACATTTGCAAATCGAATTTTGTATTATTTAATGCATAAAACAGAGAAAGATATTAATATAACCTAAATAGACAATTGATAAATAACCGCATTCAAGCGACGAGAGCCGAGGGCCGATTGTTCGTTCTAGAACAAGGAGGGAAACACCAGAAGCTGAACCAATGATAACTGCAGTTATGAAGGGTAACCGCTTGAAATGGATTAAAATTTGGGACGTTATAGAGTTATCTCACACTCACCTTGAAGAAATCATATGTAGCCCCATCAGCAAGAGTACCATACTCCACCTCATTCTGGTGAGCCAAATCCTCGACAGAATTTATAGGAGTAACCATCCTTTCCACAGTCAAAAACGCTGCTAAATTGGCAGTATACGAAGACAACAATATCAAAGTGAAGAACCACCAAACTGCCCCAACTATCCTACCAGAAGTGGACCTTGGAGATATGTCGCATCCTTGCTGCATAAAAGCACCAAGGGAAAACCATAGAGAGTTCATCATGGTGAAATCGTTGGCCATAGAACCACCATGACCTCCATGGGCACCGGAGATCTCATGGTGCTCGCCCGTAAGATGCAGGAGACGCCATTCGTATGGGGAAAATCTGGAAACTGTGAATAGGACTATGCTGACGCCTACGAAACTGAAGATGACGCAGACCCATATTTCTTTGGAAAATGGGTTTAGGAAACTGAAGACTCCGAGTTGTTGTTTCATGGGTTTCTTGATCATAATGGAGATGCCCAGTGACATGAACGGTTTGGTGAAGTCGATGACTCTTTCTCGTTCGGAGGTGATGGTCATTGGGGCTATTGCAAGGTCGGCTTCCTGGTGAGATAAAAAATGTTATTCGAAACTGGGACGTAAATAGATTTTTGGGGGGTACCGACAACATAGCAGTTTGACAAAACATTGATTTAGAATCAAGAAGTGACGATAATAATAAAACTCTGTTTTTTAGCGCTTGTTTCACTCAAATGAAATGAAATTTTGCGGCTACATGCAAGATACTCATAGGAAGCTTCATACACAATTTTAATGCCATAGAGTCAACAAAACCATAGAAAATTCAATTAAAATATTGAAAATCATAATTTCTACATTGCCATAACAGGATAACCGATTCAAATGAAATTTATTTTGTGAATCGAAACTGTTATACTGAATGTTCATGCAGAATTTCAAGAGGATCGCATCATCAGAACCATAGAAATTAGTGTTTGTAAGTATTTATATATTATATATTTCATTTTTTGAATAATTTCCCGAATATAATTCCGATTGTGCTGAGTTTCTGCATTTATATATTTGCTATCAATCTCAAATCCCATATAAAATTCTGGGTATAGTCTTATTGCTCCACCAAAGAACGAGCACTCAAAAGGTATTGCTCAGGGCTTTTCTGTAATATTTCCAGAATATAATTCCACTCGTGCTGAGATTTTCCATTCACATTTTAAGTATTAATTTCAAGTCTTTCACAAAATGTTGAGGCAATAGCTTCATTGACGCACCAATGAACGAGCACTCTAAAGCACCTGTCTAGATCTTTTCTTGGATTTGTATTCAATGACGTCGATTCTGGTGTCATAGAATCATCACTTGACGATATACTAGAAAATGAAGTTCTGTTCGAATATCTGCATTCACATATCATTATCAATTTTGAAATATTGTTAGGGAATGTCGATATGAAGAAGTTTATAGTCATTTCAATTCAATGGAAAATTTCTCATTATTGATCAAAAACACTTCAGTCCACGAAAAGGATGAATACTTTAATATGTTTGGAAATAGTCTATTAAGGCGATAGGAATTGTTTTTATTCTCATTTTTTTTCTCGGGAAAATTACCTAGGATAAATTAATTGCCTTAAAATGATACTCACTTGACGCACCAATTCTCCTACCATTCCATCCCAACCACCCTTAACATCAGGGTTCTGTACCATATTTACCATCTTTGACGATTCTCAATTCATCTGAAACGAATAGAATAATAGCTGTTTTACTAATTCCGATAAAGTGGATTTTTATTAAACCTTGTGCAATAATTCCATTCAGTGTACCACTGCGAAAAAATGGAAGGAAAATTATCTCCCAGCTTTCTGAAGCAGAAATGATTTAATTAAGAATCTTCCATTGAAAACATCTGATTTCACCCTCCCGTTTTTTTTTTATAAAATGTCCCTTCAGAGGACAAAAAATGCAGAACGCCTTACGCATGAAAAAATTATTATTTTTATGATAATAAAAACAAATTTATATTATTTCAAATGAAAATCATAAATCCAGTTGAATTTCTTCATCAAATCATTGTTTTCAGGTTTTCTTAATTTCTCTTTTGGTATTAGATTCTGCTTCCAGGTTTTTCGATAATTCATGTTAACATCATTCGAGCTATGAGGAGATCCTAGATACTTTTCATTCAGTTTCAATATAACTCATTTTTGAGCGCTCGTTCTACTTAAAAGAGAGCTATATCGTTTTGCCCAAATGGCTGTAATTTTCGAATTTTTAACCGAAAATGGTCCAAAACGATAGGGTTCAACTCGCTGATGACGAATTCGTAGTCAAAATCAATTATGTCCGTGACGCCGTCCGTCCGGCTGTTAGCACGATAACTTTCGAATGATTGTCCTAGAGACTTGGATTTTTCGGGGTGAGTTCGGTTTTCAAATGCCGCGGTTAAATTCTTTAACTAGCCGAATCAAACAGGGTGTTCCATGAATATGGCCATTCGTTTTTATAGATGTTTTGTTACAGTACAATTTATTAATTGTGCGAGGGTGTTTCAAATGTCAACCGGAATTTTTGAAGAATTTAGTGTCGTTGAAGAGACTACACTAGATGTTAGACCAGGGCCCGTATTCCGGACAAGTGATTTTTCAAAGCGTATATACGAACTTCAATGCGCGAGCTTCACTTTTTTTTTCATAAATGCACACCGCGCAAGTTCGTATTCGCTTTGAAAGATCACATTCATATTCTTTTTCTAATTCCTTCCTAACGAATTCATCTCAGTAGGTCAATTCTTCATTTGTTTCCTTGAAGACGAATTCTGGAAATATTGTACAACCTATGCAAAGCATCTACAGAAATATGTTCTGCATCGGAGCGTTATCTGTGGAATGTGAAATATAATTTTGGATAACTCACAATTTATTCCTAATCTCCTAGCTATCAAATCTGCTAAATCCTTGCAGTACCCTTCGAATCTGTCATACCATTTAATATTTTGCCTGGTTCTGGCTGACGAAGCATTATATACGGCTCTTCCTAGAAAATTTATATGTTCACAAAGTGAATTGATGTCAAACGTGCAAAGTTTGTCAACAATTTATTATTATAACTCACCACAATAGTTGTAACAATGTAAGTTTTATTCCGCTCAATAGTCAATGGTGGTTTCCAATCTGATATATTTCGCTGCCACAGGGGTGAAACCAGTGTCATCATCACTCCATTCTGCAACTTTTGGACCATAGCGCTGTTAACTGTCATCTCCACCACGTGAAGAGTATAATAATTTTGCCTTCTTCCATCTCGCTGAAACGTATCTCTCCTGTAAGTCCTTCGAGTTCAACCTGCAAAAGTTAATTATTTAATTGAAATTGTCAACACCTACTTATTGATAGTGATTGGGTGTTTACTCTTTAGTAGTAAAATGAGGTCTATATTTTGATCTTACTCTTCTGATAAATTCATCCAGCTTCATCATAAACTCCTTATCAGAGAGAGCTTCAAAGACGCTTGATCCGCGTTCCTCCTATAATTCTCCTGTTCAAGACATATTTTGCGCAGGTTCACAATGGCGAGACATTCTCTAACTAAGTGAACAGGAGTATCCTCATCTTCCTCACATAATCGACACTCGTCAGTTTTTGTCTAGCCAATTCCATCATATGCTGCCTAAGTAGAGAATGTCCTGTCAGAAAACCAGTGAGTTGGCTTAACTCATTCTTACTGAGATCTCTTACTTCTTTTTGGAGCTTACATTTTCAAGTTTTGAAAGAACTTCTTGAAGTGATTCGTTACAGGAAGATACTCTCCAGAATAGTACATTGTTTACCGGGTAGGAAAAGCTTAACCATTCCTGGACGACTGTGAAGATTGCTAAGTCGAGGCGCAAGCCGAGACTTAGCAACACAGAGTCCAGGAATGTGGCTTTTCCTACGAGGCAAACAATCGTTTTAAAATTCGACAGATATCGAACATTTTTAAAAAATTCCCGAATTTTTGACATTTCTAAATTGCATCATTTTTTTTCGATGTCATTCTCATCGGAAAATTAATGAGAACTGTCAAATGTGTTTACGTGAGGGAAGTGCCTGAGAATTTGGTTCATTGTGAACGAAATAGGGCAGATCCAAATGAAACAAGGTATGAATATATTTTTTAATCCTTTTATAACGTTTATAACTAAAGGTTTTTTATTCCAAAACGATTAAATTGAAATTATGAATGGAATAAGATCGGAGTAAGTGACATTTGTCAAGCGAGTTTACAGGTCGAAAAACCTCTAGGATATTTGCAATTTTATGAAGGAAACCCAACAGATTCGAATGAACAAGGTACGAATATCCTTTCTGAATAGTTTTATTACGTTTATTGATAAAAATATTTGTTCCAGAAACTCTCAAATTACCATGAAGAACAAATTACTTTTCTATCAT
Source organism: Propylea japonica (assembly GCA_013421045.1). Lineage (NCBI taxonomy): Eukaryota > Metazoa > Arthropoda > Insecta > Coleoptera > Coccinellidae > Propylea > Propylea japonica. Next base: position 97,932,924 of record CM024239.1, read on the forward strand.
TTATGTAGAATACTAACAACTGTACGGAAATCCATTTCCTTACAGTAAGGAAATGACATTTCCTTACAGTAAGGAAGTCCTGACTTTTTCTTCAAGAAATTTTGACAGGAATGTCAAAATTTCCTACCGATTTGCGGAAAAATGCTTTTCTTTCAGTTTTTTCCTACTCCCAAACCCTTCCTTATAGGTGCATTTTCCAGAAGGGTTCTAAGCCAGTAAGTGACGTTCGTACTCCTTCTTGCTAGTGTGCTATTCACTTGGTTTCCTTTGATTCCAGAATGACCAGCCACTCAAACTGAAGAGATCGTGTTGTTCTCTCTCAACTTTATTGAGTTTTCTCGGGCAGTTCTGTATTAGCTTGGAGTCGATAGCATAGGAGTTCAGCTTTAATAACACTTGATCATCAAAATGGATCACTGTGTCACTCCGATGATTGTTTCTCTTCAGGTTAATAGGATACGATAGTGTATACTTGATTTTTAGCCCGTATCTCCGTACCGGTCCCTATCGTGTTTTCAGAGTCATCTGTATACCATTTGAAGGTATATACTTTGAAGTTTTGGGTAGTGTATGTATTCCTTTTCCCTTCCCCTCTCTCTCCCTTCTATAACTTTACTGAAGTGAAGTACTTTTCGATGCCGACTTGTTGAATATAACATCAGTACCTAGGTATGTTCACTGAAGAGATGTACTTGTTCAGAGAGACCAGAGCTTTCTGACATGGGTTTCAATATAACGAACATTATTACTTGTTATCATAGCATGTGATATCTCTTAACTGTGTCAGAGTAATCAATGGAAAAACTTTGAGCTTCTATGAGGTAACGGAGTCTATCCATCGTTGTAAGAGGATATTCTCTAAATTAAATAGCGATTTCTATAAGAAGAGCGCGTAACATGTAGAAAATTTTGTCGTACCCACCCCCTTCCCGGACACTTTTTCTCTGATAAGGTATGCACTTCCCGGACTCGTAACTATTGTACAGCGATTTCGAAATATGAATCATGTGAATTTCAACATGAACTATTAAAGATCATACCTTTCTTAATAGTCTCGAAATTTTATCCCCATGTTCCCAAGGTGTTACCCATCCTCCAGATGTATTGCAGTCCACTCCTCTCGTACCATTACTGAAAGTCTGTCCTTTTCTAAGAGTTGTTCTGAAAACGTCAGGGTTTCTTCCGTAACAGCTTACTGAAAGCCTCGACAAGGACGAAAACAGCATCATACATAAAAGCGGCTTGAGCTGAAATGTTATCTTTGGCACCTTGAGAGGACATAGGATCCAGTTTCTTCCATTCTTCCAGGAACTCCTTAACGTGTTTTTTCGTGCTGTCGACTATGCGGAATCCTGTAATGTTTATGGCTCCGTATTCGATAACCTCACTCTCCCATCTGTCGTCCATTACCTGGAAAAACGATCAGATTATAGAACAATATTGGACTTGCTAGGTACCTGAAGATACAATGTAAAAATTCTCATCAATCTTTCAATTTCTGTTCTAATACCAAATCTGTCAGAAATTAAAGGTTGAAATTGGTTAGGAACTTTTTTTGCTACCAACATCAAAACAGATTACAGGACGTTTCTGAATTGATGCGAAAGATTTAAGAAAGTGATTTCTCAGATCATTTCATGAAAAAAAAATTCCAATGAATGTAGGTCCGGAAATGCATTGTGTACAAGATACAGGGTATTGAAGTTTTACTCAAAAACTGATCTGAAAAAGTGATACGCCCCTGAGATATTTTGAACTGACAAATATTTCAGAATTCTTCTTTCAATTTGTGACAAAAAAACTCTTGTCTTTTTTTCGCGTGGAGCACTGTTAATGATTAAAGAGTCTCTACTACATATCTGTTAAATTAACGATAAATAAAGATGTTTCATTTTCTTCCATAAAAACGGCACCCCACACCAAAAAAAGGCCAAAGAGATTTTACGTCACAAATTGAAGGAGGATTCAATATAATTGTTAGTTTGAAATTTGTCAGTGGAGTACCACTTTGGTAGTCATTTTTTGAGTGAAACTTTGACACCCCTTATTTTGAACACAATACGTTTCCGGACCTGCATTTATGGGAACTTTTTTGTTCATTAAAAAGACCCGGAAAAACACCGCCCTTAATCATTCGCACCAATCCATAAGCACCCTGTATAACAGCACTACAACTGAAAAATAAATGCCACAATTCCTGTCAACATTGGATGGGTTTACGGATTTTCTTCAAGAGAAAATTATAATTTCTTTAGGGCTATATCAGAGAAGAACTCATGCTATTGCACCAATTATTATGGATACCTGTAAATTTAGATTGATGGTTAAACTAAATTTCATCTCAAGGATTTTGTGGAGCCAAATTAAGTTGTTACTTTATTGACAATTGCGATAGCAGGGTTGGATGCTGCGGTAATCGGAATTGAAAGCTTTACTAATGGGGATGAATAATCGTATCATAATAATCGAATCTTGTTGGGTTTATATCATCTGATGCCATTACAGTGGGGTTCATGTACAATTAAAGTCATAGTGTGCACATACGAGGATGTATTGATAGCCTAGACCAGTTCCATGCATAAACAATAGCTGGCAGCTTCAAAAGATAAATTTCCATTGCATATGATGACCCATCGGTGTCAGTCCCCGAAAATATCGATGCCAGTTCATGACACGATTTTATCAGACCGTCGAATAGGCCAAAAACGGATATCTGAAGTTCTGAACATTTCCCAGTTAATAGTTGAAAAAAGGGTTACAATTCACTGCGACCTCAAGATCTATTGTGCCCCCTTACAGAGATGTTCTGACCAGATCTTTCATATCTCGCTTTCCAGTTCCAGAGATCTGATGAAATTCAGTATCTGTGAAGGCTTCAACAGGCTAGTTCCTCTCTCTTAGAAGTTTCTCGCTCAGGCATTCTCTCCTTAGGCTCGCAATGTCAAACCAATCCGTGACTAGGTGAATTCTTCCTCCTCCTCACAGAACCTACACTTGTCAGCGTCCGACAATCCCATCCTCAACAGTGCTTCCTACGGCGACATTGTCCTGTAAGAAAGCCAGTGAGGAGGTGTAATTGTTTCTTACCAAGATCCAGATATCTTTTGGATCTTGCTGTTTCAAAGTTCCGAAGGAACTTAGTGGAATGATCCATCTCTGGGAGATTCCCCCAGAGTTTTTACCGCTCGGCTTTCTCCTTCTCCAGAAACCTTTCTTATAGGTACATTTGCCTATACCGCAGAAGGGTTCTGGGCCAATGAGTGACATTCGTGCGCCCTCTTTAGCAAGTGTATTGGCCTCTTCGTTTCCTTTGATTCCTGAATGGCCGGGAACCCGCCGGGAACTTTCATACGAACATGAGAAAAATCTATGTAAAATGGATCCTCTCAAATGTTTGAATGTTGACCAAAAGCGTGAAAGGGTAAAAGCATCGCATTCGATCTGTGCTTGATTTGAAAACAATGTAGACGTCTTAAATCGAATTGTTACTATGGATGACTCTAAATTTCTACGATCTAGAAACAAAGCAACAATAGATAAAATGGCGATACTCTGGTTCTCCAAGACCTAAGAAGTTTCGTGTCAAAAATCTACTGGAAAAGTTCTTGCTTCAGTTTTTTGGGATTGCCATGGAGTAATCATAATTTATTTCTTGTGTAAGGGTACAACAATAACTGAAAATTCATATTCGACATTACTGATCACTCTACGGAAAAAAAAATTGAAGAGACAAAACGCGGCAAACTATCCAAAGTTGTTTTGTTTTAGCAAGACAACGTCCTAGCACACAAATTTCATGTTGCCATGCAAAAAAATTCGTCATTTGAAGCAAGAATTACTAGAACACTTTCTTCAAATGAAAAAAGTATTAAAGGTCGTAAATTTCCTTCCAGAGAATCACAAAGAAATATAGGGAAAGAGTGGAAGTGGTCGAAATGGATGCTTGGAGGAGATCATTGTGCATTTCAAGGAAAGATCACAATATACAGAATGATCTGATAAAACAGTAGATGTGTCTTGAAGGCAGCATTAAGATGTCATACAATCGAAACAACTTGTATGGTATGGACATATACACCGCCGAAATCAGATTGCCGAAACAAGTTCTGGAATGGCAGCCAGTTACAGAGAAGAAAAAGGAAGACCCAGGCATTCCAGGCAAGAATGGCATAGATCAATTAATATCTATAAGCGAGAGAACTTAAACAACGAATATTGTAGAGACCATGGAGGTAAAGGAAGGGGAAGGAGCATAACCTATATTTTCCTTGATGCAAAAGTGTCACATAAAATCAGCCATATTTGTATGGGCAACGTGTGGCGGTGTTTTTTAGGATTCATTGAAGCACCCATTCACTGAATAAGAAACTTTTTCAACTAACACTGAATATCTTACTGCTACAATCTGTAGAGGAAATGAACAAGAATGAGGCACAAATAATAAAATTCATCGTTTAAAAAGTTCGAAGTCGGCCATGTTGGTGTGTGTCCCTTCTTTGTTTTGTGTTGTTTTGTTTACGTGACACTTGTCAAATGTTAGGCCCCTTCTACTTCTTTTATCACTATGGTAGAGACAGAGATAAGTGGCGATTAGGCGTCGGAAAACGTCGAAAGACGTTATAAACCGACATATAGATAGATAGATACACATTTTTTTCCAATAAGGGGGTAATAATAGCTGTGGGGGTCTGGTTTGCAGAGCAAGAAGAAACATTTTTTTGAAAGGACTAGAGACTTTGTATGTCCGCTGTAATAAATGTATCCAATTAAGAGGAGAATATGTTGAGTAATAAAATATTTTGACATTGAAATTTTGTTTGGTACTATAGTAGGCCAAGAATTTTTCAATATAACCTCGTATATTTTTAACTCACCAATCCAGAGAGCAGATAATGATAAGTCCTTCTTCCTAGTGTTATATCCCTTACATGACTAACAACAATTTCCTTCGCCATATCAGCAGTACAATCTAGAACAATGTACTTGTGTTCCCATCTAGCTTGCTCCTCTAGTCTCCTCAGAAACTGTAGAGCTTCAGAAGAGTTACCAATTCTCCTGACTGATGAAACCTGAAAGCTTTCTTTTCCTGGCACGAGGCCTTGGTAGATCTGTTGCAATCGTAGAAGACCTATAAATAATCATATATTTTTATAAAAGAATTAGCTGAAAAAAAAATTCAGAGCCAGTTTCCTTCCATTTTGAACCAGTTACGAACTGGTTATTAACTAGTACCTGAATTAGTTCTTAACTAGTTCACAATAGTTGCCCATAAAATTTCTTTCAGTTCTGTATATCCTGAACATTCCTGTGTATGGCTTATGTCATTTCATACTGGGAGAAACAAAATATGTTTTTTACTCTTACTTTAAAACAAATCCCGGTGTGCTCCACGGTGTGATTTCTCGTTTTATCATCAAGAAACATCTTCTCTTGGATATTTCATTCTTCATTTATCACAAGAGCTTAATATTTGTTTAAAATACAGGGTTTTAAAGTAAACATGAAGTTCAGCGATTTCGCTATATCTAAAGGGTTTTCCAATAAGAGGTGTTATTTTGATATTTGAAGAAAAATGCCATTTTTCAATACAAATGATCGAATGTATACATATTTCATTTTAAAGAAGATGCTATGCCTTAATAGCAAGTAACCACCACGACCACGCCTACAAGACCATATATCCTTTTAATGAAATTTTCCATAACCAAATCGCAAAGTGGGCTGCCCTATGTCCTTGATAGCCTCAAGAATTCCATCTTGGAGGTCTTGGATCGACGCTGTGCTATTGTCGTAGACCTTCTCTTTCATGTGGCCCCAAAGGAAGAAGTCGCAAGGTGTTAAATCACAAGATCTTGGCGGAAACTTTTCCCGCAAAAGATCAATGGTTTCGTTGCTTGTGTGGCACGTAGCGCCGTCTTGTTGAAAGTAAACGTCCAATACTATCCAATTTCGGCCATAAAAAATCATTAATCATCTCTCGATAGCGCAATCCATTCACCGTAACTGTTGTTTCCAGCCATTTTCGAAAAAGTAAGGTCAAATGACTCTGCCGGACCATAAACCGCAACAGTCACACGTTGAGGATAGAGAGGCTTTTCAACAATAAGTCTTGGGTTTTTCCGGGCCCCAAATGCGACAATTTTGCTCTTTGATGAAGCCACCGAGGTGGAAATGGGGCTCATCACTCAAGATGATTTTTCGATGTAACTCCGGATCATTTTCATGTATTTCAACGACCCAATCAGCAAAAACACGACGTTGTTGATGATCGGTCGGCTTTAGTTCTTGTGTTAACTGAAATTTTTGAGCCTTAAGACCCAAATCTTTATACAAAATACAGTGTAATGACGTTTGTGGAATGCCTCGTTCCAAAGAACGACGAGGAATGGACAAACCTGGGTTTTCTCTTCAACACTTTCGGCTACAGCAGCAATATTCTCGGCTATTCTTGAGCGACGTGCACAGGTTTTATTCTTCACATCATTAACTTGTCCCAACATCTAGAATTTTTTCACCAATTTATTTATTGCGGTCCGACAAGGTGCTTCACGACGACCCAAAAATGTTCGAGTTTTACGAACCGTCTCTGCCAAATTTCATCACTTTTTATAGTGAATTTCAATTTTCAATGCCTTCTTGGACGCATGGCGTAGTTTCTACTCGTCAAATGTCAAAAAATTACAGCTTCAAACGTGACATCTACGAAAATAGTGGGCTGTTCAAAATAACACCTCTTATTGTAAAACCCTTTATTTACTGAGCGGATTGATTATTTTTCCGGTGAGTACCGTCGTTCCATACAAAAGGTCTCAATACTTTTTATCAACTAATTCGGAACCAATACCAACAAGTTTTTGTCGGACAAACAGGTTGAATGGAAAAATTTCATCAGGTAGGACTCTGTATTTACCCACGAAATAAAGGGTTTGTCAATCAGAGGTGTTATTTTGAAAAGCCCTCTATTTTGGTAGATGTCAAGTTTGAAGCTATCATTTTTTGACATTTGACAAGTAGAAACTATAATAAAAATGCAACGACACACGCTTCAAGAACGCATCGAAATTATTACACTTCATTATAAAAATGGTGAAAACTTGGCAGAGACGTTTCGTAAAACTTGAACATTTTTGGGTCGTCGTGAAGCACCTTGTCGGACCGCAATGAAGAAATTGGTGAAAAAATTCGAGCTGTTGGGGCAAGTTAGTAATGTGAAGAATAAACCCGTGCACTACGCTCAAGAAAACCCGAGAATATTGTTACTGTAGCTGAAAGTGTTGAAGAAAATCCAGGGATGGATCATTCCACTGAGTTCCTTCGGAACTTCGAGACAGGGGATCCAAAAGATATCTGGATCTTGGTAAGAAGCAATTGCACCTCTTCACTGGCTTTCTTACAGGACATTGTCGCCTCAGGAAGCACCTGTTGAGGATGGGATTGTCGGACAATGACGAGTGTAGGTTCTGTGGGGAGGAGGAAGAAACCCCCATTCACCTAGTCACGGAATGCCTTGGCCTTACGAGCCTGAGGAGGAAATGGCTTGGACAAGAAACTTGCAAGAGTGAGGAACTAGCCTCGTTGAAGCCTTCACAGTTACTAGATTTCATTAGATCTCTGGAACTGGAAGGCGAGCTGTGAAGGTTTTTTGGCCAGACAGCTCTGTAAGGGGACACAATAGACCTTAAGGTCGCAGTGAACTGTATCCCCTCTGTAAACTATCAACTATCAACTAAACCCAGGTTGCTCATTCCTCGTCGTTCTTTGGAATTGAATTTGAAATTGGATAGTATTGATTTGGACAACGTTTATTTTAAACAAGACAGCCCTACGTACCACACAAGCACGAAATCATTGATCTTTCGTGGGAAAAGTTTCCGGAACGTATTATCTTTCGAAGAGGTGATCACAATTGGCCACCGAGATCTTGTGATTCAACACAACTTCTTCTTTGGGGCCACGTAAAAGAGAAGGTCTTCGCAAATAGCCCAGCGTCGATTCAACACCTCAAAGATGGAATTCGTGAGGCTATCGAGGACATACGGCGGCCACTTTGCGATTTGGTTATGGAAAATTTCATTAAAGGATATGGTCCTGTAAGTTTTCCACTATTAACGGCATAGCTTCTTCTTTATAATGAAATAAACATCCGATCTTTTATAATAAAAAATTACATTTTTCTTTGAATATCAAAATATCATCTCTTATTGGAAAACCGTTTATTATACAATTTTTTCTTTCTTCTATACGAGAGCTTCATTTGTCCAATTTACGTATACCCGGAGGTGAAACAACAAAAACGACTGAAAAGAATTCCTTACCATCATTCGAGTCGTAGAGGTATATTATTTTATCCCAGTTGTAATATCGCACAGTATCGATTATGGCTTGATGATATTCCGGTCTCATAGAGATGGCGTAATCCAAGAAACCCGAGGAGGGTGCAAGCACCTTCTCGGGAAACCAGGGAGTTACGAACGGCATCTGGAATGTGTTGCTGTACGAGTGGAGAGTGTCAAAAGAGTCGGGTGATACAGCTCCAAGCATCGAATACACTCCTCTTTGGAATTGATTGCATACTGTCAACACAAAACGAAAGTATATGTTGAGTTATTCGGTTGCAAGTAATGTACAGTGCCGACAGGCGAAATGTTAACGATTTTTTCTATTGTGAATACGTCTCCATCCATGCAGTGGGATTTCCCTAAATCCGCAAAAAATTCGTTATGAAGAAATTTCGTTATACTAAAATTTGTTTCTTCAGTTGGCAATGTCGCGGTCGACTCTACTGATAAATTTAAGTTCATCATTCAAACTTAAGCACTTCCCTTTAGACATTTTCGCACCAAGGCTGTACCACAGAATAGAGGTATTCTGTGTCAAAGCCTTATTTAATCAACTAAAAATATCCAAATATGGTCTGAAGAGACGAGCACATTTCTGTGGTCGGCACTGTACAGGGTCACAGGGTGATCAGAACAGAATTGGTGATCCCTAAACTACAACTTTTTAACCCTATGAGATAGAGAAATAAGAATGGCACATTGCCATCTTTTTCCCAGAAACTCATTATTCCGTCATCTACCGCATTGCTCTATCTTCTTGTTTTTGAGTCATAGGTCAATATTACATTAAGGCAATTTCAACTTTGGTCATCATCTCCGTCAGTCCGTCGCCTCTGTTTTGAGGGTGATATATGACATGTTTTATATTTTTGAAAAGAGGAAAAAATGGTGATTATATTTGAGTAAAAAAAAATATTGTTTCCATAAGAAAAAACAGAATTTTATGTAATGAAGCTGGAAGGAAGCTCAAGATAAAATTAAATTAAGCCATAGGATTCCTTTCGAAAAAGTGTCCTAATAATATTCATTTCAAGTTATAGAAGAAACAGGAACGGAGATAATAATCAATTTCAAGCGGATAACCGGTTATCATTTTGGTTAACCAATTGCATTCAAGCGGTTTGCTTATTTTTTTTTCAAAGTAATGACGGCATGAATTAGCCCTTGGAAGTCATTGTTTGAACCGCAAATGACCCTACTCAAAAGCTGGTTTTAACTTCTGATTATTAGAAGAATAGGGTAATTAGCATAATTGAAGAAGATATGTATTCATGAGCTTAGCCATGTTTCGATTCATATTGAGAAAACTATTTCAACAATTTCAATTATCGGCTTAGTTTCATTTATTTAGGAATTAAACCGATCTATTGAAATCGGAATATGTTGGGAAATCAACGAATCCAATAACTTCTGACTTGTTGATATTATTTAAAATAGAATTGTCCGAATTTCTTAAAGATTGCTGATATTGTTTGAGTATAACCATTGTTTGAGGTTGTTCTTCTAAACAGTGGTATAACAAAACATTCTTTCTTTACTTGGATAATGGGGAAAGCCTTGTGTTACAATTAATAGCCCTCGACTGTTAGAAAAATTATGAACTTGTATTTAACTTCCCAAAAAAGTTTTATTAATAGCAAACTTTATTGTGACGTGTGAGATGTAGCCAAATACCACAGCAATATCACTACATGTCAATTTAAATCCATTGGATAGTGTATTTCTGTATAAAAACTTTTTTTGTCAAGCGGAACATTCTGAAAAACATATGTTCATCGTTACATTGAATCCACGTTTCAAACATCAATATTTTGGGATGCAAGGATAAGCCTAATAATTCACATTTGCAAAGCGAATTTTGTTTTTATTATATAAAACATAAAAAAATATAAATGTAAATTATATTGATAATTGACAAATAACCAGAAACCGCATTCAAGCGACGAGAGCCGAGGGCCGGTTATTCGTTCTAGGACAAAAAGGAGAAAACCAAGGGCTGAACCAATATAACCCCAGTTATTATTGGTTATCCACTTGAAAATGATTAATGGTCCAAATTGAAATTTCCCAAATTTCACTTTTGGCTTACAACTAAAAAACAAAACAATGCATGCACTGTACGCAAACCTAATTTGCGGGTTCATAAAAGCTTCATAAAATATACTACACCTTGACAACTAATATGCTTACTCAGTCTGGAAAGTTTGAATGCGTCTGCAGTATTGATGACATCCACATAGGCTTGCAATTCGAATCTTCTTCCAGTTATATTCTGGTTGTGGTTGAGCATCGCAAATTTGAATGCTGTTTGCACTTCATCTGTTCCTTGCTCGAAGATAGCACCTGGAATATTGCGATTAAATTTTACAGCAATGAACTGGGTGGTATTGCTATATTGTTCACTTGAAAGCTGAAGTTGATTTTTTAAAATAAATCACTGTGCACTAGGCTCCTGTATGAGCGTCTTTCAAGCGGAAATCTTAGCTATTGAAGATGTCTTCATATAATCTAGAAAGAACTATCAGAAGTGTGATATAGCCATACACTCAGATGGTTAAGCTGCTATTAAAGCACTGAGCTCCTACGACATCGACTCAAATTAGAATATTCATTCTATGAACACTTTGAACTGATACGATGAAATGGAATGAACAGTGATCATAACTGCTTGTAAGTTTTCATTTTTTCCGAGAAAAGTATCGACGCTATCAAAATTCTGCAGGAGACTTTTTTTCTCCAGAACTGAATGGTAAACCATAAGAGAATTTTATTTTTCGAAAATCTATCCCACGAAACAGTTTTTGAACGAAAATCATAGGGGTTGTTATTTTAAATCCCTAATAATAAAATTATGGGATTTAAAAAATTTGTGTGAGTAACCTCTACTTAGTGCTTCATATTATGTATAGATTAATGACTCAGTGTTTTTAAGAAGCCGTAAAAAATCAAAAACTGTCAACTCGTCATCGCCTTCCAAAGGTGAAGGGGAGTCGATTTCGAAAAAAATGTATATTATGAACTACCCCTGCTTATTTTCATCGAGGAATCATCTCCCAAAGTCTATAGCATTTGTTTACAGACAACCTGTATTTGAAAGAATATTATTCAGAATTACTCAAATAAAGTTACATCCGAATTCCAGAGGAATGTGCTGTCTAGTTTTTATGTGGAGCATGCTACTAATATCAAATTTCTCGAAAACTTCATTCAAAGTTTGGCGTTCATTCATGTCACTATAGCTTTGGAAGAGGGTAAGACATTTCAATAGAGTTTGGAGGGTGAAAACAATCTAAATGATCTTTCATAAGTTGAAAATGAATTTCACGAAAACTTGGTGAACGTCATTTTATACAGGGTGAAACAAAATCAAATTTTTTACCCTAACTTTAGAACCACCCCTAGTGTGTTTCAGTTGTTCCTCCGTGTGATTTCTTATTTCACCATCAATACACATCTTCTCTTGACATGTAAATTTTTCATTTATAACAATAGACCAATTTTTTGTTGAAGATACAGTAAAACAGTAAATTCCAAATTCCGCCGAGGCTACAACAGTACTTTAACAAACTCAACCTAAAATTCTGACCTAGTCAAAATAAACTGAAAACTAAGTCGCAAACATTACGTGTTTTCCGCCCAGACGCGAATAACAGGTGCAATTCGTCTCGGCAGGTCCTCATTAAGATTTTGAATCAATTAGAGCATCACTGAGATGCTGAAAATTTTGAGGAGTTGGTACGCGAGATCGAATTTTCCTCCCAAGAGCATCCAAACATGCCCAATTGAGTTCAAATCTGTGCTTAGAGCAGGCCAGTTGAATTCGTGGATATCAACCAGCTAAATACTCGGTGCATACGGAACAACTTATTGCTCTAAAAATTCTTTTGTTTTATGTTTTCACTCAGTTTTCAGTTTATTTTCATAACGTTCCATAACGGATTTAAGGTTAAATCTGTTAAAGTAGTTTCATAAATCATAGCCATATTGGAATAGTGAAGTGTTATGTTGCTCTGAAAACCTGTATCTTCAACAAAAATTACTCTATTATTATAAATGGAACATTAAATTGTCAAGAGATAATATGTCTTGATGATTAAATAAGAAATCACACGGTGAAACAACTGGAACACACGAGGGGTGATCTAATGTAAGGATAAAAAAACATATTTTGTTTCCACCTGTATAAAATGACGTACTTCGAGTTTTCTTGAAATTCAAAACTGGTGATTGATTAAGAATGAACATACCTACAACTGAAAAAAAAATTCAATCGAATCGGACTTGAAGTAGCATATTTATAAATTAACAAACTTCATCGATTTATTGAGTGGATCGATTATTTTGCCGGTGAGTGTAGTTTAGAACACACGAAAATTTATAAATGTGAAAAGTTACTAGCTACTCAGTCTTATAAGTGCGATACCTATTGCCTTCAAGGGAACTTAGCTGAAATATTCAATCTACAATCATTGAAAGTTAGAGTCTTTACGCCGGCCATCAGATTGAACTATTATGAACCTTGAGTTTTTCATCATTGAGTGCCATTGAGTTCAACCGTGTCTATTTTCGCCCCAAAGTTCGAAAATTCAGTCTTATTTCAATTCACTTTTTGTCTAGAAACAAGCGCGCCTAAATGCGAACAGAATGAAAAGTGGGTATAAGTTCTTGAAAATATAGGAGATGAAATGATAAGAGAAGGCATATAATGCTTCATTTCGATCTATCTTGTATATTTAGAAAGTGATTTGTAGCTTTTTTTTGAGCAAATTACACTGAGTCAATTTAGTGAACTTTTTTCGTCTTCTACGTATTATCTAATTTTTCATAGCGATCTTGATATTCTCAGTGAAAACTATATAAAAACCGCTTGAAAGGAAGTTCAGTATACCTCCAAGAATCAACCCCTTTTCTGGCTATAAGGGATAAACATTGTTTTTCTTTCCCACAGGATTGCAAAGCCCAGCCTACCAAATTAACATTTCAAGGTGTTTACCTCGGTATAACCTCCAACAAGATTCAAAAATATTCAAATATTCCGTTTTCATGAATGAAAAAATATATTGTGAACTCACCAAGAGGTATTTTATCTCCAGATGCGTCTATGGCGACAACAAATGAGTAAAAAATTAACGCTAAAATACACTGAAAATTCATCTCGCAGATAGTAACAGAACAGCTTCACCTATGGACCAAATCCCAAAGAGCGTATTTCGACGACAGTCGTCCAAACCCTTCAACTCTTTATCAAAGTTCAGATCTTTCAGTTTTATATAGTTTAGAACACACGCGAAAATTTACAAATGTGAAAAGTTACTAGCTACTAAGTGTTATAGGTGCGATACCTATTGCCCTCAAGGCAACTTAGCTGAACGATTCAATCTCAAATCATTGAAAGTTAGAGTCTTTACGCCGGCTATCAGATTGAACTATTATGAACCTTGAATTCTTCACCATTGAGTCTATTGAGTTCAACCGTGTCTATTGTCGCCCCAAAATACGAAAATTCAGTCTAATTTCAGTTCACTTTTTGTCTAGAAACAAGCGCGACTAAATGCGAACAGAAGGAAAAGTGGGTATAAGTTTCTTAAAAATATAGGAGATAAAATGATAAGAGGAGACACATAATGCTTTATTTCGATCTACCTTGTATATTTTGAAAGTGATTTGTAGTTTTTTGAGCGAATTACACTGAGTCAATTTGATTAACTTTCGTCTTCTGCGTATTATCTAATTTTTCATAGCGACCTTGATATTCTCAGTGGAAACTATATAAAAACCGCATGAAAGGAAGTTCAGTTTACCGCCAAGAATTAACCCCTTTTCTGGCTATAAGGAATGAACATTGTTTTTCTTTCCCACAGGATTGCAAAGCCCAGCCTACCAAATTAACATTTCAAGGTGTTTACCTCGGTATAACCTCCAACAAGATTCAAACATATTCAAATATTCCGTTTTCATGAATGAAAAAATATATTGTGAACACACCAAGTGGTATTTTATCTCCGGATTCGTCTATGGCGACAACAAATGAGTAAAAAATTAACGCCAAAATACACTGAAAATTCATCTCGCAGATAGTAACAGAACAGCTTCACCTATGGACCAAATCCCAAAGAGCGTATTTCGACGACAGTCGTCCAAACCCTTCAACTCTTTATCAAAGTTCAGATCTTTCAGTTTTATATAGTTTAGAACACACGCGAAAATTTACAAATGTGAAAAGTTACTAGCTACTAAGTGTTATAGGTGCGATACCTATTGCCCTCAAGGCAACTTAGCTGAACGATTCAATCTCAAATCATTGAAAGTTAGAGTCTTTACGCCGGCTATCAGATTGAACTATTATGAACCTTGAATTCTTCACCATTGAGACCATTGAGTTCAATCGTGTCTATTGTCGCCCCAAAATACAAAAATTCAGTCTAATTTCAGTTCACTTTTTGTCTAGAAACAAGCGCGACTAAATGCGAACAGAATGAAAAGTGGGTATAAGTTTCTTAAAAATATAGGAGATAAAATAATAAGAGGAAACACATAATGCTTCATTTCGATCTACCTTGTATATTTAGAAAGTGATTTGTAGTTTTTTGAGCGAATTACACTGAGTCAATTTAATTAACTTTCGTCTTCTGCGTATTATCTAATTTTTCATAGCGACCTTGATATTCTCAGTGGAAACTATATAAAAACCGCTTGAAAGGAAGTTCAGTTTACCTCCAAGAATTAACCCCTTTTCTGGCTATAAGGGATGAACATTGTTTTGCTTTCCCACAAGATTGCAAGGCCCAGCCTACCAAATTAACATTTCAAGGTGTTTACCTCGGTATAACCTCCAACAAGATTTAAAAATATTCAAATATTCCGTTTTCATGAATGAAAAACTATATTGTTAACTCACCAAGAGGTATTTTATCTCCAGATGCGTCTATGGCGACAACAAATGAGTAAAAAATTAACGTTAAAATACACTGAAAATTCATCTCGCAGATAGTAACAGCTTCACCTATGGACCAAATTCCAAAGAGCTTATTTCGACGCCCGGCGTCAGAGCGCATGAGCGTACCTTTCTGTTCGATTATTTCTCATCGTTTTCCTGGACCCATCGGGATTCGGGATGCATCTGATAATGCTCTGTTAATCTCTTTTCCTTCCCCATTCGATAAGAGCGTCTTATCTTTTAGTCAATCGAAAAGTGAGCTTGTCTTCGAGTTTTCACGTTTAATTAAACTTTCCATCAAGGATTAAGAGCATGAGATGAAATCGATGGTTTTGAGATTATTGAAAAATCACCTACTTCATTGTTCTATTTCAGGTATACAGGGTGTGTCAAGTTGAATTGGGCAAATTGATTAAATTTCGAAACGTTCATTCTGGATGGTCAGATGGGGTACTTTCTACTCCAGAATGGGGAAAACTGATCTCGTTTTTAGAGATCCAATGTGGATAAGAATGTTATCGAAGAAAATCTTTTGAGAATACACAAATCGTCCAAAATCTTGGCCTCCCAGATTTCTCAAAAAATGAATATTTGTTCTGGATATCAGATATTTTTAGATATCTATTTCATCTGCAATATACTTGATAGAAATTCAATAGTCCTTAATACCTCTCCTTCTTTCAATCAACTGGCCAATTAATTATAAGACTTGAAAGAGCGAAGGATTTGCTTCGTTTGACCGAAAGCGGTGGATTTCCCAAGATCGTGTTTTCTGACTAAAGAATGTTTCCACTTTAGAACGATAGAATTCACCTGATAAACTGTTCATATGAGAATCTTAATCATCGGTTGGCTACCAGGAACCAGCAGCCGCCACAAATGTATTTTTGGACCTGTGTAACCGCGAATGGACGCTCTACATTCGTTTTCATTTAGCCTGGCGTTAAAGTTAATGCAACATATTATCAGGAAAGTGTTCTTAGGGCTGC
Source organism: Propylea japonica (assembly GCA_013421045.1). NCBI lineage: Eukaryota > Metazoa > Arthropoda > Insecta > Coleoptera > Coccinellidae > Propylea > Propylea japonica. The sequence continues at coordinate 97,949,189 of CM024239.1, forward strand.
TTTGAAGCCGTGAGTAAACAAAAATTTCAGTCGCAGACCATAGACGTTCCAACAAGACTCTGCACCAGCTCACAAAGTAAAAGTGAGCCAAAAACGGTTGAAAAACAACGTTTCGAACTTCATTTCTACAACAAAGTGGCTTCTGAATTGGCCAGACGTGAATCTATGGAATCATTCTCTCTAAGCCGTTTTGGAAAGCAAGGTCTGAACTAAAAATTTAAGAAAAGCCCTGAGCAAGAGCCTTTAAGAGCTCGTTCATTGATGGAGCAATGAGACTATCACCTCAAAATTTTATATGGGACTTGAGATTGATACCAAAAATATAGAAGCAAAATTCCAGCCAAATCGGAATTATATTCTGGAATTCATTCAGAAAATGAAATATGTAAAAAATACATAATTAAAAAGTAATAATTTTTTGGTTCTGATTATACGAACCTCTTGAAATTTTGCATGAACATTCAGCAAATCAGTCTCCATTCACAAACTAAATTTCACTCGAATCGGATATCCTGTTATGGAAGTATGAAGTTTCTTCTTTTCAATATTCCAATTGAATTTTCTATGGTTATGTGTTCACTATGGCCACGAAATTTTGCATGAGGATTTTTATGAGCATCTTGCATGTGTTTGCAACATTTCATTTCGATTGGTTTCGTTTTGTCTGAGATATTGAGGAACAAAAATTTTGAATAGCCATATTTTATGGAACACCCCGTATGATTTGGTTAACGAACTTAACCGAGGCATTTGGTACCCGAACTCACCCTGGAAATTTCAAGTCTCTAGGACAATCCCTACGAAAGTTATCGTGCTAACGGCCCAATGAGCGCTCAAAAACCAGCCTCCAGACGCTGAAGAAAGCCATTGATCGTGAATGGATTGAAATACCGAAAAGTTTGGTTCGAGCAAGACAATAGTCACTGTGAGAAATAGTCATATCGATCCAAAGTGAATTGATTCTGAATTTTTTAAATTTTTTCACATTTTCTGGACATAAAAATGAATGAAAATCATTTTCCTAACGGAATTCATGCCCTCCTGAATAGGTAATACTTAGAATGCCGGACCCTGTAAGTATTCCATATTTGCTCAATTGGATTCATGTCTGGCGAGTATCCAGGCCAGTTCTCTGGATTTGTTTTCTCGAAAAATGTTTTGAACAATTCGTGTGCGGTGTGATGAGGCGTTATCGTCCTTATAAATCAGATTTTCCACGAATTTGTTGCACAGAGAAACAACAAAAGGTTCAATTTTGATTTCTACGTAGATGGCACCAGTAATTCCTTCAACAATAATAGGAGGGGCACGACGAAGGAACTTCAATTTCCTCAGCACATTTTTGATCCTCCTTTAAAAGACATAACTTCTTGGCAAAATTGAGTCGCTCTAGTCTGCCTGTCATCTCCAGGCCCTTTCTCGTCGACTATCACTTTGTAAAACGTTACTCCATTGTGGTAAAAGCCAGTCTTGGTGGCGTTCTGCCAACGGGTTGCTCTATGTCTGGGTGATAACCGAGTCACTCTGAAAGGTCTTTTTTTCAACATCCTATAAATAATGTATTTTCGGATCTACATTCATGAGAACTTTTCTTCATGAAATGATCCGAGGAATCAACCCTTTCATTTTTCGGTGTTATTCTGATACACCTTGACCTTGTATTTAGTATATTTCACGGACAATCTACAAGGTCTCGTTCTTCTGAATGAGGAATGAAGAGACCCCAGAAATTCTTGTAGAAAGCATATTACTCTTTTTCTAACTTCGAAAATAATGTCTTGTCGACAAATTTTTTATTAAATTCTTAGGAATGCTATAATATGCATTGCATCTGGCATCTTTTTCTGCTTTTGTTTCGGTGCATCATGGGGAAGCCCAGGAGAAGGGAATACAGGAAAACGAATATCGAAGGAAAAATTCTGGATGAAAAATCATTAGACTCATTCCTACTACTTTTATATATTTCATGTAAATTACGTCAGCTTGTGTCATTTATTATTTGGTATAAAATTTCATTTGTACTACATTCCTTCGAAAACAAGTAAATAAGGAAACAATGACATATATCTTCTTTTATAATGGTCAAGAATACAATCCACATTCGATATAGTTAGGAAACAAATCAATAAAGAAAACCGAATGATATCATCAAAAATATCCCTCAATTCAAAAATCCAAGTATCACAATAACAATCTAAAAAAGAAGTTTTCCAGTTTAAATTTTATCATTGTGGTTCATTTTTTGACAATTTCATGACACGAAAAGAAGGAAATACCAAAGAAAAATGTAATTAATATTAGTATTTCGTCCATTTATCATTCGGAACCATATATGATATGATAAAGCATGATTCGTTTTGAACTCTTAGAAGTGAAGATTTCCATCATCTCTTTAACTTTCTAGCTACAGTGAATCTATAGATATATGTTCATTTTTTCCCGAATATCTTCTCCTATTTAATGACAAAACAAAGTGTCCAACATTAAGCTTGTTCATTTCGAACACTAAAGTCTTTAATTGAGTATTCTAAGGAAGATATTTGTTCTTGTAACTCACTTCCTCTAAACTGGGATTTCTAATTCAAATAACTACTAGGAACTACATCAGTTCAACAAGTTACAAGATAAACCTATGGCGAAATTAAATTAACTAATCTAGCTCTCCGGCTGACAATTTTTGTACGATTTCGGATATACAGCTGTAGCTACCAGCTAGTAGTCCGGTTATTCCAAAAATAATAAGTAGAATGTCTTTGACGAGAATGATGTTTCCTGGACCGAGCTCATTGGGCCATTTGACGCACAGTTCCATGATTGCTGGAAAGGCTATTCCTAGGGCCGACAAGCAGAAGGCTCCGAAGAGGAGATGAACAGTCCAAGAAGTGGGATTGTCAGAGCTAACACAACTGTAAAAAGAAATTGAGATGTAACAGAAATTTACACCGATATAAACTATATCTTACTGAAAAACTTACTTCTACAATTTTTGGAAGGTCCAAGATTTTTGGCAATGTGAGTATTTTGAAGCCAAGAAATACAGAGTGCCAGGAAAATGTGGGATATCTTCAGGATTCAAATAAAACATAAAAAAATAAGATCGCAAATTCCCAGTTTTTTTCCTAGCGGCCCTCCTCACGGAGATAAGTTCTCCTAAGTGAAGGCACTGGAAATCCGGTTACTGGAATAAATTACAAACTACTCAATGCAAATACATACAGGGTGTCTGATTTGTTTCGACAAACTGAAATGGGTGATAGATCACATCATTTTTAAGCAAAAAAGTTCCTATGCTTCGTTTCCGAGATACAGGGTGTTGAAGTTGAAAAAATAATTCGCGTTTTCTTTAATGTTTTGACTGCTTCGAAATCCTTTCATGAAATTTCTTATACAGGGGTTTTCTGGGACGATAAATTCAAAATTGTGGTCAATTTGATTCTATTTTCTAGAGGGCGCCACCGGCAACCATTTAAACCCATGTAAACCGTTGCAATCTTTGTGCTACCCTGTACACCGTTTTGGAATTGAAAAATCGATTCTCTCATCCTTTCACTCAAAAAAGGTATCCCTCATCGAAGTCGCTAGGAGTAATCGTTTCAGAGAAAAATGCATTTAAAACCAAAGGGTCCCAAAACTTCTCCGAAAATTATTCCCATTCAAATATTTAATTTAAATTCATTTTTAAAATTTCTAAGGGTGAAACGCATGCGGATTTTCTATTGCCCACTAATAAGTAGAAGTGATATGCTATGTAATTGTGGTTTTAAGTGTTCTGAATATTCTTTTTCCTGAAATATTGAGTTGTTGGGATTCATTACGAATACTGAGTTTTTTATTTTCTTCGAAGGTACCAACTTCTTGCAATTATTTGGAATCGGTCGAAGATATTAAAGAAAACCCTGTATCTCGGAAACGAAGCATTTTCGGATCCATGTTCATAGGATTTTTTTGCTTAAAATGATGTGATCTATCACCCATTTCAGTTTGTCGGAAACAAATCAGAAACCCTGTATAAAGGGTGTATAAAGGCTATTCAAATTTGAATGAATCGTGCGAAGATTCTGCGACTAATACAATCTTCACAGTACAAATCGCTATGGTGTGATGTCACTTGTCATGGAAATGAAAATATCAAATTAGTCATGTATTGAGGAGCCTGTCTAATCAATATAACATTCGGTATTCCAATGTTATAAAGAGTTTTCTAATAGGAGAAGAGGTGTTATTTTGAATAGCCCGCTATTTGAACGTTTGAAGCTCATTTTTTGACTCTTAACGAGAAGAAACTACGCCATTAATAAACATGGAACGATACACGCTTCAAGAAACGCATTGAAATTATTAACATTCACTATAAAAATAGTGAAAATTAGGCAAGACGGTTCGTAAAACTCGAACATTTTGGGTCGTCGTGAAGCACCTTGTCGGACCGCAATAAAGAGATTGGTAGAAAAATTCAAGCTGTTGGGAAAAGTAAGTGATGTGAGAATATAAAACCGTGCACGTCGCTCAAGAACAGCCGAGGGCATTGCTGTTGTAGCGAAAGTAATGAAGAAAAACCAGGTTTTGTCCATTCATTTGATTAATGATTTTTTATGGCAAAAAAGTATTGATCTGGACAACGTTACTTTCAACAAGACGGCGCTACGTGCCACACAAGCAACGAAACCATTGATATTTGGCGGGAAAAGTTTCCGGACCGAAGAGGTCTCGAAGAGGTGATCACAATTACCCCCGAGATCTTGTGATTTAACAACTTGCGACTTCTTCCTTTGGGGCAACGTGAAAGAGAAGGTCTACGCCAATACCCCGCGTCGCTTCAGACCTCAAAGATGGACGTGAGGCTATCGAGGCATAGGGCAGCCACTTTGCGATTTGGTTATGGAAAATTTCATTGAAAGGATATGGTCCTGTAAGCGTAGGTCGTGGTGGTCATTTGCCTCATGTTATTTTCCACTATTAACGTCTTAGCTTCTTTTTAATGAAATAACACATCTGATCATTTATATGAAAAATGACATTTTTCTGTGAATATCAACATAACACCTCTTATTGGAAAACCCGTCAATTCAATGATTTGACATCATAAAAATAAGAGGACCTCTTAAAGTACTGCCTTAAATTTAAATTAGCTTTATCAGTTTGACAGAGGCGAACTAGGTTGTATTTTCACCCGTATTATAAGAAGAAAAAACCAATTTGGATACATTTCACGAGAGAGGTCAATTCTTTAAATTTTTTATTTTTAAACTCCTTTAGTAATAACCAAAAAATGGCCATGTTTTTCAACATAACGGTTTATTTTATCCACAATGAACAAATGTACTTTTTCTTCAGCTTAATGTTCAAGGCATCTCAATTTGTTCTGTTTAACTCTCCATCATACAGGGTGTTAAAAATATCAGTATTAAAATGTAGAACCTACTCCGCCCAAGTGACAACAAACAAGATAATTTAAATTTAAGGCATTATTTTAATATATTTATAACTGTTTATCAAGTCAAATTTCCATTAAATTATATTGAATATGTATAGTTTAAATTGTATTCCAGTGAATACATTGGATTTACTTTATAGGAAGGGCCGCTAGAAAAAAAATATGGGAACTTGTCATCTTATTTTGTTATGTTTAATCTGAATTCTGGAGGTTTCCCACATTTTCCCGGACATCCTGTACACCTGACTTTAAGACATTCAACATGTCCATGTTCTCAGGTGGTGGTAGGTAACAAGTAAAGTTGTCGAAAAAATGTTATCATTGTCAGGAACAAATCGGGAAAATTGAAGAGGACACTTTGACTCTTTGAATAGCCATTACCAGTTATCAAGTGTATTTTCAAGTGATCACTTACAAGTAACTATCACAGAAGCGATGCGAAGTACGTATTCCCATAACATCAACTTTCACTTCCTTCTAAATGTTTCAAAATGTAGGTTTTCCACATGATTTCAACTGGCACGTATCCTGGTAAACCGTACGAGATGAAGATGGCCAGGGAATAAAGGATTCTGATCGATTTGGCTAGACTGAAAGAAAAGACAAATGAGAAATGATTCTATTGGGAGTAAAATTTGTTATAGATTATGCGATGAGGAGAGTTGTATCACTGTACCTATCAACATTAAATTTTTTTGAAACTGACCTGAGCTGATGCTTTTTCCTCAAAATTTTGTATAGGACTTGATTGGTACTAAATATATGAATGCAAAATTTCAGTACAATCGGAATTATATTCCGGAAATTATTCAAAAATTGAATTTTGAAGAACTCGTTCATTATTGCAGCAATGATGTTATTACCTCAAAATTTTGTATAAAACCGTATGTAAAAATCAATAATGAAAAGGAAATGGATTCTTTGGTTCTGATGATGCAATCCTCAAGAAATTTTGCATGCACATTCAGTATATCAATCTTCATTCATAAAAAAATTTCACTCGAATCGGATATTTTGTAATGGAATATAAAGATTCTTCTTTTCATATTCAATTAAATTTTTTATGGTTCTGTTGACACCATGGCCACAAAATTTTACATGAGGTTTATTATGACCATCTTGCATGTGGGCAAATTCATCCCTATTGGTTGCGTTTTGTTGAGATATTGAGGAACAAAAAATTGGAATGGTCATATTTTCTGGCACACCAGTACGATTGGGCTGGTTATTAAACTTAACCGAGGCATTTGGGAACCGAACTCATCCTGAAAATTTCAAGCATCTAGGAGGAGTCTTTCCAGAGTTATCATGTTCACGAACGGACGGCAGACAGAATTCATCATCAGTGAGTCGAATCTTATCGTTTGAGTACATTTTCGGATCAAAATTAGAAAATACAACATTTGGGCAAACCGATATAGCACTTGTTCGTGTGGAACAATCGTGGTTATTTTTTATAGGTTTTTGAATATGATACTTCGAGGAAAAGGAAAAAAAAAGTGTTTCTTTTTGATTCGATTTTACTTTGGTCCAGGTACTGAATTAACATAAGTTTGTCACACGTTTTTTACCATTATTCCGAAATTAAATTCGATATTTAGGATGAAATACCACTATTTAAATCTATGGAGATGATTACCCTTCAGTAGGGTCCTGTAGCGGTCTTAGAAGAACAGAAGATTCGAAAATCATCACTTGGAACGCCAGACCTGGTTAAAACACCCTCCTGGTCCAAGAGCAAGAATTACGTATTTTGTATCTGAATATTGAAGGTATTTATTCGAATAGTTTTAAGTTTCAATTTTGTAAAAACGGTGAGGCAGGGTTTTTTCTACTGAGGTTTTTCCCTGTGCTCTGGTATCATACGACAGAATAGTATGGTACCCCCGTTTTGCACCAACCTCAGCTAGGGACTTTTTTGTTTCATGTATTGTATTTTGTTAGCTCTCAATTCAAAAGAATATATATATATATACTGAATTAACGAAAAGTATACAGCTCAGAAAAGAAAGATATTCGGCTTTCTGTGAATCGGCAAAATGAATCAGTTGAAATCGGATGTGGTATTGTGGCATTGATGTTTAGAATAAATACTTACAACTCATGTGCCGGAAAATTCAAAGTAATACTGGCTTTAGAGAGATCTCCATATTTCCAGTAGCCAACAAATCCCATTCCAACGTAAAGCACAGTAACGAATACCATGCCAATGTTGAGAACACGCAATATCCTCCGAAACCTTTAGGTGTTTTCATATTGTTCTCCAAAGCTATCACCTGAAAAGAAGAAAAATCATTGACAATAAACTCAGATAATAATTAATTTCAAACTATTCAAGTTAGCCTGTGAGATATCGATTGAAACATAATCTGGGAGGATTCTGCATTTCTAGAAAACTTTTTTTGGTTTTCACTCAGTCTCTGAAACAGAAACAAAAAAATTTTTAATAAGACGAAATACAACCAGCGTAAATCCTTGCACCAATTTTGACTGTTTTCAGAAAAAACTAGAAAAAAAGGAAATTAATGAAATGTATAACGTAACGTTTCGGTGTCTATATCAGACTACTTTCATTAATTTCTTTTTTTTAGTTTTACTGTTAGGCTACAATTTTTTTCAAAACCAATTTGGTACTAACAAATTAGTGCCGGGATTTATGCTGGAGCATTTCATCTCAATTAAAAATTTTTAATTGTTTCTGTATCAGAGACTGGAAGTGAAAACCAAAAAAGGTTTCAAGAAATAGCCTGTGAAAATTCATCTGTCTTCCTACGAGAAAATTCTTCGTGAATCTTTTCCCACATAAACCGAATCAACATGATAAATTTAATTCCCACCTTCATCTATTAGCACTTATTATGATTAGAATATACTCACGAAGGCTGTTTTCTGTACGATAAACGGTTGCGGAGATATTAGCAAAAAACTATGTTTTTTTCAATTTCAATAACCTGTATCTCGAAAACGGTGCATTTTAGAGTTAATATAGAATCTTTACCATTTCAATTGTGTTTTCTATGCCACGTAGGTACCATTCCATAAACATAGGCGGTTCCAGAGGGGGAGCTTATGAGGAGTTATTCTTAAATAAATTCGAGTAAAGCCCTGAGCATTGCTTTTGAAAGCTCGTAAATTGGTGGCGCAAAATTTGTATAGGACTTCAGAATGATACTTAATATATGAATGCAAAATCTCAGCACGATTGGTGACTATCAAGCCAAAAATGGTCTCTAACGAGAAAGTTCGACTCACTGATGACGAATCCGTCCGCTAACTAATAACTTTCGAAAAATTGTCGCGATTTAGTTCCTTAACCAGCCAAATCGTACATGGTGTTCTATAAAACATGGCTTTCAAAATTTTTGTTCCTCAATATCTCAGACAGAACAAAACGAATCAAAATGAAATTTTGCGGTCCCAAGATAGGTTTCAGTATCGGTTTAAGTGTTTAAGAATGCAAAAAGGTTGATTCTAATAACAATTATGTCAGCGTTCATGAAAAAATACTTTTTTGCAACCGTTTGGAAGTACTCACTTCCCGGACGCTTTTTCTTCAAGGAAGTAGCATTTCCCGAACTAATCCGGGAAGTATGATTTTAATGAATGCGGTTGATCCTACCATAGCAACGAAATAACAGATGAAATAAAATGTCAAAATTTTATAGCAATACGCAATAAAATATGAAATAAGCAGCATCGATAGTGCTTCTTCACGGATGCCAAAAAATATTGTAACGCAACACGCCCGGAAATATTACCCGCCTACGGCTCTTCCTAGAATTTTGTTTACTAGTAAAAAACCTATTTTCCGGACTTGGTACGTAAATTACTATTTCCAATACTTACAACTCCTACAGCTTCCAGTGCGAACAAAGTGGTACCAAAGAAGAGGGAAACGTATACAGAGTTCCGAAAGCAGGTACTTCACTGATGTCAGGTAATCTTGAAAGACATAATAGCAAACTACACCAAACGAAGCGAATGTGATCACATTGGCCAGGGTGGAGAATGGCGCCAGCAATTTGAGATTTCTTATACAATTGATTAATACGAATGGGACGAATGTCATCAGAATGTACTGCGTCAGAGTGAAGTCGTTTTCCGTATATTCGTCCGCTACAGCTTTGATGTTTTTGGCTACGAAAACTATGTAGACACAGCAGATTCCAAGTTGGTAAACGATGAGGAAGAAGTCTACCAGCAACCTGAAAAAATGAGAACAGATCTCAAATGTGGGTGTTATAATAATAAACGGTTAACTATTTATTGCATTATAAAATATTTTTTGAACTTTCTGGCATATCGATTTACCATTATAAAGGATTTCCCAATAAGAGGTGTTATTTTGAATAACCCGCTATTTCGGTAGATGTCACGTTTGAAAGCTGTCATTTTTCGACATTTTACCAGTAGAAACTACTACGCCATTATTAAAAATGGAACGATATACGCTTCAAGAATGCATTGAAATTATTGAACTTTACTATAAAATGGTAAAAATTTGACAGAGACGGTCGGTAAAATTTAAAATTTTTGGGTCGTCCTAAAGCACTTTGTCGGACCGCAATAAAGAAATGGTGGGAAAATTCGAGCTGTGGGGCCGCTTAGTGATGTGAAGAATAAAACCCGTGCACGTCGCTCAAGAACAGCCGAGAATATTGCTGCTGTAGCCGAAAGTATTGAAGAAAACCCATTCCCCGTCGTTTTTTTTTGGATTCGGCATTCCACAAACGGCACTACACCGTATTCTGCATAAAGATTTGGGTCTTAAGGCTTATAGAGTTAAGTTAACACTCTCCTCTCTATCCTCAACGTGTGACTGTTTGGTGCCGTTTATGTTCCGGTGCAGTTATTGGACCTTACTTTTTCGAAAATGAGGCTGAGCAACAGTTACGGTGAATGGATTTCGCTATTGAGGGATGATTAATGATTTTTCATCGTTAAATTGGATAGTATGGATCTGAACAACGTTCACTTTCAACGAGACGGCGCGGCGATACGTGCCACAGAAGCAAACGAAATCATTGATCTTTGTGGGAAAGTTTCCAGACCGTGTTATCTCTCGAAGAGGTGATCACAATTGGCCACCGAGATCTTGTGATTTAACACCTTTCGACTTCTTATTTTGGGCCCACGTGAAGAGAAGTCTAAGCCAATAGTCCAGCGTCGATTCAAGACCTCAAAGATGGAAATCGCGAGGCTATCAAGGACATAGGGCAGCCACTTTGCGATTTGGTTATGGAAATTTTCATTAATAGGATATGGTCCTGTGAGCGTGGTCGTGGTGATCATTTGCCTGATTTCATTTTCCACTATTAACGGTATAGCTTCTTCTCTATAATGAATGAACATCCGATGATTTATATTGAAAAATGGCATTTTTCTTTGAATATCAAAATAACACCTCTTTTGAAAAACCCTGTATAAGAAGGATTTCTATGAATAAATTTCTGATGTGAATTTCCACCTGTATAAGTATGGTTTATCGTTTTTATCCGATTGATTGTGTTATGTTATTTCAACAAGTTAAGTTGTGATGAGGAGAAGCCAAGACTTTGATGTGTCTATTTTCAAGTGATGATGATATTGAAAAAACTGCATAACTGAAAGTACTTTCATGATCAATCAGTTCTCTGAAAGAAGTTATTCTCCACCACGGTAATTTCCATTTAACCACCATAGAAAAAGTCTTCAACACTCTGCAATTCAGATCAACAAGTAGTCATCTGTCGACTTACGGAAGCAATTATTATGAGAGCCCAATATACACTTAGGACTTGGGTAGATGCTATTCAAATGTAAATGAGAAATGTTTTTTGTTTCATGATGGCAGCCTCTGAGCTATTACTTCAGGTCTAGTGGCATTCTCGTTACTTATTTTCATCCGAGAAAGATGACAGGAATCGAAAAAAAAATCACACTGCTCGTGAAGTCAATTCTAGACTCATTTTATGCTTATTTGTCAATTTCAGGGCGAACAATTGTTGCATAATCGTGCCGTTTTTATTATGTGGTTTTTATTATCGAAAAGGACTTTTATTTTTGAATGCAATTAGAATACCTATACAAAATATTCGATAATTCATTCATGGAAAGAACTACTACCAGAATATTCTGTATACTTAAATTTTATATTAAATTCATATCTATTATTCATATTAAAATTGATGTCCATACATCATAATATCAACTATACAGGGTTTTAGTTAGTGAATACATAAGTGCGACAAATTTCAAGAGGTGCTCAGTTTTCAAGTGAAAAATGACATATCTTAACGTAGCGTAGCTACTTCATAATTTATTAAAGAAACGATCAAAATGCGTTAAGTTATAATGTTCTATTTTTTGGATAAAAACGGCTTCCCTTACAAAAAAAAGTAGGGCGGAAAGATTTTTTTGTTACGAATCGAACGAAGAATTGAAAAATGATTGCTTGTTTGAAATATCTCAGTAGAGTACAATTTTTTAGTCAGTTCCCAAATACTGTTTACAACCTCTATCTCGGAGAACGAAGGATTCACGAACAAAAGTAATATAATATAATGTCATCATTTTTTTATGAAGAATCACCTCTTGAAGTTTGTCGAACACATTCTTATTTACAGGTAGTCCTGTGAGAGTATAAAGAAAATTGACTTCTTTTAATGTTCTCTCTCATGTATAATGTTAAGTTTATCTCATATTTCAACAATGTTTTGAGGGATTGGTGCTTTTTGATGACATTCAAAAGTAAAGTAATTACAATTACAATTAATTACAATTTCTACTCAACGATTTGAATCCCGAAAACCATACTGCGAAAAAGGATTAAGCTTTCAACTTAGGTCATACATTTATTTTTCGCAACGTTGTAATTTGGTTGATTTTTATGCATAAAATGAAAGTTGGATGTTGATATTATAGATATCACTGTCAAGTACCTAACTGTATTTTATAAAATTTCTACTCACGGTGAAAACCTTGCATATGGTCTAAGGCACTGTGGTCCTGATTCCAGTGCAATTTTCATGGATTCTGGGTATGTCAATATGGGTACCCTGTATCTCTTACATAGTGTATATTGAGCTTGAACCTGAAAAACAATTACTTTCATTTACATAAGCAGTATATTAGATTTATTTCGACAGAAACATAAATTTCAGTAGTAGGTTTATAATATTTAAAATAATAAAAATCGTTGTCAATTTTCAGCAATTCAATCTGATTAAATACGGATATTTTATACAGGTGTTCCTAAATTGAACGTACAAACAAAAAGGGGAGATTCCTTAAGTGATTTTAAGAACAAAAGTCTCACAAATATGGGGTCGTAAACGTTTCGTTTTCGAGATACAGAGTGTTGAAGTTTGAATTTTTTTCAAGTTTTTTTCTTATAGTATCTACACTTTACAAGATATTCAACTGAAATTTGGCCGTAGATATTACAATTGAGAGTTCTCACCACGTGACATGGCAATTTCGGTAGAAGATCTACAGGGTGATATTTTTCTGGAACACTGTCACCTGTTCTTTCTGCAGAACTTTTTTTGGTGAGCAACTGTTAATTTGAAAAAATGTAAAAAGAAGCTTTGTTCTTAAACTAAACTTTTCGGTCTCTTGTAGTTTTGTCGTATCTACAACGATTTCGAAAAAAAAAAATTTTGAACGATTCTCTCGAAATCCTAGTGAAAATCCAAATTATGATGAGAAGGCCACTTTGTAAGCTGTGGTGAATGAATTCAGTTTCAGTTTTTATGGAAATTTTCCTGATCTGTAGCGATGATTCATAAAGATTCGATAAACTCGTATAATCAACACATGTTTTTGATTAAACTTTAACACCCTGTATCTCGAACGTTTGCGACCCCATGTTTATGGGACTTTTTTTTTTCTTGAATTCACTTAAGGAATCTCCCCTTTTCGTTTGTACGTTCAATTTAGGAAGACCCTGTATATTTTATGAAAACTAACGGACAATACTGGAGAACATATTGAACAGAATCAATAAATGAAATTTTTATCGATTTTGCTATATTTATTACTAATATTGTCTTTTTCACATTTTTCAGTTCAATATTGTTAGCTCTAGTAAAAAATGTGCTGACCAGGTGGTTCCGAATCTATTTTTTTTTATGTCTACAATATCGATATATTTTTGACAAGATAGTTAATAGTACATTCAGTAAAAACTCAACTGAAAAAAAAATCTGATAGTTCCAATAGATCTAAATAAGTTTAATTTTCGAATGATTTATGATTCAAAACTGCAGGTTATGTATCTCATACATAGTCGGCAAGATTATAATCGTTTCAGTGATGTGTCTGATTCCCTGCATCATACGTTTCTATTTTCAGGGATGTTCTACGTACACCTAAATACTCACTAAAATATGAAGGCAGTATGTACAGAGCGCACCTATCACAAATGTGAAGACTAAGCCATTGACCATTCCTGCATTCTTGAACGCTTCTGGCATGGCCAGAATGCCCGTTCCGAGGCATCCTTTCAATAAGTGGATGAGTGTTTCTCCATTCCTGAAAACAAAATAAGATTTCAGAGCAGTCAAAGTACAAAGAACAACAAATTTTGGTAGTTGAAACAACATTTTTTTTTCATTCCAAATTCTGTTAACGATTGAATCTCGATAAAAATTTTAGCTTCAGTTCTATTTCGATATTTCAAAAAGGGGAGTTCATCGGACATTGAGAAAATATGCAACTTATTGATTGAGCTGCTCAAAAGATAAGAAACTAACAAACTTGTGAAAAAAAAGTAGGATATTCTTGAAACTAAGGTACAACGAAATTTAGAGTTCGAAGAACTAGGATATCAAGCAAATTAGAAGACCAAAAAATGAAGAAATTGATAAATGACATAGGGCAAGTGTGCCCATGTTGGCACCCTTAACGAATTATTCACATATTTCATTAAGGAAATATTTTTCTATGTCATCGATTGTACAGATTTACTGCTACTCGTATGTAGTATGCATTTTTATACATAGTATCGATAAAATTTTCAAAAATTTGGATTATAGCACTTTTTAAAATTTGGCCACGGGTGCCATCATAAGATCACGTATGTCCTTTGATGGCATATAACTTAAAATAAAATGATATTATTCATTGAAATGTTTTATTGAGGAAAATAGCAGTCCTATTTCATGCAAATGAAAATATAAGTGTAGAGGAACTAAATTTACATTCTTTGGCATCGTCAAAATAAAAAATATAATTTTTATACGCAGTTGGCAGTGGTGAGAGTTCTTGTATGATTTTCAATGATCTCAATACTTCACTCGAAACCATTTTCATTATTTTCGGATACCACTAATATTTCTTGCGAAGTACCACGCTTTGGAGGAATCGTCTCTTGATCTTGTTTTTTTTTTCTACGATGGCACCCTATGCTATCATAGGAACACTCTGGCTATGCCCATCATAAGCATAAGTAACATATATTTTTCAACAAAGCGAAAAAGGTACTAAAAAGACGAAAAAACCTAAAACTTTCACACTTAAAGAATTGTTATAGAGTGATTAAAGGAAAGTAAAATGATTTTTTAAACAGATTTTTTGAATATCCAAATAAAACAAAAAGAATGGAATAACTATCATACATCAACACCTACCGAAATGATTGAACTCTTATAAAAGTCACAAATTGCCACGTATTCAAGGTGTAACTACGTATCAAGCGTAAATGCCATCTGGCTTACAAACTCAGTAAATATAAGTTTGTTTCAGTTGATGTTAACAGACTTCTTTGAAGTGTGCCATCAAAGCAGGATGCCATCATAGGCATACTTCCCCTACTAAGTTACGAAATAACTAACTAAACTGATAATCAAGCAACTTAGGAACTGAATCTAGGCAACTGAAGAACTGAAATACTAAAGAACTAGAAAACTGAAAAAACTAAGATTATAATAATAGAATGATTATTCAGATCATGGAGATATGCCATTTTTTCAAGAGTGTGTCCTTAAGTGGGGAAAATTGTTGATAAACTCCCACGTAATTCTGATTAATTTTGGAAATACTAAACCAATTCGTGAAATGCATTGTTTTCCCCGTTTGTTATGTATAGAGAATAAAACTATGCTTTTTGTTGATAGAAGTTCCTAAACGATATAAGGTTCACTAGTTATCAAGTATTCTAAGTTATGAATAATATATCTTGAATTTCAATGATGCCTTTTCTCCAAGAACGAAATTATTTTCTGACGCTCGTTCTACTTAAAAGAGTACTATATCATTCCTTTTTTTAATTATTTCTATTTCAGAGACTGGGAGTGAAAACCTAAAAAGTTTTATAGAAATGCAGAACCTACCAGGTTATATTTCAATCCATATTTATATCGTTCTGCCCAAATGTCTGTAATATTCGATTTCTGAGCCGAAAATGGTCTCAAACGGAGAGTTCGACTCCTTGATGACGAGTTCGTGATCAAATTATATTCTGTCCAGGGGGTCGTCCGTCCGTGAATACGATTACTTTCGAAAGGATTGTCGTTGAGACTCAAAATTTTCAGGGTAGGTTCGGTTTCTAAATGTTTTCCAAATGGTACAGGGTGTTCCATTAATTATGGTCATTCAAAGTTTTTGTTTCTCAATATCTCAAACAAAACACAACTGATTGAAATGAAAATTTGCGACCACATGCTAGATACTCATGAAAATTATCTTTCGAAATTTTGCAGACATAGCCTCAACAGAACCATAGAAAATTCAATCGAAATATTGAAAGGAAAAATTCTAATATTTCCGCAACAAAATATCCTATTCGAGTGAAATATATATTTTGAGGGGGAAGATCCTTATACTGAATGTTCATGCAGAATTTCAAGAACATCGCATGATCATAGCCATATAATTTAATTATTTTCTAAATTATCTGTTTTTTTAATAATTCAGAATTTGTCAATTCGATTGAGCTGAAATTCAGCCATTGAATGTTCAATACCAATTCGAAGGAGTACGCAAAAATTTGTGTTGGTTGTGTTAATACAACCATAGAAAATTCAATCGATATATGAATGAATGAAAAAACATCCGATTGAAATAAAATCGAGTTTAAGGATGAAAATTTGTGAAGTGAAATGAAACTTTTCAAAAGAATAGTGAAATCAGAACCATTGAATTTTGATATTTTCACATAATTTTCTTTTTAATTTTTCATTTTTTGAATAATTTCCAGAATATAATTGAGATCGTGATTTTGCATTCATATATTTAGTATCAATCTCAAGTCCCATACAAAATTTTGTGGTAACAACCTTATCGATCTACCAATGACCGCGCTCAGGGTCTTTAAAAATTTTTATATATAATTTCGCATTAAGTCCAATATTCGATACTGTATACGTGTACGATCACGGGTTTTACATATTCATGTTCATTATAATTTCATTCAAATATTGACCCACATCGAACAGATTACTATGACGATGTATTGATATCTACTAAATTTAAACTTAAATAGATCAATGTTACATGTTCAATGACAACTAAACATCAAACAAAATTGTTTTTCTCCAACCATCAAAAAATGTTGACATTTTTGTACTATTTTCCAGGTGCAAAAGTCATAAATTTCCTTACCGTACAAATTCACTCGTTACTTAGCAACACTTTTAATCCTAGGATTAAAAACGCTACTTTAATCCTTGGATTAAAAGTAAATGCATTTGAAGTCTACTTGACAATCACTGTCATGATTCTGTGTTCAAATTCATAACCAAATTATGAACGATTTTTCACTAAAACCAATTTTATTGTAATTTTGACTTGGTTGGAGAAAAAAGTATATATTATTCGGATTAAAAGTGCCTATTTTACCTCGCAATTCTGCATTCGCTCAGCTGCGCCTCGCAACTGCAAATATTGCTCGTAAAAAAATATGCACTTTTAATCCTTATAATATAATATACTATTGTTTCTATGCTGAAAATTTTCTCGTCAAAATCATGAAGGTTGATTAATTTAGCTTAACAAAGGAAAATGGTGGAAATTATTGGGCCAATGACTCAATTCTCGGAGACTATGAATTATTATCAGTTAGTTGCCATACGAATTGGATGTGGGATGATTATTTCAAACCGCACAAATTCCAGTAATCAGTCAATTATGCAATTTGAATATTTACGATTGCTCATAAGCAAAATTCACAAATACACACAAGATACGAAGGGAAGTCTACAATTTCGTGGAATAGAGGAGATACCCTAAATATCTACAAATTAAGGGTATAGGGGAAGTATGCCTATGATGGCATCCTGCTTATGATGGCACACTTCAAAGAAGTCTGTTAACATCAACTGAACAAACTTATATTTACTGAGTTTGTACGCCAAATGGCATTTACGCTTGATATACGTAGTTACACCTTGAATACGTGGCAATTTGTGACTGTTATAAGAGTTCAATCATTTGGCTAAGTGTTGATGTAGGATAGTTCTTTCATTCTTTTCCATTTTATTTGGATATTCAAAAAATCTGTGTAAAAAATGATTAAACTTTCCTTTAATCACTCTATAACAATGCTTTCAGTGTGAAAGTTTTAGGTTTTTCGTCTTTTAAGTACCTTTTCGCTTTGTTGAAAAATATATGTTACTTATGCTTATGATGGCATAGCCAGAGTGTTCCTATGATAGCATAGGGTGCCATCATAGGAAAAAGAATCAAGATCAAGACGATTCCTCCAAAGCCTGGTATACTTCGCAAGAAATATTAGAGGTATCCGAAAATAATGAAAATGGTTTCAAGTGAAGTATCGAGATCATTGAAAATCATACAAGAACTCCCACCACTGCCAACTGCCGTTGCAGAATCAACAGTGAACAGAAGAAAAAAACGAGGAAAAGTTGGAACCCCTGACATAAAAGAAAAGAAGTTGGAAGAAGAAGAGAAGACAAAGAAAGAGAGAGAGAAGCCAGCTAAAAAGTCAAAAGACAGATGAAGTTCGTAGAGGAAAATGAGGCAAATGAAGAAAGACATTATGACGATGATTCAGATGCAGTTTGCCTTTATTGTTATAAGCTGTTGTCCATGTCTCGACCAAGGAAGAATTGGTTGCGTTGCCAGAAATGCGCCAGCTGGTGCCATGCCGAGTGTGCTAGTGCAAATCATATTCGTATGTGAATTGTGCGTATAAAAATTATATTTTTATATTTTGACGATGCCAAAGAATGTAAATTTAGTTTCTTGACACTTATATTTTCATTTGCATGAAATAGGACTGCTATTTTCCTCAATAAAACATTTCAATGAATAATATCATTTATTTAAGTTATATGCCATTAAAGGACATACGTGATCTTATGATGGCCCGTGGCCAAATTTTAAAAAGTGCTATAATCCAAATTTTTAACGATTTATATTGAAACTATATATACGAATGCATACTACATACGAGTAGCAGTAAATCTGTACACTCGATGACATAGAAACATATTCCTTTGATGAAATATGTAAATAATTCGTTAAAGGTGCCAACATGGGCACACTTCCCCTACTGGGTGTCCCAGTAAGTCTGTTCCAATAGATTATCCCAGGTATTTCAAAATTACCTTATATATTTTTTGCATTCTTTGTTTTCTTCTCGAAATTACCTAGTAAACAATGTATGACACATTGTATTTTGTATTTTCTGATTCGATGGATAGAACGTCATTTGAAATTTAGAATTCAAAGAATTACAGTAGGCAACGATATTTTTTATAATCTTGATTTCGACTTTAATAATTATTATTATTATTAAAAAGTGGTGACATTTGAGTGAAAATTGATAATCCACGGTAACATGTAAATACAATATTTCCATTCTCGCGGATTTACATTATTGAATGTTACTCTGACAAGCACAAAAAACATTGGGAACTGTCAAAGTTGCAAAAAATAATGTATTCACGTGTTTCCATAGATTATCAATTATTATTGAAGTCAAAATCAAGACTATGCAAAATATCTTAGCCTACTTCAATTCTTTGATATTGAAATTTCAATTGACGTTTTCTCCATCGAATCAAAAGTGAAATATAAAGTGTGATACATCATTGAGAAGGTAATTTTGAGTTGAAAACAAAGATTGCAAAAAATATACAAGTTACTTTATCAAATAAAAAAATCAGTGTCACTTCCGGTCAAACCAGATGAAACTTCCTCTAACGAATTGCAGAACATAAAATTTTCAAATCTGTTCGAAATGGCTGAAATAATCCATTGGAACAGACTTACTGGGACACCGGGTATACATCGAAAAAAAATTAATTAAGTGTTTCATTTTATTTTTGAACCTTACATTCTACGAATTTTTTGGCCCCGCAGATTACATACATTTTCAACTTCACCCATAGAAAGAAACTAGATGAAAAATTTGACTCAAATGAAAAAAATTCAATAAGGTCTTTTTATGTTATATCATAGGTCAGATTTTGGAGAAATTTCATGATGCACAGTGTTATCATAGGACAACTATATTTAATAAGTGTAATGTAGCTAATTTGTTTTGTCTGGTACGCTTATCTCTAACCGTTTTGAGACACGAACTTGACTTAAAGAAGGTATACTCACGTTGTTGGATGTTCTACTTTACGATATAAATGTGGATCGTAATCGTCCTCGCCACTGACTTCTTCTTTGTCTGTGCCATATCTGAAATATAATAAAAACATATTATTGGATTATTATTTCGGCTATTTTAATTATAAGGATTGAATAACTTCGAATCAAATCTATAGTCCATTCACGAAAGTTTGAGCCGTCGGTTGGCCATCGAAATTTGGCATATTCCACTGTGTATATTGAAATTTTAGGTTATGTTTTTTTATTTTCTGTCAGATTGATACGCAATGTTGTCAATATTGCATAGAGTTCTCTGATAACTCGCAATCTCGTCGGACAAGGCCGGTACATTAGGCAACGTTGGCTTTATTTTACGTTATGACAGCAAATACTGCCAACTTCAGATAAATAAACAAACGCCTGCTATGCGCTCAAACTTTTGTGAACGGACTATAGATTTAGTCTAATGGAACATAATATGGTCGCGGTGAAAATTGATCATTCCGAATAATTCTACATTCACTGAATTGATGTATTTTCTTACTAAATAGGATGTCTACATTCATAGGTCCGAAAGGAAGAATAATAAGACATATTCGAAATATTGAAACAATTTTATCAGGTTTGTGCCTGTTTATTTCAATTTCCTCTAGCATGATTACATAAAATAGAGGTTTTTCCATTGAGAAGATTCATATTTGAACATCCTGAAAATTTTGCGTCCCCTTGTACTCATTCATGACTTCATTTTATAATTTACCGCTCGTTCTACTTAAACGAGTGCTATAGGTATCGTTTTGCCCAAATGTCTGTAATTCTCGAATTTTAAGCCGAAAATGGTCTCAAACGACAGGATTAGACTTCCTGATGACGAATTCGTAGTCAAAATGAATTATATCCATTGGCCGTCCGTTAGCACAATAACTTTGCAAGGAATTGTCCTAGAGACTTGAAATTTTCAGAATGAGTTCAGGTCCCGAATGGGTCGCTTAAGTTCGTTAACCAACTAAATCGTACAGGGTGTTCCATAAAATATGGCCATTCAAAATTTTTGTTCCTCAATCTCTCAGAAAATACGAAACCAATTGCAATGAGATGTTACGGCCAAATGCAAGATGGTGGTAATAAGCCTAATGCAGAATTTTGTGGCCATAGTGTGAACAGAACTACAGAAAATTAAATTGGAATATTGTTCATGCAAAATTTCAGGAGGAAGAACCATAGAATTTAATTTTCACAATTTATATTTTTTACATATTTTATTTTCTGAATTTTTTTCAGAATATTATTTCGATTGTTTTGAGATTCTGCATTTATATATTCGGTATCAATCTCAAGTCCCATATAATATCTTGAGGTAAAAGTCTTATTGCCCACCAATGAACGAGCGCTCAAAAGCTCCTGCTCAGGGCTTCTCTTAATTTTTCTTACAAATATCATGAGAACGAAAAGACATCATCAGGTCGAAAATATGATGGTAGGTATGAAAGATATATTTTCGGTAACCGTCCCGGAGGTACCCACTTCCAGGAAGTTTTTTCTTTGAGAAAGTAGCATTTTCCGGTCTAGTCCGGAAAGTACGTACTTCCCGAATTAGAACGGGAAGAATCACGTTGCAGTTGATCATTACCACAGCAACGAAATAACGGCTGACAGTTCATATGACATAAGTCTTCAAAAGTTTACAAGTGCTTTGGTCGCAATTCGCAATAAAATATGGAAAGCAGCAGCTATACAATTATAGTGTTAAAACACGGCCCACGGTTCGTCTTAGAATATTGTCTATTTGTCCAAGAAAAACCCAATTTTCCGTTACGCAAATTACTATTTGTTTCAAATCAGATTATTCACTGCTCCAAGCACCAATCAAGACAAACGCGTCACTACCTATTGTTTAGAACGAACCACAAAGATTTAAAGATAAATTAGGGGCATGAGTTCAAATCGGTTGGAATTACAGTTCGCTCTGTCATTCAAACCACTTCTTCTCGGGAAATTCCAGAACAGGATAATCGAAAACTGGGGGCTTCTAGTAATGATTGAACTTTTTTCCTCATCAATCTTCGGTTATCGTCCATTATGAGGTAAAATCAGTTGAAATGTGTTAGGAATTTTGGATCTAAACTTTTTTTATGAAGCGCTCGTTCTACTCAAACGAGTGCTGTCTCGCTTAGCCCAAATGTCTGTCATTTTCGAATTTTCATTCAGCCGAAAATGGTCTGAAACGATAGGGTTCGACTCCCTGATGACGAATCCGTGGTCATATTCAATTCTGTCCGTGAGGCCGGCCGTCTGGCCGTAACACGATAACTTTCGAAGGGATTGTCCAAGAGACTTGAAATTTTCAGAGTGAGTTGGGTTTCCAAATGCCGCGGCTTAGTTCGTTAACCCGTCAAATCGTACGGGTGTTTTCCATAAAAATGACAATTCAAATTTTTGTTCCTCAATATCTCAGACAAAACGAAACCAATCGAAATGATATTTGCAGCCACATACAAGAGGGTCATTATGAGCCTCAAGTAAAATTTTATAGCCATATTCTAAACAGAACCATGAAAAATTCAATTGAAATATTGAAAAGAAGAATCTTTATATTTCCATAACCAGATATCCGATTTGAATGAAATCTATTTTGTCAATGAAGGTTGATATACTGAATGTTCATGCGAAATTTTTACAGGATCACATCATCAGAACCATAGAATTCAATTTTTTAATTATTGGTTTTTACCTATTTAATTTTTTGAATAATTTCCAGAATATAATTCCGATCATACTGAAAGTTTTCATTCATATAATCAGCGTGAATCTCAAATCCTATACAAAATTTCGAGGTAATAACTTCATTGCTCCACCAAGGAAGAAGCGCTCAAAAGCACCTACACAAGGATTTTTTTAGTTTGTTCCTAAAACAACGACGTTTCTCGTTTACCTATTCATGTTTTATGAAAGTGCTATATTTGACCTCTTTGGATGATTTTATTACTATTAGATATATTATAACGATATTAATGAATGGTTTATCGGATCAGAAGTCAAACATTTAAGGACTTTAAAATCATGTGTATTCTTTATTGCCACCGGTGGTGTCTCAGTATGTCATGGATGACCTCCTGGATGAGAGTATACCCATGTTGACTGACCATTCATGAAGAAGTTTGTGGACGATTTATTCTGCTTAGTTCCCAGGGATGGACTCGACGAGGTTGTCAGAGTTTTCAATACATTTGATGATACATCAGATTCACGACTGAGACGGAGGTGAACTCTGAAATGTCTTTCCTTGATGTCAAGTTGATAGTGAGCAATCAAATAATAACAACTGATTGGTTCACCCAACCTATTTCCTCTAATAGATATCTCAATTTTCACTCAAACCATGAAATGAAGCACAAACTAAACCTAGTTACTGGCCTAAAAAACCGGGTCAAAATATCTGTGATGCATCCAAATACAATGATGCATTACAAAGGTTGAAGGTGTTTTTACTGAAAACTCTTACCCATTAAAATTAATAAATAAGATCTCTATAACACAACACCTTTATTGAATGACATTGTACAACAAGAAAACCAACCACTCAATCAGGTCAAAAGCTCAATGGTCAATTCAGTTACTACAAATTACAAATTACACATATAACAAAATAACATCAAAAATTGTGTCACTCTTCAGTGGAATTAATGATATAAAAATCATAAAACTGTGCCCAACAAGTTGAGGAATATTAGTGTTTACCAAACTCAAAGACAAGGAAGAATTACTCAATAATGTCAATACGATTTACCGTATCAACTGTACGTCATGTGAGGCTTCATATATAGGGCAAACAGAAGACGCCTAAAAACAAGAATCGAAGAACACCAAAGAGATACCAGAGCCCTAAAACAAACAACAGGACTGTCGAAACATACTGTCGAGACAGGCCACATCATGGACTTTGAGGACGTCACTATATTGAGAAAAATTCAAGGACTTAACAAAAGATTGTTCTTGGAGTCTGTGGAAATTAAATGTGTCCAACAAACATCAATATCAATACGGATGCTAATTATGTAAACGACATCTACTGTAACATCTTAGAACTTCTGAACAAAAGAAAGACTGGACATCTGGAGTTAGCGGGGTATCAAGAGCCCTATCCAATGAAGAAAAAGAAAAATAAGTTCAGTGTCTTCCGTTGGGTCGTCAGGTTGCCTAACCTTACTTGCCTGATCGTAACATAATTGTACTAATACGCGAGTTAAGAATTGTAATTTGTTTAATTTAATCTATTTTGTCATAGTCTAATAAGTCAATATTTAAAGTTCATCATTTGAAATAACAGTGAATTTTGGCAAAAATCGATGACCTAACAAAAAAAGATGTAATGGTTAAAACAGTAACTGATGACGCCATAATTTCATGGTTAGTTTTGAAAATATAAGGTCCTGTCGATCAAAAATTTCACATTGAGTGTAAGTTTTGTCAATTTTCTACTTCTGTTAATATTTATGTCAATTTTAAACTTTTTAGTCAATCCCTGAAGAAGTTCCAAAGAAAAGGAACGAAAGCTTGGATCAAATCAATAAAGAATACACATGATTTAAAGTCCTTAAATTGTTTAACTTCTAATCCCGATAAACCATTCATTAATATCAAACGAAGTCGAGATTTCTACCCTATAACGATATTGTCTAAAAAGTAGCCTTGAAAAAGAAACAACTAGTTCCGAAACGTCGGTGTTATTTCAATAATAATAAAAAAATTAGATTCGAAATTCCCAATATATTTCAACTTATTTTTTCCTTATTATTCTAAGGAATGGATCATTTTACACATACCATCTCAGTTTTATACCGGTGTAAGATTTGGATGTGAATAAAAAATAAATATCCGTAATAAAATAACTGTCATTAAAATCTCAAGAAAAATTTGGCACTGTTAAGGACGTCGATCTTTGAACTGCTCGAAACATCTGCCAAAATTCGTCCTAAAGTTTAATGGGAAATTTTCGATTCATTTGGCAACACGAGAATATCACTCAATATACATTTAATTGAAGCATGAAACTTACTTTTCCCCACTAACATTCCGCAGTTTGAGTGATTCATTCTCCATGGCTACTCCACCTATGGATAGTGTCCTTCAGAATATACAATACGGCACTTTTTGCACTATAACCATATGTACTTTCATTCGATCTGAAATGGAAAATATTTTTCTTTTAAACATTATTTCAAATATATACAGTAGGTTCAACAAAAACCACACTTTTTGACAAAAATAATGGTGTTATAATAAAACTAATGAAACAGGTATAATAGTACCTGTACCGGGTGTCCTAAATACGTTTTCTAGTGAGGGGATCTCAGAAACCCGATGATCTAGAACAAAATGAGTGGAATATTTTCGATTTTTGAGAGAATTCATTTGGAAAAAATCTCAACCTTCTAAGTCAAACCGTTTTCGAGCTATAAAAGAAAATTGGAAAATGGCGTCAAATGAAAAGTTCTCATACTTCTTTATTACTGAAGTTATGAACATGGAACTAAAATATTATACAGGCACTTTTTTCCGTAGAATTTATTGAAGTTACCAATCTTTCCTTATTACATTTTGTTCTAGCTCATCGGATTCCCTCACTAGACAACAAATTTAGGACACCCGGTACACAAGTCACAAAGTACACAATACAAATACAGGGTGTCTCAAAACTCGACGTCAACCCGGAACCAGATGAAAGGGCAAGTAATGCTGGTTGTCAGAAAGAAATAAAAAAAATCTGAGTTGCATGATTTCAAAATAATAGGCATTTTAAAGAACAGAGAAAATTCTCCTGTTGCCACAAATATCAACTTTTCCCACTTTTTTTTGCTGTGTAACCCTGAATAATGCTTGTCTAAACTGTAACCGAAATTTTGATACCAGCTGCTCTAGGTTTCAGAAAAATAGGGCTTACTTCTCAAAATAAAAAAACAATTGCCTAGTTTCAACTGACTGTATTGAAAAAAAAATGTACTACGCAAGTTTGGCATGTTTTGTCAAAAGTTGGTGCATTTAGTAGGTATTCCAAAATGGTATAATACTTGGTAATTTGTAGCTACCGTAGTTCGAATTCGCTTTCGATTGCCTTGGAATACACTTTTTCTTTAACTACTTTCTAGTGAAAAAAGTTCAATAGATTCAAGTCCGGTGTACGGGCAGGCCACGAGATTGGACCGGAACGTCCGATCCATTTTCCGGAAAAAATGTTTCCAGAAAAAAATTCCAGAGAAAATAATTTTCCCAGAAAAATGTCTCCGAGAAATTTCTCTGGAAATTTTTTTCTTCTAGAAACATTTTTTCCCGGAAGATGGATCGGACGTTCTGGTCCAATCTCGGGACCGGCCCGTTCACTGGACTGGAAGTTAGCCCTATTTTTATGAAACCTAGAGCAGCTGGTATCAAAATTTTGATTACAGTTTAGACAAGCATTATTCAGGTTACACACAAAAAAAAAGTTGGAAAAGTTGATATTTGTGGCAACAGGAGTGGAAAGACTGTCACAGGGAGTGGAATTTTCTAATGCTTTTTTTCAAATGCTTATTATTTTAAAATCATGCAACTCAGATTTTTTTTATTTTTTTCTGACAACCAGCATTACTTGCCCTTTCGCCCGGTTCCGGGTTGACGTCGAGTTTTGGGACACCCTGTATAATACATTATCCTCACATCAAAATATCGAGGAAATTATCCGAAGCCAGTAAGTTAAAACGACAAAGTAAATTTCTATCTTTATGTATCTAACTGTTATGGGTTGTCCGGGTTTTTCATTATAATTTGACCCCCCTTTAACTTTGTTACTGAAGGAGATACAAAAAAATGTTTCGTATAAAAGTTTCACGAAATCAACTGAGGTTTTTTGATATGATTCAGAAACTGAAATATATACAGGGTGGCCAACATATTCATGACAACTTCATTTTTTCAAATGGAATACCCTGTATATTTTGCATATTTGGCTAGCTCTTTTTCCTCTAATTTCGAATATGTAACATATGTTGGTCTATTTTTATTATTCTGAGCACCACAGAGTTTCAAATTTCAATAACCATCTGGCATAGCGCTTTGGAAGTTCGTGAATATTTAAGTGGTCAATTTGATCTTTGGATTGGTAATGGCGCACCCATTTTATGGCCACCAAATAGTCCCGATTTAACACCGTTGGACACGTTTTTATAGCAGTTCCCGAAGGAAAAAATTTACTTCAGCAATAATGAGAATAATATTAATGATATAAAATCAACCAATATTAAACCCATAATTCGGAACAAATCCCGTCAACGCACAAAGAATAATGATAATATTGTAATGATTAGAACAAATTTTGAAGCTTTAATTTCTGACTTGAATCAGAGCCATAAAAATGCTATCAAAAATAGTCTAAACAACTTGAGACAACTATATGAACTATGTGTATTGAATGAAGGGGTCATTTTGGGCAATTTCTTAGTTGATATTATTCTTACCATACTACCATAGTTTATCATTTGCATTGGTTAAGTGATTGTTTAAGTATTTATTTTAAAATAATTACTTTTAAATAGATTGTTTGGATATAAAGAATTTCGTAGGTATTTCAATATTTTTTTATCGGTGTCATCATTTCAAAACTTTGAAACTCTGAAAATTGAAGAGACACATCTACGCATTTATATTCGAGATCAGGAGGAAATAGCCTTTCAAAAAAGGAAGAATATACAGGACAGGGTGTCCCATTTGAAAAAATATAGTTATATTCAATGTTGTTCACCGTATATCTTCCCATTGACGTTACTATAACTCCAAAAATGAGCATTTTCAGTAAAACGCACTCTGCCACTTGTAAATTATTACAGATCTTGGCAGGTGGTTCTTAAAATTTGAAACTCTGTGGTTCTCAGAATAAAGAGATAGACCAACATATGTTACATATTCGAAATCAGGGGGAAAAGAGCTAGCCAAACATGAAAAATATACAGGGTGTTCCATTTGAAAACATAAAGTTGCCATCAATATGTTGGCCACCCTAAATATATTTCAGTTTCTGGACTCATATCAAAATACCTCGGTTGATTCCGTGAATTTTTATACGAAACATTTTTTTGTATCTCCTTTAGTAACAAAGTAAAAGGGGGGTCAAATTATAGTGAAAACCCGGTACATCGAATTAAACTATCTTTGTTACTTTTACAAGTTCATTTGATTTGGTAGAAATAGATTAGGTACTAAAACTTCAGATAATATATCCCTCTCATTGAACATTTCTCCCAAATTTCTCGATTTTGTGTTTATCAACTGTTTATAAGTTGATTTAATTTTTTGGGGATTACTTTTGAGAATGAAGATATTTTGTAAAATTCTGTTACGTAGGATATTAAAAAACTAAGCCATTTTGTCTTTGTTTGATCAAATTTATCAATGGAAATTTTTTAAGTAAATACAATATAATTCCAAGGCGTTTCTTCCTATTTTGATGACGATTAAAGGGTGTTCCAAAAGTCCCGAAATGTGAAATTATCGACCAAAAATACTGCTCAATCGATTCTTCGGGCGACATTACTATAAACACCAGTATCGATCAAAATTCCGATTTTCCACCAGTGTACAGAATAAATTCACCATTTCCAGACTTTTGACACACCCGGTATAAACAGATTAATCCCAAACTGCTCGCGAACGCGATTCCGCTGTAACCGAATGAAACGTTATAAATGCAAATGAATTTTCATTCACCATCTTGGTATGCAGTTCCTCAATTTCTAATTGATGGGTCATCATAACGTCTATCTAATGTATCATCAACTATCAAATAACTGAGTTTAAAGCAAGTTAAAAGTGCATTTAGTCAATTTAAAAGTGCACGCGTGGTCTGTGATAAATTGACTGGCGCAACGATTCATCAATATAGTTCTTGTAGTTTACTCAGAGTGAGAGTGATTTATGCAGAACCATTACATAGCCAAGTTTTGGGGGTGCAAATGCTGTAATAATATACAGGGTGTTCCATTTGAAAACATAAAGTTGCCATCAATATGTTGGCCACCCTAAATATATTTCAGTTTCTGGACTCATATCAAAATACCTCGGTTGATTCCGTGAATTTTTATACGAAACATTTTTTTGTATCTCCTTTAGTAACAAAGTAAAAGGGGGGTCAAATTATAGTGAAAACCCGGTACATCGAATTAAACTATCTTTGTAATTTTTACAAGTTCATTTGATTGGTAGAAATAGATTTAGGTACTTAGTAAAATTCAGATAATTATATCTCTCTCATTGAACATTTCTCCCAAATTTCTCGATTTTGTTTTTATCAACTGTTATAAGTTGATTTGATTTTTGAGGGCATTACTTTGAGGATGAAGATATTCAGTAGAATTGAATTCTGTTAAGTGGGATTTAAAAAACTAATCCATTTTTGTGTTTGATTGATCAAATTTATTAGTGGGTTTTTTTAAGTAAATACAATATAATTCCAAGGCGTTTCTTCCTATTTTGATGACGATTAAAGGGTGTTCCAAAAGTCCCGAAATGTGAAATTATCGACCAAAAATACTGCTCAATCGATTCTTCGGGCGACATTACTATAAACATCAGTATCAATCCGAATTCCGATTTTCCACCTGTGCGCAGAATAAATTCACCATTTCTAGACTTTCGAGACACCCGGTGTAAACAGATTAATCCCAAACTGTTCGCGAACGGGATTTCGCTGTAACCGAATGAAACGTTATAAATGCAAATGAATTTTCATTCACCATCTTGGTATGCAGTTCCTCAATTTCTAATTGATGGGTCATCATAACGTCTATCTAATGCAGCATCAACTATCAAATAACTGAGTTTAAAGCAAGTTAAAAGTGCATTTAGTCAATTTAAAAGTGCACGCGTGGTCTGTGATAAATTGACTGGCGCAACTGATTCATCAATATTATAGTTCTTGTTGTTTACTCAGAGTGAGAGTTTATGCAGAACCATTACATAGCCAAGTTTTGGGGGTGCAAATGCTGTAATAATAGACAGGGTATTTGGTAATTCGACGTGATTCTTCGATGGGAATATACTAGACGTCATTTGCTGCAAAATGCGTAAAGTGAAGCATATTCCGAAAATCTGTGGTTACGAAGATATGGCGATTTTCCAACTTTTTCGAAAGTTTCTGCTTCGTTATCGAAAATAAATAATTTTGTGAAAACTTCTTGACTCTAAATATTCATTAAATATTATTTTCAAAGTTAAATATATGGCCCTCATTTTTTGCGAAAACGTATTCACTAAAAATTCTGATACCCGAGATATACAGGGTCATAAATAGCTGCACCTGTTTTCCTCATAGAATCTATATCGAAAAATCGAGAATTTCTATGAAGAATTTAAGTTCTGAGCAGGAGCTTTTGAGCGCTCGTTCATTGGTGGAGCAATGAGGCTCCAAATATATGTGGGTAAATTCAAAATCTCAGCACGATCGGAATAATATTCTGTAAATCATTCGAAAACTGAAATACGTACAAACTTGACAATTGAAATAATCAAATCTATGTTACTGATGATCTGGTCCCTTTGAAATTTTGCTGAACATGCAGTATATCAATATTCATACACAAAATGAATATCATTCGAATTGGATATCTTGTTATGGAAATATAGAGATTCCATTTCAATTCAATTTTGTATGATGCCATCTTCTTGATATTTTGCATGAACATTTAGTATATCAATCTCCGTTCAAGAAATAAATTTCACTCGAATCGTATATCTTGTTATGGAAATATGAAGTTTTCTTTTCAATATTCCAATTGAATTTTCTATGGTTCTGTTAACACTATTGCCACAAAATTTTGCATGAGGCTTTTTACGAGCCTCATGCATTATCTTGAATCTGCCTGCAGAAATTCATTTAGATTGTGTTGTTTTGTCTGAGATATTGAGGAACAAAAATTTTGAATGGCCATATTTTATAGAACACCCTGTACGATTTGACTGATGAACGAACTTAGCTGAGGCATTTGGGAACCGAACTCACCCTGAAATTTTCTAGTTTCTCAGACAATCCCTTCGAAAGTTATCGTGTTAAAGGACGGATGGACAACTGGACGGACGGCCGGCCCGACGGACAGAATTGAATTTGACCACGAGATCTTCTTCAGGGAGTCGAGCGCTATCAATTGAGATTATTTCCGGCTCAAATTTTGAAATTTACAGACATTTGGGCATAACGATATAGCATTCGTTCAAGTAGTTTTAGTATAGAAAAGTATCATGAACTGGGTGTAAAAACGTAACGAAAAACTTCTCTGTTTCGTTTGCTTTTAAAAAAGGTACATACGTCAATAATTCCTTCATGTAATCCAAACCTTTGGCCGGAAAAACGAACAGGTAACATAGTTTTTCGAACCATTTAGCACTTAAATGAAGACATACAGTTGTAGGAAATTGTGCTCAGCTAAGACATATAAATGAATATTCACATCGTTTTTTAGCCACATCTTTTATGGTCAACCAAGATTCAAATGAACAAACCAAGTTAGTAATCCAAGCGGAAAATTGTATCTTTTATTGCGAAATATATATATAGACATAATGCCACAATCATGCTCTTTATCTATTGGTTGCTCGACGATTATTGCACGTTCACAAGAAGTTAAGGTTCGTAAAATCATTAAAAAGGTTCTATATTGACTAATGTGACTGTGAAACCACGTGTTTCCATTTTAGTCGAAAAAAAAGATAGAAAATCCAACAATGATCATAACCAAAATATGATATTAATTCTCAGATAACATATTTTTCAGCATCAATACCTTTTTTAAAGTTGAGGAGATGGTTCTCATTTCTTTCGAAAAAGTATTCACTGAAAATTCTGATATCCCGAGAAATTCAGGGTAGTAAATAGCTGCACCTGTTTTCTCCATCAAATCGTGATGAAACAATTGACAATTACTCAAAAAAGTAAAATGAACTTGGTGTACAAATGTAAGGAAAAATTTACATTTGTACGTTACGTTACGGGCCATAGTTCGAGTAAAATAGGGGTGGGGTGAATAGGATATTTGAATGACTCGAAAAGTCTGTTACTTGTTTGGTTTTCCGGCCATAGTTTTTATATCACGAAGGAATTACTGACGTCTGTACCTTTTTGAAAAGCTAACGAAACAGGGATGTTTTCCAAACATTGGTTCACCAAGTATATAATGCTGTTTTGAGTAATTCTCGATTCTTTCACCCTAATTTTATGAAGAAAACAGATGCAGCTATTTAGGACCCTGTATGTCTCAGGTTATCAGAATTTTGACTGAATACTTTTTCGCAAGAAATGAGGATCAGCTTTGAAAAAAAAAATCATTGGTTATTCAGAGTCGAGTAGTTTTCATAAAATTCATCATTTTGGATAACGAACCAAACAATTTCAAAAAAGTTGAAAAATCGTGACCATAGATTTTCGGACCATGCAACCATGCGAATGACGTCTAGTATATCCCCTTCGAAGGATCACGTCGAATTACCAAACACCCTGTATATCAATTCATTCAGTAATAGGTAAATTGATGCGACGGACCAATTAAAAACAGTCTTTAAAATAATATACAATGAGTAATTCAAAAATGTAACTTGCCGTATATAACAACTTTGTGAATCGTGAAGCAAACAGTATGTACAAGAAAGGATCAGTTGAGCGATTGAAATGAAATGCTTGGAGAGTTTTCTTTCGATGCAATGCCGTAAAATTGAAGATTTTCAATCCACACATACACATCGCTTCAGGTGCACTCTAGGGATGTTCACGAAGATCCGAGTCATATTGATACCTGGTTGTGTTTCTCCCAGAAGGGGATACACCAAAAAACTCGAAACTAATCAAGAGAGTGCTTTCTCGACAAATCATCCAAACAAGTTGCTGCCCTTGCCAAGAACGATTTATGTCCAAAACACCACCCATCTAATGAGTTTCTCGAATAATGTGGGTCTCCAATATTATGAGTGAGTTTCCCCAATAATTCGCGAATTGTGGAATCAATATCGAAATTTCCTGGAACTTTCTGATCTCATCCAATCACCTCTTCACTCGATAATTGAATAGCAAAATAATAATATGTTTTCTCACAAAATTGCGTTGTTAGAATAATATCGAAATTTGCCATTTAAAATTTCTACCTAGCAAGATTTGTTGTTTAATTCATGTCAAACCTAGGTCAATAGCTATTCAAAATTAGAATAAATAACATTTTTTTGATTGATAATTCAGTTATAAAATATATTCTTTAATGGAAAATTTCCTTTTGAGTTAATGAAAACATAAAAATATGTACACGATCAATATAGAACCCATAAGTAGAAAGTGGTAATTCGTCGATATTGTTTATGTATTCTGCTTCTTATATCGTGCTGTATTGATTCGCGTTTACTGGTGATAATTGTCTTTTTTCCGGTTTTACTTAATATTATGAATTGTTTGAACTAATTTCCGAATTTTTCTCACAAATGCGGTTTTTCCATGAAAATAGTTTAATGAAAATGATGGCAATCGGCAAATTTTCCCTTGAGATCTCAAGTTCAGGTGGTGTTCATAAAAATAAAATATAATTATAACATGTTCTTAGATTGTTCAATGGGACTTTTAAATTGAATAATAATACATGGTCCACTGTCGGCTTCAATGAGCAAGTGGTTTATTCTTGTTATTAATAGAGTTATAATATGGGGGCCATTAAAACTTCTACTAATTCTTCAATCCCTTTTCCCTGTTCATTGATATCAGTCACACCAATTTATTAATTATTTCATAGTATGTACAGGGTGGCCAGAATTGGTGTTTTCTAAACCCTAAGAGTTAGAGAATGCCACATTGCGGTCATCTTTTTCGATAAACTCAAAATGCCGCCAACCGCATTGCTCTTATAATATCGTATATTCTTCATTATCTCCGCTTATGTTTGTGCTATAAACTTGAAACAAAAACATTATACCGACACTTCTTTCATAGGAATCCAGAGGCTCAATCTAATTTTTGTTGAGTGGTTTCCTTTCTGATTTATTACAACTTTTTCGTTTTTTTTTTACAAGAAAAAACAAAAGTTTATATGGGACTCGAGATTGATTCCAAATATATAAATGTAGAATCTCAGCACAATCGAAATATTATTCTGAAAAATTGTTAAAAAAATGGAATCTGTAAAAAAGAATTAAATTCTAGGGTTCTGATGATACTATCCTCTTCAAAACTTGCATGAACTTTCAGTATGTCAGTCTTCATTCACAAAATGAATTTAATTTCTGTTAATACTATGGCCACAAAGTTTTGCATGAGGCTTATTATGAGCATCTTGCATGTGGCTGCAAAATTACATTTCGATTGGTTTAGTTCTGAATGAGATATTGAGGAAAAAAATTTAAATAGTAATAATAATAATAATAATAACGACGAACGAGGTCATCCAGGAACATGTCGACATTCCTGCGTCGAACTACTGGCTGACTTCTGGAAGATTGTTTTCCTGAAACAGAAGGTTTTCTACTTGCCATTCAAGACCAAGTAGTGCAAACCAAAAACTATCAGAAATATATCATGAAGGATAGAAGCCTCACAGACGATAAATGCCGCTACGGATGCCAAACATCAGAAACAATCCAACATATTACAGGAGGCTGCCGAATGTTTGCTGGAAATGAATATAAGAGTCGACATGATGCAGTTTGTAAGATACTCCATCAGGAACTCGCCATCCAACTGAAGATGCTGCAATCCGAACCAATTCCATATTATAAGTATCAGCCTGAAATTATACTGGAGAACCACCATTACAGGCTATACTGGGATCGCACAGTACTTACAATTTAACAGTTGATAATAACAGGCCAGACATAATCTAGTGAAGAAAAAGAGAAGAAAGCAATACTCATAGACGTAGCCATCCCAAATAACAACAATCTACGTCAAAAATATGCTGAAAAAATATCGAAATATCGAGAGCTTGAACTTCAGATCAAAAGGCAGTGGGGAATGTCCAGTACCAGAACCATTCCGATTCTCATATCAACCACAGGAAGGAATTATTCTAAGAGCCTCAAGTCCAATCTCAAGGAGCTAGATTTGGATGAAAACCTTTTTAAAGTAATGCAAAAAGCAGTACTTCTTGGTACTGCTAGAACGGTAAGGAAGTTTGTAGGTCACGATGGACACCAGGAACAACCATGGAGGGAAACATTGCAAAATCAACAACCACGACGTCAACCGAGAGATCCAGGACCAAGCAACGAAGGACGAACAACCCAGGACCCAGGAGAAGAAAGAACACGAAGACCTCAGAGCTCAATCCCCCTGATACTTGCTATCCGGGATGAGTGAATGTTCCCCTTAGTAGGGAGTGTGATAGCCGATCGCTAGAGGGTGTGAAAAATCACACCCTTTCTACGCTAATAGGCTCAAGTCGATAATAATAATAATAGTATTTATTTTCAGAATTATCTCAGTTGACAAAGTGAAAACAAGTCAAATAAAAAATCAACATTCATCTATAGGAAAAGGGATTACAAACATATGATTGACAGAAATCTTTGAATTCGCTACATGTATATGGCTCACAGTTTAACAGCATTGAAAATATTGTCTTACGGAATACATTATACTCAGAAATATTTCTAATTGCCTTAGGAAGAAAATTATACAATCTAATACACATATATAAAGTACTTCTTTCTGTATTTGAGTATTTATGAATAGGGTAGAAATATTCATGGACTCCCCTCGTTAAATTTGAAATTTTATATGTTTCAAAATAATAATTGTGTTTACGCAAAAACAATAATATTCTGTGTGTATAGCGCTGGTAGAGTTAGGATATGTTTTGATTAAATATATCTCTACAAGATGATCTGAATCTTACATTAAACATTGTTCTGCTTCTGAATTATAAATATGTGTTCAGCTTGAGAACTGGAACCCCAAAAAACTATACCATAAGACAGGAGAGCTTGGAAGTTGGAAAAATATATGGTCTTCAGTATATTTAAATCTACTTGATTCTTGAGAGCCCTCAGTGTATAGATCACAGTGTTCAGCTTTCGTACCAAATTATCACAGTGTTGGTTCCAATTCAGGTTTTTATCTATTGTAAGTCCTAGAAGTCTTGTGCTAGAGCTGATCGGTATGTCAGTATTATTCAGTCTGATGGATTCGGGATAACTTAGGTTGGATCTTATGTTGGAGAAAAATATTACAATTACATTTGTTTTTCCTGAGTTGAGAGACAATGAGTTTCGACAACACCAGTCACTGATGTTCGTGAGAGTAATATTTATTCCATTGATCACTGTATCTAGGTCGTGGGATGACAATATAGCATTGGTGTCATCGGCATATAAGTATTCATCTATTTCCAAATTTTCCCCTATTGGTTCCAGATTTTCTGGTAGGTCATCATCGTAGATGATGAAGAGAATGGGTCCAAAAATAGTGCCCTGAGGTATGCCAGCAACTACGTTCATTTCTGATGATAAAATTTTTTGTTCGTTCACCTGCAGCATAACCATTTGTTTCCTGTTTTTGAGGTAGCTCTCAATTAACTTGAGTGGTGTACCTCTAATTCCTCTATCTTGTAATTTCAGTAGTAGGATTCTATTCTTTGGATTGTATAATTCAGCTAGTTAACGAACTTAACCACTGCATTTGGAAACCGAATTCACCCTGAACATCTCAAACTTATGGCCTGACGGCCCCTCGGACAGAATTGAATTTGACCACGGATTCGTGATCAGGGCGTCGAATCCTATCGTTTGAGACCATTTTCGGATCAAAATTCGTAAATGACAGACATTTCGGCACTCGTTTAAGTGGAACGAGCGCCCTAAAACCATCTCACATTTCGTTTGAATTCGTAAAAACGTAATATACGAGGAAAATCGCAAAACTATGGTTAGGTATTGGGAATTTTTCATGCAATATCGTAGAAGCAAAGTTGTTGTTCGAAGTCGAGTATTCGTAGAAAATGCTTGATTGGATTAATTCTTCCTCCTTCCAACGTGTATTGAATTTAAATGACTCATACCATTTTTGCAATGGACCAAAATAGTTGCCACCAACGAAATTATATAATGGGTCAATAAAAAAGCTATTAATCTTGTCAAATTTGAGGGTCCCAAATTCTCATCTTGTCAAATTGAATTGATCGTTCAATATTATGTGATTTGTGTATGTACGTATACATAAACAAAAATATGTAGATTTCTGGGAATGGACTCAACAAATCTTAAATGTCTCAGTCTTTGAAATCAGTGTTTAAATGATCAAGCTATTGCATTTTCATATTCTCCTTTAGTTATGCACGACAAAAGGCCCTGCCTATATCTATGTCTGTTGTGGCCTAAGTTTTAGACATGAAATTGGCCACCTATGATACTTTCAAAGCATTATAGTATTTACTTTTTATCATAAATGTATTATTTTTCCGAGGATGATGGCTTTTAATGAAGATGTACCTACTATTTTCTTCAAAAACGCTCGTGAATTCATTACTTCGAAATGCTAATCACATTGTCAAAAAAATAAATACATCGAAGAAAAAAAATTTGTATATTTTACTACCACATAGACGATACAGTTAACCCCAAAACTTTTCTGTGATGCTAATGCAGTAAATCTACAAACTTTCAACAAATACGTGAATTGGTGGTTTCCAGGAAACATGATGATAAATTTTAAACAACCAAGGGGTACATTAGTTGGTAAAAAAAATTTCACTTATTTTTATTCAATATATTGCAATTAATAAGTTCATCGAACCTTAGAAGTTGCCAAAAAAACTGCATATCACAGAGACCCATAAATAAACACAAAATTGCATCAGATATATTCATTCACCTCTGGCGGAAAATTGAACGACCAATTCTATTTACGTAAAAACAAGTGCAGGGAAGACTTTGAACTTCAAACGAAATGCAATTTCAGCTTGTAATTGAATGCACTAGGACTGCAAGAAGTCAATACAACCACTTTCAGATGCATCCGAATCACAGTAAGAACAGACACAAATAAGTACAAGACGAGATGAAGTCACTAATACTCTATATTGATAGCAATATTCCTCAATATCTCAGATATAGAATGAAACCGATGGATATGAACTTTTTTCTCAAAATAAGCTGAACAATCTCTATTTGGCCTTTGATAACATTATTCTCAAACACCCTATATAATAAATTCCAATTACCATAGATGTATTCAGCTTCTTTAAGTTTGTCAATGTTGAAGCTCTCATCATTTGGATTCGAGTATCCTGAGATTAGTCTCAGCGTGTACAAGTCGCCAAAAAAACTGCATATCGCAGAGAATAGATCCATAAATATGTACGAAATTGCATAAGATAAATTCATTCACCTCTTGCAGAAAATAACGTGACAAATTCTATTTTCGTAAAAAGCATTGCAGGGAAAACTTCGAACATCCACAAAATGCAATTTCAGCTTATAACGCAATAGAAATTCAATGATACAACACTGCAAGAAACCATTACATACCACTTCGAGATGCAGCATCCGAATCACAGTAAGAACAGACACAAATAAGTACAAAAAGGGTCTCAGGAACGAGACGAGATGAAGTCACTGAATCTCTGGACTGATATCAGAGACAGATTGATTTTTTTTTTTCAAGAAATACACATTTGAACATTGAAAAAAATAAATGGTTTACGTAACTTTTTCTCAACAGATGAATTGAAACCCCCATACTTTACACCCCTAACTTTCTCAATATTTTCTAAATTATTACGAAGCATTTTTGAAGGGTTAAGCATATACCAAATTTCAATCCAATATCAATATCCAATTTCGAAATATTGAAGGAATTTCTAGTTTATATGAACCTTTTTTTCTTAAAATAAGCTGAACAATCTGTGTTTGGCCTTTCATGACGTTACTCTGAAACACCCTGTATAATTAATTCAAAGTGCCATAATAGTCTTCAGCTATTTCAATTTTGTATATTTTGAATTCGAATATCCTATAATTGGTCTCAGCGTGTTCAAATAGCCGAAAAAAACTGCATATTGCAGAGAATAGATCTATAAATATGTACGAAATTGCATCAGATAAATTCATTCACCTCTGGCAGAAAATAAAATGACCAATTCTATTTACGTAAAAACAAGACTTTGAACGTCAAACGGAATGCAATTTCAGCTTATAATGCACAAGGAATTGAATGATACAATACTGCAAGAAAC
The DNA here is from genome assembly GCA_013421045.1 of Propylea japonica. NCBI lineage: Eukaryota > Metazoa > Arthropoda > Insecta > Coleoptera > Coccinellidae > Propylea > Propylea japonica. The sequence goes on from CM024239.1 coordinate 97,988,387, forward strand.
CATCACATACCACTTCGAGATGCAGCATCCGAATCACAGTAAGAACAGACACAAATAATACAAAAAGGATTTCAGGAACGAGACGAGATGAAGTCACTAACTTTATGGATTGATAGCAGAGACAAACTGTTTTTTTTCTAGAAATACACACTTAAACATTGAAAAACATTAATGGTTTACGTAACATTTTTCAATAGATGAATTGACACCTCCAAACTCAACACCCCTGACACTCTCAATCTTTCCTGAATTGTTACGAAGCATTTTTGAAGGGTTTTGCTTATACCAAATTTCAATTCAATAGCAATATCCAATTTTGAAATAGTGAGAAAATTTCTTGTTTATACGAACTTTTTTTCTTAAAATAAGCTGAAAAATTTCTTTGGCCTTTCAAGACGTTATCCGAACACCTTGTATAATAAATTCAAACTACCATAATAGTCTTCAGCTATTTTAATTTTTTATATTTTGAATTCGAAGATCCTAAGATTGGTCTCAGCGTGTTCAAGTAGCCGAAAAAAACTGCATATTGCAGAGAATAGATCCATAAATATCTACGAAATTGCATGAGATAAATTCATTCACCTCTGGCAGAAAATGAAATTACCAATTCCATTTACCTAAAAACAAGACTTTGAACATCAAACGGAATGTAATTTCAGCTCATAATGCAATAGAAATTAAATGATACAACACTGCAAGAAACCTTTACATACCACTTCGAGATGCTGCATCCGAATCACAGTAACAACAGACACAAATAAGTACAAAAAAGGTCTCAGGAACGAGACGAGATGAAGTCACTAACTCTCTGGATCTATAGCAGCCACAAACTATTTTTTTTAAGAAATACACACTTTAACATTGAAAAACATAAATAGCTTACGTAATTTTTTTTTCATTAGATGAATTGACACCCCTAATATTTACACCCCTGACTTTCTCAATCTTGTCTGAATTTTTATGAAGCATTTTTGAAGGGTTAAGCATAAACCAAATTTCAATCCAATAGCAATATCCAATTTTAAAATATTAAGAAAATTTCTTGTTTATACGAACTTTTTTTCTTAAAATGGAAAATCTCTCTTTGGCCTTTGATGACGTTATTCTGAAACACCCCGTTCAATAAATTCAAAGTACCATAAGAGTATTCAGCTTTTTTGAGTCATCTTATTTGAAGCTATCGTCATTCGAATTTTTGAATGAGATTCGTCTCAGCGTGTTCACGTCGCCAAAAAAACTGCATATCGCAGAGAATAGATCCATAAATATGTACGAAAATTCATAAGATAAATTCATTCACCTCTTGCAGAAAATAACATGACAAATTCTATTTTCGCAAAAAGCATTGCAGGGAAAACTTCGAACATCACAAAAATGCAATTTCAGCTTATAACGCAATAGAAATTCAATGATACAACACTGCAAGAAACCATTACATACCATTTCGAGATGCAGCATCCGAATCACAGTAAGAACAGACACAAATAAGTACAAAAAGGGTCTCAGAACGAGACGAGATGAAGTCACTAACTCTGTGGATTGATAACAGAGACAAACTGTTTTTGTTTCAAGAAATACACACTTAAACATTGAAAAACATAAATGGTTTACGTAACATTTTTTTTCAATGTAAGTATTGTCACCCCAAACTGTACACCTCAGACTCTCTCAATCTTTTCTGAACAATTTTGAAGTATTTCTGAAGGATTAAGCATATACCAAATTTGAATCCAATAGCAATCTCCTATTTGGAAATATTAAAAAAATGTCTTGCTATATGAACTTTTCTTCTTAAAAAAAGCTGGACAAACTCCCTTTGGTCTTTGACGACGCTATTCTAAAACACTCTGTATAATAAATTCAAAGTACAAAAATAGTATTCAGCTTTTTTGAGTTTGTCTATTTTGAATTCGAATATCCTGAGATTGATCTCAGCGTGTTCAAGTCGTCAAAAAAAACTGCATATCGCAGAGAATAGATCCATGAATATGTACGAAATTGCATGAGATGAATTAATTCACCTCTGGCAGAAAATAAAATGACCAATTCTTTTTACGTAAAAACAATTGCAGGGAAGACTTTGAACATCAAACGGAATGCAATTTCAGCTCATAATGCACTAGGAAATGAATGATACAATACTACAAGGAACCATTACATACCACTTCGAGATGCAGCATCCAAATCACAGTAAAAACAGACACAAATAAGTACAAAACGGGTCTCACGAACGAGACGAGATGAAGTAACTAAATCTCTGGAGACAAACTGTTTTCTTTTCAAGAAATACACACTTGAACTTAAAAAAACATAAATGGTTTACGTAACTTTTTTTCAATAAATGAATTGACACCCCCAAACTGTACACCCCTGACTTTCTCAATATTTATTGAATTATTACGAAGCATTTTTCAAAGGTTGAGCATCTACCAAATTTCAATCCGATAGCAATATTCAATTTTAAAATATTCAAAAAATCTTGTTTATATGAACTTTTTTTCTTAAAATAAGCTGGAAAATCTCTCTTTAGCCTTTGATGACGTTATTCTGAAACACCCTGTATAATAAATTCAAAATACCATAATAGTATTCAGCTTTTTTGAGTTTTTCTTTTTGAAGCTATCATCATTCGAATTCTCGAAAGAGATTGGTCTCAGCGTGTTCAAGTCGCCAAAAAAACTGCATATCCCAGTGAATAGATAAATATAAATAAATATGTACGAAATTGCATCAGATAAATTCATTCACCTCTGGCAGAAAATAATATGACCAATTCTATTTTCATAGAAACAATTGCTAGGAAGACTTTGAACATCACACAAAATGCGATTCCAGCTTATAATGGGCTAAGAATTGAATGATACAATACTGAAAGAAGTCATTACATACCACTTTGCAGCATCCGAATCACAGTAAGAACAGACATAAATAAGTACAAAAAGGGTCTCAGGAACGAAACAAAATAAAGTCACTATCTCTCTGGATTGATGGCAGAAACAAACTGTTTTTTTTTCGAGATGTAACACACTTAACATTAAAAAACATAAATGGTTTACGTAACTTTTTTTTCAATAGATGAATTGATACTCCCAAACTTTACACCCCTGACTTTCTCGATCTTTTCTGAATTATTACGAAGAATTTAGGAAGGGTTAAGCTTATACCAAATTTCAATCCAATAGCAATATCCAATTCTGAGATATCAAGAAAATTTCTAGTTTAAATGACCTTTTTTTCTTAAAATAAGCTGGAAAATATCTCTTTGGCCTTCGATAACGTTATTCTGAAATATTCTGTATAATTAATTCAAAGTAGATACCATAATATTAGTCAGCTTTTTTGAGTTTGTATATTTTGGAATTCGAATATCCTGAGATTGGTCTCAGCGTAATCAAGTCGCCAAAAAATCTGCATATCTCAGAGAATAGATTCATATATATTTACGAAATTGCATCAGATAAATTCATTCACCTCTGGCAGAAAATAAAATGACAAATTCTATTTACGTAAAAACAAGACTTTGAACGTCAAACGGAATGCAATTTCAGCTTATAATGCACAAGGAATTGAATGATACAATACTGCAAGAAACCATCACATACCACTTCGAGATGCAGCATCCGAATCACAGTAAGAACAGACACAAATAGTACAAAAAGGATTTCAGGAACGAGACGAGATGAAGTCACTAACTCTCTAGATTGATAGCAAAGACAAACTTTTTTTTTCAAAACATACACACTCGAACATAAATGGTTCACGTAACTTTTTTCAATAGATGAATTAACACCCCTTAACTTTACACCCCATACTTTCTCAATCTTGATTGAATTATTACGAAGCATTTCTGAAGGGTTAAACATATACCAAATTTCAATCAAATAGCAATATCCAATTTTAAAATATTAAAAAATGTCTTGTTTATATAACTTTTTTTCTTGAAATATGCTGGAAAATCTCTATTTGGCCTTTGCTGACGTTATTAGGAAAAACCCGGTGTAATAATTTCACAGTACCATAATAGTTTTCAGCTTTTTTGAGATTGTCTATTTTGAAGCTATCATCATATTATACGAGTATCCTTAGATCGACCTCAGCGTGTTCAAGTAACCAAGAAAAACTGCATATCGCAGAGAATAGAACCATAAATATGTACGAAATTGCATCAGATAAATTCATTCACCTCTGGCAAAAAATAAAATTTCCAATTCTATTTACGTAAAAACAACTGCAGGGAAGACTTCGAACATCAAATGGAATGCAATTTCAGCTTATAATGCACTTGAAATGATACAATACTACTAGAAACCATTACATACCACTTCGAGATGCAGCATCCGAATCACAGTAAGAACAGACACAAATAAGTACAAAAAGGGTCTCAGGAACGAGACGAGATGAAGTCACTAACTGTCTGGATTGATAGCAGAGACAAACTGTTGATGTATTACTGAAACAGCAGCACAGAGCTCATTTGCGTGTGTGCGTAGCTTGAACAGATCGTTTCGTACAGGATAGAAGTATGTCAGATACTAACGAGCAGTTTCCTGATGGTCCATTTGGACCTGGTGAATTTTTCTGATTACCTCATTGTAATAAGCAAGAATTTGGGATGGCTCTAGTCCAACAGACTAAAGTTACCAGACATTCGTCAATCAGATATCAGATTTTTAGCTGAGATAGTTATTAGGTGCATTTCCAGAAAATTGGATGAAGAATGATGTAAATTGGACTGTTACCGAAGTTTGTCCAAGTAAATTTTATGAATACAATAAATCTATCCAACTCTTAAAGCCACCCTGAAAATCTCAAATTTTACTCTAGAAATAACTTCTGGAGGGACCGACCTCGAAACTCAAAGACAGCGACTAATGGCCAAGATATTTTAACGCGTAAAGGAGCGAACGCGTTAATAGTTCGAGACCATTAGTCGCTCAATTACTAACCGAGTTGATTACAAGATTTTTTTCGACGATCTCAATATGAATTGTGTATGAATTCTTGATTGAAATACATTCTCATTTTGCACGAGACTTACATTTGACATAATAAAATTTCTACGTATCTAAGTTCCAGTAGAGTTTTGACATTTCTAGTAGTGCTTCTGAATACTTTGTGAACGGTTGCCATGATGAGTGCACATTAAAATAGCATAAATTAAAACGGATAATTAATGATCAATTTGATACACATTAAAATCATCTTTTATTTTGAGATCGGCGGGAAAGTTAGATTGTTTAATGAACAGATGAAAGCAATATTATATATTTAATATTTTGATTTAAATTAAACGGATCATTTTGGAAGAAGAATTATGAAAATAGAACTGTTACTAGAAGTTTAGGCAAGTTGATTCCATGAATACAATTATTCATCTACCAAAATCTTGAACCCACCCTGAAAATCTGAAATTGTAATCTAGAAACAACTTCTGCAAAAAACGACTTCAAAACTCACAATTTCTTGAGAGGGTTTGAAATTTGGACAAAAACGTTGGATTCTTTGATGGATAGATTGAACCAATAGCTATTTAATATTTTGATTTGAATTATAGATTTTAGAAAATGTGAAAAAGCTTCTGATGTTATTAACAAAAGAAATTAATTGGTTAATGTCACTGACGTCAGATAGAGTTCGAATCAATTGAACTTCACCGATGTGTGATTATATTCCCGGAGAAACCGATGAATCTACGAAAAAAGAATGAGAATTTTGAATTGTTTCATACTATCATTTCTTAAATGTTCTCATGGGATGCTAGTTATTATAAATCAGGAATAATAGATTGAAACGTGTGCTCTTTTTTACCAAATGTGGAATTTCTCGATAAAAAACCCGAATATATTTTTTCGCAATAAGCTGATGCGTTGAATTTATGTGCTCCTTATTTTATCTACACTACCAAACACGATGGTTTTCGGAAAAACGACTTCAGATCTCGAAAAAGGTCTAAGATTTAAAGAGTAAAATTAAATTCATGAAAGAATAGAATGAAAACAATAACTCTCAGTATATTCAAATTGGATTTTTCGTTTTCCCAATATTGACAAGCGCGCGAGAGCTCCTGACTTCATGTCAGGGCTTTCTTAAATTTTCGAGTCTGATGTTTTTTGTTCTAGTATATAATATGGAGTCAAAAGAAGCTTTTGCGCTCTCGTGCATATTGGGAAAATGATAAATCCAATTTGAATACCCTTAGGCTGTTGATTCCATTGTATATTCATTTATGAATTCATCTTTTCTTTTCAAATCTTAAACCAACCCTGGAAATTTAAAGTTTTGAAGTCATTTCCTTCCGTTTTCCTTCGAAAGTTATAACGAATCGAATTTTGTCGGTTTGCGACGCACAGGCACACTTTTTTGTTAAATATTTCGTAATAACATGTTCCACAAGAAAGTTTCAGAAGTTTGTGTGTCATTGTTCGTTTCAAAATAACAATTTTCGAATTAATCGGATTTATAGTTTCGAAATTTTCGGGAAAATAATGAAAAATTTCAAATGTCAATAACTCCAAAACTACTAGACCGGTTTGGGCCATTGACGAACTTGATGAACCGCGACATTCGAAAGCAAAAGCAACTCTCAAAATCTCAGAACCCTAACTGAATCTTTTCGAAAATTAGCGTGTCCACGACCAGACAGAATTTTCATTGACCACGGATTCTTCATCAGTGAGTCAGATTGTGTCGTTTGAAACCACTGCCGGCCCAAAATTCGAAAAATACAGATAATAAAAGGAAACCAGAAGCTCTCAGAATAATCAAATTAATGATCGTTTTTACAACATATAACCGTAACCCAACATAAAATTTAAGAAAAGCCCTGGGCATGTGCTTTTGAGCGCTTGTTTACTGATAGAGCAATAATTTTATTATCTCAAACATTTGTATAAGACTTGAGATTCATCTGAGTATGTGAATGCAAAATATCAGCACAATCGGAATTATATTCTGGAAATTATTCAAAAAATTAAATATGTAAAAAAACAAAAGTTAAAAAAATTAAATTTTATTGTTCTGATGATGTGATCGTGATTTTGCTTTAACATTCAGTGTATCAATCTTCATTCACAAAATAAAATTACTTGAATCGGATATCTTGTTATGGAAATATAACGATACTTCTTTTCAATATTCCAATTGAATTTTCTATGGTTTTGTTAACACTATAGCCACAAAATTTTGCATCAGGCTTATCATCAGCATCTTGCATGCGGCCGCACATTTCATTTCGATTGGTTCCGTTTTGTCTGAAATATCAAAGAACAAAAATTTTGAATGGCTATATTTTATGGAACACCCTGTACGATTTGGCTGGTTAAAGAACCTAACCGCGGCATTTGGGAACCAAACTCACACTGAAAATAACAAATCTCTAGGACAATCCTTTCGAAAGTTATCGTGCTTACGGCCGACCGGACGGCCCTACGGACAGAATTGAATTTGACCACGGATTCGTCATCAGTGGGTCGAACCCTATCGTTTGAGACCATTTTCGGCTCAAAATTCGAAAATAACAGACATTTAGCAAAACGATATAAGTACCACTCTTTTAGGTAGACCGGGCCTCAAAAATTAGTTTACTTAAGTTCCTAGCTGGCGCACATTTTTATATTACAAAAATATGACATATTGGCATATCACAAATTCCATACAATCCAATAACAAATGGGTACTTATATAACTCTTTCATGTAATTGCAACACTGATATATTCCCCAGAATAAAATTGAAATAAAATAGCCCAAATAACCAGAATGGCAAAAACCGAATAACCGTGAGAATGTTTATGCAAAACGAACAGTTAGATCACATTCGATATCGATTCGAATAGTTATGTTATTCTAATATTGCTACTGAATTCAATAACAAATGAATATATGTAAAACAAACATGTCTCTATTTTTGTTGGAACCATAGGGATATAACCTTGGACGGTTAAAGCAAAGATTATCACTTATTTTGTTTCAATTACACAACAACTGATCCATTATTATTATTATTGAATGATATCATTCGAGATTCCAACTGATGTCTTCAATTCGAAGTCCAGATTTTGGGTTCACGAATGATTTCACGGATTTGAATTATACAGGATGTTTTGACATTCGACGTAGCTCCAAGGGGATATTTGCAAAAAACAAGCCTTTTATGGAAAATAATTAGTTTAATCTTTATGTGAATACCTATTCTCTTCTTTTCGAAAGCTTCTTGTGAGTTAAGATGGGTAGGTATGCTTCTTAATATGAAAGTTGAATATTTATTCAAAAGACCTACAATTTTGTATAGCCACTTTTTCACATAACTTCCAAGTTAATGTAAAAAAACTCAAATAACCTAGGCTTTTTATTTCATCTTTTAGGAAAAAATTATCTTACTAAAATTTGGTGAAAACGAATGTCATATCGTTCTGACTAAACGTCTGTCATTTTCGAATTTTGATCCGATGAAGAATCCGTCGTCAAACTCAATTCTGTCCGTGGGACCGGCCGTCCATTAGCACGATAACTCTCGAATAAATTCTTCTAGAGAACTGAAATTTTCAGGTTAGGTTTGGTTCATAAATGCTACGGTTAAGTATTTTCGAACCATTGTTTATTCGACTTCTTCTCCACATTAGCTGGGCAATCTCTCTTAGCCTTTGATGGAGTTATTCTGAAACACCCTTATAATATAAGTCCAAATTTTCATAACAGTCTTTGGTTTTTTTTTTCGTTTGTCTGTTTATAGCTATCATCATTCAAATTCGAATATCCCAAGATTCGTCTCAGGGTGTTGAAGCTATCAAAAAGCTTTTAAAATTTAATGTAATTAAAGAAAATCATTGAATTTTTTCACTATAGTCCGTTCACGAAAGGTTGAGCCGTCGGTTGGCCATGGAAATTTGACATATTCCACTGGTATGTTATTTATTTTCTTGTCAGATTGATACGCAATGTTGTCAATATTGCACAGAGTTGTCTGATAACTCGAAAGCTCGTCGGACGAGGCCGGGTACATTCGGCAACGTTGGCTTTATTTTACGTTATGACAGCAAATACTGCCAACTTCAGATAAATAAACCAACGCCTTCTATGTGCTCAACCTTTCGTGAATGGACTATAGACTAATCAGTTAATCGCAAAACCTTTCTGTAATGCAGTGGAAAAATCTACAAACTATCGACAAGTTTGTTAAATAAAGGGTTGCCAAGTGTCATGTTAATGAATTTCAAGCGACCATGGGGTGCATTTCAGTGATATAGACTTATTTTTTGAGCACTCGTTCTACCTAAACGAGTGCTATATCGTTCTGCCCAAATGTCTGTGCTTTTCGAATCAAACGATAGGGTTCTACTGCCCGATCCCAAATTCGTGGTCAAATTCATTCTGTCCGTAGGGCCGTCTGACCGGCCGTTAGCACAATAACTTTCGAAGGGATTGTCCTAGAAACTTGAAATTTTCAGGGTGAGTTCGGTCCCCAAATGCCTGGCTATGTTGTTAAACAGCCTAATCGTACAGGGTGTTCTATAAAATATGGCCATTCAAAACTTTTGTTCCTGAATATCTCAAATAGAGCAGAACCGATCAAAATGTAATTTTCCTGCCAGATGCGATATACTCATAAAGAGGCTCATTCGAAATTTTGGGCTATTGTATTATCGTCATATTGAAACGACAAAACCTCATATTCACAGAGCAAATTATCCGACTCGAGTGAAATTTAATTTCAAATCGAAGGTTTTGATACTGAATATTTCGGCAAATTTTCAAGAATATCGCATGAGCAGACCCATAGAACTTAATATTTTTTCTTAATCTAGATTTTTTTGGAATAATTTAGATTTGTCGATTCGATCGAGCTGAAATTGCATTAAGAAAATATAACCACGAGAGTCCATCGTAATATCGAAAAAAATTCAACATTTCTATGTGAAAAATCCTTGAGCTTTGAGAAATCAGAACCATAGAATTTATAAATATCTTTCAGTAGTAGTAGTAGTATTCTTAACATATTTCATATTTTTTATAAATTCCAGAATATAGTTCTGTTTCTCATATATGTATTTGGTATGAATCTAAAAATATACACAAAATTTTAAGTAATAGGCTTATTGCTCCACCAATGAACGAGCGCTCAAAAGCACCTGCTCAGGGCTATTCTAAATTTTTTTTAATTTCAAACTAGTAGAAAAGAAGGGCCTTCTGCACTAGAATTATTTATTAATAACTATTGAGTTAATTCTATTCTGAGTACTGACTTTGATCGAATTTGTATTGCAGCTACTAAAAAATAGATTTCGAATCATCATAGAGCAATTATCGATTAATTTCATCAATACATTCAACTTATGGTTGCGTCTCAAATATTACACCAATTATTTTGCTTTGTGAGTTCACCATATATACGAAATTAATTTTTACCAAAAAAGTCATCATCGAGGGATCAAAATTTCATTAACATTATATTTTCATTTATTTAACGAACTAAAAATCAATGAACCTTATCAAGTTATGATAAAAATTTTCGTTTCATGTTCTAGAACAATACAATTGTGTAACAAACCGGTAAAACATAACAAAGGACCGACAAATCCAAACGAGAAAAGTTTATTTCAAGACAACCGCTTGTCCTCTACATAACCTAGCTCAATTGAAACGAAGTGTAGGTGTCGAGGGAGTTTTCCACTGCCAATTTTTCAAATCACTCAACTGCATTCAAGAAAGATACATATAATTTAGTGGTTGATCGTAAAATCAAAAAACATTATCAATAATATAGATTCATAAAAATATATAAAATGAATATAATATAAATAGGCATCTATGAATAAAAACAAAAAGATAAAAATATGGTAAGGTATTTGACATTTCGACTCACCAACAATTTCAAACATTTTTGTGGGAGAATTGTACGTTATATTTTGGGCATATTCATTACGCAACCAAACACGTCCTGAAATAAACTGATGCATCCCGACGCCATCTTTCCACCGGCTGACGTCGCGACGGCGCTTTTCGATTTCCAGCGTTGACAGCTGGGTTGGATTCAGGGTGATTTCCAGACGATTAACTGAATGGTGGATTTATACGAAGGGGTTGGAATTCAGATTTCGAACTCAAATGAAAATTTTGGGGAAGGTTCTACAGGTGGCCCAGTTCGAAAAATCTCGAAGATGATAAAAAATTTATTAATGAAGGGTTTTCCAATAAGAGGTGTTATTTTGATATTCAAATAAAATGCCATTTTTCAATATAAATGATCGGATGGTCATTTCATTATAGAGAAAAAGCTATGCCGTTAATAGTGGAAAATAACATCAGGCAAACGACCACGACCACACTTACAGGACCATATCGTTTTAATGAAATTTTCCATAACCAAATCGCAAAGTTACTGGCCCTATCTCCTCGATAGCCTCACGAATTCCATCTTTGAGGTCTTGAAACGACGCTGGGCTATTGGCGTAGACCTTCTCTTTCACGTGGCCCCAAAGCAAGAAGTCGCAAGGTGATAAATCACAAGATCTCGGTGGCCAATTGTGATCACCTCTTCGAGAGATAACACGATCCGGAAACTTTTCTCGCAAAAGATCTATGGTTTCGTTGTTTGTGTGGCACGTAGCGCCGTCTTGTTGAAAGTAAACGTTCAGATCAATACTATCCAATTTCGGCCATAAAAATCATTAATACAAAGAACGACGAGGAATGGACAAACCTGGGTTTTCTTCAACACTTTCGGCTACAGCAGCAATATTCTCGGCTGTTCTTGAGCGACGTGCACGGGTTTTATTTTTCACATCACTAACTTGTCCCAACAGCTCGAATTTTTCCACCAATTTCTTTATTGCGGTCCGACAAGGTGCTTCACGAACCGTCTCTGTCCAATTTTCACCAGTTTAATAGTGAATTTTAATAATTTCTATGCGTTCTTGAAGCGTGTATCGTTCCATATTTATTAATGGCGTAGCTTCTACTTGTCAAATGTCAACAAATGACAGCTTCAAACGTGACATCTACCGAAATAGCGGGCTATTCAAAATAACACCTCTTATTGGAAAACCCTTTAAGTAATATCAATTTGTCTTATGAAATATCAAAATTTAAATATTTTTGAACTCTCCTTCTACTTAAACGAGTGCCATATCGTTTTGCCAAATATCTGTAATTTTGGAATTTGGGCCGAAAATAGTCCCAAATGTTAGGCAACGACTTCCTGATGACGAATTCGTGGTCAAACTCAATTCTGTTCATGGGCCTCTCTGGCCGGTCGTGAGCACGATAACTTTCGAAGGGATTGTCCTAGAGACTTGAGATTTTCAGGGCGAGTTCGGTTCCTAAATGCCGCGGTTAATTTCGATAACCAGCTGAATCGTACAGGGTAATCCATAAAATATGGCCATTCAAATATTTTGTTCCTCAATATCTAAGACAAAACGAAACCAGTCGAAAGGTAATTTAGCAAAATTTTGTGTCCATAGTATTAACAGAACCATAGAAAATTTATTTGGAATATTGAAAAGAAAAATTTTTATATTTCCACAACGATATTCGATTCGAGTGAAATTCATTTTGTTGATGAAGATTGATATACTGAACATCTGAACCATAAAATTTTTTTTTCTAATTATTGATTTTTTACATATTAATTTTCTGAATAATTTCTAGAATATAATTCCGATCGTACTGAGATTCTGCATTCATATACTTAGCATAAATCTCAACTCCTATATAGAACTTCGAGGTAATATCATTATTGATCATCCAAAGAACAAGCACTCAAAAAATTAAATTTATTTTTTTTTAAATTATCATTTCTCATGAATGAACGAAAATTATGACTAAACATACTGAAATTATTTCTTTTCGTTCTTTCAATCATTAATTACAAAAAACAATGATAGATATGAAATCATTCAAAAGGTACTTTTCAACGAAATCAACATTTTTGTGAAGACACAAACTGGATTTCCTTTTCCGCTCTTCCTACGAAAATGCTGCATAGTTAAAGATTTATTTGCCTGATTTTATTGATACTTCATGAGTACCTTGTATATTTAAGCAGTCGTGTTTCGAAACACAGTGGAACTTCCCTATAACGAAAGCCCGAAATCCGCAAAAAAAAATTAGTAACAGAGAAAAAAAATTGTTTCTATAGTCGGCAATGTTGCGGTCGACTTCACTGATAAATTTTAGTTTATCATTCAAACTTAAGCACTTTCTTTTCGACATTTTCGCACACTAGCGTAATGGTAAGACTGAAACCAAACAGCCAGGGGTGTATTTGAAACTGTTTCAGAAGGATCCGTCTGCTCACCGTAATGATTTAGTTCAAGGTCGGGATTTATTACACACGTCCTGAAAAATTTCAGAAAAAATCCGCCCTTATACCTTCTTACCAATACCCATTCAGAGTGATGTTCTCTGAATATTTCGTTATAGAGAGAGTTTGCTTCGTATTAGAAGGTGTTTTTAACATGGAATTCGGAATTAAGGTACAATGTCTTGTACCAAATTCGTTATAAAGAGAAATTCTTTATACAGACGTTCGTTATATTATATATATATTATTATTCAATCAAATTGAAATCAACTCTATCAGGTTGATTCATAGGCAAACGCATCAGTTAACGAAAATCTATAAAATTTCAGCCAAAGGCGAAAATTATTTTGAAACATGAGTATTGATGAACAGAAAAAATATAAATTCGAAATTTCGAAATATTATATAAAAACTTACCTACCTTATATTATTATTTGATAGTGTGTAGAACTCACTGCATTGAAACAACCGAAAATATAATTATATCACTGAACTTCCCGATGGTTCTTCATGAATGAGCGCGTCCAATAATTTTGCATCACAACAATCAACAAGGAGTAAGGTTGGTCTCATAAACATCATGATATGATTCAAACAATGAGGTAAGGGGAGAAAGAACATCTGTCACTAATAATTATACTCGTAGTTGTTCCCCTGTCCTTTTTCGAGACAGACACGACTAATGGAGATCACAACGGTATCGCACGATTGACCGATTGATGACAAATATTTTCTAGTTCAAACGTTTGAAGCAATTGCGAATTCTTGGTTTCCGCTAAGTGCAATGGAACCTCGATATTAGTGACAAACCGGAAGGGAACAAGTAGAAATTCTGGATTTCTAGAAAACTTTTTAGGTTTTCACTCCCAGTCTCTGAAACAGAAATAATTAAATTTTTTTCAATTAAGATGATATGATCCAGCGTAAATCTTCGCACTAATTTGTCAGGAGCAAAAAAAACTAAAAAAAGTAAATACAGTGGAACTTCCCTATAACGAACGTGTGTATAACGAATTTCTCTATAAAACGAATTTCGTACAAGACATTGCACCTTGAATCCGAATTCCATGTAAAAACACCCTCTAAAACGAAGTAATTTCTCTCTATAACGAAATACTCCAAGAACATCAATCTTTGAATGGGTATTGGTAAGAAGGTATAAGGGTGCGTTTTTTTTCCGAAATTTTTCCGGACGATCGTAATAATCCCCACCTTTAACTAAATCGTTACGGAGGGTAGAGAGATTCTTCTGAAACAGTTTTAAATACACCCCTAGCTGTTTGGTTTCAATCTAACCATAACGCTAGTATTGTGAAAGTTATGCGAAAATGTCTAAAAGGAAGTGCTATGAATGATAAACTTAAATTTATCAGTGAAGTCGATCGCGACATTGCCGACTAAAGAAACAAATTTTCTGTATAACGAAATTTCTTTATTGCAATTTTTTTTTTGCAGATTTGGCGCTTTCATTATGGGAAAGGTCCACTGTAAATGAAAAGGATAATGTAACGTTTCGGTGTCTATATCAGACTTCTTCTTCAAACAAACTTGTACAATCTTTGGAATTGTGTATTTTTTCTTTTGCACTCTGATTGACATTTCTAATTATTTCTGTTTCAGAGACTGGGAGTGAAAACCTAAAAAGTTTTCTAGAAATGCATAATCTTCCCAGATTATATTTCAATCGATAAGTAGAAATTCGTTATAGCATGTAAATCGTTAAACTGAGATTCGTTTTATTGAGGTGAGATTGTTCTGAAACTTGTTATATGGAAGTTCAACTGTAGTTTTATTTACCTCAACATTACGTACTCATCTAGTTTTAACGAAAAACTTTTACTCTCAAATGAGAATACATTTGTATCAAATCTATGTACTTTTAATTTAAAATTAATATAAAAATTTTTAAGAAAACCCCGAGCAAGTGTATTTGAACGCTCGTTTACTGGTGGAGCAACGATGCTATTACCTCGAAATTTTGTATAGAATTTTAGATTCATGCTGAGAATATGAATGCGAAATCTCAACATGATTAGAATTATGTTTTTTGAATTATTAAAAAAAAATTCTATGGTTCTGATGATGCGACGGTCCTCTTGAAATTTTGCATTAACATTCAGTAATACAATCTTCATTCACAAAATGAATTTCTCTCGAATCGGATATCTTGTTATGGAAATATAAACATTATTCTTTTTAAAATTCCAATTGAATTTTCTAACACTATGGTGGTTTCTTAACACTATGGTCACACAATTTTGCATAAGGCTTATTATGAGCATCTTGCATGTGGCTGCAAAATTTTATTTCGATTGGTTTCGTTTTGTCGGAGATACTGAGGAACGAAAATTTCGAATGGCTATATTTTATGAAATACCCTGTACGATTTGGCTGGTTAACGAACTTGACCGCGGCATTTGGGAACCGAACTTACCCTGAAAATTTCAAGTCTCTAGGACAGGCCCTTCGAAAGTTATCGAGCTTACGGCCGGCCGCACGGTCCCACGGACAGATTTGAATTTGATCACAGATTCTTCATCAGGGAGTCGAAACCTATCGTTTGAGACCATTTTTGGCTAAAATTCGAAGCGTGCGCTCCAAAATTAGAGTTTTGTCATAGCTCACGTCAATATAAAAAAGATTCGAATAGAATTGAATATCAAGAGGTTTTCGAATAAATAAATCATCAGGTGGTAAGAAATCTACTAATACCCACTGGCTGTGTAGATAACTCGAGGTTCTGTCAGAAAATGAACTAAACTTTAATGACATCGAAAAAAAATTTTCATAAAGTCAAATTTTAAAGAAGAGGGTCCATTCGAAACGTTTATTATTTTATGGACTAGACTAGCTATGGCACAACCTATATATCCCCATTTCTAAAAAACTTTTTAGGTTTTCTCTCCCAGTCTCTGAAACAGATATAAATAATAAAATTTTTAATTAAGGCGAAATGCTCCTGCGAAAATCTTTGCACTAATTTGTCAGAGCAAATTGGTTTCGAAAAAAATGTTGCCTAACAGTAAAACTAAAAAGGAAATTAATGAAAAGGATAATGAAACCTTCTTCTGACACATTGTCAAATTTTCGTAATTGTGTGTTTTTTCATTTGCAGTCTAATTGACATTGAAAGTTGTCAACACATAGATATATTGATTTACTTAATTTTGAAATTTCCTGAAGTGAAAACCTAAAAAGTTTTTCGAAATGCAGAATCCTCCCAGATTATATTTCATTCGATAAATATCTCCAACCCAAGGAAATAAAACATCAGAGTAAATAGATGCCAAATTATCCATTTTGAAAATTTAAAAAAAATTTGTTATTTTCGATATTCTTGACGGGTCCATGTTTCATGGACCTTGTATCTAGGATAACCTTTGATGCAGTTTAATAATTAGGTTTGTTTTCTTTCCAATCAGTCAGACACGACTAGTGCTTTCGACGTTATCTTTTCAAATATTCCTTTTTTACGTTTTTTGCGCACTTGTTCCTAATGTGATCAGTGCGCCACTGGCGCAGCCAGGGGGGGGGGCTTTGGGGCTGCAGCCCCCCCCCCCAAAGATTAATTTTTTCGTTATTCTTCTTCTTTATTTTTTTGCAACTTTCGTTATTCACCGTATCATCAAAATTTTTCAGTTCAGCCCCCCCCCCCAAAATAAAATCCTGGCTGCGCCACTGCAGTGCGCTATAATTCCGATTTTTTACATATTTCATTTTTTAATAATTCATTCATATAGCATAAATCTCAACCCTATAGAAAATTTCGAGACATTATCGCTCTACTAATGAATGAGCGCTCAAAAGCACCTGCTCAAGGCTTTTCTTGAATGTTTATTTGTTCCGTTCGAAAGTTTTCATCGTGAACACGGTTATGTAAAATTTATAAACTGCTTATTCGGTTCAAGCATCATTTCATTGAACGCAATATGACCCATATAAAATCCTAACATTACGTAAGGATTGTTTATTGTGATCGGACTATCTAAATTTAGCCAACTTGGAATAAAGTTCTGATGACCCTATTCATCAATCAGCTGTACCTTTAATATACTGGGTGTGTCCTAATTGAATGTCAATATTTATGGAGTGATTTTAGGGCTCATTTCAAGAAAAAATTGACTTTTCTTGAAATAAAAAAAATCAAATCTGTATTCTGCATGGTGATATTGTCATAAGATGTATGTTTTTACGATATTGTTATGATTATACAGAGAAACGGTTTTTTTCAAGCGAAAACAATGCATCGGAGTGAAAAATGTCACGAGATCAACTTTGGTGAGAATGTTGGGAATTTCAAAAATAATTTTTTATTCAGGAGAAATCTGTGGCGTAACGATCAATGTCTGCCAAAATAGGCAGGCCCCGTATTTTGGAGAGGTGTGTCTTTTAAAGCGTATGTATACGAACTTCATTGCGCGAGTCCCTCTTTCACCTGCAAAATGCACACCGCGCAATGAAGTTCGTATACGTTTTGAAAGATCACTTGTCGATAATACGGCACCTGGTCAAATTACGTGCGAACGGCACTGGAAGAAAAAAAGATACATTAAAAAATGCCTCTTGATTCATATACATGTATGACCAATTAAATTGAAATATCTGGGGTGATATTGTAGATATCAATAAAAAATTATTTATTTTTGAAAACTTTACCATCTTGTGACTCAAAAAGTAAGATGTTTAGGATATACAGGGTGTTTCATCATAAACTGGACAAACATAATATTTTCGTGTAGAGGACATCGAAAGATCATTTTTTGCCTTATACAATATATCCCGTTTTCGAAGCAAAGCAAGATATAGGGTGTCAAACGTCATTTTTGAGCAAGATTCTTATGAGTGTGGTCAGTTATGCATAACACTTAAAATAACGGTTTTTTGGTCAAATCTCAGTATTTTTGGGTCCTCTATTCAGAAAGTTGAGGAACTCCGAAAAAAATTACAAAATGGCAGAAGACCTGCAATATTCCAAATTTTTTTTGGCGGTTGTCAAATTGACTTTTATTATCTGAATGAACACAATTTTCTAAGAATTTCTGTGAAAAAAATTTTTCAAAAATCGAACACAAAATTTTTTTTACATGTCTACAGCGATGACAAAATCTCACTCGAAATGGATGAAATTTTGTACAATTGTACTTCTTGAATTATGAATCACGAATATGAACAGAATTGTAAAATATCGAACGGTTTCGTTACTACAGTCATTCAAATGTTTCGTTCTGACTTCTGAAATAATGAAAAAAAAATTGTTTGGGGTTCTAGAACCAAAATATTACATTATTGGCATATCCAAACATTCTAGATGAATTTATACAAAAAAAAAACAGTGAAACTTAGTTGGGACTCGAACCGACGTAGGTATTAAATAGGGAAATGGCACTGTTCTAAGGATAAAATATTCGTTGCCAGGCAACGGTAGTTCGTAGTTCATAGTAGGACTGGTATTTGAATTTCAGTGAATATAATTTAGCCAGTAGTCAAACTCTATGAACTACGAACTACCGTTGCCTGGCAACGAATATTAATATCCTTAGAACAGTGCCATTTCCCTATTTAATACCTACGTCGGTTCGAGTCCTAATTAAGTTTCACTGATTTTTTGTTGCATAATTCATCTAAAATGTTTGGTCATGCCAAAAATTCAATTATTTTGACTCTAGAACTCAAAACCAATTTTTTTCATTATTTCAGAGGTCTGAACGAACCGCACAAAAAAATTTAGAACATTGCAGGTCTTCCGCCATTTTGTAAATTTTTTTTCGGAGTTCGTCAACTTTTCTGAATAGAGGACCCCAAATACTGAGATTTGACCAAAAACCGTTTACTTTAAGTGTTATACATAACGACCACACTCATAAGAATCTTGCTCAAAAATGACGTTTGACACCCTGTATCTCGCTTATGCTTCGAAAACGGGATATATTGTATAAGTAAAAAATGATTCTCCCGATGTCCTCTACACGAAAATATATGTTTGTCCAGTTTATGATGAAACACCCTGTATGTTCATATGAAGTTTTTTTTAAAACGAGTCCAAAATCAATCCCATAAATATTGACATTCAATTAGGAAACACCCTGTATAATTCTAAGAATTACTGAACACCTGTCTTGATTCATGTTTTTATGATATTCGTGGGAGTCTTGAAATCGCTAATTTCATTAGTATTTCAAGCCACGTAAAATTTTAATCATATCATAAACCAAATATTTCATTTGAGACGAGGCATGTCGATCTTGGAATGTCATTATTTTTGGAGTTGCATAAGAAACTCACGTGTTGATGAGCTAAGTCATGTTGACATCTCTACAACTACTTCCTTAATGATATCGCTGAATATGCTCGGTCATATTATTTATTAAAATTTAAGAAAATCCCTGAGCAGGAGCTTTTGAGCGATCATTCTTTGGTGGAGCAATAAGACTATTACCTCAAATTTTATAAGAGATTTCAAATTGATACCAAATATATAAATGCAAAATCTCGTTTAAATCGGAATTATATTCTGAAAATTATTCAGAAATTGAAATGTGTAAAAAATAAAAAAGTAAATTCTTTGGTTCTGATGATGCGATCCTCTGAAATTTTGCATGAACATTCAGTATATTATTTTTCATTCTCAAAATAAATTTCACTAGAACCGGATATTCTGTTATGGAAATATAAAGATTCGTCTTTTAATATTCCAATTGAATTTTCTTTGGTTCTGTTGATACTATGGCCAGGAAATTTGAATGAACACTCAGTATATCGATCCTCATTCACAAAACAAAATTTCACTGGAATCGGATATTTTTTAATGGAAATATGAAGTTTTTTTTTCAATATTCCAATTGAATTTTCTATGGTTCTCTTCACACTATGACCACAAAACTTTGCATAAGGCTTGTTATAAGCATCTTCCATTTGGCCGTAACATTTCATTTCGATTGGTTTCGTTTTTTCTGAGATGAGGAACATAATTCTGAATGACCATATTTTATGGAACACTATACCTACGATTTGGCTGGTTAACGAACTTAACCGTGTCATTTGGAACCAGAACTCATCCTGAAAATTTCAAGTCTCCAGGACAATTCTTTCGAAAGTTATTGTGCTAACGGTCGGTCCCACGGACCAGAATTGAATTTGACCACGAATTCGTCATCAGGTAGTCGAACTCTATTGTTTGAGACATTTGGGCAAAACGATATAGCACTCGTTTAAGTAGAACGAGCGCTCAAAATTAATTAATAATTGATTAAATGGGGACAAAAATGTGGTCTAAAATCTGTTATATCTGCAAATTCGAACTGTTAAGAAAAAGCCATTTGAATTTTATATAGGACTTGAGATTGATACTAAATAATTAAAAGCAAATCAGGGCGATAGGAATAATATTCTGGAAATTATTCAAAAACTGAAATATGTTAAAACTTGACAATTAAAATATTTTAACTCTTTGGTTCTGATGATGCAAATCCCTTGAGATTCTGCATGAACATTCAGTACAACAAAACAAAATAAATTTCACTTGAATCGGATATCTTGTTATGGAAATATAAAGATTCTTCTTTTCAATATCCCTATTTTCTATGGTTTTGTTAACACTAAGGTCATAAAATTTTGCAAGAGGCTCATTAAGAGCAGCTTGCATGTGGCCGCAAAATTTAATTTCGATTGGTTTCGTTTTGTCTGAGATATTGAGGAACAAACATTTTGAATGGCCATTTTTTACACCCTGTGCGATTTCGCTGGTTGACGAATTTAACTGCGGCATTTGGAAACCGAACACACCCTGAAAATCTCAAGTCCCTTTCAAAGTTATTGTGCTTACGACCGGCCGGCCGGCCCCACGGACAGAATTAAATTTGACCATGGATTCGTCATCAGGTAGTCGAACCCTATTTGTGATCATTATCGGCACAAAATTCGAAAATGACAGACATTTGGGCAAACGATATAGCACCCGTTCAAGTAGAACGAGATCTCGAAAGGGGAATAATCATAAACTTTCACTGAATGTTGATTTGTGATTAAGTTATAGAAACATACAATTTCCATTTATTCACAAATAATAACCTGATGAGAAAATGTGGTCTAATTTAGTGTTTCGATAGATTTAGAATTCAAGCCAAAATAGTTGTGAAGTACAGGGTGGGCATATTTCGATGTTTTAGCACTACAATTTAAACCAGAGGAGATAGACAAAATCTGATACCCACTTCTCGATCTCTTTTTCTTAGAAACTAACAACAGTAGTATTCATTTTTGGCTACCTTCTTTTGTTTTCGAATTATTAGCGAAAATTGGAAAAGTGGCAATATCGAAAAAAACTCATATCTCCGCTAATACTGATGATAGAGCTCTGAAATTAAAACATTATACAGGCACTTTTTTACGTAGAATCCAGTGGCGTACTCGCCTTTTTTGCACCATTTCTAATTACGGAGCTATGACCCAAAGTTATGTTTTTTAAATGGAAATACTAGATTTTTGTGGCATTTTCTGAAAGCTTAATTTTTTCTGATTTCAAAAATATTTAACATTGTATGGTTTGTATCAATATGAGTATAGAAAATGATCAAAAACCTATTTTCATCTGAGTCTCAATATTTTCTATGGTTTCAACTGTTGATGAGCACAGAAGAATTTAGCATCGTATAATTACCACAATATCTTTCCAGTATTCTTTTCATTCTATGCTCTTAACTCAATTTCTCCAAGATGAACTGCTGTGAAACTTGATCCCTCATTCTAAGTTATAACTAAGATGTCTAAAATAAGACATCTTAGTTATAACCTACTGACCTTTTATTGTAATCACTATTGGGTATTGAAAAATATTTTTCCTTTATTACTTTTCTGATTGAATTGATAACTTCAATCATATCTACATATATGCGTTATTTCATATGCGTTTTGAAATAGACTACTAAGCACTTGTGCGTATTATTCTGGAGTGCAATAAAAATTCTCTTGCATCCATCTCATTATAACTAAGTATATCGATTGAAACGGAGGATCATGTGGATCTTTTTGTTATTTCCAAATCCATTTCAAGATATAAGTTTTTATGAAATATATCCATGTTCGAATTTTGGAGAAATTAGTTGAAAGCATAGAAATAATGAGATTGACGGAAGGAGACTGCTCTTGTTATAGGAGCTCAATTTTTCTGTGCTCGTCAACCATAGAAAATATTGAGACTCAAATGAAAATAGGTTTTTGACCATTTTCTATACTCATATTGATACAAACCATACAATGTTATATATTTTTGAAATCAGAAAAAATTAAGCTTCAAGAAAATGCCACAAAAATCAGTATTTCCATTTAAGAAAACATAACTTTGGATCATAGCTCCGTAATTAGAAATGGGGCAAAAAGGCGAGTACGCCACTGGATTCTACGTAAAAAAGTGCCTGTTTAATGTTTTAATTTCAGAGCTCTATCAGCAGTATTAGCGGAGATATGAGTTTTTTTCGATATTGCCACTTTTCCAATTTTCGCTAATAATTCGAAAACAAAAGAAGGTAGCCAAAAATGAATACTACTGTTGTTAGTTTCTAAGAAAAAGAGATCGAGAAGTGGGTATCAGATTTTGTCTATCTCCTCTGGTTTAAAAGTTTAGTAGTGCTAAAACATCGAAATATGCCCACCCTGTACACATCACCAACTGTGATGAATGTAGAATGTGTAATTAGTTCAATTGCTCAAAAAAAAGTGTTTTAAAACGGGAAAGCATGAATAAGGGTAAAGGAAAAAAAAGGTGAAAAACTCAAGTATTTATTTTGTTCAGAATAATTTTTATCCATCTGGTCCTTTCGTACTCCAACGGCAGCTCAACTGCCTCGTTGTTTTCTAAATGTCTACAAAATTCAACTAATTTATAATAATACTTAGTAAAAATAAATTAAATCACAAGGAACCTTTTTTCTATCAATACTTTTTGGCACTTCTCTAGGACACAGTCTTGTTAATATTGTAAAACTGATATCTAGAACAACTACATATCATCAAATTCAAGCACTTGCGGTGATAGAAAAACAATACAAAATATATTATTTCAGTTCAGGTGTCATTCTGGAAGAGATATTCTTAGATCAAGCAGTTTTTCTTATATTGAACAAAATTATTTTCGTCACTTCAGGAATGATTACAAATCAATAATAATTCATCAGAGGCGTTTCTGAGAACACGCAGAGGGACTATGATAAGATATTTTACACTATAAAAACCAAAAAATCAATAAAACGAGTAGTTTCTATCAAAAAGTTGAACAGATATTCACAGGAGCACCTCCGCCAATTCTCTAGATACGCCAATGAGTTGAATATATGATTGATTCTGCAAGGCGAAAACAAACTCTTCGAAAAGTGGTGAGTATATAAAATTTGGTGAGTAAAAATTTTAATCATCTTCTGATTGAAAGAGTTAAATAAAACGAATTGAATTAATAAACAGGGTGTTCCTAAATGAGTGTATCAATGATCAACTGTAGATTTCTCATGTAAATATAACTTGTTTTCGTTCCAAAGATACAGGGTGCTAAAAATTCATATTCCTTTCAAGTTTTTGCTAATATCTCAGGAATCGTTTGAATTACAGAATTGAGTTTTTGTACACACACTCTTGCACTTTATTCGGTTTTATTAGGCGTACCAGGGGCGGAGATATTGAATTTGCACAAAGGTTTTACCCCCCAAATTTTACACCACTGGACAAGTTTTCATGTGCTCAGCAAATTCAGATGCGCCAATGTGTTTTATATATCACAACGATTTGAAATGAAAACTGGCATTTCATGATCAAAAACAATTTGCTAATGCATAATAAACTTCTGGTAATTCGAAAAATACTGATAATTAACAACATTTAAGAATTAACTCAAGGCAGTATGACAATTATCTATCTTGGTTCTCTTGACTTGGATGTTCATTTATTTCATTGGTAACTGTGTTAATTGTCATATTGCTTGAATTTAATTTTTTATCATAAAATGCAAGTTTACTCGAAAACAGTTCACTACTGAGCCTTTATTAGGTTAAACACATTGACGCATCAAAAGTTGCTGAACAAATGCAAATTTGTCCATTAGTTTAAAAGTTGAGAGTGTAAAACCTTTATGTAAACTTAATTTTTCTGCCACTGGCTGGCAGGTCTAATAAAACCGAGTGAAGTGCAAGAAAGTAGCTGTTATTAGTGACAAATGTGTGTACAAAAACTGAATTCTGTAATGCAAACGGTTCCTGAAATATTAGCAACAACTGAAAAAATATAATCTTTTGACACTCCCTATTTCTGAAATGAATACCTGAAGAAAAAAATGGAGAAAAATGTCATTTTTTTATGTTTAAGAACACCGCGAATATTAACACTTCACCTCTAGATTTTTTCGTACTATAATCCAATGGTTTCTGAATTCAGATGACATTGATTGTAAAATTATAAACTTGAAATCTTTTATCATATCTAAACTTCATTTTCTTGTTGCAGAACCATTCATTTCCACCACCAAAATAATAACCAAGGAAAATCCTTCTGTTCAATGTTTGAATGACTGTAATAATCGTATAAAAAGTACGTCTAAATCTATCTCTCGATCTAGGAATATCGAACGTGCCTGCTATTTCGAATTAATGGAAATATAACATTATTGTTCTGCTGTTATAAAAATCACATACAGTTCTTAGCAGCCTATATTCATAATCTGACTATGAACAAGCGTCGCTTCTAGCAGCTCTCCATTCTTTTTTAACGAAACTGATGTTGAAGTCGTTCGTATAATTCTTCTTTTAGAATTAGAATCGAATGCAATCTTTTAAAACTACCAGGTTTCAGCTGGTAGGCTGATTCCTCTAATCTCCTTCAACATTTGAAGTTAATTTTTCAGATTTGGCAGGTAGAATGACGCTTGAAAGCTAAAGTTAAGTCTCACTAAGAGTGAAATATTTCCTGTAAACTAACGTAGGAACCGGTCAGGAACCCAACTAGGCCGAAAATGATCAGGAATATGTTCTTGTACAGTCTCCAGGACCATTTTCCGAAGCCGGGTTCCTCGTAACAAGTGAGCGTTTCAATGATGGCAGGGAAAATCATGCCCAACATTGACAGGCAAACTGCCCCTACTAAAGAGATGAAACCTGAAAGATTAGGAACTACTATGGCTAAAACTACTGTCAGGATTACAAGCGATATTCTTATGGTGTATTCGGACAAGTTCGGCCTGCTGGTGAACTTGGACTTGACGTTCTTCCAGATTATTTCCATTGGCACGTAAAATTGTAAACTGTATGTGAAGAATATGGCTAACGCTATCATTAGTTTCACAGCCTGGGCCAATCTGAAACAAGAAATTATGTTATAATCTTTTTGATAATAATTTAAGAAATCGAGGAAAGCCCTAAGCAGGTGTTTTTGAGCGCTCTTTCATTGGTGGAGCAATAAAGCTATTATCTCACAATTTTGTATAAGGGGTCGATTACATTGAGATACTTTACAAGCTGCTACTGAGCGAATTTAGTAGCTGATTGTGAATTCGCTCAGTGTAATCGTGTACAAAAACTGCAACTAAGTTGAAAGCTGGGCTAATTTACAAGCTAAATCGCTGGCGTTTTGGCATATAAACAAGCCTAGTGTAATCACAGTTGCTACTAAACATTCTGTGAGTTCTCATCTTCTCAGTGGTTCCTGGTTCTTAAATTTGAAAACGTCTTTGACCTACGATACAAACCTAAACCTCACGTGGAACTCTAGATTGTTGGCTACTCAGCGAGTGGACAGTTTTGTGTGTAAAGCCGGGTTTAGACGAAGCGCACCTACTCGCGCACCAGCCTCGCTTCCGCTCCCTCGCATAATGTAAACATGCTCCTCGCCATGAGGCTCCTCGTCCTCGGGTTGAGCCATTACCGGTCGGTTTTCAGTCGCGCATCAAAGAAGCCTCGCTGTGTCGTTTGAACAAGCTTCTGGAGCTGGTCGAGTCTCGGACTCTATACGAGGCTGATCGCCTTCTCATCCTGGCTCGCCCTTCCAGGCGAATCCAGCGCGTCGTGTAAACACTGGCGCGAGGATGAGTTTTGGTGCGCGAGTAGGTGACGAGGTTTGACTCGCGAGTGGGTGCGCTACGTCTAAACCCGGCTTAATCATCACAATCTCACAAGCTAATTCACTCGCTTCTAAATTCGCTCAGTAGCAGCTTGTAAAGTACCTCGATGTAATCGACCCATAAGACTTGAGATTGATCCTTAATTTACGAATGCAAAATCTCAGCACGATTGGAAATTGATTGAAAAATAAAATATGCAGAAAATAAAAGCTTTAATTGATATAATGAAAGTAGATTTCGCCCTCGATTGACCAGGTATGCCCATATTTGTAAGTTGGAGTAGGTACTTTAGAATACTGAAGAAATACCAATTTAATAGAATATTATATCAAAGCTAAATCTATGAAACATCTGACAGCAGTGAATTATAATTTCATTATTCCTGTGATTAGTGGGTATTATTAAGGCCGAGCACAGAGACGTACAATGGGCGGATTTTACAATAGTCGTGGTTAAAGATTCTTTTTTCATGATACAATTTATGATATTCCATATTTTGAAAACCTGAATGTGATGTGGAAAATACGTTATCTGTCAGACCTGAAGGATCAAAATATCAGCTATCTTTATTGACTGGGTCTATTTTCGTAAAGAATTAAAGGATCTTGAGCAGTCATAAAAAATACTTACGGTTCATCTTGAGGAAGATTCAAGGAAATACTGTTCATCGTTTTCTCTCCATACTTCAAGAAACCTAGGAAACCAGTTAAAGAATAGAGAATCACTACAAAAGCCATTCCAAAATTTAAAACGCCAGGGCATCCAATGAAATGATCGGGACTTTTCATGTTATTCTCAAGGGGCATCACTACGCCAATGCCCTCCAAAGCGAAGATGGCAGTTCCGAAGAACATGGGGAACTGTTTGATTTCAACAATTTGAGGTGCACTCTCAATAGGAGGAATATCTTGAGTCAGGTAATAGTAAGTTATGGCCATCCCTGTTCCAATGAATATGTTGGCCATCATGGAGAACGGTGCTAAGTACTTTAGATTTCTTATGAGGTTTACGGCTATTAGGGGTGGCAAAAGAGCCGCCATGTATAACCTAGGGTCGTAGTCTGTCCCAGTGTAAATATCGACAACCTGTTTCAGGTTGCTAGCTACGAAGCCTATGTAGACGCAGCAACATCCCAGAAGATCGATAACTAGAAAAAAATTGATCATCGACTTGGCAAACTGGGCCCATTGGTGGTAGGATTTTGGGCCGGCCAGAAATGACGCGTGGGCTAATTCTGCGAATCCTAAGGCGGGGACTCTGTTGCGTCTGTACAGGATGTGTGCACTTTTGACGAGAATGTGAACGCAGTAGGTGCAAATGATGCCTACTAGTAGGGTGCAAATCAGACCTGTGGCCAGTCCCGCGTGGGCGAAGGCGAGGGGCATGGAGAGGATACCGCTACCTAAACTTCCTTTGAGCAAATGTATTAGGGTGTCCAGGTCGCTGAAAAGAAATAAAACTTATGAGAAAGTTGTTGACGATAATGCTAAATAGTAACCAAGAACATTTCAGTGTGTATACTTGGTAGGATCTCTACAATATAAATGAGACTTTTCTATTTGACGCTACCTTAATGCGGCGTTCCCACGAGGCGTTATTCACGACAGTGAACCACACTTTCGTGAAATACACTTCTGTGTGAACGCATAGTTTTTAAACTTGCTTTCGTGAGGAATGCGTTCACACAGAAGTGTATTTCACGAAGCGTGGTTCACTGTCGTGAATAACGCCTTGTGGGAACGCCGCATAACTGATGCCAAATCAGTAATGCAGCGTTCTATTGGTCGATTCAGTCCATTAGTCAAATAGAAAAGACAAATTAAAATACGGACCCTCCTAATTCAGAGATTGTCAGCGCTTATGTTATAAAAATGTTTCTACATAGGCTTCAATTTTCACACTAACTATTAGGTGTACAAATAAGTTTCCGCGGTTTTTATAAAAAATTAGGAATTTATTGTAAAGGAAAAGTACATTACGTTTTATTCAAAGTATTTCCATCATTTGCCACTACTTTTCCCCATCTTTCTGGCAACATTCGGATACCCCGTCGAAAAAAACTCTTCATCTTTTGACGCTATCCACAAATCTACCCAATTTTTGGTGTCTTCATATGATGTGTGAAGCGCTGCTCAGACAGACCATGTGCCATCGACCGGAACAGGTGATAATCAGAAGGGGCTAAGTCTGGTGAATACGGCGGGTGGGGTAAAACTTCCCAGTTGAGTGTTTCCAAGTATGTTTTTTACCGGGCGCCGCAACATGTGGACGAGCATTATCGTGTGAAATAATAATTTTGTCGTGTCTGGAGTAGTAATGGGCGCGTTTTCCTTAAGTGCCCGACTCAATCTCATCAATTGTGTTCGGTAGAGAGCTCCAGTAATGGTTTCGCTTGGTTTCAGCAATTCATAATATGTACACGACACCAAGCTGATCCCACCAAATACACAGCATGAGTTTTTTTCCATGAATATTCGGCTTAACTGTCGATGTTGATGGTTCTCCGGGCTTAACCCATGACTTTCTCTTCTTTGGATTATCGTAGTGAATCCATTTTTCGTCACCAGTGACTATACGATGCAAAAAACTCTTTTTTTATTCCTGGCAAGCAGCATTTCACTCATGCATAATCGGCGTTCAACGTCTCTCGGCTTTAGTTCATATGGAACCCAATTTCCTTGTTTTTGAATCATTCCTAACGATTTTAAACGATGTGAAATTGCTTGTTGAGTAACCTGTAGAGTAAGTGCAAGTTCTTTTTGCGTTTGGGACGAATCTTCCTCCAATAGTGCTTCTAATTCCATGTCTTCGTACACTTTCGGCCTTCCACTGCGTTCTTTGGCTTTAACGTCAAACTCACCGTTCTTAAACTTTTGAAACCATTCCTGACAACTTCTCTCACTTAAAGCAGCTTCACCATATGCTTCTAGAAGCAATCGATGCGCCTCAGCTGCAGATTTTTCACATTAAAGAAATAAATCAAAAGTTCCCGCAAATGATGCTTATTCGGAATAAAACTCGACATTTTTGCACGAAAAAAATTACGTGATGCTGATACGGAATCACTAGTACTTTAAGGTTATGGTGTTGCCAGATGACTCTAAACTTGGGATATTACGTTTTACATCTGACAATTTCTCCATAACCTTCTGGTGGGGCCATCTTTTGACAAACCGCGGAAACTTATTTGTACACCTAATATTTTTATGATATTATTTGTGCATTCGATAACAGGTAAAATCGATTTTATTGTTACTCATTCATTTTATTTGGGTTTTTCACAATATTCCGATACTAGCAATACGATTTATTTCAAATTTCGTAACCAAATAAGGGAAAAATTCTTAAAAACACAGTATTTTTTCAATTAGATTCAAGGAGATGATTCCTCAGATCATTTTATAAAAAAATCCCATAAATGTTAGTGCGGAAACGCAGTTTTTTCCGAGATACAGGGTGTTAAAGTTTCACATAAAACTGACTGGAAAAAGTGGTACGTCACTGAGACATTTTAATGTAATTAATTATTTATTTTTCAATTCTTCGTTCAATTTATGACAAAAAAATCTTGTGCCTGTTTCATGTAACAAAAATAAAACATCTCAACGGGTATTTGTATAGTTGTTAGTTCAAGATAACTAAGTGGCGTGCCACCTTTTTGTCAGTTTTCAAGTAAAACTTTATCATTAGTACGGTGTAATCAGACCTTACCTCAACATCAAAGTAAAAGTTTTCCTCCAACACCAAATTGCTCTACATAGTCCCCTTATTCTATGGTAAAAAGTTACACCATTTGAGCGTCGGGTTTGGGGGGTGAGGAGGGTTGGGAATTTGAAAAATCACTAGTTTTTTCAGTTTTTCGTAAATATTTCAAAAGCTAGGCGGTTTATTCTAAACATTGTTGTATACAAAAAGTTCTACGTTAAATTTTAAATAAGAATGGTCCTTTTCATAGTCACTCTAAATTGTACGGTTCAAGAGTTACAGACGGTGTAAATGTTAACTTTTTCGTAATTTTGATAATTTTCAAAAAAATAAGCTTCGTAAAAGAATATTGCTATTTCAGTGGCCGGTGGTATGTTAGTTAAGCCCTTGAAGGAACGACAACCTCACCACCTTATCAAGGAGCACTCTTTTTTAAGGGAAAAGATATGAGGCTTCCACAGGCCTAGGCCATATAAACCTGTGGTACGAAGAAACCCACCCTGAACTTTCTACGAACATTGCAACATAAATTCACTTCTTAAGCATAAATATCTTTCAAATTGGAATGTTCAATGTCTTTATTAACTTCACTCATCCTCCAGCACATTATCCTCCTCCTCTAGCTCGTCGTCTTAGATGTTATTATTGTCCATGTTATCACACGCTTGGCCTGAGCAATTACTGCATATGCTAGTGCAGTTTAGACCACTCCTTCTGCATTCACAATTACGAACGCATCATCTTTGCAAGTACACATTATAAGGGACAGTAATTCCTGGGGGGCTGCAGGACGTGCTCTTGTAATTGGTGTTAGGTGGTCGCCAATCTTCTTCCAACCCCACTCGAGGGGATCCTTATCTTCATTCAGCCACTGTTGTACCTGGTGGTAGGTCCTAAATGAATGCTGTCTGGACGCTCCTGAAGTGGGGGGTAGTGTGCATCCAACTTCAGTAATGCATGTATAGGCTGCTTTGCAATCTTTTTCAAGTAGGAATGGTAGCGGAGACAATCTAGATCTTCAGTGTTCTTGGCTCCAAACATTGCAAGTAGGAAGTAATTTCCTGCATCAGCCACTGCACTGGGGTCAGCTTTGGGGTTGTTGAAGACCAGAAGTTTTTCCCGAATAATGTGTACTTGCAAAGATGAATGCGTTCGTAATTGTGAATACAGAAGGAGTGGTCTAAACTGCACTAGCATATGCAGCAATTGCTCAGACCAAGCATGTGATAACATGGACAATAATAACATCTAAGACGACGAGCTAGAGGAGGAGGATAATGTGCTGGAGGATGAGTGAATTAATAAAGACATTGAACATTCCAAATTTGAAAGATATTTATGCTTAAGAAGTGAATTTATGTTGCAATGTTCGTAGAAAGTTCAGGGTGGGTTTCTTCGTACCACAGGTTTATATGGTCTAGGCCTGTGGAAGCCTCTTTTCCTTTAAAAAAGAGTGCTCCTTGATAAGGTGGTGAGGTTGTCGTTCCTTCAAGGGCTTATCACTAACATACCACCGGCCACTGAAATAGCAACATTCTTTTACGAAGCTTATTTTGTTAAAAAATTATCAAAATTACGAAAAAGTTAACATTTACACTGTCTGTAACTATTGAACCGTACAATTTAGAGTGATTATGAAAAGGACCATTCTTATTAAAATTTAACGTAGAAAATTTTTGCATATAACAATGTTTAGGATAAACCGCTTGGTTTTGAAATATTTACGAAAAACTAAAAAAACTAGCGATTTTTCAAATTCCCTACCCCCTCACCCCCAACCCGACGCTCAAAATGGTGTAACTTTTTACCAACAATAAGAGGGTTATATAGAACAATTTGGAATTGGAATAAAACTTTTACTTGGATGTCAAGGTTAGGCCTTTTTTTAGGTTAATAACACCGTACTACATGCTTTGTCTTGGAAATAGTGCATTTCCGGACCTACATTTATGGAAACTTTTCTACGGAATGATCTCAGGAATCAATTCAGAAACACTCTCTATAGAAATGTTAAAATTGAAAAAAACATGATTTGATTTTTCGAAATTTTGTGCCACTCCGGCTGAAAATGTGTAAAAATCAGTGAATTTGCAGATTTTCGCATGTACCGTATTGCTAGAAATGAGACAAAACTAATTAGAAATTTCACCCCCACAGCTATTTTCCTCTAGATTTATGTGAATATATATAAAATTTGTTTTACATAAATCACTTGTCAAAATTGAGAAAATCAGTTTATGGATTTAATTGCATATTCTTCTTTCTTTTCTAAATATGCATTGGAAATATTCATTTATTCTCAAGTGCTTGAAAGAAATTATGTGGAAAACTGAGTTCAAATTCAATTTCATCATTGAATTTGTCTCATTTCAGTCTATAGATGCATCAAAGTCAAAATATCTCTGATAAAACGGAAATATTTTAAACCTCCTACAATAAGGACAAAAATCCTTTTGACCCTTATTTCTCTCACATATTTCAAAATATACGAGAAGAACAATTAGTGGTTATTACTATGATGCAGTTGTACTACCTGATGGTTAGAATATGACCATTTTTCAAGAAAGTCATTGACAACAACTGTCATTTTCAGGTAGAAGTGGTCAGTTGTTTGTTGAAACCTTATTCGTATAAAATACGAAGTACCTACGGGGTACGGAAGCTACATAGTTTCATGGTGTTGAATTGTCTAACAAAATCGAGCAAACATTTTAGGGCATAGAGATACAAAAGAGTGTTAGAGCGAAATCTTGTCAAATTATTACAAATATTTTTGAACGCACGTTATAACGACGAAACAATACCTATACTCCGTTCACATATTATTGAGCACAAAGTAGGCGTTTGGTAATTTATCTGAAGTTGGCAGTAATTACTGTCATAACGTGAAATAAAGTCAAAGTTGCCAAATGTACCCGGTCTCGTCCGACGAGCTTTCGAGTTTAGATCAGAGAACTCCACGATTTGTGCAACTTTTTCGAGATACTGATTACATTGCGTATCAGTCTGACAAAAAAATAAACAACCTAACCTAAAATTTTAATATACACGGTGGAATATGCAAAATTTTCATGGACTTCTTTGTGCTCAATAATATGTGAACGGATTATATGTCGCTACCAATTATGGTTGTTGAAATTAAGAACGTAGTTCTCAAGCATAGAGCTACCGAAAAATATAGAAAGTGTTACATTGGAACGAATGAAGTTTAAACTGTCATCCATTGTGTAGTAATTTTATTTTGTGAAATCAATTCAAAAAACTAAATGATGCTGAACAACTGAAATATGAGTTACTTTTTTGTATCTCTCCTTAGACCACAGTTAAAGAGATCAAATTGAAGTGAATAGTTAGGTACATGTTTATCTGGTGCGATAACTAACGGGTTATCCATTTCGCGGTTTCAAAAGTATAGGGCTGGAATTCGATATCTGTCAAACGAAGTTTAAAAAAAAATTATTTGTTCAGTTGAAAGTCTGACATTTATGAAAATGGATCGCTTGACTATCGCACAACGCATGAAAATTGTAAAAACCTAATACAAAAATGGCGATTCTGCCACAGCCACATATCGTGCTTTAAGAGCAGATTTTGGTTTACATAATCGTCCAACTACGCAAGCAATTGTAGAATTGTGAAGAAATTTGAAAGAGACTGGATTGGTTACAGATATTGTAAGCCCTGTGCATCATCGTTCTGCTCGTACCACTGAAAATATCGCTACTGTAAGTGAAAATGTTGCCGAAGACCCGAATCTGTCGATCCTCGTCATTCTGAGGAATTAGGACTGTCTTACGGCACATTATGGCGTATTTTGCATTAAGATCTACACCTACACTCATATAAAATCCAGCTCACACAAAACTGAAGCCAGCCGACCATTCACATCAACATCGTGGATACGTCGAATGGGTGCTTGAACAACCGGCGTGGACGGCGATATCAACTGGCCACCAAGATCATGCGATTTGACACTGCTTGACTTTTTTTGTGGGGCTACGCGAAATACCGTGTTTATGCAGATAACCTTAACTCTTGAGTAGTTAAAAACCAATATTCGTCAAGTTATGGCTGAGATACCGCCCAATATGTGTCAAAAGGTGGTCGAAAATTACCTCATAA
This sequence comes from Propylea japonica, assembly GCA_013421045.1. Classification (NCBI taxonomy): domain Eukaryota; kingdom Metazoa; phylum Arthropoda; class Insecta; order Coleoptera; family Coccinellidae; genus Propylea; species Propylea japonica. The sequence goes on from CM024239.1 coordinate 98,022,611, forward strand.
GTATCGATGCTTGCAACAATTCGGGTGGTTGTCATTTAAATGATGTAGGTTTCACACAAATGTCAACGTTCAAACTTTATAATAAAAAAGAAATATCATAATAAAAAATTTTTTATGTGTTTTATTTACGTTTACTTTTGAAACCGCAAAATGGATAACAATGTATAATTTGAAGTAATGAAATACAAACAATTCCTTGACAAAATTAAATAAAAAAATAGAAGAAATTTATTTATTTTATTTCTGCATTATTTTTTACGTAGAATACCCCATCAAAATGGTATTCTTTAATTTCGAACCAAGCTAATTAAAAAAAGGTGTATACTTACGATGTAGGATGCTTCAAATCCCTGTGGTCGGCTGGATTATAAGTCCCTAACTCTTCGTCTCTTTTGTTACCATCAACCAGAGGTACTGTGGATCCATTACCAACTTGTACCGGTACTTCATTCTTTTCACTCTTATAACTGCAATTATAATCATACTTGGATTACGAACTGTGCTGATGTCAACGTCACATTTGAGGTTGAGGTACGAAGAATTCTATACAGATATTTTGTGTGAACGTTTCTTAGTAAATGAGATGTTTGATGTCTAGAATGAAGATGGATTAGGGTTTCAATCACCACTACCTAACTCAAAAATGAAGGCGTATTTTGAAAAAACATTTGGCTTAATCGTGAATTTATGATTTTATGTTCAGGTATATCATTGCGATTTTGATCCTAGATGAAGAAAGGTATTTTCTTCAAATGTTTGTTATTTCTGAATCAGTAAAACGGTCAGAAACAGTAAGGTTAGGCTCGATCAAAAAAATTCAAGAAAGCCCTTCATTGGTGAAGCGATAAGGAGGTAACCTCAAAATTTTGTTTAGGACACGAGATACTTAACATGTGAATAATAATAATCTCAGCACGATCGCAATTATATTCTGAAAATAATTCAAGAAATGAAATAATTGAAAAATTGATAACTAAAAATACCAAAATTAAATGGAACTTCTGAAAATTTACGTCCGCAAACTTGTGTTACTTGGCAATATGAGAATTTTTTTCGATATCCCGATAGACCTTTTTATGGCTGAGTAAATGAAAATTCCAAAAAATTTTGAGTATTGCTTCAAATTGGTATTGAACATTTTACTAAAGAATTTCAACTCCATCGAATGAACAAATTCTGAATAATCGGAATAAATGGATCATTCGAGAAAAAAATATAATATGTTTCTGATTATGCGATTTCTTTGAAATTTTGCATGAAAATTAAGCCCGTTCGGCATTGACCTCCGCGAGCAGACGGATTTTTTAGTCACGTGACCACAGATCGTACAGATTCATCTGTAATATCTGCGAATAAACGAACGGTACAGAGCATCTGCCACAGAACATACTGCTCTATTCTACTTTTATAGATTATGAGATTTCAAAGATCACTATTTTGAGAAATATGTTCTTCTTTTAACGACACTTTCACCCTTTTCGTAGTTCTTCAGTAAAATCTCAATTAAATAATTAGGTGCAAAGGCACTGAATGCACAAGAAACGAGGAATGCAATATCCCCTATTAGTTATTCAATACGGCGATAGTTGTACAGAAAGATCCTAATTAATTAATTAATTACACGAAAAAGAAACGAGAAAGCAATATCTCCCCCTGCCCATTCATAACTACGATAGCTATATCGAAAAAAAAATTTTAATGAAATAATTAAGTTTTTAATGAATAAATGAAAACAGAAGAATAAAAGTGTTAGAATTTTTAAATCTATCGGTTGTCAGATCAGCAAACTCAACATAAAACAAAAAAATATATAAAAAACATAAAACTCTATGGATAAAATCGCTTTGCTCCGTCGAAATAGACCGAGCGAAAAGATCGACGTCAGATTTTTATGACGAACGCTCCAGATGTCTACGCCCCTCAATCCGGATGTAATAAACGAACGGTTCAGATCGATCCGACACGTCTGATGTCGATGCCGAACGCCCTTATTAAGTATCAAAATCCTCAACCTCAAAATATGTTTTACTTGAATCGAATTATATCTGTTTAAATTCTTGTAAAGAATTTTTTTTCAATCATTCGATTGAATTTTCTTTGGTTCTGTGAATACTATGGCCACAAAATTTCGGATGAGGCTTTTTATGAGTATCTTGTATGTGTTCGCAAAATTTCATATCGATCGGTTTCGTTCTGTCGGAGATACTGAAGAATAAAAATTGGAACACACTATATGTTTTTGCTAGTTTACCCTGAAATTTTCAAGCCTCTAGGGACAGAATTGAATTTGACCACGGATTCGTCATCAGTGAGTCGAACCTTATCGTTTGAGACAATTTTCTGCTCAAAATTCGAAAATCATAGACATTTGGGATGAAGATATAACATTCGTTTGTTAAACTAACTCTCAAAATTAAAACCTTTCGCTTTTTTTACTATCTTTTTAATCAAGTTGGAATAACTACTTATAATTCACAAAACTCTTTCGATATTTCTTATGAATGATTTAGAGAAATATTTCCCTGCTATTTTAATTTTAGTTTCCACAGACAAAAGGGGGCTTTCAGCTCAACACTCAATGAATATGTGTTACTAACTAACTCAATCAAACTAACTGAATGTAGTGATTCTGAATGTTCATGTTACAATGAAAATCATAGATCCTTCACCTAATATTGACTCAATGACAAATTATCTACCTAACTGATGAGTAAACATAGATAAATCCAGTATTTCCTCAAGATGCGAGTTCACAAGTTGAGGCATTGCATTCCAGTACCTATGTATTGTGTTACTTTACTCTCAACATCTACACATATCACGGTAGGTACTCAAGAAAGTTATACGTACCAGCAGTCTAGACTCCTTCTAGAAGAAAACTATAGGTAACGGCAATTCTGTTAATGTAGTCTTTCTCAGAATTGTGCAATATAAAGCTCGAGTTTAAGGTGGCAATGAAATTTTATTGCATGTTCGTAGCTATCGTTTTCTTATGACAAAGAGTGTCGAGCTTTGTTCAGTGGCAAGTAGGAAAAGCAATTTCAGAACTTCAACATCTCCAGATGGAATGAAGAGAATTGAAATATGTGTATCGAATAATTCGAATGTATGTATTTATATGAATCAGGATATCTTCAAGTTGAACATAAGGTGAAGATTTGATATGATGTTTATTTGTTATCAATGGAACAATTTGTATTGAAGGAGCCATGAATATGAAATTGGAGAAAATCTGGAAATATCTTGGAATATGTATCAAGAATTAAGTAGGCAAAAACCCAAAAAAAGGTAAGTATTTTTGTGAGAGAACTCATTGTATTATTCCAATTGAATATAATATTATGACAGAGAGTTATTTTCGGGTCTACTCCTTCAAGAAGTAAATAAATGGAGAAATCAAATTAGAAGGGTAGGTAGATAAAAACCATGTGGACTTTGAAATCCGTAAAAGCTACAAGAAGCAATACATGAGGATACAAATTTGATTCTAAGAATTGGAGAGAATACTGATGTGTTAAAAAGAATAAGGATTTTCATCAGTTTCATCATGATAATAAACAACCAAGTCTCTTTGATGTCATGTTGGTATTTTTTGAAAAAAATGGAGCTCTGTACTGAGGTTGGGTCTGGGTATGGTAAGGGAATAATAATAACCTTATCCTTAGTCCTTAGCAAGTAGATGCAAAACCATAATGAATAATGATATAAAAAGGGTCACCATCTAGAAATTCTAGGTTGACCAATATCCTGACAAGCGCTTGGTCATCTTATAGAATTCAAAAGAAATTTTTTAAGGATCGATAAATTATATAAAACGCCCATACAGTAAAAGGATGTTCTGCTTCAGAACAATAACTAATTGTTTTTTGGTATCTGGCTCTTCGAGGACACAGTTACAGTTCACAAGAGTTGTCTTGCTTTGCACAAAGTCGGTTTTTTCTAATTATTCGTCCTAATGTATTTTTTGACTTTCTTTTTTCTCCATTCTGATATTTCTTATTCCTTCGAATATTGTAAAATATGGATCGATTATTCGATGAGAATTTTGAAACAGTTGTAATAAATATTTGGAGTGAAATGATCGAATAAACGAAATGAAATGAACTTGAATCTCATACTGCGATGCGGTTTTCTAAGCAATATGGAATATCACACAATTAATACATTTCAAGCATGCATAATTGAATGAATGGAATCAAGTGAATGATTCTGCAAATGCAAATTGAAGATAAAATTTTATTCGAAATGCGACAGAACACCAACCAATGGGCATTTCCAAAATCTCAAAATATGGGGTTTTTCATCATCATTATCACATCAAGAGTAATACAGTGGAACTTCCCCATAACGTAAACGCTAAATCCGCAAAAAAAAATCGTTACAAAGAAATTTCGTTATATAGAAAATTTGTTTCTATAGTCGGCAATGTCGCGGTCGACTTCACTGATAAATTTAAGTTTATCATTCATTTCTAAGTACTTCCTTTCAGACATTTTCACACTAGCGTGATGGTTAGATTGAAACCAAACAGTCAGATTGTATCTAAAACTGTTTCAGAAGGATCTCTCTACCCGCCGTAATGATTTAGTTTAAGGGATTTATTACGTACGTCCGGAAAAATTTCGGAAAAACCCACCCTTATGCCTTCTTACCAATACCCATTCAAAGAGTGATGTTCTTTGAATATTTCGTTATAGAGAGAATTTACTTCGTTTTAGGGGGTGTTTTTAACATGAAATTTGGATTCAAGGTGCCATGTCTTGTACGAAATTCGTTATAAAGAGAAATTAGTTATACAGACGTTCGTTTTAGGGAAGTTCCACTGTATATACCTTTCTCATTATTCACTTAAAATTTCAGGCAATTAATTTTTAATTAAATGTGCAATTTCTATATTCGTAGGTTTCAAACGTAGCGCCATGATGACATAAGACTAAGCATAATTAGTGGGGATGACGATTCAACCAATTAAATGAATGCTAACGCGTACGTCGCACATTTTTCTCGAAAAGATAGCTTTGAAACAAAAAACGGACAATCGATATTATTTATTCTACTATTGAAAAATGATTTGTTGTGGAAATCACAATGAAAGTGCCCATTGAGATGATGGTTAAAGGATCTGTAATTTTTTTTACGATCATTCTCTTGTTCCTTTCACCCAGCAATGGAAAAAGTGTTCAAGGTAGTGGTGATGGTGAGGAATGTAAATAATGAAACGTTTGCACAAGTAAATGTAATGTGAAAAAAATAAAAAAATTACGTTCAACTACGAAAATTACAACTCAAGGAAAATTGAGTGATAATTATTGTGAACAAAAATATCTTTCCAAAATTGAATAAGGATAAAATATGATTGTACCGTTGATCGTCCTCTTTCAAATCTGCAGCCTCTGTTTTGACAACCACTCTCGCAACAGGTTGCGGTAGCAGCAGTTTGTAGCAGCTCTGGTTTTGCCAATAATCTTACAAAACTGACAAAATATTATCATAACAAACATTTTAAAGGAACCATGTATAATTGCTAGACGCCTATCATTGCCATTAGTGATGCGAGATCTTGCCGGAATTCACAGGGTGAATCTTAAAATTTACATTAATTTCAACAATAGATTTCGTTTAGAAATGAAAAATTTTTTTACAATTTTTTTAATTCGCTAGGAAACAGGAACGTTTTGAATATAAGGGCAAATAATTGTTTACACTCTAAACAAAGATTGTTTTCTGTACTGAAATATTCCGAGACTAATGAAAACTGACCAAAACAACGAAGCTTTAGCTACAGGTTGTTAGTGAAGGAGTGCGACAAAATTCAGGATGTTATAACTCGTCCAAAAATATGAACTAAACTTTCTATTAACCAATCCTCTAAAATGAACCGTTCTTTAAGGTTGAAGAGTGTCTTAAAGCGTTGAAAAAATATTTTAAAAAATTGACCAAGTTTTTCACAGTGACTAAGGGGGACCATGCCCCCCCCCTAAAATTTGGCTCGACCCCTCTGAGAAATGGCCTTTGCTAACGAAAATTGTACAAATTAATTCATTATGTCCCACTGAAAAATTCTAAACAACCCTTGCACCCCCGCCCCCCGTTTTCAAAAGCTGGCGTCGCGACTGGTTTTTCGACGTAAAAATTATTTTTCTCAAAAACGTCGACTTTAGAGCGTATGGCGTATGACCAGAGGTCCTTTTTTCTGTAATAAATTTTGGCGATACAAATGAGCGTCTCGAAAACTCTGCGAAGATTTTAGTAAAAAAAACATATTTTTTAATTGCGAACGTTTTGATTATATTTTTGAATGACCTATAACATCCTGCAATTCCTCGCACTCATTTACTAACACCCTGTAGATCTGCTTAATTTTGACATTTTAACTGATTAGTATATACATATTTCAAAAAGGTTATTATCACTGAAAATTCCAACGAGTCTTAAATTAATTATGATACATATTTGCGAACAGATTTTGATATTTGATTTCGATATTTCACAGAAAATTCTTTTTATTAGCATTTTTTTATTCACTTTCCATAAAATAGTTAAACTTGACCATTGAAAACACCCTGTATCCGATTCACTCGGTGTTTGAAACTTTTGTAATTGTAATTTTGTCAAAAATAGTTCTATTATTAATATTTGACAAAATTTTGTCTTCTGCTCTCAAAAATGTTGGTTCTACTTGAAAAACTATATGAATTTCTACTGAAGTTGTTCTTGATTTTTTTAATAATTTTAAATTACCTCAACACGCTCAACTTGGGAAATATATTTTCTGAGTCTTACACAAGCTTTCCAGTTGTTGAATTTAGAGATATTCATTTTGTCCATCACTAAGAGCTATGATGCATTCCTAACACGTAGTCTGTTCAGGAAAAAAGTTTAAAAAAGCAAGAGCAGTATGAAGTGATGATTAATTCAATATACGGATTTGACAAAAACAATACAGTTTACATAAAGAATTAACATGAGAATGAGAAAACATGTTCTGATGGATATGATACATGCATTTTGAGATCAGTATGTCAATCTTTTTCATTAATGCAGATACATTTAGAACTGAATCAAGAGAATACAGAGGTTATGTGGAATTTTTGAATTTTTTTATTGACTGATCATTAATGAATTGAAACATCTATTACTTAAAAATTTCATGACAATGTTGGAGAATTGAATTTTTAGACAGAAGAGTTTTTTTTTCAGAATATCACTTGACAATTTTCATTGAAAATTTAAGTTCACATGTAATATTTTAGATCCAAATTTCATTTCAAAAATTTTTGGTCGATACACTTAAAGGGTGTTTTTGCTGCTTCGATAGAAATTCCGGAGTAATTTATTATTTTATTGATATCCAAATCATTTTTGCAAACACACACAATACACTATCTCATTGTTCGGGAAAATATTATAAACAGCATACATGAATATTGATTCAAATTCTGTTAAAGATTTTATGTATGTAATTCACTAGTATGCCAAAAAAGCTTATGCTCCTAGATAAAAATAATTAAAATAAATAATAATAAATGAAAGAATTTTTTATTTAAAAACAAACAATTGAAAATGACTCAATCGAACGCTAGTTAATTTTTGGGGTGTTTCAAATAAAACATGTTCACAAAATTAGCTTTATGAATTAACAGCAATGAACCATTGACAATGAACTTTTTGAAGGTTGCAACGCGTGATAATATTCGTGGAAGAGTGCCAGCATTACCGAAAAAAATAACTCAAAATTGTACACCCAAACACCGCCTCTCTAATACAACTGCGAGAACGTTTCAAATGATTTCTCAATAGAAAATTGAATAAGAAATTAAAATTCAATTATACCCTTCAATTAAAAGTTCTATCGGCCTTAGAAAAACACCCTTTAGTATCTGAAAATATAAATTTCATTATGAAATCACAAATCATCGAAATATCCTTAATGTTCCATTTCGTTGTCTGCAACAAAAAATTATTCATTGAGGCAAAGACAGTCACAATTAAATAATATGTAACCTTGGAAGTTGATCTCTGCTTTTTCTCTTTGAAAAGGGGGGCTTTCTTGATAGACAGTGCATAGAGTTAGATGAGGTGAAGAAAATCTTCTTCAGAGTAAGGACTGGAGATGGGAATGAGATCCAGAGGTTGATGCTTGCAGATATATGTTTTTATTCGACTACTGAAATTATTAATTTTTTTAATATAAAAATTAAATATGTTGCTATTACTTTGGACTCTGTTTAATTGCAGTAGTTATACAATAATTGCCTGACCAACTTGCTAACGTAAGTTCGTTAACAGCAATATTCAATTCCTTTTTGTCCATTACTAAACTTACGAGTATGAATGCAAAATCTCAGCACGATGCGAATTATTTTTTGAAAAATACTAAAAAAATTAAGAATGTATAAAAAACATAAACTGAAAATATGAAAATTCTATTTTTCTCATTTTATGATCCTTTTTTAAATGTAAATGATCATTTTCTTCGCCAATTTTACATCCTCAAACTTTTTTTTTTAATAGAAATTTTTTTTGGGAATATGAGAATTTTTTTCAATATGACAGTTGACGTTTCTATGGCTGTATCAGAGCATTTTCCACAAATGCTTGTATACTGCTTTGAATTGGCATTGTACATTTTACTACAAAATATAGGCTCGATCGAATTATCAAATTCTGAAAATATTCGAGAAGATAGAAATTTTGAAAAAAATTATTATTTTTGGTTCTTATTAATCTTCTCTCTGGTTCTGTTAACAATATGGCCACAAAATTGTATGAGGGTTCTTTTGAGTGGCTTGAATGTGTCTGCAAAATTAAATTTCGATCGGTTCTGTTCTATCTGAGATATTGAGAAAGAAAAATTCTGAATAGCTCTATTTTATGGAACACCCTGTACGATTTTGGTGCTTAATGAACTCAACCGCAACATTTCGGAATCGAACCTACCCTGAAAATTTCTGTATGGCAATATTATAATAATTCTAGAAAGTTTTCGGCTCAAAATTCGAAAATTACAAACATCTGGGCAGAACGATATAGCATTCGGTACACAATTTTTAATTATTTTCAAATCAACTAGCAAACAACATAACTCTGCAAGTATCTTTCACCAAATCTTCAACTTATAATAATGGCTTTGGGGCGACAAAAATGAGTTTAAAAATAGAATGAAATAAGGAGGCTATTATTTTGAATTCTGAAACAGTTTTTGACTAGAATCAACTGAAATAATATAGATTGCTGAACGTATGAGCAAATAGAAAATGGATGACGACAAAACATCAAGGGAAACATCGATTAGATTGATTCAAAAAGAAATGATGGAGAAATGAATTAAGAAGTTATAGAATATTGATACAGGAATTCTCCAGTCCTTCTGATATAAATTTAACATTCGGATGCAGCTCTTGGGCAAGATTTGGAGTTTAGTCATGAAGCATCAACATTTTGTCAATTTCCCTATAAAAAAGAACTTCAAATTAAAACAACAACAAGCAAAATGATAACGTATATTGATTTTTCACCACAATCGCGTTGCCTGCAAATTTACATGGTTCTATATCAGTCCAATCACCAGTACTAAAGAAAAATTTAATCTTTAAACAACGATTTTATACCTTCTCGAAGAAGCTATGCGATGTCGGTGAATGATAGAATTTCTGTTAGTGGAATTCTTATTACTTACTTATTCATGACGACTGTGTTGACACCACCCTTTTTCTTGTCAACTTGTACTATCAATTGGGGCTGAAACAAAAATTGTGTTTTAGATATCTCAAACAGTTTGATCTACATAAAAAAATCAACAGAAGTGCGCCAACTGCATTGGTATACAGTGTGTTTGGTCATGACTTAGCGATAATTTAAGGTCATCAAATATACCTTATATTATCGACAAAAACACCCAAACTTAAAAGTTTACCCCCTTAATTTTGGAGTAGCCCCCATTTTAAATTTACTTTTTTATTTTCGTTGACCCTTCCAATAATATCGATTTCTTTGGACATAAAGGTCCTACAGATGCGAAAAAATGTTTTTGAAAGATGATAACCACCTTTCATTGAAATATAACAATATAGAAACATTCAACTTGAAAACGCCATGAAAAATTCTTTAAAAAAGTTTAAGTAAAAATATGTACTGATTTTCTTAGTTAATCCGCAATAGTTCAAGAACTAGCACATTGAAGTATATTTTTTTTCAATCATTCAACACGCGAGGATATTAGCTACAAAAGAACACCTACATAATTTCTGTAAGTTACATAATTTGAGAGTTATTGCTGTTCGAATATGATAATTACGCGAGCAAAAGACACAAGACAGGTCGTCATGAAGGCCACTGCTGTCTACAGAGCAGAGGCGGCCATTTTGAGCAATTTTTATGATTTGTTGTTCGATCATTGAAAATTATCGAAAGTACAGTAGTGAGGTTTTTTTATTTCAACAATTTCATGTGAATCATGTTCGAACAGCAATTACTTCCCAAATATGTAACGTACAGAAATTATGTGGTATCGTTTCGTAGCTAATATCCTTGCGTGTTAGCTCATTAAGAAAAATTTATACTTCAATGTGCTACTTCTTGTACTATTACGAATTGACTAAAAAAATCAGTACATTTTTCCACTGAAATTTTTCCAAAGAATTTTTTCATAACATTTTTAAGTTTTATTTTTCATATCGTTCCACTTTAATGAAAGGCGGTAGTATCAACTTTCAAACAACATTTTTTCACATCTGTAGGACCTTTATGTCTAAAGATATCGATATTATTAGGAAGGGTCAACTAAAACAAAAAAATAATTTAAAAAGAGAGCTTCGCCAAAACTGAGGGAGTAAACTCCAAAATATGGGTGCTTTTGTCGATAAAATTGGGTATATTTTATGCCCTTAAATTATCGCTAAGTCATGACCAAACACACTGTATAAAATTATTAAAATTTATCGGATCGTTTGGGAGCGTTTTCGATATTCGAGAAGAGGCAATTGTATTGATTTCCAGAAAAAATTGTTTTATGTAAAGATTGATAACTTTCCTTATACATATTAACAAATGTTGAAAAAACATGAATGCACAGCGTATACGGGGTTTATCTGAATAAGGAGTGATTCCTCAGATCATTTTATTAATAAACTTTCAATAAATGTGGGTCCAGAAATGCATTTTTTCGAGATACAGGGTATTACAGTTTCACTCCAAAACTGACTAGAGATTCGCCACTGGGATATTGTTAACTAAGAATTTTTTAATTCTTCGTTCAATTTGGGACGAAAATTCTGCCCTGTCTTTTTTTCGTGGGGGGGGGGGCATTTTTATGTGAAAAAATAAAACAACTTTGACACATTATGTAGTGAAGACTCTACATTAGGATGTTTCACGTTTTACAAAAAAACAGCGCCTCTCAAGAAAAAAGGGCAGAAAGATTTTTGTTCTAAATTGAACAAAAATTAAAAAGAATTGTTAGCTTAAAATATCTCGATTTTAAATCGATTTAATAGAGTTTCGATCATTTTATATTTCTGTTCCTTTTTTCTGCTTCGATTTTTTCGTTTCAGATTCAGAATTCCGAAGGCATCTTGGAGAGGGTTTTCGGTTGGACTCGATAAAGAAAAAGTCCTTCAATATTCAAATATTTTTTAAGTGTTATTTTTGTTAGAACGGCGAGGCAGGGTTTTTTTCTAATAAGGTTTTTTCCCTGAGCTCTGGTATCATGCGAAAAAATAGTATGGTACCCCGTTTTGCGATAACCTCAGTTAGGGATTTTTGTTTTTGTTGAATATATATAAATATAGATTTATAGAAGAAACACAACACTTTTCATTCATGATAATTTTTCCACATGAAAAAATTTTCCTTAACATAATCACATAACTTCGTTTTATGGTGCATTAAGTTAGATCTTACGAAATTCGCGATAAAAATTCATTTATCAGCAAAGCTTTCCTATGAATTTTATGGGGAAATTAATGATTTTTGGCCTGAGGTTTATAGCAATATTTCCTTCGTCCAAATTGGTCACTTTCTTGCGTTTAGCTTCGGATATATTCGATTTGCTGGTTCGTGCTATAATTAGCGGACACACAAGCGAGTACTTATATTTTCCTGTCTCGCTGAAAGATGTTCGTGGTCATAAGTCACATCGCTTGATTTATCTTCGGTCTAGAAAAATTGATTTTCTCGTCGGTGGATATGTTTTTAGTGTAAGACAGATGCATTTTACATGGGAATATCGTTCGGACACAGAAAAATCCCATGATTCAATGATAAATATGTGAAACAAATCTTTCAGTGGCTTTTTTGATCTTGTTAAAAAATATATGTCCTTATTTTTGAGTGGACCGAACAAAGAAGGCAATAAAATTTGTATTTTTTCTGTAATGGGCATTTCCAGTATATTGAAATATAGGTTTTTTTGTTACAGCATTAGAAGTAGTGTTAAGTATACTGGGTATCTGTAAACGAATGCGAGGTACTTTGGGAGATGATTCCTCGATGAAAATAAGCAGGGGTATTTCATATGATTTTTTTTCCAAATCAACCCCCCTTTCAAGATACAGCCTTTGGAAGGCGATGACGAGTTGACAATTCTTAAATTTTTTACTGCTTCTTAAAAACACTGAATCATAAAACTATACATATAATATGAAGCACTTAGTAGATGTTACCCACACAAATTTTTTAGATCTCATAACTTTAGTATTAGGGGTTGAAAATAACAACCCCCTATTATTTTGGTTCAGAAATTGTTTTCGTTGGATAGATCACTGTTCTTTCCATTTCATCGTATAAGTGTTCTATATAATTACGAGTATATATAAATAACTGTGTATTCTTGTGTTCACCTCACGTGGAGAATGTAGGTATTTAGGCACAAAATGTGTATCAATGTGATGTGTAGATTCCGATCCTGTATACTAATTTGGGTCAGTATTCTGGATGAAATATTGCATTGAAGTGAGAATCACAAACAATAACACGAAGATGTGCCAAATTCTGAAGCCAAGTAGCTTTCGAAATAAGCGGAACTATAATAAATCTCATTAATATACGTTCAACAAAATATATTCATTTCAAAACAATCCAGATGTTCCTCTGTTTCATTCGATTTGTCTACTTATATTTTTATTAAAGCAGGTCAAGATAAAAGCGATTTTGTTTATTTCGTCGATTAAACGTAGCTTAAAGGCTCAAGTTTTATCCAAAAACGATTAAGCTAGTGTAATTTATGTTAGGTTGACAAACTGATATGGAATTATATAGTGCGCGTCAAAATTATTGAATAAATTAATTTTCTCAGGAGAAAAAATTTGGCATTAAAATCCTGAAAAAGAGCAATTTTTGTTACACTTTTACCAAATTTTTATGCATTTTTGAAGGATTTTAGTTGCACCCTGTGCCATCCCCATCAACCCTAAATTTTTGAATAAGGAAAGTGGGTCATGTGGTACTTTTTTGCAAGGTCTTTGTATCTTCTTTACAGACCTGCAGAAATTTTCAAGAAATTTATTTTGAAATGAAAATATGAATGAAATATATTTTTTTGGTTCATTCCCAAGTAATGATCGAACCTAATTGTATAAGTAATTCAAATAGAATAAAGTGTCTTGATACAAGAAAATAATTACTTAGTATAAAATCGAAGAAAGAAACAAACTAATATTCGAATTCGTCAATGCAGCATTGAAAAATCAACGTTTCCTCAACTCAAATTTGAAAAATTCGAAATACAGAAATAACTCCATAAAGTTTACGAAATTTTTCCTCCAGAAAAAAATATTTTAATCGACGTTTAATGATAAAAATACCAAAATGGAACACTGCTCAGTGGACCGCTTCACAGGTGATCAAAAGCTCCTGACCTCAAATAGATGTCATCAAGAAATGTTTTGGTATTGTAAAAGCATGGAAATTTTAGAAGAGGTTAATGTTCACATTTGTCCCAATTCCTCACATTAATCAACAAATAAAAAACGTGACAATATAATGTTGCACTAGCTGGTTGTTCAACCTTGGTCTTCACCGAAGAAAATAAATAAATATAAATATACAGGGTTACGCGAAAGTCTCTAATAAAATTAATATCTTTTGAATCGGAGACTTGGAAATAAAGCTGAAACACGAAAATTAATTTTGAATTAAATGCCGTTTTTGGCAACGAGCCTACACACGACATAATGTTTGCATTAGAAAAAAGTAAGGTGTGTTGCAGTTGAGGGGTTGAGAAAAATATTTCATTTTATTATTGTTTTATTCAAAATCAATTCACGTGTTTCAGCTTTTTCACTGACTCAAAAGATATTAACTTCATTAATGACTTTCGCCCAACTCTGTATAGTAACAGCTCTACGTACCAATATAAACATTAAGTTTCCAAATTCGCATAGATGCGAATACCTTACTTAGTTTTTTCTAACTGTCGCGTCTATCGAACAAAATTTCAAGGTTAGTTACCTCCACATACTGAACAATATTCAAGGAAGTTAAAATTAATCGCCTACAGCCATGTTGCCTACCTCATTTTGAATTCTCATGATAATTTCAAGGTTTTTTTCGAGACACTGAACCTGTGGGCATGACTAGTTTCATATTCATACTAGACTACTACAAGTCTACAAAACGGCCACCAGCGTGAGGTGTATCAACCTGTCAAACGAACGCAAAAGCATAATGATTTATTGACCGGTATGTAATATGCGAAGACAAAAAGAAAGCCACGACGTGAAGTCTGAGGAATTAGCTGTTTTTTGTCATATAGAGAAAACGAGCATTTAAATTATAAAATCCTGAATTGTTAGACAATTCATTTGTTCTTTTTTTAAGCCCAGATTGTTTTAAGATCAACAGACTGATGAGATTTTCGGTAATTGACTTGAGAGTTGCTTCCGGCAGTTTTCTCAGTTTTTTTATGAGTAAAGAAACACACTTATATTCTGTTATCCTACTAATATTATAAATGCGAAAGTAACTCTGTCTGTCTGTCTTTACTCTTTCACGCCTAAACGGCTGAACGGATTTTAATGAAATTTGGTATGGTGATAGATGTTAACCTAGAAATGGTCATAGGCTATAAATAATCACGCCATCGTCTTAGGGGGTAGGCAGTAGGCAGATAACTAAATTGTGTTAGTGATTTTTAGTCGTTTTTGTTGGGACTCGTGCTCTTTCACGTCTAAACGGCTGAACAGATTTTGATGAAATTTTAGTAAGGTTACCTAAAAACGGATATAAGATCAAAATGATCACGTCATCGTACTTAGGGGGTAGGAAGTAGGCAGAAAACTGAATTGAGTTAGTGATTTTTTTATGGTTTTTGCTAGGAGTTTTGCTCTATCATGCCTAAACGGCTGAACGGATTTCGATGAAATTTAGTTAGGTGATAGATAATAACCTAGAAAAGAATATGGGCTATAAATATTCATGCTATCGTACTTAAGGCGTAGGCAGTAGGCAGAAAACTAATTTTGATGTTTTTTTTTAACTGAGTGTTACTGAGACTTCAAGTTAGTATTTGATCACTTTTCTAACTTACAGGGTCGGTAGGCGGACGAAGTCGCGGGTAAACGCTAGTTAGTTATAATTCTCTAGGCGATCGATTTCGGCTTATTAGCCATCATCAGGCCATCGTCAAACTATAAAATATCATCGGAAGCAAAATCCATCTATTATTCAAAATTTTAATAATTATTGCTGCATGTTTAATTCTATATGAATCAAAAGGATTAAAGTTAAATGATCATTTAACTTTGCAGTTCGCATATTTTATATTAAATTTGAAATCCTTTTAATTCATATAGAATTGTTCAACATCCAGCAATAATTATTGAAATTTTGAATAATAGATGGATTTTGCTTCCGATGATATTTCAAAGTTTGACGCTGGCCTGATGATGGCTAATAACCCGAAATCGATCGCCTAGAGAATTATAATTAATAACAGAATATTAGTGTGTTTCCTTTACCCATCAAAGTATTATTATTTACACTAATGGACGAGTTCGTTAAAATTCTCAGTTTTTCTTCTTTCGATATTAGAAAAAAATCACTTCATAAAATCCTATTCAGAGCAGATTTTTATGTTCTTCAATGAGAACGTCTTAAGAATTTTAATTTGTCAGATATAGGCCCCATTACACTCACAAGGTACTTAATATACAGGGTGTCTTTAAACGAATGAAGGGACTTAGGGAGATGATGCCTCGATGAAAATAAGCAGGGGTGGTAGTATCATTTTTTACGAAATCGACCTCCCTTTCAAGATACAGCCTTTAGAAGGTGATGAAGAGTTGACAGTTTTTAATTTTTTTATGAGTCCTAAAAAATACTGAGACATAAAACTATACATAATATGATTTATTGAGTAGATGTTACTCACACAATTTTTTTAATCCCATAGCTTCATTATTAGGGGTTGAAGATAACAACCACATATGATTTTCGTCTAGAAATTGTTTTCGTGGATTAGATTTTTGAAAAATAAAATTCACTTATGGTTTCCCATTCAATTCTAGAGACAAAAAGTCTCTTGCAAAATTTCGATACAGTCGATATTTTTCTCGGAAAAAATCAAAACTTCCAAGGAGTTATGATCACTGTTCATTCCATTTCATCGTATGTTCCATAGAATGAATATTCTAAGATATTGTTTATGTTCAAAATTGGTTTTTTCAATTATGCTTATTAATCGAAAGAAAGGTCTATCTGTGAAATTAAAATATTACGGATATAATTTTCTTCCAGAAATTAGAAATTAAAAGTTCAGAAAGATTTATAGAACATCTTTATCTCCTGTCATAGACATATAATATCTTAGAATATTCATTCTATGGGACATACGATGAAATGGAATGAACAATGATCGTAACTGCTTGTAAGATTTCATTTTTTCCGAGAAAAGTATCGACTGTATCGAAGAGACTTTTTTCTCCAGAACTGAATGGGACGCCATAAGAGAATTTAATTTTCGAAAATCTATTTCACGAAAACAATTTTTTTTTATTATTTGTAAGACAAAATATCGAACACATGATAGAATACAAACAGTAACATTTCTGAGTTGGCTACAGTAGTGTGGGTTGATTATGGGTAGTAAGTATTAATTTAAGAATGTTTCTCTTATTCTGTAAACTTATAATTAGTTAGATAATGTACCGTCGCTAATAGCCATGAGGTAGATGATGAGTCTTATTTCTTAAAAGGATTCCCATTGATCTCAGTTAATGGAGAAGCAGAGGAGACAATTGAACATCTGATTAATAATTGTTCCATATATAAATTTCAGGATGGCTTGAGAGCTATACATGAAATTACCGATTCGTTTTTGAATTGGGTTGTTAATTTTAAATCGATTTAATAGAGTTTCAATCATTTTATTTTTTGTTCCTTTTTTCTGCTTCGATTTTTTAGTTTCAGATTCAGAATTCCGATGGCATCGTGAAGAGGATTATCGGTTGTACTCTATAAAGAAGAAATTTTAAGTTTTATTTTTGTAAGAACGGTGAGACAGGGTTTTTCCTACTGTAGTTTTTCCTTGAGCTCTGGTATCATACGAAAAAATGATATGGTACCCCGTTTTGCACTAACCTCAGTTTTTTATTTTATGTATTGTATTATGTTAGCTCTTGATTTCAAAATAATAAATATATAATGAAGAAGTTATATTCATTTCGTTTCTGTAGGTACCCCTCAAAAAAGCACGACTCTGCCTTCCGTTCATATCGAAATTTCAAAACAAAAACAAACATTTGTGTATATCATCCTCAAATTCATTCCACTGACATCGCTCGAGGGGCCTATCTATGTTTCTTTAGTGTTCTGAGATGAAGAAGCTTTTACGTCTTCAATCACACCAATTTCATCAATAAAGATTAAAAAACGTCGAGAAGATGACAGCGGCTGAAAGAAATCGAATTAATTCTATTGCGAATCTCACGAGCAAATTGCGTAGGACGTATAAAATTGGCCGGCCGTCAAAAACAATACATTTTCCTCGGTTATTGGCCGATTTCGCATCACTCTAGCACGCCATTTTATTGACAAGTGTTTAATTTTCATACATAACGATTAGCCAAGGCTGATCGTCATCAAAGCCAAGGACAGTGCTGTATTTAGACATTCGGCTAATCTATTGTGTATCGGTCCAAGGGGCAATAGTCCGGTTTTTTCTGGCTCGCCTGTATACATTTGAAAAAGTTGTAGCCAGTGTCGGCCTGGCTTTTGCTACCTGATTCGAATAATCTGGACAGTACCGGTTTTAAACGCAGCTGTGAGATCGGCGATTTCGGTACTTTATTAAACGTACTTCTGGTCATTGTTGATTTTTCGAAACCTGTTTTCTGCCATTCTGAATAGAGACTAGTTTTTCGCACATGCACCCAGTGGTTAGCATATTGAGTTTCTTATTATTTGTTGTTTCGACAGACTTCTAGAATGAGTTTCGAGTCACGAATACTGCTACGAACTTATATCTTGATTTTGTAGATACCATGAGATAGCATTAAACTTAAAATCTCAGGACTTCTTTGAAAGAATCATTAGAACTGTTACGTACTGAAAATTATTGTTTTCATTCTATACTCAATTAATAAATTAAGAGTTTCGAATTTATTTCTGTCGAGAGCTTTCAAATTTCATTTTTGTGCGATCGTTCTACTTAAACGAGTGCTATATCGTTTTGCCCAAATGTCTGAACTTTTCGAATTTTGAGCCGAAAATGGTCTCAAACGATAGGGTTAGCCTCCCTGATGACGAATTTGTGATCAAATTCAATTCTGTGTGTGTGGACCGCCCGCGCCCTTAGCACAATAACTTTCGAAGGGATTGTCCCAAAGACTTGAAATTTTCAGTATGAATTCGAGTCCCAAATGGCTCAGTTTTGTTCGTTAACCAGCCAAATCGTACAGGTGTTCCATAAAATAAGGCCATTCAAAATTTTTGTTCCTCAATATCTCAGAAAATACGAAACCAATCGGAATGAAATGTTACGGCAAAGGCAAGATGCTGATAACAACCCTCATGCAATATTTTGTGGAAATAGTGTGAAGAAAACCAAAGAAAATCCAATTGAAGTATTGAAAAAAAAACTTCATATTTCCATAAAAAGATATCCGATTTGAGTGAAATTTTTTTTTGTGAATGGAGATCGATATCCTGAATGTTATGATAGTTTCAACAGAACCATTGAAAATACAATTGGAATATTGAAAGAAGAATCTTTATATTTCCATAACAGAATATCCGATTCGACTGAAATTTTGAAAATGAAACTACTATTACTGAATGTTCCTGCAAAATTTCAAGGGGATCGCAACATCAGAACCATAGAATTTAATTTAATCCTATCAGTCAACCGTCTGTTGATCTCAAAATAATCTGGGCTACAATGAAAAGATCCATCTTGAACAAGATCAAAATTGTTAAACAACTGATTCAATCAGAATAAGAATGAAGTTATCGGTAATTGTGTTTTCAGAATTGTAAAAAATCATTTTCACTGTGACGTAAGTTGCTTTTCTGAATGTTACAAGTCTCAAGTTATTTCCTGATGACAGCTGTCAAATTCTGACTGAAACGTTGAATACCAGAAACGAAAACGATGGAAATTGTCCAATCTATATTTCAATAAGTTATTTTCGGATCAAAGTTTGATTAAGGCTCTTAGGGAGCACAGATATTTAGGTGACAACATTGCATGATGTTTCGGTATATTTATATTCGTTTGAATTGAGAGCTAACAAAATACAATACATGAAACAAAAAAGTCCCTAGCTGAGGTTGGTACAAAACGGGGTACCATATTATTCTGGCGTATGATATCAGAGCCTAGGGAAAACCCTCAGTAGAAAAAACCTTGTCTCGTCGTTCTTACAAAATTTAAACTCAAAACTATTCGAATGAATACCTTCAATATTCAGATACAAAATACTTTATTCATGCTCTTGGGCCAGGAGGGGTGTTTTAAACCAGGTCTGGCATTCCAAGTGATTTTTCGAATCTCCTGATCTTCTAAGACCGCTACAGGACCCTATATTGAAGGGTAATCATCTCCCATAGATTTAAATAATGGTATTTCATCCTAAATATCGAATTCAATTTCAGAATAATGTTAAAAAAATGTGAAAACAATGAATACTCTGCTGATGACCTATAATTTTACTTGGAAGTGGGTTGCCTTGGACTTGCTCCATCATGTTCATCGATCGGAAGTGACAAGATCATGGATTGTACTCGCAATTTCTTCCGAATGATTGAGATATTTGCATGGCAATGGTTTCTTTCGCTGAAATGACTTACTGACGTACAAGAATATGTAAGTTTACGAGGACGGAACTTACATTCGAAAACCGGTCAAGTGCAAAACGGAACTTGCTTGCCGTGGGTTCGTTCAAAGAATTTTTCAACGGAAATGATTCAGGAAGATTCAGCTATAGTCGTTCTTCATCAAAAATAGAATTACTCGGTCTCAGTACGATATGAATAACTTGCATTATCACCCGATTCTTTCTCAGGACTAGAGTTCTCTATTCTCCGAAAGTATTAAATGGGCATTAGCAGTGATTTCCAAAAGAAACCATTTTAGAAATGGGGATCTCTCAAAAAATTAGAATGATTTTCCGTTTTGGGCGCTCTCTCTACTTGAAAGTGCTATTTCGTTTCGCCAAATGTCTGTAATTGGTCTCAGAATTTTTCTTTAATCTTCAGTTCAGCAATAGAAACAGCTAAATCATCCGAAACTCTTGAGGACGTGGTTGAGGAAAATGATCATATATAAAAATTTAAGAAAGCCCTGAGCAGGTGTTTCAGAGCGCTCGTTCATTAGTGTAGCAATGAGCAATACCTCAAAATTTTGTATGGGACTTGAATTTGATATTATAGTATATTATTCGATGAGCGGTAATGCAGGTCAAAACACACGCAGATGTATTCATCAAGTGTGTTTTGTGCATTACCGCGAATTAAATACTATACTTTATCCACGACTTCTTCAGTAAAATTCGAATTAATCTGAATTAAAAAAATTTTGAACAGTTGTCAAAAGCGTTGACACATTCTTTGTGTTCACTGAATATTCCTCTGTAGTAGGGCAGTCCACGAACTGTCATTGCTTTGTTATTTATTTCTGACTATAACAACTTCAAAAATTTAAGTTTTCCAAAAATAAATCTGGAATGGATCGCTATAGAACGTTATCTTGATGGCTGAAATAGAGTTCCCGATCGATCCTACTCTTTATTCATTTTTTTGTAAGCAATTTCATTTTCCTAGGTATTTTTATTAGCGGGTGTTATGGCGGGTGTTATTATAACACTCGCTTTTCGGTTCATAGACATGTCTACGGTTGTGTTATAGCTACTATTACACATAGAAATTAGTTTAGTAATTGACATATTACTCTATAGGAGTGGATAAAATATATTTATGCAAAATCTCAGCACGATAGGAATAATATTCTGGAAATGATTCAAAAACTTAAAAATAAAAATCAAATTCTATGGTTCTGATAATGCGATCTTGAAGAAATTTGGCATGAACATTCAGCATATCAATCTTCATTTACAAAATGAATTTCAGTGAAATAGGATATCTTGTTATGGAAATATAAATTTTTTCTTTTCAATATTCCAATTGAATTTTCTATGGTTCTGTCAACACAATGGCCACAAAAGTTTGCATTAGGTTATTATCGGCATCTTGCACGTGGCCGCAAAATTTCATTTTGATTAGTTTCGGTTTGTCTGAGATATCGAGGAACAAACATTTTGAATGGCCATATTTATGAAACGCCCTGTACAATTTGGCTGGTTAACAAACTCAACCGAGGCATTTGGAAACCGAACTCACCCTGAAAATCTCAAGTCTCTAGGATAATCCCTGCGAAAGTTATTGTGTTTACGGCCAGCCGAAAGGCCACACGAACCGAATTGAATTCAATCATCAATCCGTCATCGGGGAATCAAACCCTATCGATTGAGACCATTTTCGTCTCAAAATTCGAAAATTACTTACATTTGGGCAAAACGATAAACCACTCGTTTAAGTAGAAAGTGCGCTCAAAAAGACTTTATAACCACAAAATAACCATTTCCGCCGACCTCCAAATAAAAGGTGATTTTAATGTGTACGAAATTGAACATTGATGACCCGTTTTAATGGACAATTTGTGTTCTATTTTAATGTGCAATCCTCATGGCAACCGAACACAAAGTATTCAGAAGCACTACGAGAAATGTCCAAACAATTCTGGAACAAAGAAGCATAGAAATTCCGTTATGTCAAATGTATGTCTTGTTCGAAATGAGAATATATTTCAATCAAGAATTCATACACAATTCATGTTGAAATCGTCGGAAAAATCTTGTAATCAGCTCGGTTATTAATCGAGCGACTAATGGTCAAGATACTTCAACGCCTGGGCGGAGCGATAGATATTTTAACGCGTGAGCGGATCGAGCGTTAAAATATCTTGACCACTATTCGCTGTCTTCAATAACTTAAATAACTATGTCCAAATTAAAATCATAACCTATGGGAAATCAAGCTGGACACTTTCATGTCAACTACGCTTTATAAATGATGATCTTGAATTGTTGCAGTGTGCAAGTAGGATTATCCGGATACAATCCTAAATTAACTGGAAAGTTTTAACATCTCAATTTGTGAGAGACGGGTGCCAGTCCAATTAAACAGAAGCCAATTACTCATATTATCTACACACGCATTGTAATACTTTATCCATTAATAATAGCGACTGGGATAAACGCCAACAATAAACGTATTAAATAATTTGGAATGGTTACAATAATTATCTTTATCTGTCATTCGAGAAATCCTTATAAGTCCATAGTCATAATTAATCGATTCAATGAATGTACATATTTAGTTTCAAGTGCCATTGTTCGCCAGTACATGAATGTGATTTCCAAGAAAATAATACGACCGATTGACTGTTTCCTTCAGTCAATGGCACGTTTTTATGATCGATATGAAAATTTTCAATCGAAAATCATTCGAAAACTTTTAATTGATCTAATTTCCAATTTTTTTCACCAGTCAACTTTATTAAAAAAAAAATTAAAAATCCCAGAGATTGCTTTTGAGCGCTCGTTCATTGGTCGAGCAATAAGAGTAATACCTCAAAATTTTGTACAGGACTTGGGATTGATTACTGAATATATGAATGCAAAATATCAGCACGATCAAAATTGAAGACCTCTGAGAAATAACCGGGTAACTCCGTTTTCATGAAATTTTGAGAAATGAGGAAAAACTTCAGGACTTGCCTGATTTTTGCGCCGAAATATAGATTCAAATAAGTCCATTTTGATTGAAACTCCTTACAAAAGCTCTGAATTTGCCACATTATTGCACCGAAAGTTGCGTACGTTGGATATTAGCAGATTGAATATGATATATCGGTATCATTAGAAAATGGAGTTACCCGGTTATTGCTCCGAATTCTTCAATTATACTCTGAAAATTATTCAAAGAATGCAATATGTAATTAATCGATAACTAAAAATATTAAACCTAATGGCTCTGATTTTACAATTTGCATGATCATTAACTTCGACAATTTAAATCCCCGAACTCAATTTCATTTCAATCGGAATTTTTAAAGGAAATATTGAATTAGAATTTTTTTCAATATTACGAAATATTTTTCTATGATTATGTTAACGCAACTACCACAAATTTCTGAGTACTGCTTCGAAGTGGTATTGAACATTTTACTGAAAAATTTCAGCTCGTTCGAATTGGCAAATTCTGAATTATTAGAAAAAAAAGGATTATTTAGAATTAAATGAACTATGTTGCTCTTGTAATTCAGTATAACAATCTTCGCCCACATAATGAATTTCACTCGGACCTGATATTCTGTTGTAAAAATGTGAAGATTTTTCTTTTCAATATTCCGATTGACTTTTTTATGGTTCTGTTAATACTTTGGCCACAAAATTTCTTACGAGGCTTTTAATGAGTATCTTACATGTGGCCAGATACTTTATATGCCTGGAATTCCAAGATAATATTCAGTATTCCAAATGTGAGACATGTGTTTGAAAGAGATTCTTACGAAAGTAAGACGATTTTCGAGAGCTCAAGTTATATAAGAGCCCTTTGTTACTGATTCAATTGTTCAAATATTCTTCGTAAAACAGCGAACACATTATTATAATTAAAATTCTGACAAAAGTGAAAATTGAAAGATTATACTGATGATTCACATGTCATAGTGAGATCACCATCAAAGGCCTGAAAGAAGCAAAGTAACAGTGACGTACAGTACACACGATGAATGTAATAAATTGTTAATTGTTTGTTTATATTTTATTTCCTTCGTGACAGGTTGATTCTGTTTCTATTTTTAGATCATGAACCTATGAACCATTTTATTTCCACGAAAAATCTGTCTGTAACTATAATATTCCATTTGGAGCAAATACTACAATTTCAAGGCGTAATAGCAATCTCAATACATCTGTGTATTCTTTGTGGTTGAAATTTTAGGTGGCATGAAAAGAACAGTAAGTATACTATTTCATGAATTTGGTGCTCATTTTCTCGAAACACGAGTTTGTCACAATTTTAATCATTATTCCGATATTGAATTCGATATTTAGGGCGAAATATCGCTCTTTAAATCTATTGGAGATGAACACCCAAATATATGAGGTTTCGAAAAATCATCGCTTAGAGCAAGACCTACCTTCCTATAAGAATATTTCAGCTCATTCTTTGAACAAATCCTCTAATAAATAAACTTACACGACCGACCGGCCGTAAGCACGATAGCTTTTGTGGCCATAGTGTTAACAGAACTATAGCAAATTTCCATATTTTGTGAATGAAGATTGATATACATACTGAATGTTCATGCAGAATTTCAAGAGGATCACATTATCAGAACCATATAGAATTTAATTTTTGTAATTTTTAATTTTTCACATATTTCATTTTTTGAATAATTTCCAGATTATACAGTGGCACTTCCCTATAATAAAAGCGTTTAATCCGCAAAAAATTCGTTATAATGAAATTTTGTTATACAGAAAATTTGTTTCTATAGTCGGCTATGTCGCGGTCGGCTTCATTGATAAATTTAAGTTTATCATTCAAACTTTTCACACTAGTGTAATGGTTGGATTGAAACCAAACAGCCAGGGGTGTATTTAAAACAGTTTCAGAAGGATCTATCTGCCCGCTTCAAAGATTTGGTTTAAGGTAGGGATTTATTACATACGTCCGGAAAAAACCACCCTTATATCTTCTTACCAATACCTATTCAAAGAATGATGTTCTTTGAATATTTCGTTATACAGAGATTTCACTTCGTTTTAGAGGGTGTTTTTAACATGTAAATTGGATTCAAGGTGAGGTAATACTATCATTGCTCCGCCAATGAACGAGCCTTCAAAAACACCGGCAGGGCTTTTTTCAATTCTTACTAAGGTTTTTTTCTTTGTACTCTTCACATACATTACACGTTTACGCTTCTCTTCGATCATCAGTGGAAAACACATGTACTATATTGTTCGATATGCCAGAAATTTTGTGAAGGCATATCTCAACTCTTTTCAAATCACAAATTCCTGTTGTTACTTTCTGAAACTTGAAGCTGGCATGTTGATATAGACCTTTATCCAGAAATCAAATGAGCTTTGAACTGATTGAAAATTCGAACAGTAGACAGACATAATTTGCATAGAAGCTAAACAATTGAACATCGAGAATCTTTTTTTGAATTGAACGTTTCGAATTATGTACTCAATTGATGCGTAACAGAGTAGTGCTATTCATCATTTGTCATAGTTCGACCTTGATAAAAAAAAAGCTATTGGCTGAATAGATTCCGAATCTTTTAACGTTCTCAATAGGACTTCTTTTCATAATCGAAAGGGGAAGTGGCATTTTTTATTTACGAATCCTTTTAGTCCTCAGTATGATTTGCATGAAGGGTCAACAAAATTATAATCCTCAAAGGCATATAGAATGGTGTGTACATTTCCTCTCAGTACAATTGTTCTGAACATCGGAAATGAGTTTAATTCAAAGATGGCTAGCGAGTAGGAGTTCAGAAATTTCTGATTTTCGTAAAGTGACTACCGAGATTGGATTTTATTCGATATTGCTCTATGGCTATAGGTTCTCCAGCTAGAATTCAATCTTGAAATTGACCTGAATAATCTAGTTATTATGTGGATGAAAACATTATTTTTGTTAACTTCCAATAGGGGAATGAGAAAATTCCAGTCAGAACCTTCTGCTCGATTATGAATATCAAGATATAATCGATTCGAACATAATTTGATTATCTTGAAAAGAATATTGGTATCAATCTTGAGAATTTTAAATCTCTGTTACTCTTGTATTAAAAATTACCCATTCGTTTATATATGTACCATTGCGAAAGGGATGTGAATTACCAGAGGCGAAATTATTCAAAAAATAATTCTATAACTTTTTACCGAATCAAGAATAAAAAACTCAGTCCATTTTTCATTTAGAAATACTTTCGAAACTTAATTGAAATTTATGCTGAGTATATGAATGCACGATCTGAATTATATTCTAGAAATTATTCGAAAAATGAAATACAGTGGAACTACCCTATAACGAACGTCTGTATAACGAATTTCGTTCAAGACATTGCACATTGAATTCAAATTCCATGTTAAAAACACCCTCCACAACGAAGTGAATTCTCTCTATAACGAATATATTCAAATAACATCACTCTTTGAATGGATATTGGTAAGAAGGTATAAAGGTGGGTTTTTTTCCGAAATTTTTCCGAACTTACGTAAAAAATCCTGACCTTAAACTGAATCATCAGTGGGGACAGAGAGATCCTTCTGAAACAGTTTTAAATACACCCCTGGCTGTTTGGTTTCAATCTAACCATTACGCTAGTGTGAAAGTTGTGCGAAAATGTCTAAAATGGAGTGCTTAAGTTTGAATGATATACTTAAATCAATCAGTGAAGTCGGCCGCGACATGCCGACTATAGAAACAAATTTTCTGTATAACGTCATTTCAGTATAACGAATTTTTTTGCGGATTTAGCGCTTTCGGTATAGGAAGTTCCACTGTATTCTGAAATCAACTCTCGAAAACGTAAAAACAAAAATAGCTTCCACAAATATCCTACATATACAGATCAGAACCTTTTCTGTTTATTAAATAATTCCATCACACTCTTCAGCTTTCAACTTATATCGTTTCATTTTGAACATCGTGTATTTCTTTATGGATTTGTTCAAGAGAACTGTGTATGTAACGATAGGTACAACATTTCAGGCATCCGCATGGTACTTTATCGGTCAAACTGCTGAACGAAACACGAAAAATGTTTGCGAGTTGTCTGAGCAAACCTCCTGGCGACTGCTTTTTATGTTAAGGGGTTTATTACAACCCGAGTATTGGTTCGTTGTTCGAAGAATATACATAGAGTATTCGACCACTTGAATCGCTTTCAACAAATCAGTTCTGTTCATTTTTTTCATTGTCTTCAATAAAGTAATTCAGCCAATAGTTTCAGACTTATTTGAAATTTAATTTTCGATTCTTTCAAAACTGTAGCTAGCTTCCTATATCCGATTGTAATATTGAGGTTAGTTAAAAGATATCTGTACAAATTGAATGAATTTTTCATTAATGTTCTCATATGTATCAGTCGATTATCCAGAATATAATTATTGGTAGATTAGTCCAGTCAATTTGTGCTCAAAAGAACCCCTAGCAGGAAAGTTCTGGGGCAGTTTTGATTTTTTCGATTTTTTATGTTTTTTGGGGTGCTGAATCCGAATTTGAGGTTTGCTAACAAAATTTCGTGAGGGAACATTGAAAAAAATACAAAAAAAGAGAAAAAATCTCATTCTTTGGCAGTTTTCTGCTTATAACTCGAAACATCAACTTCGTGAAAAACCTCTCAATACAAATGAAAGTACATAAAATTTCCTACAAATTGTACTACCACAGCTTGTTCTGCGACCACCTGTTCTGGCTCAAATATAGTTTTAAATGAAGTATTTTCTATGACTCAATAAATGAAAAAAACTTAAATTCTATGGTTCCGATGATGCGATACTCTTGAAATTTTGCATGAACATTCAGCATATCAGTCTCGATTCATAAAAAAAATTCACTTGAATCAGATATCTTGTTATGCGAATATAAAGATTCTTCTTTTCAATATTCTAATTGAATTTTCTATGGTTCTGCTCACACTATGGTCACACAATTTTGCATGAAGCTTATTATGACCATCTTGCATATTGCCGCAACATTTCATTTCGACTGGTTTCATTTTGTCTGAGATATTGAGAAACAAACATTTTGAATGGCCGTATTTTGTTTCATAAAACAAGGCCATTCTGAATTTTTGTTCCTCAATATCTCAGACAAAACGAGACCAATCGAAATGAAATGTTGCGGCCAAATGCAAGATGCTCATAGTAAGCCTTATGCAAAATTGTGTGACCATAGTGTGAACAGAACCAAAAAAAAAAATTCAATTGGAATATTCAAAAGAAGAATCTTTATATTTGCATAACAAAATGTCCGATTCGATTAATTTTTTTTTTGTGAATCGCGACTGATATACTAAATGTTCATGCACAATTTCAAGAGGATCGCATCATCGGAACCATAGAATTAATTTTTTTTTTCATTTATTGAGTCATAGAAAATACCTCATTTTCAACTATTATTTGAACCAGAACGGTTTGTCGCAAAACAAGCTGTGGTAGAACCATTTGTAGGAAATTTTATGTACTTTCATTTTGTATGGAAAGGTATTTTAGGAAAAGTTATAATAGTGTCAGAGTTATATGCAAAAAACTGACCAAGAATGAGATTTTCATTCTTTTTTTGTATTTTTTTCTATGTTCCGTCTGGAAATTTTGTTAGCAAACCTCAAATTCGGATTCAGCACCCCAAAAAACATAAAAAATGAAAGAAATATAAACTACCTCAAAACTTTCCTGCTAAAAGCACAATTCGACTGCATTAGATTAAATTATGTTTTGGTTATGAGAACATTTCTGTCCTGTGACCAAAAGTTTTTCGTGCTTTACCCTACCTGTAATTGAATTTTGCAAATTTATTTTTTGTAAATTCGAGAATCCATCATAGCTCAGTATCTTTCGTTTTGAGCCCCAGTTAACTGGTCATCGCAGATATTTCTAATACGGGGTATGGAAGTGGAACTTATGGATTCAGAAATTCAAAAACAAACTTTGTGCGAATAGATTGAATTTTTCCATGATCAAGTACAACATTTGAAGTTTATGTTTGGATAGTTTTAAATATCATATCTGGCAAATGGTGTACCGGGTTTTTCACTATAATTTGACCCCCCCTTTAACTTTGTTACTGAAGGAGATACAAAAAAATGTTTCGTATAAAAGTTTTACGAAATCACCTGAGGTTTTTTTATATGAGTCCAGAAACTGAAATATATACAGGGTGACCGATATATTTAAGGTAACTTAATTTTTTTCAAATGGAACACCTTGTATATTTTTCCATATTTGGTTAGCTCTTTTTTCCCTGATTTCGAATATGTAACATATGTTGGTCTATCTTTCTCATTCTGAGCACCACAGAGTTTCCAATTTCAATAAACATTTGGCATAGCGTTTTGGAAAGTTCGTGAATATTCAAGTGGCCAATTTGATCTTTGGATTGGAAATGGCGCTCCCATTTTATGGCCACCAAATAGTCCCGATTTAACACCGTTGGACACGTTTTCATAGCCGTTCCTGAAGAAAAAAATTTACTTCAGCAATAATGACAATCAATACTAAACCCATAATTCGGAACTAATCCCGTCAACGCACAAAAAATAATGATAATATTGTAATGAATAGAAACAAATTTTGAAGCTTTAATTTCTGACTTGAATCAGAGCCATAAAAATGCTATCAAAAATGGTCTAAACAACTTAAAACAACTATATGAACTATGTGTATCGAATGAAGGGGGCCATTTTGAGCAATTTCTTTAGTTGATGTTATTCTTACCATACTACCATAGTTTATCACTTTTCATTGGTTAAGTAATTGTTAAGTATTCATTCTAAAATAATACTTTGAGTAGTATGTTTGGATAAAAAGAATTTTGTGGGTATTTCACATATTTTTTTATTCGGTGTCATAATTTCATACTTTGAAACTCTGAAATTGAAGAGACACATCCACATACGCATTTATATTCGAGATCAGGAGGAAATGGCCTATCAAAAAAGGAAGAATATACAGGACAGGGTGTCCTATTTGAAAAAATAAAGTTGCATTCAATGTTGTTCACCCTGTATATCTTCCCATTGACGTTATTATAACTCCAAAAATGAGAATTTTCAGTAAACGCACTCTGCCACTTGTAAAATGATTTCAGATCGTAGCAGGTGGTTCTTACAATTTGAAACTCTGTGGTTTTCAGAATAAAAGAGATAGACCAACATATGTTACATATTCGAAATCAGGGGAAAAAGAGCTAGCCAAACATGGAAAAATATACAGGGTGTTTTATTTGAAAAAATGAAGTTGCCATCAATATGTTGGCCACCCTGTATATATTTCAATTTTTGAACTCATATCAAAAAACCTCATTTGATTTCGTGAAACTTTTATACGAAACATTTTTTCGTATCTCCTTCAGTAACAAAGTTAAAGGGGGGGTCAAATTATAGTGAAAAACCCGGTACATTGCGTTATTTTGGAAATTTCTGACATTTCGTTGAGTATTTGGCGATATTCAAGTGAATATTGCTTTTTAAGTGGTACGATCGTTAGAAATATGTGATTTTAGATATTCCCATGAAAAATAGCAGAGGACAGACTCAAGACACTGTGCTTGAGTGCTGAAAACTCCAAGAACTTAACAACGTGTAACGCGAATTGGGATAAATGGCTCATATTTTTCGAAAAAAACGACCGGACAGATACAGTCACTTCTGACCGTTATGTCTACATGTTTCAGGAGTTTTTTCTTTCTGGAGTTCCTTAAGGTTTTCAGCGCTTCAGCACATTTGCCTGATTTAGCTCCTTGCGACTTTTTTGGGATGTTTTTTGGGAATCACCAGCTCACAACGATCGTCCCAGGACTCTGGCCCATTTGAAGAATAACCTATACCCAACGAAATGCTGGACAGAATGATCCGATATTTCCGAAATGGATCAACTCAGTGTATTGACAATAATTGACACCATTCGCTAGATATCATCTTTAAACCTGTCTTAACATAAACTCATCAAATGTTGTAGGTACTTGATTATGACGAATTAATTAAATCAGGTTTCTCCGTCCCACCCTGTTTAAGAAATTTCAAGTATCACATCGAATATCTAAACATCGATGAACGAGGTGAGGATCTATTCAGATGCTGAACTCAAGTGATTCGCCACCATTACAAAAACTAACAATAAACACTGCCTTTTCTCTGAGACTGGCGCCACCGAAAGGAGGCATCAACATCAGACGATTACAATGGTTTTGAATGGCTTTATGTATTCTGCGGAATGTCAGATCCACTCTATATTCACCCACACGTTCCAACAAGTCTAATCGATTCGCTGATGTTTCTAGTCAACCGGTAGAATAAAAAAAGGACCTTCTTATTCCTATTTACAACATTGGAATAGCGAATGTAATATCGATTAAACAGGATCCTAAATAGATGACGAATTTGATATTTCCAAGACAAATGACATTAACCAACACAATTTGTACTGTAAACATTAGGACTGTTAGGAGCTCTTACACGGATGGTCATATCGATAAAACCTTAATGCAAATTTGAATATCCCTAGAGCTATTATCACATGCTATTTATATTTCCTGTCCCATTATTGATTATGTTATACAAAGTGTTTCAAACAGAGGTGATTTCGTCTCCAGGATAGAAAGAAAACGAAAAAATAATAAGGGGTATGATTTAGGAAAATGTTCGTAACATATTCGATACGCTGATGTTTCTAGTCAACCGGTAGAATAATTCAGATTGCGATTTAATGGAAAGAAACATCTTGTTCCTAAGTGAAGGGTTTTCCAATAAGAGGTGTTATTTTGAATAGCCCGCTATTTCGGTAGATGTCACGTTTGAAGTTATCATTTTTTGACATTTGACAAGTAGAAACTACGCCATTTATAAAATGGAACGATACACGCTTCAAGAACGCATTGAAATTATTAAAATTCACTATAAAAATGGTGTAAATTTGGCTGAGACGGTTCGTAAAACTCGAACATTTTTGGCTTCGTCAACAAGCAAAATTGTCGCATATGGGGCTCGGAAAACCTAGGAGTTATTGTTGAAAAGCCTCTCTTTCCTCAACGTGTGACTGTTTGGTGCGGTTTATGGTCTGACGGAGTCATTGTAACTTACTTTTTCGAATCGAGTCATTATTTTTTATAGCCGAAATTGGATTGTATTGATCTGGACAGCGTTTACTTTTAACAAGACTGCGCTATGTGCGAAGAGTTTCCGGACCGTGTTATCTCTCGAAGAGGTGATCACAATTGGCCACAGAGATCTTGTGATTCAACACCTTGCGACTTCTTCCTTTGGACCACGTGAAAGAGAAGGTCTAGGCCAATAGCCCAGCGTCGATTCAAGACCTCAAAGATGGAATTCGTGAGGCTATCGAGGACATAGGGCAGCCACTTTGCGATTTGGTTATGTAAAATTTCATCAAAAAGATATGGTTCTGCATGCGTGGTCGTGGTGGTCATTTGACTGATGTTATTCTCCACTATCAACGGCATAGCTTCTTCTTTATAATGAAATAAACATCCGATCATTTATATTGAAAAATGGCATTTTTCTTTGAATATCAAAATAACACCACTTATTGGAAAACCCTTTACAAGTCGCAAAAGCTTTCGCACGGTTGATCATAATGGAAAAAATCATTCAAATTTGAATATCCTTAAAGCTATTGGTCTGGTAATATTCATTTTCAGTCATTCAACAGTCCAGTTCAAATTTTGACAAAGCTGAACTTTTGAATGATTACAATGAGTTCAATAGTTCACAGGATATTGAGAATTGAATGTTTGTTTCTCAATATAAACAAAAGCGTAAAAGCCTCTTACTTCACGTCAGTGTTAGAAGAAAATGAATGATCAAAAGAATTCGGTAGAAATGAATGCGTTTTATTGGAAATATACAGGAAATTACAAACCGAAATTTGATATAGGAAGCTAATAAACTTTCCGAGCATAACTTTAGGTAATTGGCCCATGTAATTTCTACAACCTTCACAGCGAGTGAAGTTCTATTTAAGTCGTGTAGGCGATATTCAAATATCGCTGAATCACTTGGTTTGTTTTTCAGTCATGTGAAATTGCGTTCGAATAATCGGTAATAAATTAATCCTTATGGAAGTTTTTGCAATGACTCCTTTCTGTTTTCTGTGATACTACATATATGCAGTTTTCTCAGATTTTGTTTTCATCTTTTCAGTTTCTCTACCGTACTTGGGATTTTTTTAATTACCATGGAAGGTTGAATACATTGATGGGAAGTCAGTGATGTCAAATGAAATGTTTTAATGATCTTGAAGGCATTAACTTTCCTAAGATCTGACATAGAGACTTGAAATTTCTATAGTAACTTGGTAAGGTACTCGATTTTTGTCAAAATTGAAAAACATAAAATTTTCATGGTAGATAAGAGGTTTCAACGAAAAAAATTAAATAATAAATTAACAGAATGAAATAACTAGTTCTAGAGATATAATATCGAATGATCATTTTCTGAATATTCCTTATCGATAACATATTGACAGAGAATTCAGCTGAATTATTTCATCCTAAAAACCAAAAACTAAGTCGTTTGAATACATTCCTACTCAAAATTTTAGAATTTCAAGCACAAGGAAAATTTTAAAAATTTGAGGAAAGCCCTGAGCAGGAGCTTTTGAGCGCTCGTTCCTTATGGTGCAATAAGACTATCATCTCAAATTTATATGCGATTTGAGATTGATACTAGATATATAAATGCAGAATCTCAGCACATTTGGAATTATATTCTAAAAATGAATTATGTAAAAAATAAATAATAACAAAAATTAAATTTTATGGTTCTGATGATGCGACCCTCTCGATATTTTGAATTTAAATTTTTTATCCTATTATGGAAATATAGAGATTCTTCCTTTCAATATTCCAATTGAATTTTCTATAGTTCTGCTGATACTATGGCCACGAAATTTTGACTGAAAATTCAGTACAAGTACAAGTCTTCATTAAAAAAAAAATTTCACTTGAATCGGATATCCTGTTATGGAGATATAAAGATTCTTCTTTTCAACATTCCAATTGAATTTTCTTTCGTTCTGTTGACACTATGGCCACAAAATTCAGCATGCACATTCAGTGAATTATAAAATGAATTTCATCCGATTTTTTTTGTAACTACGAAGTTTATTCTTTTCAATATTCCAATTCAATTTTCTATGGTTCTGTTCACACTATGGACACATAATTTTGCATTAAGATTACTATAACCATCTTGCATATATGGCCGCAACATTTCATTTCGATGGGTTTCGTATTGTCTTAGATATTGAGGAACAAAAATTTCAAATGGCCATATTTTATGGAACACCCTGTACGATTTGGCTGGTTAACGAACTTAACCGAGCCGTTTGGGTACCGAACTCACCACCAAAATTTTAAGTCTCTAGGACAATCCCTTCAAAAGTTATTGTGCTAACGGCCGGACGGACGGCCCCACAGACAGAATAGAATTTGACCACGAATTCGTCATCATGTTCTCCAAAGAACAAGTAATCCAGTCGAATTGTGCTTTTAGCAGGAAATTTTTGAGGTAGTTTAGATTTCTTTCATTTTTTATGTTTTTTTGGGGTGCTGAATCCGAATTTGAGGTTTGCTAACAAAATTTCGAGACGGAACATAAAAAAAATACACAATACACAAAAAGAATAAAAAATCTCATTCTTGGTCAGTTTTTTGCATATTATTCGGAAACTATCACTTTTCTTGAAAAACCTCCTTTCCATAAATGAAAATACATAAAATTCCTACAAATTGTATACCACAGCTTGTTTTGCGACAAACCGTTCTGGTTCAAATAATAGTTGAAAATGAGGTATTTTCTATGACTCAATAAATGAAAAAAAAATTATTTCTATGGTTCCGATGATGCGATCCTTTGAAATTGTGCATGAACATTCAGTATATCAGTCGCGATTCACAAAAAAAAAATTTAATCGAATCGAACATTTGTTATGGAAATATAAAGATTCTTCTTTTCAATATTCCAATTGAATTTTCTATGTTCTGTTCAAACTATGGTCACACAATTTTGCATAAGGCTTATTATGAGCATATTGCATTTGGCCGCAACATTTCATTTCGATTGGTCTTGTTTTGTCTGAGATTTGAGGAACAAAAATTTAGATGGCCTTGTTTTATGAAACAAAATACGGCCATTCAAATGTTTGTTCCTCAATATCTCAGACAAAATGAAACCAGTCGAAATGAAATGTTGAGGCAATATGCAAAATGGTCATAATAAGCTTCATTCAAAATTGTGTGACCATAGTGTGAGCAGAACCATAGAAAATTCAATTGGAATATTGAAAAGAAGAATCTTTATATTTGCATAAAAAGACATCTGATTCAAGTGAATTTTTTTCATGAATCGAGATGATATGCTGAATGTTCATGCAAAATTTCAAGAGAATCGCATCCATCGGAACCATAGAATTTAAGTTTTTTTCATTTATTAGTCATAGAAAATACCTCATTTAAAACTATAATTTGAGCCAGAACAGGTGGTCGCAGAACAAGGTGTGGTAGTAGGAAATTTTATGTACTCTCATTTTGTATTGAGAGGTTTTTCACGAAAAGTTGATAGTTTCCGAGTTATAAGCAGAAAACTGACATAGAATGAGATTTTTTCTCTTTTTTATATTTTTTTCAATGTTCCCTCACGAAATTTTGTTAGCAAACCTCAGATTCGTATTCAGCACCCCAAAAAACATAAAAAATCGAAAAAATCAAAACTACCCCAGAACTTTCTTGCTAGCACAAATTGACTGGACTAAAGCGCGCAAAAAAAAATTCGCAGTTATTCAACATAATGTCATATCTTATGTTGTGTGAAATTCGCGCAAGTTTTATCGAATAGGTTCCAAGCTTACACCTACAAAGCATTGATAACCGAATAACTGATAAGAAAGAAGCCTTCAGAAAGAATTTCAAAGATAGATTACGGCACAATGGCGATATAAAAGAGAACAATAAATTATGGAATGTGAATAATAAAAGCAGAGTCATTATTTCTGCTAATTCAACGAAGACAATCGAGGTTAATGAGTTACTGTCGGTGAATTTTGAATCGAATGCGGTTAATCTTTGAAGATCTCAACATATATTTTACTTATTATGGCGTTAATATGGAAATTCCATAGAAGATTCATTTCTATTTTCCGTACACATCCTTCGCTGGCCAGAGAGAGCAGAATTGATTAGTTATAAATTTTTAAGTAGAAAAGCACTGAGCAGGAGCTTCCGACTTTCGAGCGCTTGTTCATTGAAGGTAATATCATGCTATTACCTCAAAATTTCGTGTAAGACTCGAGATTGATACTAAAGGGATAAATGCAAAATAGCAGCACGATCGGAATTATATTTTGGAAATTATTCAAATAAATTAAATGCGTAAAAAATCTATAAATGAAAATATAAACATTTTATGGTTCTGATTTCACAATCCTTCTGAAAACTTGTATTATCAATGTCTTCGCCAATTTACATTCTCTAACTTGATTTAATTCCAATCGAATGTTTTCTTATGGGAATATCAATTTTTTTCCTATATTACGATGGACTTTTTTATGGTTGTATTAAGGCAACTTCCACAAATTTTTGCGTATTGCTTTCATTTCGATTGACCATTTTACTGCAAAATTACATCGTGATTGAATTGGCAAATTCCAAATTCTTGGAAAAAATTAATAATTTGGAAAAAAAATAAATTCTATTGTTCTGATTATGGAATCCACTTGAAATATTGCATGAACATTCAGTATAAGAGTGATCAACCTCAAAATAATTTTCGCTCTAGTCGGATAATTTGTAGTGGAAATATCATATACAGTGGAACTTCCCTATAACGAACATCTGTATAACGAATTTCATACAAGACATTGCACCTTGAATCCAAAAACATGTAAAAAACACCCTATAAAACGAAATAAATTCTCTCTATAACGAAATATTCAAAGAACATCACTCTTTCAATGGGTATTGGTAAGAAGGTATAAGGGTGGGTTTTTTCCGGAATTTTTCTGGACGTACGTAATAAATTCCAACCTTCAATTCTTAATCATTACAGCGGGAAGAGAGATCCTTCTGAAACAGTTTTAAATACACCCCTGGCTGTTTGGTTTCAATCTAACCATTACGCAAGTGTGAAAAGTTGTGCGAAAATGTCTAAAAGCAAGTGCTTAAGTTTGAATGATGAACTTAAATTTATCAGTGTTGTCGACCGCGACATTGCCGACTAATTTTCAAATTTTCTGTATAACGAAATTTCTTTATAACGAATTTTTTTGCGGATTCAGCGCTTTCGTTATAAGGAAGTTCAACTGTATGTCTTTAGGTATATGGAAAATATAAAGATTTTTTATTTCCAATATTCCGATTGCATTTTTTATGGTTCTGTTAGCACTATGAACACAAAACTTACTTACTTTTTGAAGATACCCCATGTAATTTTTGATATGTCGAGGAACGAAAATTTTGAATGATCATATTTAATGGAACGCCCTGTATAATTTTTCAAATCTCTGAGACACCATCGTTTCGAAAGTTATACGGGCGGAAATGGATTTCGACAATTACAGACATTTGGTCAAAACGATATTGCCTCAGAGTAAGAAGTTTACTTGTTACTCTGAGGATATAGCACTCGTTTAAGTAGAAAGATCGCTAAAAAACATTTTGCAAATTCCGTTTAAAGAATTTATTTATATCCAAATTTTCGTTGATGCTATTGCAACATATAATTATCTTTATAATAGATAGATTATGTGGAACATGCACCATGATTAATTGATGAGTAACCCCACACATTTCTTGACTTGAGTGTACAACGATCCATCATGGAAAATTCCTTAGAGAATGGGTTAATCTGAAATACCGAATTTAGTATCCCATCTTTTCTTATTCGATGAGATATATTAAGATCATTAGAAGTATTACTTAACTGATCTATTTACGGAAAACAGATCATTCCAAACGTAAAAAAAATTGTGTAACAATATCAGCAAGCAACGCAAAAACGGGTGAATTAATGATGAACTTCGTCATAAGTTGAAGAAATCAACTTTCTAAGCCAGTCTTATATTGGCGTAAAGAATTCCTTAGGTGTGGGATTCTATGCACGTGAATACTGAGTGAAATAGAGAGAATTCTATGATGAATTTCGCACAAGAAACCTACAAAATGATTCAAAAAACCGCTAAAACTTAGCACGATCAGAATTATATTCTGGAAAATATTTGAAAAAAGAAGAAGGGAAAAAATCGATAGTTACCTAAATATATCTAAATTCTATGGTTCTTTCTGATTTAACAATCCTTTTGAAAATTGGCATGATCATTCACTTTGTCGATTTACATCCTAAACTCAATTTTATTCAATCGAAAGTTTTTTCTCGGGAATATTAGCGTTTTTTCGATATAACGATAGACATTTCTATGGCTGTACCATCGCAACTACCACAAATTTTAAGATACTTTCTGCTTTGAATTGGTATTCATTTTACTTCAAAATTTCAGCTCGATCGATTTGACAAATTCTGAATTATTCGAAAAATGAATACAAAATATAGGAAAAAATTTAAATTCTATGGTTCTGATGATGCGATCCTTTTGAAATTTTGTATGAAAATGCAGTATAAGATCCTTCACCCTCAAAATGAATTTTAATCGAATCGGATATTTCGTTATGAAAATATAAGGATTTTTCTTTTAAATATTCCCAATATTAATTAATTAAATATATCGAGCACAAAAATTTTGAATATTACTGCAAATGAGTTTTTATATAACCCCTCAGAAAAAAACAATTCGAAATTTCGAAAATATTGTGTAGTAATTTTTTCCAATCAATTTTTTGCGTTTCAAATTTTAGAAACGATAGCGTTATCATCCTGCCTCAATTTCCGTTTTTTGTTGCGGAAATGGTCGTACTCACAGATAAAGAATTAGTGGTCAACTCCAGTCCGCCGTTAGCACGATAACCTACCTAACACCTTATAAAAAAATAATTGAAAATATCTAGAGCGAAATCAGTTCAAAAGGGGCAGTGTATTTTTTATGGGTGATTCTGCTGTTTTCAAATTTCTTTCAATATTCATGTGGATTCAATAGTGGTTCTGATCTTCTGTATTAACTTCAGAATAAATATATTCTGAATATTGTTAGTTTTTTGGAGTCTTTAGAAAATTCTAGACATAATTCTAGTACATAATATCCCATTCCCATCCTCAACTGTTTCGGAAATATTAAGTGTTTTCAGATGTATTACAAAAATTAACATTAGAAAAATTATTTCATTTCACAAATAATGTGAAAAAAAAAAAAAAAAATATTAATTTCAATGTAAGAGACGTTCAAAGAATTCCCCGCGAACGTCTTTTGAAATAAAATAATTTTCGTTTCAATGTTAATTTTTGTAATACATCTGAAAACACTTAATATTTCCAAAACAGTTGAAGATAGGTATGGGACATTTTACTAGAATTATGTCTAGAGTTTTCTGAAGAATCCAAAAAACTAATAATATACAGGGGGTTGTATTTAAAATAAAAAAGTTGGAATCGGCCACTGTCACATGACACACCCTATATAATTATTTTTGTTTGAAAAAAATGCGCATCTTAAAATACAAATCGACGTGTCCAAGCGTTTTTCCCAACATGCTTTCATTTATTCGTTATCGCATTTATTCCATTTGGCTGTTCCACACTGTATGTATAGTATATCAAGTAATATTTTGTCAATACAAATTATTCAATAGTATAGATCGTATAAATTGAAGAAAGAACAAATAATAGAGACACGTTATTCTTTAATGATGTAAATGTCAGACACAGATGTTTCGAAATATTTGTACAGCACTGACGCCCCCCACTGAGTTATTCAACTCCCTTACATTAAATGATATACATAGTTGCTTTTAAATACAGAAACACATGCATCTGAACAAATTTATAATAATAAAATTACAAAAGTCCTCAAAAAATTATAGAGATAGAAGTCTTCATACACTTATAAGAAATTTTTTTCGTTTTAATAGTCCCAAATTCCATTACAAAATATTGCGTCAAAATTTTAATTTTTCCCCAGAATTAGAAATGACTAAAAGGTTTTTCAGGAACTGAATGGAGGATAAGATATCTATTCGCACTATTATGATAATAAAAGTGATATTTGATCAAAGATACGAGAGTCGGTATAGGTAGTGGAAGCAAAAATGATATGACGCAATGTAGACATGACTATCGTCATTGGATGCCCATCTGGTATAAATCCAATGTTGACTTAAAGCACATGTTAGTTCATGGTCACAAACCCTATTTTAGAGATATGTACGGTGTATTTTGTAAATATTTTAAACAATAATAATATTCCGTGATTCCACAGGCAATTTCCATTAATTTTTTTTTCATTAATCTGCATCAGATTTGTTATGATGATTGAATCTTTATTTTGTAATCCAACTCATTTGAATGTCGAATTATTATTTGTTGATGTGGGAACATTCAAGAAAATGAATTCCTCCTTAAAAAAAATTGGTATCATTCTAACAAACTTTCCTATTCAAATCTTAAATTTTCCAGAACACGATAATTTAACGAAAACTTCAATTATTGTTATCTTTTTCGTGCTTGTTCCTAAGGGCATGCTATCGTTCTGCCCTAACGACTCTTTGATGAAGAATTCGTGGTCAATGAAAGTTCTGTCCGGCCGTCCGTGAACATGATAACTCTCGAACGTTAGGGTTCTAAAATTTTGAAAGTTCAGAATTGGAAATTGTAATTATTTTCGAGCGCCGTTCTACTTAAACGTCAGTTATTTTCTAATTTTGAGCCGAAAAAGGTTTCAAACGATAGCGTTTGACTCCCTAATGACGAATCCGTCCGTCCGGCCGTAAGCACGACAACTTTCGAAGGGATTGAGATTTTTAGAGCGAGTTCGGTTCCCAAATCCCGCGGTTAACTTCGTACAGGGTGTTCCATAAAATATGGCTATTCAAAATTTTTGTTCCTCAATATCTCGGAAAAAAAAAACCAATCGAAATGACATTTTGTGGCCACATGCAAGTTGCTCATAATAAGCGTCATGCAGAATTTTGTAACCATAGTGTTAACAGAACCATAGAAAATTCAATTGGAATATTGAAAAAAAGAATCTTCATATTTCCATATCAAGATATCCGATTCGCGTGAAATTCATTTTGTGAATGAAGATTGATATACTGAATGTTCATGCAAAATTTCAAGATGGTAGCATCATCAGAACCATAGAATTTAATTTTTTCAATAATTGATTTTTTACATATTTTATTTTCTGAATAATTTCCAGAATATAATTCCGATCGTACTGAGATTTTGCATTCATATACTCAGCATGAATCTAAAGTCCTATCCAAAATTTTGAGTTAATAGCATTATTGCTTCATCAATGAACGAGCGCTCAGGGATTTTTCTCAAATTTTTTTTCATTGATAGAAGAGGAGTATTATTGGTTTCATAAATTGTAAAATTCGTAGTATAATCCCCAGAACAAGTTATAGAAGTATACTAAAGAAAAAACATTGAGGTGCGTATCGAAGAATAAAACAGAAGAAATTTCTGGAAAGTCGCGATGATTTCTCACGCATTTGTATCAAAAGTTGATAAAACTTCCGCAGATTTGAAATGTTAGGAAACGATTGCACGAATTCCTGTTCAAGATAGACGATGCAAAAAGCGATTAGCAAACGAAACGACGACGACAATTCCGATAGCAAAGAGGTATTTTAGCCGCAGCTGGGTGATAACGGCCAGAGAATTCCTACTGGTTGCTGGTACTTTTCCACTACAAACCAGGCAAGACAAGCACTCTTTTATTGCACCGGACAAGAAAGCTTGCGAGAGCTTTATTCGATCTAATGGAATTGCTGAAACAATAATATTTATGTTTATGTTTTTAATTCCACGCCGACATTCGCACCGGATAAGATAGGAATTTCGCACAGTTCGCAAAAAGAATTTATCGCACTTTACTTTTCAAATTAAATTTATTTCAGGATTCAAATTAAATTCCAGATTCAAACTTAAGTCCAGGAATTCCATAGGGAACACGATCTAACAAAATTCCAATATTCTATTTCCATCCGGACTATTTGTTACTGTTACGTTGGCATTAAATAAATTATGCAGTTGCGGCAACGTAAAAAATTCGATTCAAACATTTTCTTACCTTGTAAGCTCCGTGCAGAGGGGCCGTAGATTTTTTGTGCGACATTTTGAATTAATCACCACACTTCGCGTTCGAAAAAAATCGGGTTAAAAAAAATTAACTTAAATATAATATTACTGTTCCTTCTGTTCTATGACGTAGAATGGGAATGAAATAGCAAATAGCAGTGGTGTAAACGCCGCAAGTCTGTGGCATGCGAACATCGGGTATCGGGGTGGGGGATAGTTTAGGCGCATGGGCGGTGGGGCAATCACCTGTTGAAACCGTGGACTTGGAAATTCAGGTGTTACAATTGTAACATTTTGTTACATTTCAGACCTGGTGTTATGGCCAATTCTGAAGTTAGACAAGAGTGTTACAATTTTCGTTTCAGCTTTCAGCAGTTCCGATTGAAATCAGCATAGGAAAAATGCGTTCCCAAAAGCCCTGAGCAGGTGCTTTTGAGCGTGGGGCAATAATGCTATTACCTCAAAATTTTGTATAGGACTTGAGATTCACCCTTAGTATATGAATACAAAATCTCAGCATGATCGGAATTATATTCTGGAAATTATTCAAAAAAGAAACATGTAAAAAATGTAAAATTCTATGGTTCTGATGATGCGATCCTCATGAAATTTTACATGAACATTCAGTATGTACAGGGTGTCCCGAAAAATGTGGGAAATCTCTCGGATTCAGATAGAACATAAAAAAATTAGATGGGCCAGCGGCCCTCCCTACAAAGATACGACCTCCCAAAATGACGCCACT
Organism: Propylea japonica; assembly: GCA_013421045.1. Lineage (NCBI taxonomy): Eukaryota > Metazoa > Arthropoda > Insecta > Coleoptera > Coccinellidae > Propylea > Propylea japonica. The sequence goes on from CM024239.1 coordinate 98,065,864, forward strand.
GGAAATTCATTTTAGTGGAATAAATTTCAATTACTTACTTCTTTCATTATTTTTTTCGAAAACGGTTCATTTTATCGACACTGAACAAGAGTACCTTTTCTTTAGCTTAATGTTCAACGTATCCAAGTTTGTTTTTTTAGCACCTTATCATACAGGGTGTTAAAAATGTGAGCATTAAAATATACAACCCAGTCCGCCCCTGGTGAACTGAACAAGGTAATTGAAATTTGAGTGCAGTGGTTTAAGAGATCCTTAATACTATTAATCATATCAAATTTTCATCAAATTATATCGAGTAGTTTGAAACTTATTCTACTTAAATGGATTTCCAGTGGCGTCAATTGGGAGGTCGTATCTTCGTAGGGAGTGTCGCTAGGAAAAAAAATTATGGGAACTTGTCATCTTCTTTTTTATGTTCTATCTGAATCCGAGAGATTTCTGACATTTTCCGGGACACCCTGTATACCTACAATCTTCATTCACAAAATGAATATCACTCGAATCGGATATCTTGTTTTGTTATAAAAATACAAAGATTCTTATTTTTAATATTCCAATTGAATTTTTTATGGTTCTGTAAACACAATGGCCACAAAATTTTGCAAGAAGGTCATTATGAGCATCTTGCATGTGGCCGCAAAATTTCATTTCGGTTGGTTCCGTTTTGTCTGAGATATGGAGGAACGAAAATATGACAATTGCCATATTTTATGGAACCCTGTACGATTTGGCTGGTTAACGAACCTTATCGTGACATTTGGGAACCGAACTCACACTGTGAAAACTTCAACTCATTAGGACAATCCCTTCGAAAGTTATCGTGCTAACGGCCGGGCGGCCCCCAGACAGGATTTGTCTTCAGGACATTCTCGGCTCAAAATTCGAAAATACGGACATTTGGGCAAAACGATATACTTAGCAACTAGCGCTCAAAAAAAGATAATTCAGAAAAGAATTAAATTCTATGGTTCTTTTTATGCTATACTCTTGAAATTTTGCATGAAAACTTAGTATTTTTTATGGTTCTATTAACATTATGGACAATTAATTTCGTATTTTGAATGTGGCCGCAAGATTTCATTTCGGTCGGTGATCTGTGACATTAAGGAACAAGAATTTTGTATGGCCCATGATATAAGAATACATGTTTCTTATATCATGGTATGGCCATATTTTTGGAACACCCTGTACGATTTTGTTGGTTAACGAACTTAACCACAGCATTTTTGAAACGAATCTAGCCTGAAAACTTCAAGTCTGTACGACAATCATTTCGAGAGTTATCGTGTTTACCGACGGCCACACTGAAAGAATTCAATTTGATCACGGATTCGTCATCAGTGAGTCGAAAATTATCTTTTGAGGCCATTTTCAGCTCAAAATTCGAAAAATAACAGACTTTTGGACAAAACGAAATAGCACTCGTTTAAATAAAACGAGCGCTCAAAAAGGTATCGATTGAAATATAATCTGGAAGGATTCTGCATTTCTAAAAACTTTTTAGGGGTTCATTCCCAGTCTCTGGAACAAAAATAATTAAAAATTCAATTGAGATGAAATACACTATTGGAAAAAATTAAAGGATCAAAAAAAAAATTCAAATTTTTCGGCAATTTTCAACATGCCGTAACTTTGAGAGGAATGGTCGTACAAGGAATTTAAAAAAGGAAATTGTAGCTCTAAGTGTCTAGTTTTTGGATTAGAACTTCAAAAATTTTAAGTTTCAGTGGTTTTCGAGTAATGATAGAAAAATCAGCAACAAAAAAATTCTCAAAATTTTACCACTTTTTTTTTTCTTGTCTACGAGCGTGGAAATTTTATTTTTGCATAATCGTTATAATGATGGGATACTTTGTTAATTCAGCTTTAATTTATTTTTTTATTGACCTCAATACGTCCACTTCTCTCGCCGAGATATCGGTCTTCAAATAGAAAAGGATCCATTTGTCTTTGATTATCGATTTCTCAGCAACTAATGATCGCACAGAAAATTGAAGCAGGGTTTCAAGACCTTGAATTAACTCCCATTAATGAACAACCATTGCTTGTTCAGAGAAATTTTTTTTCTTCATGTCGCATCAATATAAAAATTTAACAAAAAAGGGCTTTTGTGGTTTCTTGGAAAATCTACCGCTGGATCGAAAATGTTGAGGAAACCAATAATGTTAAGTGTGACTTTCACAGTTCAATATATTGATAAGAACCTTACGAAGAGCCACTCAATTCAGCGAGCCGTTTTTTTTGTATGACTCGATTGAATTTTTGAAAAAAATATAATGATCACGTTTTTTGCTCTGAGAAGCTCATAATCTTTAAAAAAGTCAAAAAAGAATTTTCTCGAGCTTTTTCCACATTTTAATTGCAGATAGTTAATAAATTCCAAAAAAAAAAATAAAATAAACTAACAAATAAAATTTTTATTTGTAATTTAATAACGGGTATTGCCACCCCCCTGTTTTCCATTTGAAGACCGATATTTCGGCAAGAAGTGGACGTATTGAGGTCAATAAAAAAATAAATTAAAGCTGAATTAACAAAGTATCCCATCATTATAACGTTTATGTTAAAATAAAATTTCCACGCTCGTAGACAAGAAAAAAAAGTGGTAAAATTTTGAGAATTTTTTTGTTGCTGATTTTTCTATCATTACTCGAAAACCACTGAAATTTAAAATTTTTGAAGTTCTAATCCAAAAACTAGACACTTGGAGCTACAATTTCCTCTTTTTAAATTCCTTGTACGACCATTCCTCTCAAAGTTACGGCATGTTGAAAATTGCCGAAAAATTTGGAATTTTTTTTGATCCTTTAATTTTTTCCAGTAGTGTATTTCTACGTAAATCACTAATTTATCAGGAGCAAATTGGCTTCGAAAAAATTGTTGCCTAACAGTAAAACTAAAAAAGGAAATAAATGAAAAGGATAATGTACCGTTTCGGTGTCTATATCAGACGAATGTCAATTAGACTGCAAATGAAAAAACACACAATTCCGAAGATTTTACAAGTTTTTATGAAGAAGGTGTCTGTTATAGACACCGAAACGTTACATTATTCTTTCCATATATTTCCTTTTAGTTTTACTGTTGAGCAACAATTTTTTCAAAACCGATTTGCTCCTGACAAATAAGTGCAAAGATTTTCGTAGGAGCACTTCATCTCACTTAAATTTTTTTAATTATTTCTGTTTCAGAGACTGGGAGTTAAAACCTAAAAAATTTTTTAGAAAAACTCAAAAATGGCTTAACCACCCCTATTTTTTGTCATTCTTGTAGATGTTACAAAATGTTACAATTCATAATTTGGTGTGTTACGATTTATGGTAGGCCAAGATCAACGCTGAAATAATCCATGGCTTTGCGATGTTATATCATGATGATGCCCTATGGTAAATATACTTTGCGATTGTGTCTATGAGCAATCAGATTGGCTAAATTTTACGCTAAATATAGATTCTGGGAAGGACCAACGATCGAATATTAAGAGCCAGAAGCGAATTTCGAATACGAATCTAGGTTGGCGGCACTGTTTTGATTGGTAGACGCGCGAAAACGTTTCCTTCTTGATTAATTCCGAAAACACTTTCGGACAATCGTAATTTCGATGCTGCAGGCGTTCCTGATATTTATATACCTAATTTATTGAATTATGCTGAAAACACAATCACAAATTTTTGGAGAGCCTAATCTTTCAGTCAACTATTGACACGCCACTGCTTCAATGGACTTCGGGACTGTTTTAGCTAATTTTAGCTAATTCAACAATATGAACATAAGATTTTATCAGCTTAATCTCTGAAATACACCGTTTTCGATACAGGGTATAGAAATTGCAAAAAAAAATAGTTTTTCCGTCGATCTCAAAATAAAAGGTGATTTAAATGTGAACGAAATTGATCATTTATGACCCATTTTGATGCTCAATTTCGGCTATTTTAATGTTCAATCCTCATGACAACCGTTCACAAAGTATTCAGAAGCACTACGAGAAATGTCAAAACTCTACTGGAACATAGATACATAGAAATATTATTATGTCAATGTAATGCTTGTGCAAAATGGGAATGTATTACAATCAAGAATGCATACACAATTCATAATGAGATCGTCGGAAAAATCTTGTAATCAACTCGGTTATTTATCGAGCTACTAATGTTGTATTAACGCGTGAGCTGAGCGAATCTTGACCATTAGTCGCTGTCTTTAACAACCTAGTTGATTAAATAACTATTTTAGGCAACCGTCAGGCAAGTATTAACTTCCCATACTTCCCGGATGCTTTTTCTTCGAGAAAGTAGCACTTCTCGGTACAAATGTCTGTAATTTTCGAATTTTGAGCCGAAAATGGTCTCGAACGATAGGGTTCGAATCCTTGATGACGAATCCGCGGCCAATTTCAATTCTGTCGTAGTTTTAGCATGGTAACGCACAAAAGACCTTATTGGTCGCAGTGCAGAAGGGTAATCAACGTGCCGATCGACCACTATCTAATCTAATCTAATCTAAGAACTTGGGAGGAAAATTTTACGAAAAAACATAGCTATGATATTAATATTATGTCATTTTGATATAAGTTTGTCACACGTTTTTTATCATTCTTCCGAAATTAAATTCGATATTTAGGATGAAATACCACTACTTAAATCTATGGGAGATGATTACCCTTCAGTAGAGTCCTGTAGCGGTCTTAGAAGAACAGAAGATTCGAAAATCATCACTTGGAACGCCAGACCTGGTTAAAAAAACACCTCCTGGCCCAAGAGCAAGAATTACGTATTCTGTATCTGAATATTGAAGGTATTTATTCGAATAGTTTTATGTTTCAATTTTGTAAAAACGCGGCGAGGCAGGGTTTTTTCTACTGAGGTTTTTCCCTGTGCTCTGGTATCATACACAGATAGTATGGTACCGGAACCTTTTCACCAACCTCAGCTAGGGACTTTTTTGTTTCATGTAATGTATTTTGTTAGCTCTCAATTCAAAAGACTATTATATATATGAGAAAATACTCACGAAACCAGTTTTTCGTAGGTACATTAGCAGATTCCAGAGATATTCGCTATCAAAACTTTTTTTTAATTAAACACACTGTATATCGAAACGATACATTTAAAGGGTAAGTTCAAATTTTCGGACAAGCAATAACGTCCAGAAATTTGTCACATATATCCCGACACTGTATGTTGAAGAAAGCCCTGACGTTTAATCAGAAGCTTTTTCGTGGTTGTTCAAATTTGAAAAACTATAATTCAAAATGAATAGCCTGACGACTGTAGAATTCGTTCTACTCAAAATATTAAATTTCCAAGGTTGGTTCAATTTTCAATTCCGAAAACCATAATTTTATACATAAATGAGTAGAATAGGACCAGGTTGATTAAAATTAAAATTATAGTTTTAACGACATGATCAAGCCTTTAGATTCACAGTGTACTGCAAATAAACTCGCTGATGGTTTAGAAATTCAATTTGCGCGTCGAAATTATGGCACCCTGTCCATCTCCATCAACCCCCTAATTTTTTGAATACGAAATGGGTCATGTGGTACTTTTTTGGGAAGGTCTTTAAAGGCGTGCGGTAACTTTGAAGAAATTTTTAAAAAAATGAGTTAGTTCAATGAGGTTGTCAGTATTTGCACTTTGTCATGGCTAATTCACTTTGAGACGATGACACCTGACGAAATTTGTCAACCAATGAAAGTCGACCATGACAGTTTTGCTCATGCACAACTTTCATCCCTTATCAACTCAATTACGTGAAAAATTAGAATGTGTGAAAAATTCGCTTCAGTTATGATCTTAAAAAGGTATGTTAACTTATTTTGTAATGTACAATGACATACAATAATGAAGATAAAAACACTTTTCCAAAAAAGTAACACATAACCCACATTCTCTATTCAAAAAAAATGCTAAAAGTGAAACAAAAATTGACTTTTTTCAAGATTTTGATGCCAAATATTTTTCTTCTTCTGAAAAATAAATTTGTTCCATAATTTTGACGCGCACTGTATTTCTTTTAGAATCTCAACCATACCTCAACCGAAAGTTCCTGTAACATTGATACCGGTATATTTCCGTTCATAATCTTTAAAACAATGAATTGCTCACATAGCAATTCGCCAAATCCTAATGATTCATCGTAAGTTAACAGCTATGTATAATAGACATGAAAACTTTCCGAGCTATAACATATTTGATGAAAGGCATATTCATAAAATAAGTTTATCGTCAGGTTTGATAACTCAAACATAAACTGACAAGGATAGAATTTCTGTGTTTATTACCTTCTCGATACGTAGTGGAAGTTTTTTTTATTAATACAGGGTGTTCCGGATGAGATGAAAAACAATTCGACGGGAGAGAGAAACCTAGAAGATCCTGGAAAACTCCCATTTGTAGTGTATAGGAGTTCTAAATTGTGATTTACAGGGTGATCTTCAAATTTGAATGGAAATCAAAACCAGCACTATTTTCTTCGACAGAATTCCTGATTCATCCGGAAATTCGAATGAAGATAAGTTTTAGAAAAGTTCCTGAAACTGCAATCAAATATCAATCAATTTGCAAGACCGTATCACATAAATTCAAATAGTTTTAAATAGTTCGCGAAATATTTCTGTTCAATCAACTTTATGATTTTTTCGAAATATGCTTGAATGTGAAATGTAACATTCATTAATTCAATATGCCAAAAAATATTCTATGCGCTCGTTCTACTTAAATGTCTATAATTTTCGAATTTTCAGCCAAAAATGGTCTCAAATGATTGGGTTCTACTTCCTGATGACGAATTCGTGGTCAAATTCAATTCTGATATCGATTGAAATAAAGGTTTTCCAATAAGAGGTGTTAATTGATATTCGAAGAAAAATGCTATTTTTCAATATCTATGATCGGATGTTTATTTCATTATAAAGAAGAAGCTATGCCGTTAATAGTGGAAAATAACATCAGACAAATGACCACCACTACCACGCTTATAGGACCATATCCTTTTAATGAAATTTTCCATAACCAAATCGCAAAGTGGCTGCCCTATGTCCTCGATAATCTCACGAATTCCATCTTTGAGGTCTTGAATCAACGCTGGGCTATTGGCGTAGACCTTCTCTTTCACGTGGCCCCAAAGGAAGAAATCGCAAGGTGTTAAATAACAAGATCTCCGTGGCCAATTGTGATCACCTCTTTGAGAGATAACACGGTTCGGAAACTTTTCCTGCAAAAGATCAATGGTTTCGTTGCTTTGTGACACGTAGCGCCGTGTTGTTGAAAGTAAATGTTGTCCAGATCAATACTATCCAATTTCGACCATAAAAAATCATTAATCATCTATCGATAGCGCAATCCATTCACCGTAACTGTTGCTCCAGCCTCATTTTCGAAAAAGTAAGGTCCAATGACTCCGCCGGATCATAAACTGCACCAAACAGTTACACGTTGAGGATAGAGAGGCTTTTCAACAATAACTCGAATTTTTCCACCAATTTCTTTATTGCGGACCGACAAGGTGCTTCACGACGACCCAAAAATGTTCGAGTTTTACGAACCGTCTCTGCCAAGTTTTCACCATTTTTATAGTAAATTTCGATATTTTCAATGCGTTCTTAAAGCTTGTATCGTTCCATTTTTATTAATGGCGTAGATTCTACTTGTCAAATGTCAAAAAATTAGCTTCAAACGTGACTTCTACCGAAATAGCGGGCTATTCAAAATAACACCGCTTATTGGAAAACCCTTTATAAGGATTCTGCATTTCTAGAAACATTTTTTAGGTTTTTGCATTAGTTGCAAGGAACTGAATTAACAAGTTTTCCCACAAAATTATTTTTCCTAGAAATATTGCCAATTTCATCTTGTTCATATATTACATTTCAATTCTGTCGCTATGCAATTAAAATTTTATGTGTGAATTAAATCATGCGAAATACATAAAATAATAATCTACGGATTTAGTAGTTTCCTTAGAAATTTTTATTCAATAAATTGATTTTCGTGCCTACTGCAATAATAAAAAAATTCAAATTTGTCGTGTTCCTTGGGTCAAGTTTGTGTTCTTATTACATGATTAACTTCAATGGATACCGTATTTGTTGATGGATAAATCACTGTTTGTGTTTTGTACTTATCAAGGTGAAATTATACCTATATTTAGAATTTACCGCAGGGTACCTACCTAGTGTAGAGCACCTTTCAATTTTTGTTTAACATGTACTAAATATAGGATTCTCAATCATAAATTCAGTAAATATTGTTTTTACTGATTAAGATCGTAGTGAGAATTTCATTGATTTGGTTTGGGTTTGTTACTTAAAAATTCGTCATTACTTTTTGAACGCTCGTTCTACTCAAACCAGTGCTATATCGTTTTGCCCGAATGTCTGTAATTTTCGAAGTTTTAGCCGAAAATGGTGCCCCACGATAGGTTTAGACCCCCTGATGACGAATTCGTGGTCAAATTCAATTCTGTCCGTCACCGTTAGCAGTGTGGAATATTGAAAAGAAGAAACTTCATATATCCATAACAAGATATCGGTTTTTAGTGAAATTCATTTTGTGAATGAAGATTGATGTACTGAATGTTCATGCAACATTTCAAGAGGATCGCATAATTTGAACAATAGATTTATTTTTTTTTTTATTGATTTTTGGCATACTTGATTTTCTGAATAATTGGCAGAATATAATTCTGATCGTGCTGTGATTTTGAATTCGTATACTCAGCATGAATCTCAAGTCCTATACAAATTTTGAGGTAATAGCATTATTGCTCCACCAATGAACAAGGGCTAAAAAGCACCTGCTCAGGCTTTTCTTGAATTTTTGTTGAACATTTTTATAATTAACTCTTACTAGGCACATCAAAAAAACGGAACTTGAGAGCAATAACTCTAGAAAAAACGATAACAACCCATAAAAATGAGGATTAAAAAAACAAATATATACTGATGGACAAAATTAGCGCACCACCTAAAATTTCGTTAAATTTTAACAATTGATATCTTCCAATCTTCAGTCGAATTTTAACGTTTTTTTTTCTTTCATAGTAGCTCTGTTATTGTCAAATTCCTCTATTGAACAGAAGTCCCAAAAATAAAACTTCATGTTGTACAGGCGTTTAAATAATGTCATGTTTTATGGTCAAATTTTAACGTCTTCTGTGGGCAATGCCAGGTTCTGAGGCAAATAAAAAGATGAAGCTTTGTAGCCTAGTATCTCTTGAGTATTTTTGTTTTTAAAAATCAATTATCTTGAAGTCATCCAGAGATATTCAACTTTTTATCAACTCTTGTATTTTATGCATTAGCCATGATATCTTCACAACCATTTGTCCGATTTGAATGTGATTATTAGTTGTAGCTCTTTTATTGGCGAATATCATACTACAATGAGATGTTCAAAAAAAATAAATGCATCATGCTGTACAGGGCGTTTAAATTTTCGGGTTTTTTTCATTACAGTTTTAAACGCCTTCTGTGGGCAATACCAGATATATGAGGCTTCTTAAAACTATACAGTGATGCAGCCTGATGTTTCCTGAGTGTTTTGCATTTTTAAAAAAGCAATTTCACTTGTACCCTTCCAGAGCTATTCACATTTTCGTAACATCATACATTTTTCTGTTTTTCTTAATTTCGTTCCGTTTATTTTTGTGTTGAAAGTTAATTCTCATTTATTTTTCTTTGGCCGTTGTCTCCGTAGACTTATGGAAAGTAAAGAAAACTTTAGAAATTTACACAGTTATTAATTTCGAATGAATTTTATGAATAAGAGAAAATTATGACAACTGTAAACCACAGTATCACTCGACTGAAATTATTCATTGTCAATATATTGTATGAAATGCAAGATGTTATAAAAATGTGATATCTCTGGAAGGGTACAAGTTGAATTACTTTTTAAAAAAGCAAAATACTCAGGAACATCAGGCTACATCACTGTATAGTTTTTAGAAGCCTCATATATCTGGTATTGCCCACATAATGCGTTAAACTGTAATGAAAAAAACACGAAAATTTGAACGCCCTGTACAGCATGATGCATTTCTTTTTTTGAACATCTCATTGTAGTATGATTTTCGACGATAAAAGAGCTACAACTAAAAAGAAACATTCAAATCGGACAAATGGTTGCGAAGATCTATTCATGGCTACTGCATAAATACAAGAGTTGATAAAAAGTTGAATATCTCTGGACGACTTCAAGATAAATTGGTTTTTAAAAAAACAAATACTCAAGAGATACTAGGCTACAAAGCTTTATTGTTTTTATATGCCTCAGCAACCTGGCATTGCCCACAGAAGAAGTTAAAATTTTATACTATAAAACATGACCTTATTTAAACGCCCTGTACAACATGAAGGTTCTATTTTTTTGACTTATGTTTAATGGAGGAAATTCGACAATAACAGAGCTACAATTAAAAGAAAAAAACGTTAAAACCCGACTGAAGATTGGGAAGATATCAATTGTTAAAATTTAACGAAATTTTAGGTGGTGCGCTAATTTTGTCCATCAGTATATTTCAATAATGAACGGGGGAAATTTCATAGAACCCATTATAGGACCAAATTCATCAGAAATGATCAGAATAAAAACTATCTTCAATATCCAATACCCAGTTTATTGAAATGATTTCTTCTGAAATCTTCAAATATGGATTCGAAATGCTGCTGAAATTGCTGTATGAAAGATTGATTGAAATGCTGGAAGACTGAAATATTGTATGATGGGCGGTTTTATATGGAAATGTCAGAGGTCCTACCGAAAAACAGGGCCGTATTGGGGAATAATTTTGAACAGAATGCAAGTACGCGGTTATATGAATATGTCCCGTTACGAACCTAATTTTTGCTAAGCTACCCTCAGAAAAAAACGAGCCTTTCCTCATTGTTCTGTAGTCCACTGTGATCTGAAGTATAATATTATTATTATCACAAAAACGGTGAAGAAAATTTGCACCCTGCTTTTGCAAAGCTCCCCTCACAAAAAACAAGTTTTTTACCAATGTTTTGTAGTCCACTGTGATCTAAGGTATCATATTATCATCACAAAAGTGACATAGCCATTATACAGGGTGTCCCGGAAAATGAGGGGAATCTCTCGGATTCACATAGAACATAAAAAATAAGATGACAAGTTCCCATTATTTTTTTTCCTTGCGGCCCCCCTACGAAGATACGACCTCCTAAATGACGCCACTGAAAATTCATGTTAGTGGAAAAAATTTCGATTACTTACTTCTTTCATTATGTTTTTTTTCGAAAACGGCTCATTTTATCGACACTGAATAAGAGTACCTTTTCTTTAGCACTTTATCATACAGGGTGTTAAACTGTACAAGCCAGCCCCTGTCAAACTGAACAAGCTTATTGAAATTTGGGTGCGGTGATTTAAGAGGTCCTTAATACTATCAATCATATCAATTTTCATCAAATTATATCGAGTAGTTTGAATCTTATTCCACCAAAATTGATTTTCAGTGGCGTCATTCAGGAGGTCGTATCTTCGTAGGGAGGCCGCTAGGAAAAATTATGGGAACTTGTCATCTTCATTTTTTATGTTCAATCTGAATCCGAGAGATTTCCCACAATTTCCGGGATATCCTGTTTATTAGTATTCATGCAACGGGCGTATAATGATAGCTATTATTCACCGAGTGAAAAACAGCCAATAGTAGGTACTTAATCCACGACTACTGAATATGTTTCTTGAACATTTTAACATTTTCCGAACATGACAAGACTTTTCTATTACAAGTGTGGAAAAAGTTGACACATGAGAACATTTTGGAGGACTTGTAATTGTATATTTCGTAATAAATTGCTTTAAATGATGTACCTAATAAGTATGAGTAGATTTGGCCTTCAATTGACAAATTTACACATTTGAAGAATATGATTTTAGAGCTAAATTTATGAAACATCTGACAGCAGTGAATAATATCTCATTATTCACTAGGGAATAATGGGTATAGATTATAAAAATAGTCTTGTATACAAAAGTTCGACTTTTTGAGCCAATATTTGATGTTAATCATCTTGAAACTTTTTTTGCAATTGGGCAACTCTGCTCCTGAGCGACTCACAATATGTCAGTCTGTTTACTTTCACTGCACGTGAAAAAATGTGGAACATCGACCTTGAACTTTGCACGACAAATTTTACGAATTAGAAATTCTAATTCCTAATCATCCGAATTGATGGAACAATAGGAAATGATGACTGATTGATTATTCGATAAAAACGACAAAAAGAATATTTCTGCTTGAATGTGATGAAATCAATTAGTAATAACTCGCATGGAATTCCAGACCAATGGTGATTATTATCTTTTGTTTATACTGATATGTGCGATAAGATAAGATCGATCATGTCAAGCCATAGGATTCTTTTTCATTGAGTGGGTAACTTCTGTAGTTAGTTGTCTTGACGATTAGTGAGTAGGTACAAGGTTTTTCACTATAATTTGACCCCCCCTTTAACTTTGTCACAGAAAATGTTTTATAGAACAACTTTACGAATCGACTGACTTTCAACAATATGAATTCACATAATGGAATATATACAGGGTGACTAGCATATTGATGGCAACTTCATTTTGTCAATGAAACAACCTGTATATTTTTCCATATTTGGCTAGGTATTTTTTCCCCCTGATTTCAAATATGTAACATAATATGTTGGTCCATCTCTTTTATTTTCTGATTACCACAGGGTTTCAAATTTTAGGAAGCACCTGGCAAGCTCTGTAATCATTTTTCATATGGCAGACTGCGCACCATGTTCTGTATATTCTTCCATCTCTTGATAAGCTGTTTCCGCCTGATCTCGAATATATGTATATGCGTATGTAGAGGTGTCTCTCTCCAATTTTCAGAGTTTCAAAGTTTTGAAATGATGATACCGAAAAAAAATATGTAAAATACCTACGAAATTCGTCATATTCAAACAATTCACTTAAAAGTATTTTTTTATGAATACTTAACAATTACTCAACCAATAAAAAATAAGAACTATGGTATGTAGTATGTATGAATAACATCAACTAAAGAAATTGCTCGAATTACCACCTTCATTCAATACACATAGTTCATATCGTTGTCTCGAGTTGTTTAGAACTTTGTATGAAATTTTTTTTGCGTCTCCTTTAGTAACAAAGGTGGGGTCAAACTATAATGGAAAACACACTAACCTACACTACGATTTACGGAACAATTTAAGAAAGCTCTGCTGTGAAAACGAAAGCTTTTGTGTGCTTGTTCAAATGGAAAACCACACTTCAAACTCGATTATCCTGAAAACTATTGGTATTTCTGCACTCTTAGAAATGGTCTTAGCATATTGAAAATTAAAAGTGAATTTCACACCTCAATAACTTTCTTGAAAATGATCTCATCTTTACAAGCTATGAAGCATCCGAAAAGTTGTTGTATTGTTTTTCAAAAACAGGAATTCAGTTTTATTCAATTGAAGACTTACTTAATCGAAAAAATGAGATTGAAGAAAATCAAAGTAGAAATAATGAACTGGAGGTAGTGTAGGATGAAATGAAAATTATTGTTATGAATTTTTAAGGGATACTCGCGAAGCTCTAGCGGGGGGGCAGCAGTCTCCCCTGCCTCCCTCTGGGGACGCCAATGGATTTGGGTAATACAAGTTATATTCAATTTACGAACCAACTGATAATCTCAATATTATTATTATTTGTTTCAAAGAAATTTAAATAATGTTGGAATGGTGATACAAATCCAAAATTGGAAATAAGGAGACGAAATCTGTTTCAGATAATAATAATTAATGGGCAGTTTTGTATTTTTTCAGGCTTTTTCCATGATAATGATTCGTTTGACAGAATAATCGATTTGTTTTCAGATAGCTTCAATGGAAAAAAATTTTTAGTTTCAATTATATTCCTTATCAGCCTTATTTTGATGAAAGTTTGTTCATGCGAAGATTCAGCATGTCTTCTAGTAAATAAATGGTCCCTGCGCATCCACCAATTTGAAACCGTTATGCCATTTTAATTTTATCATTTTTTTCAATCATAATTATTTTATATAAACTATGTGGATATCTTCAGCTGAAGAATTATGTCCAGTGTCCGATTTTTTCAAGATCCATCAGGATACACCACGATATATCGTTTTGCTCAAATGTCCGTTAGTTTTAGTGCTCGTTATCATTAAACGAGTTTGGGTCGAATGCCTATAATTTGCGAATGTTGTACCAAACATGGTCTCAAACGATAGGGCACTACTCCTTGATGACGAATTCGTGGTCAAATTCAATTCTGTCCGTGGGGCCGGCCGTCCGTTAGCACGATAACTTTCGAAAGATTGTCATACACACTTAGATTTTCAGGGTGAGCTCGGGTACCAAATGCCGCGATTAAGTTCTTTCACCAGCAAAATCAGAAAGAAGAAAAATATTTCTATGATTCTTTATACAATTTTTCAGTTTCAAAGACAGCTTCAATTCTTTTAATAAATACTTTGCAGTAATAAAATAAATTACTCAGTTAAAAGAATGGTAGTTTATTCGAATTCGCATTTGGCAGATATGCAATTTTGCTTTTATCTTACCTGTCATAGATATTCAATATCTTAGAATATTCATTCTATGGAAAACACTCATACGATGGAATGGAATGAACAGTGATCATAACTGCTTTTCAGTTTTATTTTTTTCCGAAAAAAGTATCGACTGTATCGAAATATTGCAAGAAAATTTTTTTCTCCACAATTGAATGAGAAACCATAAGAGAATTTTATTTTTCGTAGATCTATCTATGCCAAAAACAATTTTTGAACGAAAATCATAGGGGTTGTTATTTTCAACCTTTATATAAGGTCATGAAATATAAAATTTGTGTGAGTAACATCCACTAAGTGCTTCATATTATGTAGAGTTTTTTGACTCATTGTTTTTAGGAAGCCGTAAAAAACGTTAAAAACTGTCACCTCGTCATCGCCTTCCAAAAGCTGTATCTTGGAAGGGAGGTCGATTTCGAAACAAATTCATATGAACCCCTGCTCATTTTCATCGAGGAATCATCTCCCAAAGTCCCTTGCATTTGTTTACAGACACCCTGTATATTATAGTATTCGTATTGAAGAGTTTCGAGCTCCTGAGCTGTTCCAGTGCTTGTGCGCAACCAATGTCAAGCCGTATTTCATGCTTTTGAGTTGCCTAGGAGCACCAAACTCTTCAAAACGAATAGCTATATGACAGAAAAAGTTCGCTATCAACTGTCACATTTCGCAAGTCACTCTTATCGTATTAATGCAAGATCTATCAGGTACTCTAGTTCGTTCAACAAGAGTCATTTCAAGAACTAATTCAAACCGATCAAAAAAACAATACATTTCGTAAAAAGGACATTATGATAGTTTACGAATATAATTTCTGATCATAGGAATATCTATCGGAAAATTAAGTGATACCGGTCCTGCATGGCGCCTACCTTCCTGGCTTCTCTGTTTACGTCTACAACTAGAGAAAATTTGGCAAACTCCTAGTTTTGGGATGAGGCAGGCCATCCATTCATTTTTATATGTCGCCCCCGCGAAACTTCAGTTGCAGATAGATAAACTTTCATTTTCCGATTTTCCTCGACCATTTTCTATCCAGTTTTCAGGTCAAGGACTCCTGATGATTTGTGGGAATACAGAAGCGGATGGGGAATTAAAAATTTAGATAGATATTTGAGCAAAGGAATAAGAGGGGGAAGTTTGTAGATGTAAAATCACTGATGTTGGATTGTTTCATCAGTTTCATCATCAAAATATTAAAATTATTTTTATATCCCTTCAATTAGTTATTCAAGAGATTTTTCCGTCGACCTCATAATGAATTGAGTATAAATTCTTGATTTAAATTGGTATATTATGCAACGAGCGTATAATGAGAGATTATTCACGAGTTTTGGCTACGAACTGTAGACGAATGGCCGAAATCACCGAGTGAATAACAGCCATTATTGGCGAATACTTTACTTATAACACATGTGTGATCACGGCAGTCTGTTTACGATTTATCCATTCTTTGGTTAAATTCTCGTTTGATGTTGTCCAAGAGTGTTGTATATTTCATAACTTTCATAATTTTGACTATAAAACCACAAAAAGACTGTAAGTAACTGTTTTCCCCCTTTTTTTAATGTTAAGTCAAGTACCTGTATGCTGAGCTGAATTATATTCAATGTTTCCCTCAATTTTCCTATTTTCGATTTGAAGTTTGTCTATGCATTGTAATATGCAGATATTAATGTGCTTATTTATTCATTTGTTGTACTGATGTATTGTCCCATTGCATGTTCCAACATAGTTTATTTATAAGTGTTATTATTAATTAAAAAATCTTGTAATTCATTTTAGAGCACTGAAGAAGATTTTAGAATAAAATCGAAACGTGTCGGCAATGGTGGTTTTTATTCCAACAACCTGACCTTCAACCCTGTTAAATTAATTAGTTATACTTTACTTTATCCACGACTACTTAATATATTCCAGAAGTTTTCAACAATTGGTGACTATTGACTTCTATTAAAAGTATAGAAAAAGTCAAATTAATACATGAGAAATTTTTGAAGAACTTGTCATTGTATATTTTGTAATGAAAATAGCTTTTTCCGTCGTACTCAAAATAAAAGGTGATTTTAATGTGTACGAAATTGATCATTAATGAACCATTTTACTGCTCAATTTTTGTCTATTTTAATGTGCAACTACGAAAAATGTCAAAACTCTACTGGAACATAGATACGTAGAAATTTCTTTGTGACAAATGTATGTCTTGTGCAGAATGAAAATGTATTTCAATCAAGAATTCATACACAATTCATATTGAGATCGTTGGAAAAATCTTGTAATCAACTTGGTTATTAATTGAGCGTCTAATAGTCTTAACTATTCGCTCCGCTCACGCTTTAAAATATCTTGACCATTAGTCGCTGTCTTTAATAACCTAGTTTAATTAAATCTATTTCGCCGACCCCAAAATATAAGGTGGGTATAACTTTGTTCAATAATGACCCTCCGAAATATTCATATAATTAGACTATGTAGTAAGTACAGGGTGGCCAGATTTGGTGATCCCTGAACCAAAACTTTTAAACCCCAAGAGTAACAGAAGAATGAATGGCACATTGCGTTGGTCTATTTTTGAAAAACACATTTTACCGTCTACTGCATGACTCTATCTTCTTTTTTTTCGAGTTACAAGCCAAAATTGGCAATTCTCTTTCGGTCATTCCTTCCGTTCCTGTTCCTTTTTGATAGAAATCGATTGACTTAATCTTACTTTCTGCTGAGGGGTTTCCTTGCAGATGTATTAAATATTTAATCTTCTTAAAATTACTATATACTCCGTTCACGAAAGGTTGAGCCGTCGGTTGGCCATGAAAATTTGGCATATTCCACTGTGTATATTGAAATTAAGGTTAAGTTCTTTATTTTCTTGTCAGATTGGTAGCAATGTTGTCAATATTGCATGGAGTTCTCTGATAATTCGCAAGCTCGTCGGACGAGGCCGAGTACATTCGGCAACGTTGACTTTATTTTACTTATGATAGTAAATACTGCCAACTTCAGATAAATAAAAAAAACGCCTACTATGTGCTCAACCTTTCGTGAACGGACTATAAACATTCAATATATTGGTCTTGATTCACAAAAAAATTCACTCGAATCGGATATCCTGTCATGGAAATATAAAAATTCTCTTTTCAATATTCCAATTGAATTTTCTATGGTTTCTGTTACCACTATGGCCACAAAATCTGCATAAACATTCAGTGTCAATCTTTATTTATTAAATAAATTTCATTCGCATCGGATAATGTTTTATGGAAATATGAAGTTTTCTTTTTTCAATATTCCAAATTAGTTTTCTATGGTTCAGTTTAACGCTATGGCCACAATTTTGCATGAAGCTTATTATGACTATCTTGTATATGGCCGCAACATTTCATTTCGATGGGTTGTTTTTGTCTGAGATTGAGGAACAAAAATTTTGAATGGCCATATTTTATGGAACACCCTGTACGATTACTGATTAGCCTGGCTAACGAACTTAGCCGAGCCATTTGGGAACCGAACTCACCCTAAAATTTCAAGTCTCTAGGACAATCCCTACGAAAGTTATTGTGCTAACGGGCGGACGGACGGCCCCACGGACAGAATTGAATTTGACTACCAATTCGTCTTTTACTAGTATGTATTTCCTTAATTTTCTTTTTCCGTCGATCTCAAACAAGAGGTGGGATTAACGTATACGAACTGATCAATAATGAACCACTTAGTTGCTAGATTCCTATTATTTTGATATGAATATGTCATCCACAACCGAACATAGTATTTTAAAGCAATACGAGTAATATTCAAACTCTACCGAAACACATAAATTTATATTATGTCACATGTATCTCTTATGCAAAACAAAAATCAAGAGTTTATACTCAATTTCTAATACGTTCGACAGAAAAATCTTGAAATCAGCCGCATTATGAATTGAGAATGAATTATCGATTGAAACATATTTTTATTTCGCAAAAGACAAACAATCAACATACAGGGTGTTCTGATTTATTTCCGACAAACTGAAATGGGTGATAGATTGCATCATTTTAAGCAAAAAGTTTTCATGACATGGGTCCGGAAATGCTTCGTTTCCGAGATACAGGGTGTTAAAGTTGAAAAAATATTCACGTTTTCTTTAATTCCTTTCAGCTGATTCCAAATATTGCATGAAAATTCAGAACACTTAAAACAAACAATTACATAGCATACCACTTCTACTTATTAGTGGGCAATAGATAATCCGCATGCATTTTGCCTTAGAAATTTTCAAAATCAATTTAAATTAAATATTTTAATGGAAATAATTTTTTGGAGAAGTTTGGGGACCCTTTGGTTTAAAATGCATTTTTTTCTGAAACGATTGCTCCTAGCGACTTCGATGAAGTATACCTTTTTTAAGCAAAAAAGGTGAGAGAATCGATTTTTTTTAAATCCAAAACGGTGTACAGGGTAGCACAAAGAAGTTGCAAACGGTTACACATGGGTTGAAATGGTTGCCGGTGGCGCCCTCTAGAAAATACAACTAAATCGACTCTAGATTTGAATTGATCGTCCCAAAAAACCCCAGTATACGAAATATCATGAAAGGATTTCGAAGCAGTCAAAACATATCAAAGAAAACGCGAATCATTTTTTCAACTTAAACACCCTGTATCTCGGAAACGAAGCATTTCCGGACCCATGTTCATATAAACTTTTTTGCTTAAAATGATGTGATCTATCATCCATTTCAGTTAGTCGGAAACAAATCAGAACACCCTGTATATGTATAAATGCTGTGTTTCAGTAGAGTTTTAATATTACTCGTATTAACTATTCAACGTTCTTCATTCAAAATCACTACATAGTATAAAACAAAGTCGCTTTCTCTGTCCCTATGTCCCTTTGTATGCTAAATCTTTGAAACTAGCAACGGATTTTGATGCGTTTTTTTTTGAATAGATATAGTATACTATATACTAGATTTATTGTGTTTACTGACGGACGAACATAATTTAATTTGACCACTGATTCTTCACTGAGCGTCATCAGAGATTCTTAACATATCGTTGAGATCATCGGCTCAAAATTATATTATTTTGTTACGTAAGATGGTCCTAGAAGCAGGATTTTTTATCTTCAAAAAATTAATAATCATTTCTCATAGAATTTTGAATGATAAAAACTCTCTGTCATATTTACTGCACATTCAAATTTACTGAGTAAGCAAATAAAGATTTCAATATGCGTAGTTAAGACACCTGAACATATACTGCACTTACCTGATATTCCCAAAACTTATTAATCAAGAAAAACCAGTTTGGCCAATAAAATCTGCAATTATTTTCGCCTTTTGACTAAATATTCAGCAAAAATCGATGCAGCACGCGTGGCTGTTAGTACAAACACTTGATAGAACAATAATTCGAATGAAACCAACAATGCAAATGAGGATAATCAATCACAATAGATTGGAATTTGTAGGCGGTACTTAGATTTTTCAAAATCGCCTTATCGAAAGATTTTGAAAATGATGTTCAAAAATTGAGGTCGGACAATAGGTTGATTTTCAAATGTTCAAGAGGTGTCAGATAGTATATGATTAAATAGTCACTAAGTAAATAACAAGAGTATTTCTAATTATTTAAATGACCATTGGGAAAGTGACCGATAATAAGTTATTCTAGATACGGAAAATTTCGACAGAATACTCTCAAAATTGTAAGAATTCACACTCTTTCAGATAAAATATTTTTTTTTCATCAATATTGTTGAGATTTGATATAAAGGGTATCCGAGAAAATGTAAAAATATTCCAGATTTCGATGAAAAATTAAAAATTTTCAGTAAAGCCCTTAGCAGGTGTTTTTGAGCGCTTATTCATTGGTGGAGCGATAATGCTATCATGCTATCTCAAAATTTTGTATAGGACTTGAGTTTCATGCTAAGTATATGAATGCAAAATCTCAGCACGATCGGAATTCTATTCCGGAAGTTATTCAGAAAATAAAATATGTAGAAAATAAATAATTAAAAGAGCAATTCTATGGTTCCGATAATGCGATCCTCTTGAAATTCAGCATGAACATTCAGGAACTCAGTCTTCATTCACAAAATAAATTTCACTCGAATCGGATATCCTGTTATGGAAATATAAAGATTCTTTTTTTTCAATATTCCAATTGAATTTTCTATGGTTCTGTTAACACTATGGCCACAAAATTTAGCATGAACATTCAGTATATCAATCTCCATTCACAAAAAAACTCGAATCGGATATCTTTTTATGGAAATATGAAGTTTCTTCTTTTAAATATTCCAATTGAATTTTCTATGGTTCTGTTAGCACTATGGCTACAATATTTTGCATGAGGCTTATTATGAGCATCTTGCATGTGGTCGCAACATTTCATCTGGATTGGTTCTGTTTTGTCCGAGATATTGGGGAACAAAAATTCTGAATGGCCATATTTTATGGAACACCCTATACATTTGGCTGGTTAACAAACTCAATCGAGGCATTTGGAAACCGAACTCACCCTGAATGTTCCAAGTCTCAAGACAGGAGTCGAACCCTATCGCTTGAGACCATTTTCGGCTCAAAATTAAAAATTACAGACATTTGGGCAAAACGATATAGCACACGTTTAATCAGAACGAGCACTCAATAAGATGACATGTTCACATCATTTTTTCCTAGCGGCTCTTCTTACGGAGATGTGGCCTCCTAAATGACGCCACTGGAAATCAATTTTACTGGAAT
Organism: Propylea japonica; assembly: GCA_013421045.1. NCBI lineage: Eukaryota > Metazoa > Arthropoda > Insecta > Coleoptera > Coccinellidae > Propylea > Propylea japonica. The sequence continues at coordinate 98,087,183 of CM024239.1, forward strand.
AAATTTCAAAAAGCTCAATATTATTCAATGAAAATTTGAAATAACAACATTAGTAGGGACCTCTCAAATACTGCCCTCGGGTAAATTTAAATTATCTTGTTCAGATTACCAGGAGCGGACTAAGTTGTACATTTTAATGCCTACATTTTCAACACCTTGTATGAAAAGATTAACATTACAACCTAGTCCGCCAGTGGTAAACTGAACAAGCTATTTCAAATTCGAGAGCAGTATTTTAGAAATTCCTCATCTCAAATTCTCATCAAATTTTAAAAGTTTAAAATTATTCCAGTAAATTTATGAATTTCCAGAGGCGTCATTTAGGATGCGGTATCTCCGTAGACATGGCCGCTAGGAAAAAATTATGGGAACTTGTCATCTTATTTTTTTTGTTTCATCTCAATACAAGGGATTTCCCACATAGAAAGAGTCGATTTCATGATACAATTGCAAATTTGGTTCATTTCAAAATTTATTTTCATAATGGAATGAAAAAGAATTTCTAAAAAACTTTAAAGGTTTCCACTCCCAGTCTCTGAAACAGAAATAATTAAAGAATTTTTACAAGTTTGTCTGAAGAAGGTGTCTGATATAGACACCGACATTGTCCATTTTAATTTATTTCCTTTTTCAGTTTTACTGTTAGGCAACAATTTTTTCAAGAACAATTTGCTCCTAACAAATAAGAGCAAAGATTCTTGCAGGAGCACTTCATCTTAATTAAAATTTTTTTAATTATTTCTGTTTCAGAGACTGGGAGTGAAAACCTATAAAGTTTTTTGGAAATGCAGAATCCTCCCAGAATATATTTCAATCGATATCTGAAAAAGAATTGTTCGACATCACATGATGAAATAAAGCTAGAAAAGTTGCCTCAAGACATACAAATTGAGTCAAGGTACACAAATATCTAGAAGTAAGTGTTCATCTTATTGAATCCAAATAATAATTATTATTTCCATACTGGAATGGGGTAATTGTAATGTTTGAAATTCAGAAAAACTAATTTCAAATTTTTTTCATTTTTTCCAAAGTAGTCGAAAACCTTGAGATATTCAGCTCAAATTCGATTAACATTTATCAAATCACAGCTTCTTCTTGAACGTTAATGCTGGATTCACAATGGACGTAAACATAAAAGTCCCGAAACGTAAATGAAAAACGCAAAGTTGAACCAATGCAAATCATATGGAATAAGCAATAGGATCTGTAATTTTGACTTTTACGTTGAGCTTATGGTAGTCCGTAATTCTAACGTTTAATTATAGAAACTTGTCTCACCCACCAACGTCGTTTTTTTCTTCTTTTAGAATTTTGCTCTTCAATTTCTTTTCTTTTTTTTTTGAACATCTTCTCAATAAAAACAGACTTAATACTTGTTCGTTATGGTTACGTCCATTGTGAATCAGCACTAAGATATGTGACTTACCGAAAAAAACAATTCACACAAATACACTAAAAATCACATGAGTATCTCACCAAAATGAACAAAACTTCTTCTAGCAAACTATCTCACTATACCAATAACAACAAAGTGAATTGGAATGATCAAAACTTGTTATTATCAAGGCTGAAGCAAAAGAGTGATCTTATACCGCATAATTCAGGATAATAAATACAAAATCTCGAAAGTATGTTTATGCAATTCTTGGGAAATCCAACAGGTATATATCAGCAGCGCTAGTACATGTATTCGTGCATTCAAAAGTGGAATTGGTCTGTTTAAAACAATATACATGAAAGTCACGTTTTTTCAGATATGCTATTCATTTGAGAACGTTTAGATAGTACAGAACTCCGATAATGGTAGTTAGTTGTTTTTTCCTCATTAAGTGATTTTACTGAAGTATCACCCATGTCTTAGAGAGAAATGGTTCAAAGGTAGATTTTGCCTCGAAGCACTGTGCTTAGTGCTTGATGCTGCCAACTTTTATTGAGAAAATTCTGAAGTTTTCCCCAACGCGGTAGAGCATCAAAACATTGGGAACTAAGTAAATCAATCACATTTAAAAAAAGCCCCTCAGCAGGTGCTTTTGAGCGCTCGTTTGTTGGTGGAGCAATACCTAAGGCTATCGCCTCAAAATATTGAATAGGACTGGAGTTTGATACTAAATATATGAATGCAACATCTCAGCACGATCGGAATTATAGAATGGAAATCATTCAAAAAATCGAATATGTGAAAATCGATAACTGAAAATATTATCACTTCCTCAATTCACATCATTTCATGGTAATACTAGAGTTTTTTCTTTGGTTGTATGAACGCATCTACCTCAAAATGTAATAATTTAGAAACAACTTTAATTCTATGGTTCTGATTATGCGATCCTCTTTAAATGCAGCATGAATATACAATTGAAAAATCTTCACCATCAAAATAAATTTCATCCGAATTGGATATGTTGAAGAAATATAAGAATTTTTTTTAATTATTCCGATTGAATATTCTATGGTTCTGTTAATACAATGACTACAAAATATAAATTTGCACGAGGCTCATTATGAGAATCTTCCATGTGGTGCAAAATTTCATTGATTGTGTTCTGTCTGAGATATTGAGGAACAAAAATACATACTTTATGGAACACCCTGTACGATTTTGCTGATGGTTAACGAACGTAACCGCGGTATTCAGGAACCGAGTCTACCCTGAAAATTTCAAATCTCTAGGACAAAACACTGAGTCATAAAACTATAAATAATATGATTCATTAAGTGGATATTAGTCACACAATTTTTTTGATCCCATAACTTCATTATTACGGGTTGAAAATAACACCCCCGATATTCAGAAAATTCAGAAAAAATAAAGATAAAAAAGAACTTAAGGAAAAAGAGAAAC